>JAYEPQ010000016.1:15919282-17119282 GCA_036321105.1 Dracaena cambodiana | reverse complement strand
CTAGACCTGAGGAGTGCCGAACCCCCCTACTCGTCGGAACGGGAATGAAACCCAGCTCCTCCTCCAAAATCTTTCTCTCCAATGATGAGAAGTTGTTTGACCATATATACCGAGAGGTGGTGCTCGACGAAACGTCCCCCACTTAATGAAAAAAATCCAAACTGGATAGTAGGTGGCTCCATTACCTTTTGATTGGTGCTACTTCGGAACCTTGCCCGGTCGGTTCCTGCACTTTTTCATAGCGATTTCGGTTGTCAAATGCTTCAAGCTATCAGCAGTGCTCCAACGTCAGTAATGATTGAAATCAAAGTTTGATTCAGTCCTTTCATCATCTTACCTGACCTGAAAAAGTTACGGAGAGCTAACCAAACATCTTCATAGACAATCCCCTAGCATTTCTGAAAAAAGCTCATTGAGAATCCATCAGGTCCCGATGCTTTATCTGGATCGTCCTTCTTGACAGTGTTTGCAACCTCATCTTTTGTTATCATTCTGGTCAACCAAGAACAAGATTCTGTAGTGACGCACTCTTGTCGAAAATGATATGCTCAAAGTGAATATCTCCCCTCAGAGATAAACAAATGTCGATATTGAAAAATCTTGAATGAGTATCTCCACCACTGCTCCTGGGACTTTTGTCTAGCAAAGGTGCTCGCTACACTATCAAACTTCATTAAAATAGTGGAACAGCAAGGGCAATATTCAACCATCCCATTCTCTTTTTATGAGTGCAGAACCTGTAGGTAAACAAATATACTGCAATACACCTTTCTTTTGTCAAACTCTGGAAGAAGCAGGAAAGAGCTATCGATTAAAGCCAATTCCTGAAACTGGGACTGATTGATACGCAGATGATGAGAGGGCCAGCTTTCGTTTTCCCTACTAGACGTTGAGTAGCCATCTTCCAGTTCGTCTTTGACAACGAAATAAACAGAACTTGGCTGTCAGTGCCTATTCAGATTCAAAACTTTCGATGGGTTCCTACTTCCTGTCAAACTGACGTCTTGACAGTTTCAATGTCAGAAATGACGGACTTGGAGCATTCGACAGGGCGAACTGCACGAGCCGGGTGAGAGAAAACAACCTTCCCGGTCACGTCGAATTCACAACAAACATTGGGATGAGTGTTGGGAATGTCGTATCCGTCTTGACGAGCAAAAACTAGAGGAAAGCGAGCTTGAACTAGGTAATTTCAGGGAGAAAAGAAAGGAAGACGGGGCGAAAGATCACTGGAAACTTTCTCCTTCGTCAAAGTGACGCATTTGTGGTCTAATCAACAACTTCCGAGATCGAATGAAAGACCAGTTTTGGTTTCATCCATGAGTGACGTCGTTGGCCACCGACTCATGCGGGAGAAATGGGCAGTCCCCATTCACTGTATTGCAGAGATGGGGACGTCATGGGAGTCCGTCGAGCCTCAAAGCGGAAAGTCTGATCAACACTGTGTTGGTGATCTGTTTTACCAGCTCTGTTTTATTAGTTTCTTTTTTAAAGAAGATGCGAGCGAGAGTGTTGTTGCCATAGATACCAAATAGCACAGGTAGTGACGCTCCTGGGAAGGACGGTGCGAAAGTTCTTACCAGCCGCAAGCGCGGAAGGAGGAGAGAAACGTTGGGAATTGACAGATGCAGGCCCTCTTCGTCGACTTTTTTTTATGTGGATGAGGAGGTCCCACTCTTCAACGAGGTTTATTTTGAATCTGTTTGGACCCGTAATGGAATCAGGTTGAAAGTCAAAAAGGGCTTTGTGGATTTTTTGCTCGGGGAGTGCTTTCGACGGGGTGGCTGGAGTCCTCCTCATTCCTGACTTTGTCGGATCCTTTTTTCCGTAGCATCCATTCCTGACTATGACCTCTACTGTTCACCTCTTCTTCTCTTCATTTGTAGCTGAAGGGGGGGCTGTTCGCCTTATCATTTGCATTGCCGTACATGAGGCAACCTCGTGTGAGATGATGCAGGCAGGATACAACTTCTGCAATCACGTCAGTAGATAGCACTGTCACTGACGGTGATGGAAAGTTGTAAACCATTCAATGCACTTGTCTGGGTGAAACTTGTTACAAACTCATCGATGAGCCCTGTCCGTATCCATTCTTTTTTTTGTTGGATTCATAGTAATTGCTCTCGCTCTAGAAGTCTATGTTAATGCCAATATGACGAAAGGAGGAAGGATCGGAGCAAATGATACCAATAAGTGCAACAACTATCCTAAAATATAGGACACCAGATGAATTTTTTGGGAAAACTAAAAGAGAATGATTATCTACAAAAAGGCTCGGTTTTGTATCTTTTGATTCTTTACTTTTGTGAAAAAAATGGCTAGTGAGGCAACGTCGAATAGAGCATTGAACAGGGCAACATAGGGAAATCATGAAGCGGACCATGAACAGAGGAATGATGAACGTCAGGGGAGGAAATTCTGAATAATCAATGGATAAGGATACGGAAGTGGACTCGTATTCCGCCCTTCTCTCCCACCACACATACTATTCATCGTGTTTGTTGGCATTCCCTCCCCTGAACCCGGGTTCAACTGCTATGGCAATTTCTTCGGTCAAAACGGGATGATGGTAGTCACCCCCCTCTCCCTTGTTGGGACTTATGCACTCTTCCATGCACTTATGGAGCCTCTGCTCATCCCCCAGTCATCTGCTCGATCTGGATTCGGGCCTGACCAGCGTTGTAAATTTTTCCCACAATTATTTTTCTACTGCGTTCCAACAACTCGTCGGCAGTTTTGAGGCTGCTCCAACACCTCTGCTCTATCCCACATGCGAGATCTGGGAACTCACAAGGGCATTGGCGCCATCGCTTCCTGCCTGATCTCCGTCCCCCGACGCTCGAGTCACGTTGCGTCCCTCCGCCATCCGCTGATTCCCTATCAAACCTGCACCTTTCTCAGTAAGCTTCACTCGATCATATCGCCGCTGTCCTGGATCAGGGAAGATTTTTTTTCCAAGGTTCCACTAGACCTGAGGAGTGCCGAACCCCCCTACTCGTCGGAACGGGAATGAAACCCAGCTCCTCCTCCAAAATCTTTCTCTCCAATGATGAGAAGTTGTTTGACTATATATACCGAGAGGTGGTGCTCGACGGAACGTCCCCAACTTAATGAAAAAAAACCAAACTGGATAGTAGGTGGCTCCATTACCTTTTGATTGGTGCTACTTCGGAACCTTGCCCGGTCGGTTCCTGCACTTTTTCATAGCGATTTCGGTTGTCAAATGCTCCAAGCTATCAGCAGTGCTCCAACGTCAGTAATAATTGAAATCAAAGTTTGATTTAGTCCTTTCATCATCTTACCTGACCTGAAAAAGTTACGGAGAGCTAACCAAACATCTTCATGGACAATCCCCTAGCATTTCTGAAAAAAGCTCATTGAGAATCCATCAGGTCCCGATGCTTTATCTGGATCTGCCTTCTTGACAGTGTTTGCAACCTCATCTTTTGTTATCATTCTGGTCAACCAAGAACAAGATTCTGTAGTGACGCACTCTTGTCGAAAATGATATGCTCAAAGTGAATATCTCCCCTCAGAGATAAACAAATGTCGATATTGAAAAATCTTGAATGAGTATCTCCACCACTGCTCCTGGGACTTTTGTCTAGCAAAGGTGCTCGCTACACTATCAAACTTCATTAAAATAGTGGAACAGCAAGGGCAATATTCAACCATCCCATTCTCTTTTTATGAGTGCAGAACCTGTAGGTAAACAAATATACTGCAATACACCTTTCTTTTGTCAAACTCTGGAAGAAGCAGGAAAGAGCTATCGATTAAAGCCAATTCCTGAAACTGGGACTGATTGATACGCAGATGATGAGAGGGCCAGCTTTCGTTTTCCCTACTAGACATTGAGTAGCCATCTTCCAGTTCGTCTTTGACAACGAAATAAACAGAACTTGGCTGTCAGTGCCTATTCAGATTCAAAACTTTCGATGTTGGTTCCTACTTCCTGTCAAACTGACGTCTTGACAGTTTCAATGTCAGAATTGACAGACTTGGAGCATTCGACAGGGCGAACTGCACGAGCCGGGTGAGAGAAAACAACCTTCCCGGTCACGTCGAATTCACAACAAACATTGGGATGAGTGTTGGGAATGTCGTATCCGTCTTGACGAGCAAAAACTAGAGGAAAGCGAGCTTGAACTAGGTAATTTCAGGGAGAAAAGAAAGGAAGACGGGGCGAAAGATCACTGGAAACTTTCTTCTTCGTCAAAGTGACGCATTTGTGGTCTAATCAACAACTTCCGAGATCGAATGAAAGACCAATTTTGGTTTCATCCATGAGTGACTTCGTTGGCCACCGACTCATGCGGGAGAAATGGGCAGTCCCCATTCACTGTATTGCAGAGATGGGGACGTCATGGGAGTCCGTCGAGCCTCAAAGCGGAAAGTCTGATCAACACTGTGTTGGTGATCTGTTTTACCAGCTCTGTTTTATTAGTTTCTTTTTTAAAGAAGATGCGAGCGAGAGTGTTGTTGCCATAGATACCAAATAGCACAGGTAGTGACGCTCCTGGGAAGGACGGTGCGAAAGTTCTTACCAGCCGCAAGCGCGGAAGGAGGAGAGAAACGTTGGGAATTGACAGATGCAGGCCCTCTTCGTCGACTTTTTTTTATGTGGATGAGGAGGTCCCACTCTTCAACGAGGTTTATTTTGAATCTGTTTGGACCCGTAATGGAATCAGGTTGAAAGTCAAAAAGGGCTTTGTGGATTTTTTGCTCGGGGAGTGCTTTCGACGGGGTGGCCGGAGTCCTCCTCATTCCTGACTTTGTCGGATCCTTTTTTCCGTAGCATCCATTCCTGACTATGACCTCTACTGTTCACCTCTTCTTCTCTTCATTTGTAGCTGAAGGGGGGGCTGTTCGCCTTATCATTTGCATTGCCGTACATGAGGCAACCTCGTGTGAGATGGTGCAGGCAGGATACAACTTCTGCAATCACGTCATTAGATAGCACTATCACTGACGGTGATGGAAAGTTGTAAACCATTCAATGCACTTGTCTGGGTGAAACTTGTTATTACAAACTCATCGATGAGCCCTATCCGTATCCATTCTTTTTTTTGTTGGATTCATAGTAATTGCTCTCGCTCTAGAAGAATCTATGTTAATGCCAATATGACGAAAGGAGGAAGGATCGGAGCAAATGATACCAATAAGTGCAAGTAGCTGAACAACTATCCTAAAATATAGGACACCAGATGAATTTTTTGGGAAAACTAAAAGAGAATGATTATCTACAAAAAGGCTCGGTTTTGTATCTTTTGATTCTTTACTTTTGTGAAAAAAATGGCTAGTGAGGCAACGTCGAATAGAGCAGTGAACAGGGCAACATAGGGAAATCATGAAGCGGACCATGAACAGAGGAATGATGAACGTCAGGGGAGGAAATTCTGAATAATCAATGGATAAGGATACGGAAGTGGACTCGTATTCCGCCCTTCTCTCCCACCACACATACTATTCATCGTGTTTGTTGGCATTCCCTCCCCTGAACCCGGGTTCAACTGCTATGGCAATTTCTTCGGTCAAAACGGGATGATGGTAGTCACCCCCCTCTCCCTTGTTGGGACTTATGCACTCTTCCATGCACTTATGGAGCCTCTGCTCATCCCCCAGTCATCTGCTCGATCTGGATTCGAGCCTGACCAGCGTTGTAAATTTTTCCCACAATTATTTTTCTACTGCGTTCCAACAACTCGTCGGCAGTTTTGAGGCTGCTCCAACACCTCTGCTCTATCCCACATGCGAGATCTGGGAACTCACAAGGGCATTGGCGCCATCGCTTCCTGCCTGATCTCCGTCCCCCGACCCTCGAGTCACGTTGCGTCCCTCCGCCATCCGCTCATTCCCTATCAAACCTGCACCTTTCTCAGTAAGCTTCACTCAATCATATCGCCGCTGTCCTGGATCAGGGAAGATTTTTTTTCCAAGGTTCCACTAGACCTGAGGAGTGCCGAACCCCCCTACTCGTCGGAACGGGAATGAAACCCAGCTCCTCCTACAAAATCTTTCTCTCTAATGATGAGAAGTTGTTTGACCATATATACCGAGAGGTGGTGCTCGACGGAACGTCCCCCACTTAATGAAAAAAAAACCAAACTGGATAGTAGGTGGCTCCATTACCTTTTGATTGGTGCTACTTCGGAACCTTGCCCGGTCGGTTCCTGCACTTTTTCATAGCGATTTCGGTTGTCAAATGCTCCAAGCTATCAGCAGTGCTCCAACGTCAGTAATGATTGAAATCAAAGTTTGATTCAGTCCTTTCATCATCTTACCTGACCTGAAAAAGTTACGGAGAGCTAACCAAACATCTTCATGGACAATCCCCTAGCATTTCTGAAAAAAGCTCATTGAGAATCCATCAGGTCCCGATGCTTTATCTGGATCTGCCTTCTTGACAGTGTTTGCAACCTCATCTTTTGTTATCATTCTGGTCAACCAAGAACAAGATTCTGTAGTGACGCACTCTTGTCGAAAATGATATGCTCAAAGTGAATATCTCCCCTCAGAGATAAACAAATGTCGATATTGAAAAATCTTGAATGAGTATCTCCACCACTGCTCCTGGGACTTTTGTCTAGCAAAGTTGCTCGCTACACTATCAAACTTCATTAAAATAGTGGAACAGCAAGGGCAATATTCAACCATCCCATTCTCTTTTTATGAGTGCAGAACCTGTAGGTAAACAAATATACTGCAATACACCTTTCTTTTGTCAAACTCTGGAAGAAGCAGGAAAGAGCTATCGATTAAAGCCAATTCCTGAAACTGGGACTGATTGATACGCAGATGATGAGAGGGCCAGCTTTCGTTTTCCCTACTAGACGTTGAGTAGCCATCTTCCAGTTCGTCTTTGACAACGAAATAAACAGAACTTGGCTGTCAGTGCCTATTCAGATTCAAAACTTTCGATGTTGGTTCCTACTTCCTGTCAAACTGACGTCTTGACAGTTTCAATGTCAGAAATGACGGACTTGGAGCATTCGACAGGGCGAACTGCACGAGCCGGGTGAGAGAAAACAACCTTCCCGGTCACGTCGAATTCACAACAAACATTGGGATGAGTGTTGGGAATGTCGTATCCGTCTTGACGAGCAAAAACTAGAGGAAAGCGAGCTTGAACTAGGTAATTTCAGGGAGAAAAGAAAGGAAGACGGGGCGAAAGATCACTGGAAACTTTCTCCTTCGTCAAAGTGACGCATTTGTGGTCTAATCAACAACTTCCGAGATCGAATGAAAGACCAGTTTTGGTTTCATCCATGAGTGACGTCGTTGGCCACCGACTCATGCGGGAGAAATGGGCAGTCCCCATTCACTGTATTGCAGAGATGGGGACGTCATGGGAGTCCGTCGAGCCTCAAAGCGGAAAGTCTGATCAACACTGTGTTGGTGATCTGTTTTACCAGCTCTGTTTTATTAGTTTCTTTTTTAAAGAAGATGCGAGCGAGAGTGTTGTTGCCATAGATACCAAATAGCACAGGTAGTGACGCTCCTGGGAAGGACGGTGCGAAAGTTCTTACCAGCCCAAGCGCGGAAGGAGGAGAGAAACGTTGGGAATTGACAGATGCAGGCCCTCTTCGTCGACTTTTTTTTATGTGGATGAGGAGGTCCCACTCTTCAACGAGGTTTATTTTGAATCTGTTTGGACCCGTAATGGAATCAGGTTGAAAGTCAAAAAGGGCTTTGTGGATTTTTTGCTCGGGGAGTGCTTTCGACGGGGTGGCTGGAGTCCTCCTCATTCCTGACTTTGTCGGATCCTTTTTTCCGTAGCATCCATTCCTGACTATGACCTCTACTGTTCACCTCTTCTTCTCTTCATTTGTAGCTGAAGGGGGGGCTGTTCGCCTTATCATTTGCATTGCCGTACATGAGGCAACCTCATGTGAGATGATGCAGGCAGGATACAACTTCTGCAATCACGTCAGTAGATAGCACTGTCACTGACGGTGATGGAAAGTTGTAAACCATTCAATGCACTTGTCTGGGTGAAACTTGTTATTACAAACTCATCGATGAGCCCTGTCCGTATCCATTCTTTTTTTTGTTGGATTCATAGTAATTGCTCTCGCTCTAGAAGAATCTATGTTAATGCCAATATGACGAAAGGAGGAAGGATCGGAGCAAATGATACCAATAAGTGCAACAACTATCCTAAAATATAGGACACCAGATGAATTTTTCGGGAAAACTAAAAGAGAATGATTATCTACAAAAAGGCTCGGTTTTGTATCTTTTGATTCTTTACTTTTGTGAAAAAAATGGCTAGTGAGGCAACGTCGAATAGAGCAGTGAACGGGGCAACATAGGGAAATCATGAAGCGGACCATGAACAGAGGAATGATGAACGTTCAGGGGAGGAAATTCTGAATAATCAATGGATAAGGATACGGAAGTGGACTCGTATTCCGCCCTTCTCTCCCACCACACATACTATTCATCGTGTTTGTTGGCATTCCCTCCCCTGAACCCGGGTTCAACTGCTATGGCAATTTCTTCGGTCAAAACGGGATGATGGTAGTCACCCCCCTCTCCCTTGTTGGGACTTATGCACTCTTCCATGCACTTATGGAGCCTCTGCTCATCCCCCAGTCATCTGCTCGATCTGGATTCGGGCCTGACCAACGTTGTAAACTTTTCCCACAATTATTTTTCTACTGCGTTCCAACAACTCGTCGACAGTTTTGAGGCTGCTCCAACACCGCTGCTCTATCCCACATGCGAGATCTGGGAACTCACAAGGGCATTGGCGCCATCGCTTCCTGCCTGATCTCCGTCCCCCGACCCTCGAGTCACGTTGCGTCCCTCCGCCATCCGCTCATTCCCTATCAAACCTGCACCTTTCTCAGTAAGCTTCACTCGATCATATCGCCGCTGTCCTGGATCAGGGAAGATTTTTTTTCCAAGGTTCCACTAGACCTGAGGAGTGCCGAACCCCCCTACTCGTCGGAACGGGAATGAAACCCAGCTCCTCCTCCAAAATCTTTCTCTCCAATGATGAGAAGTTGTTTGACCATATATACCGAGAGGTGGTGCTCGACGAAACGTCCCCCACTTAATGAAAAAAAACCAAACTGGATAGTAGGTGGCTCCATTACCTTTTGATTGGTGCTACTTCGGAACCTTGCCCGGTCGGTTCCCGCACTCTTTCTAGGGTTCTTTCTCTGCTCTTCCCATCACGGGACCTAAAACTGGCATTTGTATAGCTTTAGGCATTATTGAGTTCGATGACCTCGATCATATTCAACATCGATGGGACTTCCTTATGACGCTTTATCTGTCATATGGTACGTCGTACTTGTCAACGGAAATACCAAATCATCAGTCTTTTTCCGAGCGATTTCTTATGGAGACAAATAATATCTACATAGTCGGTAGAGAAGAGTATCCCTTCTCTTTGGAAGAAGATCGTGAAATCTTCAGAGCAGTGCACTCGGGCTCATACGTTTTCTCTCCTGTCGAGACTCATAGCACTTCCTAAAGAAAGAGCAAATGATCATTTTATCCATAAATCTTCTATACCGGATCTTCCTGAGATCACTTTCGTCTGTATACCTTCATCTGACGGATGCTCTCGTTTTAATGACTCTCGCACTTTTCTCTGTCAAATTTTGATCGTCGTCCAATCATTTTTTGGCAAGTAATTATGCATTTCACAAAGAAGGGGAGAAACTCTCTTTTTAAAAAGATATTCGAGGAATGGGTCGAGTAGAATTTATATGGCAATTTTGTTTGATCTCACTCCGACATTTGGGGACAATCAGTCGTACCCGTCTGCTGACCAAATTGGAACCGCTCATGGCGGATCCCGTACTACTCCATTTGAGTTTGGTTTGATGAAAGCGTCTTTTGTATATCTCGATTTTTGATGAAGAGCACAGGGAATGGAAAGGCAACGATGGTATATCATCAGTCAACATTTTGACATCAATCCTGCTCTTTTTTTTTTGGAGAATCTCTCCCTTTGACCGAGCCATTTCGCATCGTTTTCCCTACCTCCCTGCTCGATTTATGAATGAAGTGATTCTTGCTATTCCGCCGCTTTTCTTTTTTCCTTTGAGCAACTGAAACATTTCTCTAAAGGAACTGAGCCTCTTAGCAAAAGTGACTTTTGTTGTGAGTGGGGGATTTGCAATTCCGTGTGCTGATGGGAGATTCTCGGTGGATGAAGGTGTCCCCCTCCATTTAGTTGAGAAAAACAGGGACTAAGTCATTCGTCAGATACGAAAGGTGATGGTAATTTTTTCTTATTTGACGAATATGATAGGTCTTTCTAGATTTTTCAATCTCGTCAAAAAGCAAAGCGAGTCGCTCCCACGTGCTACTCTTCCATCTATGAGTGAGACTCGGTAAAAATCTATATCTCGATCTACTAATCTAAAGAACTCCACAAGTGAAATGAGCAAGCCATGAGCCGCCTATCGGCAAGGCATCCGAAAAGCCTTCAGGCTCCCTCACTGAACTGATTCACACAGGTCCAAACCGGAAAAATGAGCGGGACCATTTTTCCTTTACGAGATCTCGGCTCTTCGGAATGGTTGGAGAGAGCCAGAGCCCTTCCTCCTCGTCGGTTGGCGCCGGACCCGAGGGTGATGGTCACCCTTCCTAAAGGAGCGATCAGAAGGGTACCAGAATTCATTTACGATCCCGAGTTTCCAGACATATCGCACTTCCGCTTGGGTCGAGGCTGCCACTCGGTCCTAGACGGATCAAAGAAGAGTGGGGAATCTCTCGCTGGTTTTTGGAATTCGTCATCAGGAAGTGTTTTCACACCATCGACTGACATCGATTCATCTCAATCTTTAAGGAAGAGATCGATGATCCCAAGTTCTTTTACTCCACTCAGAAACTGCTTTTTGCCAGACGACTAATAGGAGGTGAGAGGGTGATGCAAATAATGGCTTGACTACAAAGGAGCCAGTTCAAGTTCCAACTGGGCCGGTTACAAGAGCACAAGGAAAGAAGTTCAAAAATACACTTAATGGGCTGATTCAAGAGGTTTGGGCTCAAGCAAATTCGTGGAGGCCCATTGAGGATGGTTAACGAGTTCAACAAAGATGCATCAATATGATTCAACTAGTAGAAAAATCTGATCAAAATTGATTGTTTCCTTTTGTTTTATTTCTAGAACTTTCCTTGTATTGATCAGCAAATTATGGGGCTGATTGTTTCCTTTTGTTTACGAGTTTAAGAAATAGAAACAAGGAAAGTTCTAGAAATAAAACAAAAGGAAACAATCAATTTTGACCAGATTCTTCTAGTAGTTGAATCATATTGATGCATCTTTATTGAACTCGTGTACCATCCTCAATGGGCCTCCATGAATTTGCTTGAGCCCAAACCTCTTGAATCAGCCCATTAAGTGCATCTTTGAACTTCTTTCCATGTGCTCTTGTAACCGGCCCAGTTGGAACTTGAACTGGCTCCTTTATAGTCAAGCCATTATTTACATTATTCCCCTCCTCTTGAAAAGGATTTGCCCTCAAATCATCACCTACATCAAAATGACTCAAATCAGTAACATTGAAAGTAGCACTAACATTTTACTCACCGGGCAAATCTAACTTGTAAGCGTTGTCATTGATGCGCTCTAGAACTTGGAAAGGACCATCCCCTCTTGGAAGTAATTTGGAATGTCTTTGCGCCAGAAATCTCTCTGTTCTCAATGCAGCCACACCCAATCTCCGGGTTCAAAAACAAGCTTGTGACGCCCCTTATTGGCTTGTTTTATATACTGCTCCATTCTTCTCTCAATATTGAGGCTTGCCTTCTCATGTATCTGCTTAACAAAATCAGCCTTTTTCTTTCCATCAAAATTAACACGCTCAGAAACATATAATGGAGATAAATCCAATGGAGTCAAAGGATTAAACCCATAAACAATTTCAAACGGTGAGAATTTAGTAGCAGAATGAATAGATCTATTATAAGCAAACTCAACATGTGGTAAGCACTCTTCCCATGTTTTGATGTTCTTTTTAATTATTGCCCTCAATAAAGTAGACAAAGTCCTATTTACTACTTCGGTTTGACTATCAGTTTGTGGGTGACAAGTAGTAGAAAACAAAAACTTGGTACCTAGCTTACACCATAAAGTCTTCCAAAACTAGCTCAAGAACTTAGCATCTCTATCCGAAACAATGGTTCTAGGCATGCCATGCAATCTCACAATCTCCCTCAAGAACAAATCAGCAACATGCGAAGCATCATCCGTTTTGTGACATGGAATAATGTGTACCATCTTAGAAAATCTATCCACAACCACAAAAATCGAATCTCTTCCACGTTTAGTCCTAGGTAATCCTAACACAAAGTCCATTAAAATATCAATCCAAGGCTCACTAGGAATGGGCAAAGGAGTATACAAACCGTTGGGCTGCACTCTGGATTTAGCTTGCCTACATGTGACACATCTACCACAAATTCGCTCAATATCTAGTTTCATGTGTAGCCAATAGAAGTGTTCCTGCAAAATAGCTAAGGTCTTAGCATCCCCAAAATGTCCCATTAATCCCCCTCCATGGGATTCCTGCACTAACAAATCCCTCAAAGAACAGTTAGGCACACATAATTTATTTTCTCGAAATAAGAACCCATCATGTCTAAAGAACTTACCACAAGTGTTTTTCTTACAAGCCCGATGCTCTTCACAAAATTCATGGTCATCAATGTATAAACTTTTAATGTGTTCAAAACCAAGCAATTTTACATCAAGTGTAGAGAGCAATGCATACCTGCGAGAAAGTGCATCGGCGACCACATTCTCCTTACCTTGCTTATACCTGATGACATATGGAAATATCTCAATGAACTCTACCCAACGAGCATGCCTTTTATTTAGCTTGTGTTGGCCCTACAAGTATTTCAAGGACTCATGATCAGTGTGAATCACAAACTCTTTAGGCCATAGGTAGTGCTGCCATGTCTCCAAAGCTCGAACCAATGCATACAACTCCTTGTCATAAGTCGGGTAATTTAAGATTGCTCCGCTTAATTTCTCGCTGAAGTAAGCAATTGGTCGTCCCTCCTGCATAAGAACTGCGCCTATGCCAATACCTGAAGCATCACATTCAATCTCAAACGTTTTAGAAAAGTTAGGTAAAGATAATAAGGGGTCGTTGGTTAGCGTCTCTTTGATTAGCTGAAACGCCTTCTCTTGTTCTTCTCCCCATCTAAATCCGACGTTCTTCTTGATCACTTTGGTAAGTGGTGCGGCTATACTACTAAAGTCCTTCACAAAGCGCCGGTAAAAACTAGCAAGTCCATGAAAACTACGAACATTGCTTACACTTGTGGGACTCGGCCACTCTCGGATTGCACGTACCTTCTCTTCATCAACCTGTATACCCTGTGCACTAACAACAAATTCTAGAAATACAAGTTTATCGGTGCAAAAAGTACACTTTTCAGGTTAGCAAATAACTTCTTTCTTAAGCACATCTAAAACTGATTTCAAATGTACGGCATGATCAGCCAAGTTTTTGCTATAAATGAGTATATCATCAAAATAGACAACAACAAACCTACCTATAAATGCTCGCAAAATATGATTCATAAGTCTCATAAAATTGCTTGGTGTATTAGTCAACCCAAAAGGCATAACTAACCATTCATACAAACCATATTTTGTTTTAAACGCAGTTTTCCATTCATCTCTTTCTTTCATTCTAATCTGATGATAACCACTTTTTAAATCAATCTTAGAGAACACACAAGAACCATGCAACTCATCTAACATGTCATCTAAGTGAGAAATAGGATGACGATACTTTACCGTTATGTTGTTGATGGTTCAGCAATCAACGCACATTCTCCACGTCCCATCCTTCTTAGGTACAAGTAAAACCGGAACGGCGTACGGACTCATGCTCTCCCTCACATACCCCTTCTCTAACAACTTACTTACCTGCCGTTGAAGCTCCTTTGTCTCCTCGGGATTGCTCCTATAGGCTGGTCGGTTTGGAATTGTCGCACCGGGAACAAAATCAATTTGATGTTCAATCCCTCGAATTGGTGGTAATGCATATGGTGTTTCCTCTGGAAAGACACCCTCAAATTCTTGCAAAAGAGAAACAACAGAACTGGGCAAACCAGGATCAAGTTCGTTAGTATTTAAAAATGCCTCTTTGTACAAAAATACAATCATCGGCTGATTTGAAAACATTGCTCGCTTAATCTCAGTCACTTTTGCATATAAATTCTTTTGTTTTCTCTCTGATTTTCTCTCAATGGCTGAATTTTGATTTTCTTTTTCTCTCTCATTTTGCTCGGCCACTCTCTGATTTTCACTCTTTTTCTTTTGCTTACTCTCTTTCTTTTGATCACTCTCTATTTTTTTATCACTCTCTTTTTGCAACCTCACTTGATCTTCATAAACTTGTTTTGGTGTCATTGGTACAAGAGTGATTGGTTTTTAGTTGAGCACGAACGAGTATTTGTTGGTGAAGCCATCATGTTTAACTTTCTGATCGAATTGCCACGGTCGGCCTAATAGCAAATGTCCAGCTTGCATCGGAACTACATCACACAAAACTTCATCTTCATATTTTCCGATGCGGAATGAAACCAAAACCTGCAAATACCTTTACCTCGCCACTATCATTCAGCCATTTTAACTTGTACGGCCTAGGGTGTTTCAGTGTGGACAGTCCTAATTTCTCCACCAAGGTTGTGTTTGCAACATTAGTACAACTTCCTCCATCAACAATCATACTACATACTTTGTCTTTGACGCAGCACCTAGTATGAAAGATGTTCTCCCGCTGCACTTCTTCAATTTCTTTTGCTTGCAAACTTAGAAGTCTTCTTGACACCAACAATTCACCTTGAACTGCATATTCTTCTCCATCTACGTCCTCCAATGGTGGCATATAGTCGATATCGGAATCGTCTTCGATCTCTCCATTACCCCTTATTACCATGACTCTTTTGTTCAGGCATTGACTTGCTATGTGACCCCTGCCTTGACATTTAAAACACTCAATGTCATAATTTCGAGAAGTGGAAGGGTCAGATTTACCTTGAGTGTCTCTTGTTTTGGCTCGAATTTAGGTTTTGCAGCTGGTTTCTCCTCTTTCTTCACATGATTCGGTTTCCACAGGGAAAAACCCAAATTATGGGATGCACGTGTACCACTTTTCCTCTTGAGTTGTTGCTCCACCTTGATGGCCATGTGTACCATATCCTCTAATTCCACATAATGCTGCATCTCCACCTTGTCATGAATTTCTTGATTCAAGCCATTCAAGAACCTAGCCATAGTAGCCTCTCGGTCTTCTTCGATATTAGCCCGGATCATAGCAATTTCCATCTCTTGATGATAATCCTCCACACTCCGGTTACCTTGTCAGAGCGTTTGCAATTTATTGTACAACTTCCGGTGGTAATGGCTGGGCACAAACTGCTTCCTCATCACTATTTTCATCTCTTCCCACGTCTCAACCGGTCGTTCCCTATTTCGCCGCCTGTTCAATACTAATTGATCCCACCACACAATAGCATAGTTAGAAAACTAAATGGCAGCAAGTTTTATTTTCTTCATCTTAGAGTAGTTGTGGCAATCGAACACTAACTCCACCTTTTTCTCCCACTCAAGATAAGCCTCGGGGTCGTTTCTTCCTTGAAACGCTAGAATCTTCATCTTAATACTACCAAAGTTATTATCTTCCCGATTCCTATCTTCTCTAAACCGCCCTCCATATCTCCTATTACCAACAACTGAACCCCGATCTTCTTCTTCATCAAAACCAGCCCCATAATATTCTCCATCTTCATCTCTCACTCCCCGATATTTAACTCTTTCCCTCCTATGCACCTTATAAGTGTTTTGTGGCTGCTCCAAATGTGTATTCTCAATTCGATCAGTCTGCTCATGTACCTGCTCCAATTCTAACCTCATCACACGCCTCATCTCACTCATCATGGCTTCCATGAGCAACTTTGGGTCAGCCATCCCTGTAGCACCTTTGGTGATGCTCTTTTCACTGTTTTGAGACATGATTGCTGCAAATCAAAGTTAGAAAACAACAAAAAAAAAGGAAAGGACCTCACACACTCCCTCACGTATTTTCACTCAAAAAATGATTCACTCTATTCCACTCGTGTTTCACTCAGTATAATTGGCTTTTACCCTCTAATATGCTCACCACTCTTGTCTTTTTCCACTCGATAATCCTCTTTCAGTTCTTTTGAAACTATTCGAACAATATTAAAAATTTCAGCAATAATTCACCAAGAACTCACCAAGGGAATTCAAGTTCAAAAGGTAAGAAAACAAGGGATATGAGTGATTAGATTTTCAAATCACAATTCAGCAAAATTTCCAAAAAAAAAATTTTTTGGTCTTTGGGGTGAGGAGATTTTCGGGCTTATTGGAAACAAACGAAAGAGAATCTTTTTACTCCCTTTTTTTTTTTGACCTTCTTTTTTTTTTTCGGATCCTTCTTTTTTTTTTTTATATTTTTTTTTCGGATCTTTTTTTTTTCAGATTTTTTCTTACGTTAATAATAGAACAAGATTTCGAATAGGGTAGAAGAAAGAAATTCGGCTAGATAAGAAACTAAATTTAAATGGGATAGACAAACCTGAGACGAGAAATCCTTGGCTCTGATACCAAATGATGTGAACCCCGTCAAGAATAACAAGACCCGTAGAAGAAAAGGTGAAAATCCAAGAACGTTCTCGATCAGGCTTGGATGGGAGACCTCGACCCGTTGCTTCAACAAAAAATAAGAATCTCGGTACAATTGACCTCAACCCGTTGTTTAATGCGAAGCAAGAACCTTGGTATAAGGAAGACGCCACAAACGGTAGTGGAAAGCCGTTTGATAAGTCGATGATGAACGCCACGGAAGAATTTCGATAAGTTCGAATAGTTCTTCAAAGAACCAAATTGAATAAACTCACCAATTATCTGTAAACTGTCTCCCTTCTATTCCATTAGACGCCTTTTTATAGGCTAAAAAAATACAAGGAAAGTTTCCTACAAGGAAAGTTCAAGAAATAGAAACAAAACAAAAAGAAACAATCAGCCCCTTAATTTGCTGATCAATACAAGAAAAGTTCTAGAAATAAAACAAAGGAAACAATCAATTTTGAGCAGATTCTTCTACTAGTTGAATTATATTGATGCATCTTTGTTGAACTCGTGAACCATCCTCAATGGGCCTCTACGAATTTGCTTAAGCCCAAACCTCTTGAATCAGCACATTAAGTCCATCTTTGAACTTCTTTCCTTGTGCTCTTGTAACTGGCCCAGTTGGAACTTGAACTGGCTTCTTTGTAGTCAAGCCATTATTTGCATCACTGCTGATAGAGCTGGGCGGGGAGGTTCTCCCTGTGGTAAGGTCAGAGCGACGCCTGGCCCACAAGCTGACCCCCTTCAAAACCATGACTTCTCCATAAAGATTTGCTACGCGCGATATGTCGACAACTTACTACTGGGAATCGTGGGTGCCATAGAGCTTCTCATAGAAATACAAAAATATATCACCCACTTCCTACAATATGGCCTGAACCTTTGGGTTGGCTCCGCAAGATCAACAACCATAGCTACATAGAGTACGGTAGAATTCCCCGCTATGGTCATTCGGGAAGTCCCTCCGAGGACGACTACCATACAATTCTTGCGAGAGCTGGAGAAGCGTCTACGGGTAAAGTACCGTATCCATATAACTGCTTGCCACCTACGCTCTACCATCCATTCCAAGTTTAGGGACCTAGGTCCTAGTATCCCGATCAAACAGCTGACGAAGGGGATGAGCGGAGAGGTCGTCTACTAGACGCAGTGCAACGGGAAGAGACTCTTGGAACAACTGGAGTAAGTCCCCAAGTGGGAGCATTATGGGGGACCGTCAAGCACATTTGGCAAAGATCAAGGGAGATCTCGTTGTTGCATAGCTCAGGTCGGAGCAACGTACCATCGGACGTTCAACAGGCAGTCTCACGATCGGGCATGATTATCCGGAAGTTTTCATTGTATACTCCCGTGGGTCAGAAGGTGGCAGGGGAAAGAGGGGACACTGGGCAGGATCTTTTAGCAGTGAATTCCCCATACATACAGAGGCACCTATCAAAAAGATACTCCAAAGGCTTTGGGATCAGGGTCTCATTAGCCGAAGAACACCGAGGCCCATCCACGTGGCCTCTTTGACGAACGTCAACGACGGAGACATAGTAAATCGGTCCGTGGGCATCGCGATAAGTCCTCTGTCCTACTAAAGGTGCCGCGACAACCTTTACCAAGTTCGAACGATTATCGACCACGAGATCCGCTAGTCTGCTATATTCACCCTAGCCCACAAACACAAATATTTGGCGTGGAATATAATTCCAAAGTACCCCAAAAACTCAAATATTGTAAATAAAGAAGGTGGTAAGACCCTTGCAGACTTCCCAAACAGCATAGAGCTTAGGAAGCTCGGACCCGGTCGACGATCCGAACAACGATGGAGCACTCAACTACTTTGTCGAATGACGTAGTTGTCTTTTTGTCAGTTGCGAACAGGTGTTTACATGATCTTTGTTGAGTAGACTTGCGTTATTTGTCTGCTATAATACCTCCTGTTGTGGGGCTTTCGAAAAAAAAGGGATTTTCCCGAAGGCGTCGGCTTCGCTATTGCTCAGGAAGTCATATTGTAGTCTAGGGATTGTAGTAGGCCCTCCATGCCTCGTCGAGTCTTTCGGAGGCGGAGGCCTTTTCTTCCTTCATTCATCTTTCGGTAGCTTACGCACCAGAAAAAAGGCCTCCTTCCCGGCCGGAAGATCGCTTCGCTTCTGGCAACGGTCTCCTACTGCTTCAATCAATGGCTAAAGCTAACTTTCATCAATCGTCAGGTTTGAGGACATGTTGGTCAAAGGAAAGGGGAGGTCCCTAGATTTCGGGACGGAGCCATATGACACGAAAGTCTCACATACGGTTCCTTTGAGAAGGGTGTGATACCACCACCTATCAGGCTCGATGAGCGGTCCACGGAGCTACATATTTACTCACCCGGTCCATACACATCGCTCTCTCCAGGAGGTTGGCCGCCATTCCCCGATCTTCCCATTTCCAAGAAGATCCTGGGCTCGATCTGGTTTAATATCAAGGTGATTCTTTTTCTGTTTCTATATATATGGGTCCGTGCAGCATTTCCACGATATCGTTATGAGCAGTTAATGGGACTTGGCCAGAAAGTGTTCTTGCCACTATCATTAGCTCGGGTAGTCCCCGTTTATGGTGTTTCAGTCACCTTTCGATGGCTCCCTAATGTATGTGCCAGGAAGTTTCTGAAGAAGTGGGCTACTCCCCAAAAATACCCCGTTCTGCTGTTCGTTTGTAGTTGGGGATTCATTGCTTGTTCTACAGTTATCTGTAACATGGCCAGCCGGAGTTATAGAATAGGGCTGTGAGCAGGAGGGCTATCGTTTTGTTTGTGCAATGTTGCTCGCAACACCTCTCCTTAGACGAACCTACGATCGCTGTCTCGGAATGAATGCTCAACTGAGATCGTGTACAACAACCGTCAACCGCACAAGCCTGGGCTAGGCCTACCCCCATCCCTAGAGAAGCTGTATGAGGCTGAAGCTCCACGTACAGTTTTGAAGCCGAGCCTTTCCAGCAATGGGGCCTAGGGACCGATATGATGATTAGTTTAGGTAGGGCAACCGACCTACTATGGGCACCTGTAGTGCTCTGTGTGTGAGACCGCGATCCATGAAAGCATGGGACTCACCTGTCGACGTCGGGAATGGAGAAGGGAAACATAGCATGTCACAAGAGTGAGGCGAGGGGGAGAATTCCCTACGGTTTTACAAGAGGGACGCCTCGCGAGCCAGGCTGTCGGAGATGCCTTTTGGCAAAGCCAAGTCAATTTCGGGCCACCAAACCCTGCAACTGATGAGAAGGACGGAGGAAGCATGTACGTTATCACACTCCCTACCTTCCGACAGGTGCCTAGAGGATGGGCCAGACGCAGCAAAGCGACGACCCTGGAGCGGATTCCCCACCAGCAGGGGAACAGGAGATGGCCATCTCGTGGCACATCACGACCTACAGGCAACACCGGCGAGACCCGGGAAGACAACCTGATTGGGAGTCAGAGGATCCAAATACCTGCAGCCTACCGGACTTCATATTCATCATTTGTCGAAAGTGTGGGTAAGGGATCTCTTTTCTGTAATGGACAAAAATAAGCGTAGCAGATTTGACTCGGTACAACCGGAAGATACATCCAATACCAATGATCTGTGCCTACCGATACTCGACTCCTTTCAGATATCGTACTTTTCTCTGATAAAGATTCCATGTCAATAAAAAGGCGGAGTATAAAGAGGCACTTTCCGAAAAAACGTCATTGATGGGTCAATGCTGCTTGGTGCATAAAACACCATCATAGAATGTGTATCTTGCACCCAGATCTAGTTGAGGGGAAAGGGTTTTTTTTAGAAAGCACCTTTCTTTTTCGTCGGCCGGATTGTTGTACAGGAAGCAGAATTCCGCCTCTTATGTAACAACGCTTGAAAAGAGTATGCGCGCTACGACAAGACGTCAACTCTCCCCCGCTTGCTGCTTGCTGGTCTCGACTCGATCGGAGAGGTTGGATTGAGAGGATCAGTAGCAGTTGATGAGTTCGTTCCGAAGAACGTCTTATTGACTCCCTGCTTTTGTTTTGAATGCCTTTTTTTTTTCATTTGATGGAATCAGACATAGAGAGAAAATATCTCCTCCTGCCTATCATGACCCGGGACCAGAGATTCGACATCTTGTTCGCTCCAATTCCGTCACTTCCGGAGTGGGATGGTCCTTAGAGAGTGGGGGGGACTCGACGCCCTACATTTGATCCGAAGACGTTGAACCAAGATAGGTCTCCCTCGATCTGCCCCACCTGACTAAAGAAGCCTTCCTGGGCCGAGAAGCGGAGGCTTCTGAACACGAAAATGATCAGAAAGATTCATATTTCATGCATCCCTCCGGTCGATGATTTGTCATCAAACCCTCCAACTCGACGATGTTTGGAGAAATGGTCGGAAATGCAGCCGGTCGGAGGAGAGGGCCAAGGACAATGCGACTGGGATCAACTATGGCACAATAGCTACAGATTGGGAATCAATGGATTCGAAAGCAGTGTCTCGACCTGACCGGAAAGATAAGTCAATCAATTTGGAAAGTGGTAGAGTACTTGTTGTCGATCAGCCGGCTGTCTTACCTCAAGAGTTGACATAGGAGGAGATGTTTGACCTATCATGGAACAAAAAGGAATTGATCTCTCCACAGGCTTTGCATTGCAATCGGGAATTTCCGAAAATCCCTTTTGACGAGTCGCAAATCTATACCTATTGAAATTTTGCTTACGGTAAAAGCCCGCCTACCTACCTTTTAGGGTGGGCTACTGAACCCGATCATTTCTTTCCGTCTATGCTATCTATCTTTACTTTGGGGAAGCCCACAAAGCCACATTCGCTTAGCTACAGTAAGACTACAGATAGCTCTCCTCATTGAAATAAATAGGTTCGAGCTCCCCCCTTGGGATCCCTCACTAGGGTACGTATCTTTATTTTTCCAGAGTGCCTGGTCCCTTTTTCCTGCTTCTCTCTATCTCTCCCTAGCTCTTTGATAGCATCCATACTGGCTTAGTTAGCTACATGACTTAGAAGGATAGTGCGACTACCCTTCGCGAGATTCTCGAGCTACAGTCAGAAGCTCTTCGTCGCTGCGCTATGAGAAGAGATCCCTCGGAATTCTTCTCTTTACCTTCATCGGATCTATTATTCTAATTTCGATTTCTATACCAGTAAATGGGCTTGCTTGCTGGGGGATGCTAACCACCCAAACCCACCTAGTTAGCTACTACCGATTAGTCATATTATCTATTCATATCTGTCTTTGCTTGATATAACCAAAAAACTCAAAAGAAAGAAGCGTCAGAGGCCTTTTTCCTCTCCTAGTGCATTAAGGAAGTTAAGCTGACAAGCAAGGATTAGCAGATGCAGAAAATCCCCAAAGGCTTCCTTAAGTCAAGAATAGAGTCTAAGCACCGTGGCTAGAAGATCGTCATTGTACACGCCATCGTCACAGTCCTCTTTTTTCGGCTAGCTGGAAGTTTCACCTCGGCTAGTTAAACGGTGAGCCATCACCTTGCCAGAAAAGACTTTAGGTATTCTCGAGACCAAAATAGGTCAATGCCTAAAATGACGGGGGAGGGTACATCACTTTACGCCCTTTGTGCGGAAAGAGAGAGAACTGTCAAATAGCTCCATGCTGGAATGGTTGGATGCAGGAATTGTCCCTTAAGCAACTAAGTAAGCGGATGCAGTGAAGGCTCGTGAAATGGGTTTTAAGGGGTGTCCCCATTCCGTGTGTCAACGAGCTTCTATCCTTAATGAGGAAGGTGTAATAAACTTCTTCGATAAAGAGGAATCAGTAAAGAAAGAGAAAATGGATTCCAGAGGACGATGAAGATGAATTCTTGAGCTTTGTGCAGGATACGAAACTATGAAAGCAGGATTTCTTTCCTGACGAAATGAAGTCTTCCTTTCCGGGCATAAGGAAAGAAATTCACTTAACAAGTGACGCCCCCTGGGGATACAGGGAGGGATGGTGAAAGAACCTGTACGAGAAAAAACCTTAAGGAGGGAATGCTAAAGTTGGTGAGGTTTTCTCTTTACAGGGGATGGGAAAGCAGCACCTTAAAGTGTAACCCTTTTGGGGAAAGAAAGAAGTATGGGAGACTCATTTGCAGGTGAGAAAGATTCATTCAGTATTAGTACTAGGGCATTTGACTCAGCAGAAAGAGCAGCAGACGATATCGAAGACTACTTCACCAGCTCTGCTATCTGAGAATTCAGGCCGCAAAACAGCACCTGCGAAGTCCATTAGTGGGGAAGCAGAAAATATGATATTAGTGAGTGAGGCACTTTGAGCTCTAGCTCGCCCCTTAACAAATACTAGACTGGATTGAATGGAGCCAAGCTGACGGCCCCGTCTCAAATAGGACAGTTCAAGCAGTTGCTTTAAGTCGTAAATAGGATGTTCCTAATGTGGGTAACAGGTCAAGAGATCTAATCTCATTCATAGCCGCCTGCAAGTCATAGAGTAGTCTAGTAGTAGGCACTTCTAGGCCCCTTCCCCTTTACCACACGCTGGACACTCACTCTTTGACTAAGGCTTGATAAACAGGGGTTATGGCTTCTTGCAGCTCTTCTGTTTAGTTTCACCAATAGGATCGAAGAATATCGACCGACGAATGAGAGCTTCAATGTGCCTTTATTCATTAGATTAGAAAGGCTTGGTTGCAACGGGCTTACTCCCCTACTTATCAAGTCCAGCCGCTTTGTTAGCTGGCTTCTTCAGGAACCCTTCCTGGCTTGGAAAGAAAGCAAGATGCACTCGCTTCGTCAACAAGTCAACTTCTAGGGGGGACCAGAGGGAGAGACTTCTTTGCAAGAGAGGAGGGGGTCCCGAAAGTGGAGATCCATCGAGACTACACTGACTTTGTTCGTAAGGCCAATTCATTCATATGCGAAAGACTACGCCACAGAAAGGCCAGTAGTAGTGAACAAGGAAATAGGCTCACTCACTCCATTCTTTGACGCAAGTCAAGCGAAGAAGAAAAGCAGTAGCGTCTCACTCAACGATAGCTGGATTTCATCTAGGCACGCAACCGCTTAGTTGAAACCTGCGGGGCACTCGATTGCGGGTGAGAGGGAGAGCTAAAACCACTCTCCAGAAGGCGATAGCTTATTCATTTCGTCGGGCACCGAACTCCATTTCATAAACAATTAGTTGGGAACAAAGCAGGATGGAGGGAAAACTAGTGGGAAGGTGACAGCTTGTTCATTTTGTTGGGAAGAAGCCCGGAACGGATAAGAGGGAATTCGCCTGTAAAGGAATCTTTTTTGCGAGAGAGCATTCTTCCTTAGCACAAGTGCTAAGCGATAATAATTCCTTTCTTTTATTTTCATATCTTCTCAGTGCTCACGGGCACTTTCTTTCTATCCAATAGTTGATTCTGAATTGAATAAAGTGGAGCCAGCCTTTAGGGGCCCCTGTCAAGTGTGAGACATTACATTAGAGCCACCTTTCAATAGGCATTCTTCTTATCTTAAGTTAAGGGAGAGCAGCTACGAGGCATCCAGAAAGCCCTTTGGGTAGCAACCAACATTCCATTCGTAAAGGCAAACTTTCCTTAGCATAAGCGCTAAGCAATAATAATTCCTTGTTGACTCATCATAATCTACTTATTGTTGGTGTTGGTCCAGCTAGCCTAGAATCCATGAAGGAAGATGGGGCAGAGCAAGCAACAAAGGATAGAGCAAGCCGTAGTCCGGGGGAAGATCTGGTTAGAACGAAGATCGATGCCGGGCTCAGTAACAACTACTATTGACTAAACAAAGCATGATACGGAAAATAACATTCTTGGCCCTTGTGAGGTCCATTCCTGGTTCTGACCAATATAAATGAACGAACAAAAACGAATGTCAAAGCATGCTAGTTTAGACATATGCTCAGAAAGCTTCGTCAACAAGTCAACTTCTAGGGGGGACCAGAGGGAGAGACTTCTTTGCAAGAGAGGAGGGTGTCCCGAAAGTGGAGATCCATCGAGACTACACTGACTTTGTTCGTAAGGCCAATTCATTCATATGCGAAAGACTACGCCACGGAAAGGCCAGTAGTAGTGAACAAGGAAATAGGCTCACTCACTCCATTCTTTGACGCAAGTCAAGCGAAGAAGAAAAGCAGTAGCGTCTCACTCAACGATAGCTGGATTTCATCTAGGCACGCACCCGCTTAGTTGAAACCTGCGGGGCACTCAATTGCGGGTAAGAGGGAGAGCTAAAACCACTCTCCAGAAGGCGACAGCTTATTCATTTCGTCGGGCGCCGCACTCCATTTCATAAACAATTAGTTGGGAACAAAGCAGGATGGAGGGAAAACTAGTGGGAAGGTGACAGCTTGTTCATTTTGTTGGGAAGAAGACCGGAACGGATAAAAGGGAATTCGCCTGTAAAGGAATCTTTTTTTGCGAGAGAGCATTCTTCCTTAGCACAAGCGCTAAGTGATAATAATTTCTTTCTTTTATTTTCATATCTTCTCAGTGCTCACGGGCACTTTCTTTCTATCCAATAGTTGATTCCGAATTGAATAAAGTGGAGCCAGCCTTTAGGGGCCCCTGTCAAGTGTGAGACATTACATTAGAGCCACTTTTCAATAGGTGTTCTTCTTATCTTAAGTTAAGGGAGAGCAGCTACGAGGCATCCAGAAAGCCTTTTGGGTAGCAACCAACATTCCATTCGTAAAGGCAAACTTTCCTTAGCATAAGCGCTAAGCGATAATAATTCCTTGTTGACTCATCATAATCTACTTACTGTTGGTGTTGGTTCAGCTAGCCTAGAATCCATGAAGGAAGATGGGGCAGAGCAAGCAACAAAGGATAGAGCAAGCCGTAGTCCGGAGAAAGATCTGGTTAGAACGAAGATCGATGCCGAGCTTAGTAACAACTTCTTGATGCGAGGAATAACATTCTTGGTCCTTGTGAGGTCCATTCCTGGTTCTGACCAATATAAATGAACGAACGAAAACGAATGTCAAAGCATGCTGGTTTAGACATATGCTCAGAAAGAGAACAATCAGGTTCTAAACGTACTGACTTGGGAGAGTAAAAAGGGGACTCGAGAACAGGCTCATGATATACCGGAACAGGAGAAAGATGAAATATCGGCCGTTGAAAGTGGTTCATAACAAAGATCTATTCCGGACTGAAACCTAAACCCCTTAAAACCGTCGGCTTGAGAGTGCCAATCCTAGTAGATAGATAAAGACTCTGCATTGACTCTCCCCCATTCATTGAGTCTTTGACTCCCCTACCTCATTCATCAGTCAGTCTCATTCTGGTCTCAAGGGAAAGAGCATCAGTCGCTGTCACTCACCTTGCTTGCTCAGTTGTGCCTCCATCTCCTTCGGGTTATAAAGAACACTTGCACTTAAATCCAATCGACGCCCGGTTTGATACATCTATCATTATAAGCCTCGGGTCAGTACCTCCTCAATTCAATGAGTGTTAGTCTGGTTATTCCGTACCTCCTTATTCTTTTATGTCATTAATGAAATAAGAGTGAATAAGAGGAAGGGTAAGACGCCTATGACAGAGCTTCAAAACAATGATAAGAAAGAGGCACAGAAAGAACTCTCCAAACAAGCAGGCTTTTGACGAACATCAAATGACCAACCTAGAAACAGACTCAAATAGCGGTCTATGAACATGCACAGAACTGACGATCGCTTCCTGGCTCAGATCAAAGAGAAGTATTGGCTCAGTAAGAACCAACAAATCATAATGAGATGAATCGGAACAAGGCTTATAACCAACAGATCAATGCTCAAAAGAACCAGTTGATCAACAAGGCTCGGAAGAAACAACGGCTCCTACCTCAGAACAATGGTCCCGTCGCTACCTCAGAACATCTTGTTGACGCCGACCCAAAGGTAGATCCTGATACCGATTGTCATGCCTGACCTTATAACCACATTATATCATAACTAGAAGTGAGTCCGGCTAGTACTGATCCTCTTTCTAGTCTTTCATAGTCGTCCCGGTTACTGACTCATAGTCACAGGATGGCTTTGATCCCCGAGAAGCACGGTTCCGAAAGAATAATAAAGCATCAGAAGCAGAATAAGTAGAGCATCCCATCCATCGGTCCGAGCCCTAGGCGGAAACGGGCTCAAAACAAAGAGCATGAACTCTTGGCCGATGTACTGACTCAGCAAAAGAAGTCAGCGTAGGTGTCGCCAATTGACTTCTTTTGCTGATCGGGTTATATTTGACAAGTAACGTGCATTAAATATGATGGACTTGCCTACCTATCGACCGCGCTCGATGTCCGTCTGGGAGTACTTGTCTCGTGCCGCATACCGCACATGGGGATGGGCCAAGTACAACCACCCCTCTTAAAGGAGGATATTCTGCGTTTGCCCCTTTGCCAGAAGGAAACATCACCTCTCCTGGTACAATCATACTGGCCCCCGTCGAAAAGCTTATCAGTCTGCTTATGTTTTTGGCTATTTAATAATGACTGAATTTGTCAGTGTACTCCTTGAAGACTCTGTGTGTCTCCAGGATAAGTCTGCTATCCCAGTTGGCCCCGACTGTGCTACATCGAATGGCATCAGCTCCCATCCCAGTCTTGGGAGTAACCCAGTCTTTGTCTTCCTTTTGCTGGAATAAACAAACCACAACAGGCACATTCCCCTTAACAACAAAATCCGGGATTCATGGGACGGAGAAGAAGTCCTTTGTCGTCCATGGCATCATCAAGAGCACCTACCCCTCACTCGGAATGAATTAGTTACGCCAGGGAACCAGCAAATACGAACCAGCAAAGGGATACCTTCGCGTCCTCTGTCTCTTTTCAATATAGCCTATTTACCAGAGGACTAGTAAGGCGTAGTTAAATAGGCTATATCTTTTATTTCTCCCCAAGGGACTTGCCGATGGTGCCAGTTGTTATAGTGCTATCTTAGAATAATCAGTAAGATAGTTGTTCACTTTCTGACTTGACGAATAGTAATTCAAGGGAGTAATCACATACTACTCTTTTTATTTGAAAGGCGGCAACCGATTCGATGCCTGTCGGTCTCACTGAGTTACTAGTGGGTGCGATCTTCGGCTATAATTTTGCGGCCACATGGATGACCAGGTCCCTAAGGTGGGTGAGGTTCCAACTTCCGTACAAGGGAGCTTCATCTAATCGGATGGGATCAAGTGTGATTTTCACACAGGTAAACCACAGCTTTGGTTATTACAGCTTGTGGCCTCATTCGCATTAACACATCACATCGTCTGTGTGGATGTTGGCTGACGAGGTATACCGAGGATAGTATGTCTTTAAAGCGTATGCAATCTTAGGTGCCCTCTCCGTTAAGCTCTCGCGGATCGTGACGGTTGCTGAGCATTATCAATAGCTCATGGCTAGCTTAGATGTTCGTATATCTAAAGAGAAGTCCTTGATATCGAAAACAGCTTGTTTTGAATTTGCTAAATGATTTGTCATCCATAATGGCACTGTCAAACTTGAGTCCCGTCTCAATGCGTATGATAGCTGCGTTAATGAATTCTATAGCTGTTGCTCCTGTGCATCGAAGGGGTCAGTGAGTTTTTGAATATTCAATTCAGTCTCACCTATCATCTAAGATAAGAGGAGCTTTGTTGGCAAGAGAAAGGGGACTGTAATCCATTTATGAGCGAATCGATTTCCTGCCACACCCGGCCATTTGGAGAGTCTAATTGATGCTTCTCTCCAGGCTGAAGGAGGGAAGGAAGAACGAACTCTTCAATCAGCTCTTCCTTTTTTCATTAATACCTCTTCCTTTGCTTTAGCTGTTAGTCCTCTTTTATAGCTTCCTCTTCTTTTTGCTTTTAGCTTCTAGACCAAACTACCAGACTACTAGCCTCTATGTTCGCAAACAATGCACTACTCTTTACCATACGAAGGCATTTCCTTCCTTTGGACTTTTTAACATTCATTAAGCTTTCTACTCTCATTATGCAACGGGGTGTCCCTCTTGCACCAATACCCCCACCGATAGCAAAGTCTGAAGCGTCACTGTGGACTTCAAAGGTTTGGTGTGGTCTGGGAGTCGCAACACCGGGTCTTCTGTCACGGCTAGCTTGAGGATGGTCGTAGATCAGAAGACAACAAGGGCTTAAGATATTCATAATACTGAAATCGAGAAAGTGTTGCCTATCGACCTCAGACCCTACTATCGACTGGAAGAGTTTTGGAAGAAAGATTCCAGAAAAGCGGAAGAGCAACACTCAGGAGAGCTCCTAGTTATGCAAAAGAGAGACTGAAAGCGATTCACCAGATTGACTGACTTGCTTTCCTCCCTGATTGGCTTTATTGCCTGGAATGACTTCCCGAAGGAAAGGACTTAGCGCTGGAAACTCCTAGCTCAATGAGCGTTTAGTCCCTTGCTTGTTGGCTTCGTCGACCAATTCCTTGTGTCGGCTCCGATCCAACTAGTAACAAGAAAGATAGATAGAATTAGGTGGGCTGAGTTGGCAGAATAAACACCTGCTTTTCACTTTATGATCATGGTCCCTCAGCTCTAACGAATCTTATCCCTTTTTTGGAACCTTCGTTGGCATAAATCGAAGGAGAGAGAAATTGATTGTTGAGGTTCTGACCTCGAGACTGATAAGGATGGAAGCTAGACAGGGTAGGTAAATGGAGTTTGTATGAGCCGAACAAAATAATATGTAGGAGAATGAATGAGCTGACCACCGTCATCAGCCTGCTTCTAATCGTGCATGAAAAAGCTTATGACCCGTGAATGATGCCAAGTGAACCTCTCCTTTAATCTTCCCTAAGAAGAATTCATATAGTAAACTAACATCCAGCTGGCAATTAAAAGTTGACCTTTGTTTTAACAAATGGCTTGTTAAATCTGACCGAAGTAAGGCGGATCCGCATCTGACTGAGAAGGATTTCTATCTCGGCCAAAACTAACTGGAAACCCGAAGTTTCAGGAGGATTACCAACACATTACTCCAAACCGCAAAAAATCAAGTGTCGTAAAATGCATGTAAGGCTAAACAGTAAAATAATAATAAGTTATAAAAAATAGGCTCATCCAGGGGCATTAGCTGTGGGTCGATCATGAATAAGGTTACCTCCATTGGTTGAAGAAGATGATTCGGCCGGATACGAATGAACAAGAAATCGACCTCGATCAATTCCATTCATGCTGCTAACTCTTGGCCACAATGGCTATCCAGATATCTATCTGGGGCTATAACCTATTCCTCGTCTAGCGGCATGAGCCATTGAATCAGGTAGGGTTTTCGGGTGCTTAGGTCGGCCTACCGAAATGGTTTTCGGTTCCGAAGGAAAGGCAGACAGTGTAGGCTTAAATATGAACCTTCTCTTCATTGCGTAGGAGAAGTGAGTTGGCTGTTTTGCCGATATGGAGCACCTAGACACAGGCCTTGGCAAGGGAGAGAGGCAGGGTGATCTCGATCCAGAGCTACAATAGTTGGGCTGTACCTAAAGGCCGGTCACCGATTATATTAGTAGGGTTGGGCTGGATGAGCAAAGTCTTTGGGCATTTAGCCGTCGTCAGTTGGTCGATAGGTTGGGAATAGTGGAGGTTGCTGGTTTAGTATGCAACATGGAGGGTACGCCCTAGGGTGAAATTCTTTCATTATGCTCTACTGGCCGATGACATTGTCATTGCAGATCCAGTAGTCACAAAGTCATATCTTGAGGTTATGGAGTGTAAGGTGATCATATCAAAAGAAAAGTCCCTCATCTCTAATGTGAGTGCTCTAGAATTTGCTAAGAGTTGTTGGTCTATAAGGTTACACTTTACTTCAGACCTGTGTCCCTTCGGGTTCTCCGTATTCTCTCTTCTGGAGTTTCAGCTTTCCTATTTTCGGAGTTGCTTCGTCTTTCGCTTTTTCTTTTCTATGTCAAAGCAAAGCCTTGATCGTGCTTTCCCATACGATCTGTACTAAACCGTCATTTATATGTGCTTTTTCTTTGAGTTTCTAGGCCAGCCATTGAGGAAGTGCCATTGCATGAATGGGAGTACTTCTTTTGACGCTCTGATCTTTTGGATAGAGAGTTTGTTGACCTCACCAGTACCATTGATGGATCTCTGATCCTGACGTATATCGAAGGCGAGTGTACCGTGACACCCCCCCCCCCTCGTGCATCAGTGTGTGCTGCTTCTTTGTTGATTTCAGTTTGCATCTCCATCGTTAAGTGTGGTGCTTTTCTTTTCCATAGAGTGGTTGCCTGTAGTGTATGGTAGAATTCGATGGTAATGGTAAAGTTATACAACCAAGATTAGTTGATATACGACATTTAAGATTTGATAATGACATGCAAATCTTTATTAAATCTTTAAAACCAAAAATACAATTACCAGTAGAACAGTTTGTTGTATCTGGAAACACAATATCAACAACTATTATCAATCCAAGACCAGATTTAATTACTAGAAGTAGAAGTTCAACTGATTTTAGATCAGCTCCCTCTACATCTAATTCAATTCAGTATGATCTTCCTAGACAAAGTTTGTCTGAAGAACAGGAAGTATAAGAACATGAAATACCTTTAGAAGGTAGAACACAACGTTTATTGGATGCACAAAGAAATATGATCCATTTACCATATACTGAACAATGATTGATTTAAAGAAAAAAACTTTATCTCATATCCATATTCCTTTAACACTTAAATTTCCAAATACCTTGGAATTTACAATACATACTTTAGTAGATACTGGTGCTGAAGCTAATCTTATACAAAATACATTTATACCTCAACAGTATTGGATACAATTAGACAAAAAGGGTATGTTGAATGATTTTATGGGTCGTCAACAACCTGTTACACACAAATGTGAAATTTCTGTATCTATACCTGATTTAGATGGTAAAGATAAAATATATCATTTTGATTTTGCTTTATTACCAAAAGAATTTGATTATGACTGTATTATTGGAATGAATAATTTACGCAATTATCCTCCATATAATACTCATTATTTCTCATTTGATGGCAGATTGATGCCTCGTGTACCATTTCCTGCTCCATTTTTACCTCATTTTATGCCAGCACAGCGTGGTGAAGTTCATTTAATTGATTCTTTACACACTACTGCTGATCATGTTACACCTGATTATTGCACATATACTATTCCAGTTGATAATCTTTTTCAAAAGACAGTCCATGAGATGCTTAGTCTATTATACAGTGACAATCCTTTGAAATTATTTGATAAAACTCCAAGATATTGTAATCTAGAATTACTAGAACAATATCAAGACACAAAAATAAGAGTCAATAGTATTATGGTAACTCCTTTTGATAAAGAAGAATTTGCCAGATAAATACAAGACTTAGAAAAATTACAATTAATACAAAGAGTTCTAGTCCTCATTCTTCACCTGCTTTTCTAGTTAGAAATCATGCAGAGATAAAAAGAGGAAAAGTTAGAATGGTTATAAATTACAGAAAATTAAATAGTTGTACAAAGTTTGATGGATATTTTATTCCTTCTACTGAACAACTAATTAAACAAATATAAGGAGCAAAATACTATAATAAGTTTGACGCCAAATCTGGTTTTTGGCAAATCAAGTTACAAGATGAAAAGTCAAAACAATTAACTACATTTAGTTGCCCTCAAGATTATATGAATGGAACGTAATGCCTTTTGGACTTAAAAATACACTACAAATATTTCAAAAGTGGATGAATTCAATGTTTGGACATTTGGAATTCGTTTCAGTTTATATTGATGATATTTTAGTGTTTTCCAATTCCTTTGAAGAACACAAAAAACACTTACTACAAGTTATTAAAATCTTACTAGATAATGGCGTAATCCTTAGTCCTAAAAAGATTGAATTATGCAAAGAAGAAATAGAATTTCTTGGAAAATATATCAAACAAGGACAGATAGAGCTACAACAGCATATCTATTCTAAAATAAAAGAATATCCTGTTACTTTCAAAACATTAAAAGAATTACAAAGCTTTCTTGGTATTTTAAATTACGGAAGAAAGTTTATTCCCAATTTAACAGAGAAGGTGAAAAATCTTCAAAATCGTTTGACAATAGAACAAGCGAAATTTAAACAAAAAACTGGTGAACAGCCCAGAAAATAGAATACAGATAAAATCCCAATTCTTTGACTTCTGAAGAAGAAAAGGAAATTGAAAAAATAAAATTACTAATCAGTGATCAGAAAATTTTATATTTTCTTGCTGACTCTGAATTAGTTATTCTCCAAACTGATGCTTCAAATAATTTTTGGGCAGGAGTTTTAATGGCTCAAAAGAAAGAAATTATTGCTAATACTTCTGGCAAATTTACAAAAGTCCAACAAAAGTATTCTACTTATGACAAAAAATTATTTGCAATTAAATTAGCATTAAAATCTTTGCGAATTTACTTGCTCAATAGAAATTTTATTATTGAGACTGACAATAAATCTGTTTGTCAGTTTTTAAAGAAAAAATAATAAATAATCCTGAAGAAAATCTCCGAAGGATTAGACTTGCTTTATATCTGGAAATATTTAATTATGATGTTAAATATATTTCTGGTTATACTAATACCATTGCTAATTTATTGACTAGACAATGAACGAAGATACGTATAATCGTATCAAAGAGATGGACGCCACACTTCAACGTCAGTGGCAAACTCAGCAGAAGAAAGGCAAGAAGCCTCTAGGCGAGACTTCCACTACCAAATCTTCTTCTCCAGCGACAGCGACAGCTACCACCGCAGGAGCAAAACTATCTCTGGGCACACCAGCCCCTACTCAGCAATCCACTAAGGTTGAAGAGTTCCCCACACTACATTAGGCAAAGATTTTGCTCCCAGCTCAGCAAAAAAAGCAGTTGGTACAGCTACAGTGAACCCCTGCTAAACCTTTTGCAACAGCAATTGTGAGAGATTGGTACAACCAATCGATCAATAAGAAAGCTCCGGACACCTACAGTCGACTCAATGGGTGTTTCCGATCTATTCAATCCAATGATTTGAAATCAGCAAATTATTGGTTGACTCAGCTAGAACAAGAGATTGTTCAGGCACACCAAAACAGGTACAATACGAGAAGCAATTCCAGCAGATAAAGGAAATTATCTGTAATTTGCTGCAGTATTCAACTATCTCCAAATCAGAGGCTCTCAGACAGAGAGAGGCGACTTCTTTTTCTAGATCTTCAGTGGATCAGAAAAAATTAAAAAATATCATCCAAGAACTGGACATGTCGGATATCCTAAATATACAGATATCTGAATTTCTCAGATTGACAGAGCAATTTCAAATTCAAACAGAGAAGACGAGGCGTCTTGATGCTGAACTTCTTATCCAGAAAATACTCACCCTCAACCAGCAAAATTTTGTCCCAGATGAACAATTGTTGACTTTCTTTAACACTATGGAGTCAACAGAAATTCCTCAAATAATTCAAAAGGAGGAATTAATTCTAAACAAATATCAGCAACCCAGGCTCGCTGTATATCCAAAAGATATCCCAAGGTATGCACGTGTTATTCAATTAGGACTAGTACATGCCTTATATCTTAATACAGATCACCCGGAAGAATATATGGAGAATATTCCACAGATCTGTAGTTCTGCCGTCCATATGTATGCTAGACCCTGGCAAACCATTTTTTACTTCAGAATCTAGAGTATTTGGGAGGAGAGAAATTATATCAAACTCTACTCCTCATATCAAATTTGGGAATTACACCCTCAAAGCCAGCAAGCAGCTCACGGGTGGGACAAATATCCCAAACAAAACTTTATCTATACAAACCAGGCAAAGTATGCGGCCAAGGAATTCCTAGAAGAAGCAACCAAGGACGCATTGGCTGGCACTCATTTAGTACAAGAGCAAAACAACATCTTGCTCTTTAACTATCTTTCTGACTTCGAGGACTTTGAAGTAAAACTTCAAAAAGTAACAAATTTTTTGAATACTATATGCCTCGGAAGGATTGGGTTACTGGCAAAACAAGAATTTCTTGATGCTAGAGATCAGCCTATGGATGATGCCAATAGAGATGCAGAACTCGATGACTAGACTCTGGCAGCTCTGGACGACCAAGCGCTTCTCCAAAGCGTGGTGAGTCCATTCACAACAACAGCAGCACCAATAACAGCAGCAGCAGAAAGCAACGGCAGCTCAATTATTAAGCAAATGCCGTAGAAGTCAACAAAGGAGATTCTATGTCAACATCAATAATGACGTAAAGTAAGCATCTTCTTTATGTCAATATCAACAGTGACATAAAGAGGGCATCTTTTTTAAGTCACATTCAGACAGTGACGTAAAGAAACAATCTGCCTTTAGGTCACGATCACGATAGTGACGTGAGCAATAATTCAACAATAATTCTGCAGCCGTCACACCAAAGAAGAATCTTCGGACGCAGAGGATGTCTATAAATAGATACATCTTATGCATTGTATAGACATAGAAATTTAGAGTTTTCTTTTCTCTTTCTCTTGTACACATTTATATTTCTTAAGTACTCTGGTTTTCTTCAATTGATACAGAAAAATCTATTGATACAGAAGTACTCTGGTGTATCAATAGAAAAAATCTATTGACTCTTATTTTTGTGTCCGGTCGATTGGCCTGACACTTCCTCCGGGTGGGTGACTGCCCTTATTGTGACTTCCTTCATTCTTTCTTCATCGACACGTTGTGCCTGTGCTTGCTTGCATGGAGTGAATGTTATCACGGAGAAAGAAAGGGAGTATAAAGGAAAGGCTTTCCAACTCCATTGGAACGAGTGCTTTCATAGGGCAGGGCCCTCCCAATGCTCGAGTTGCTTTAAACTCCTTTCGAGTTCCGTAGTTGAGAACTACAAAAGACGGCTATGCAGTCCATATTCGGAATACACCTTCTTTTGTTGGTTGGTTGTCGGCTGTGCTCCGGAACGGTATGGAAAGAGTGTTATACAAAAGAGCACTGTATCGAGAAGAGAGAGTCTAGGCTTCACTTCATGGCATCGGTTTTGTGAATTCTAGTTCTCCTGTGCTTGCCTCCCTTTCCGTTTTTGACATTCGGCTCCTACCCCGTTTGTTGGTCGACGTTGCTTTTAGCGCCACAATCCATTGACCGACACTCCTCATCCCTCAACTGTCGAGATGTTCCCAATCCCGCCCACTTCTCTTTATAATTCTAAAGACTGGGGCACTTTCCTTTATGATATCCCACAGCAACCTATTTTATGCAAACAAATATGACGTTGTTGAAATAAGCTGCAACCGATCGTCGCATCCGCCTAGCAGGGGACACTTAGAATGAAACTAGGACAGTAATCATGCAAGTTGTGAGATAATATAGGTCGGTGTTATAGTCAATCTGATACCACGTAGTTTGTACAAAAGATCTCCGGTTTGATGGCTACTGTTCCGATATGTACTATATGTTCTGAATTTTTATAAAGTTATCTGTATTTGTTTTGGTGTGTTAGATAAATCTCTTTGTTTGATTTACCTTGTGTGAATTTATTTTCAAAAAATTCGTAAAAAATAGCCAAAAAATCATAAAAATTCCAAAAAATTTGAGTAAAAAGTCAGGAAAATTGGAAAAGTTTGGAGAAGGATTTATAGCATTTTATAATATATATGTGGTATCAGATTGACTATAACACCGACCTATATTATCTCACAACTTGCATGATTACTGTCCTAGTTTCATTGTAAGTGTCCCCTGCTAGATTTGAGTAATCTTAAAGCCCAGATTCCTAAGCGTAACCTTTGTTGCCATGGTAGGAGTTTGTAGGGTAATCCTCAGGAGATGGTTTTAGGCATCATAGGCTACTCAGAACTAGTTACCCACTGACATCTTAGATGGCTACTGGCATATTATGCAATTGCGAGATATGTAGAGTGGATTGTAGTCCATATGACATCAAGTATAATGATATATATGATATGATGAACACTCAAAGGTATTCCAAAAAAAAAAATTGATAAGGTAGTTCTCCGAACAGAAAGATTAAAAGAACAAGGTAAAAGTCCCAACATACCTTTAAAAGCCAAAGAAAATACTTTAGAATCCAAAGAAGATCCAACTGAACAACTCGAAGAAGTCTATAAAAAATTTAAGGGTTTACTAAGTCATTTTGGATATAAGCCCAATCAGAAAAAAGTTGAACCTAATATCAAAACTAAAGAGGTCGAAAAGGCGAATAATAGTAATATTCCAGTAAAAAGGGAGATGATAGTGAAGAAAAAATAACAAATATAATAAACAGCATAACTAAAAAGGATAAAGAAATAGTGAAGGAAAACAACATCAAAAATCTTTTGCAAACTAAACCAATAGAGAATAGTTCCCAAGGAGATATTTATGAGGTATAAAGAACAAATGAAGAGGATTTTTAAATTCCGAAGAACCCTGTAACAGAGAAGAGGAATATACGATACGATTTGACGAGATAATCTTTGCCCCAAAATAAGGAAGAAGATTTAATTATGTTAAAGGAACATTCAGATTTAAGGGTTATAAACAATATTCATTACACGCGCTACTAGATACAGGGGCTACAGTTTGTTCTTATCGAGAAAATGCCATACCACTAGAAAAATGGGAACCAAAGAAAAATCCAATTAAAATAACAGGGATCAGTGCGCATAAAACAACTATCCAAAATAAAGCCAAGAACGTGGAAATTTGGCTTAATGAGAAAAAATTCATTATACCAAAACTCTTATGTTTTCCACATATGAATGGGGACATGGTTTTAGGAAACAATTTTATTGGAGAGTATCTACCAATGATTGTAGAAAAACAAATGGTGTCTTTACATCAATAAGAGGGTAACCAACCATAAAGGGTCGACATGCCACTCTTAGAGGAACCTAGGTATACGTGTACAGAAGATTTTCCTCTCCAAAAAGTATCCCAGACAGTGAAAACGCATCAAAAAGTTGCGAAGCAATTTATGAGCTAGATCAAATCCACTGGCTTTATAAAACACTTAGCGAAAATTTTAGTGAAGATCCATTAAAGTTATGGGATCGAAGCCCAGGATTTTGTAAAATTCAGTTAAGAGACGATAATGTAATCATCTGGGTAAAACCCATGCTCTATACTAGGAAAGATATAGATGAATTCGATAATCAAATAAGTGAACTTCTAAGTACAGGCCTAATAGAAAAAACCACTAGCCCTCACTCTAGTCCAGCATTCATAGTTAGAAATCTTAATGAACTAAAAAGAAAAAAACCACGAATGGTAATTAATTACAAAAGATTAAACCAAAATCTAAAATTTGATGGGTATTTTATCCCTAGAAAGGAAGTCCTAATAAATTTAACAAAAGGGTCTAGAATATTCAGTAAGTTCGACTGTAAGTCTAGTTTCTAGCAACTAAAAATGATGGAGGAATCGAAACCACTAACAGCATTTAGTACGCCACGAGAACACTTTCACTGGAATGTCATGCCATTTGGGTTAAACACCGCACCGTAGATATTTCAAAGATAGATGGACTCAATCTTTAATAATTTTAAGGATTTCTGTGTCGTGTACATTGATGACATTTTGGTTTTTTCAAAAACAAAGATGATCATAAGAGACACCAAGGGATCATTAGTGACATTTTTAAAAGACACGGGATAATACTCTCTCCATAAAAGATCAAAATCGAAAGAGAGTCAATAGAATTTCTTGGAATTATACTAGACAAAGATGACATTCAACTACAAAAGCATATCATTTCAAAAATTATGGAATTTCCCGAAGAAATAAAAGATAAAAAACAGCTACAAAGTTTACTAGGGACTATTGAATAATGGAAGAAATTTCCTACGAGAACTTACGAAGGAAGAAATACCTCTACTGAAAAAGCTAAATAAAAATCAAGATTTTATCTGGACAGACAAAGATAAAAAGGTTCTAAGACAAATTAGGCAGCTCGCTAAAAAGGCACCGGAAGTCTACCTGCCAAAAACAAGAGATAAACTGATTTTAGACATCGATGCATCGGATGAATATTGGGGTTGTGCACTAAAAGCAATCCCGAAAGAAAATTAGGACGAAGAAGAAACACCCCTATCTCAGAATGGAATCAGACTCAGAAAAAAGAAGCATACCACAAAAGATATTAAAATGTGAGAGACTTTGTGGGTACAACTCTGGAAAATTCAAATCAAACGAATTAAAATGGATAATATTCGAGAAGAAACTATACACTATAAAATTAGCCCTGCAAAAATTTCAAATATTTCTTGCACCCGAATATTTTATTATTAGAACAGATAACAAGGCCGTTAGAGATTTTCTAGTAAATACGAGAAAAACCTTTGAAAAACGCATGCAATGGTATAATGAGATAGCCCAATACTCATTCAAGATCGAGCATGTTAAAGGAAAAGATAATTTTATTGCAAATTACCTAAGCCGACCTAACAAGTAAAGAATAAGTAATTACTAAGTAAGATATTAGTAATTTATTAATTTATTTTGCAGAAGAACGATAAGGGGAAGACTATAGCAAGTAGTGTTCCTATTCCAGCAGCATTTGTTGTATTCGTCGGATATCAGCCGGGTATCTACACAAACTGGAAAAAATACTACGACCAGGTATTCGAATTTAATGGATCTTATTGCAGGCACTACTACTCAAAAGAGGATGCCATCCTAGCCTGGGAGATATCACGACAGAACCCATACTTAGCGGAAGAGATTCGTGATCTCGCCCATCACATGCTCGAGCCAAAAATAGCGAGTTTTCCCAAGTTGGAGATCCCACCACCATTTTACTCTGAAATAAATGGAGCCTGGCGAGCTCACCAGAATGCAAATCTGGAAATCGGAACTCGTCGTGTCTTTCGCAAGCACATGGGGAACTTAGCAAATCTTGTAATGAAATAAGAATCAGAACTCGAGTCCTTGAAAAATGTTTGCTCTAACTATATAATAACCCTCAATGAGGGAATCATTAGGGAAGCAACCCCTAAACAAATTGATCTCTTAGAAAGCATAGGTAAACTTTTAGAAAAAGAGTTACTGAGCCTCGCTGCATCAAACAGATCAAAGGAGACACTATAGTTCGAGAATACAGTGCCAGAAGGATCGCAAGCATGCAACAACTCTATACAGCAGGCCGAAGAAGAGATGGACACAGAGGTCGAGGCTGAAGTAGAAGTCGACATAACCGAATAAGCCCTCAGCAGGGGAGTCTCTGTAAAGAGCCTACTAAAACAACTACATGATGAAGGCAACTCGGCTGTTGGGCTACTCAGAGAAGAGTCTAGAAGGTTCGAATACTATGTTCTTTATGGGAAACCAAAAGTAAAAAAATTAGTCCCAAAATAAAAAATGAACCAACAAAAAAACCAGAAACGACAATCGTGCCAACAGGATGGGACAACCCTGTCCTATCCACAAAAGGATGGATGGATCTTGCATCTCCAGGATCAATAGAAACTTCAGTATCCGATAATTTCATTAACTTCCTGTAAAATATAAACACTGTTTAAAAACAATCTCATGGCATCAATAGTAAAGCAATAAAGAAGAGATTCCTGACAACGATAAGACAACAACAGTGAAGATTCGTGACAAGACTTCTACAGTATGATTCCTGAGATCAACAGTGCAAATTCGTGACAAGACTTCTACAGTATGATTCCAGATGACGACAAGACATTAACAGTGAAGATTCCTGGCAATGACATGACATCAACAGTGAAGACTCATGACGAGACTTCTACAGCAAGTTTCTCAAGAGGCTTCTCATGCAAGGATGGTCGTCTATAAAAGGGGCTTCCGTAGGAAGGGATAATCATCGGCTAATCAGCAAAAATAGAAGTAAGCTTCCACAACACCTTAAACTCCTCAACGCCTCCTTTTTTGCATCACCATCCTCTCTCACCCTCTCATCCTCTCCCATCCGTTTTGCCAGTTTTATGCCTGCCGATCAAACCACCAACCACATGTAGTTCACCACCTATATGTATAATTAAGTGTGCCTGAGTGTATTAGCTTTGTATTAGCTTTCTGTTCTGTATTAGTGTGTGATAGTAGTAGTAGTGTGCAACCATCTGGTATCTATTCGCTGTTCATGCTATCCGCTGTCTTGTCCAAAATCGTCACTGCCACTTTCATCTGACATTTAGGCAGCTCCAATGGAGACCTTTGAGTTCAAGATATTGGAAACAAAAAACAACCTATTCACCAACAACTTCTTATGATAATATAATGACGTTGCACAGATCGGTTGCTACATTAGATAGGATAGATAACGAAGAACCGATTCCATTACAAAATCGGGTTCCCAAAAGATGGGTTGAACTCGGCAAGGCAAGGAGCAACCTATTCGGAAAACTTCTCACGAACAACCTATTTTCTTACGACAAATAAGCTGCTGATGATAGGTTGTTCGACGGTGAACCAAAGATCTCAATCCGACGTCCCGTGGCATTGCACACTAGCCCAAACTGATTGAGATATAACCTCTTGTTCGATGAAGATAGGTGGAATCAAAGAATGCCTTCCGACAACGAACCTCCAGAGGAAAGTTGAGGACTCGACGAATGAGCCGGGTAGATCCCAGACTCATTCTATAAAGAGAGGCACGCACAGGTGAGAGAGTCTACGTCTATCTATCATCCTCTCTTAGGCCCAAAAGAAAAGAGATCTCTCCTTTTTCGCTTGAATTATGTGATCCTATTCGCCTCTATGGGCCCAACACAACAGACGGCCCTATGCCTGCTCATCTCCCATTGTGTTGCAATTGATTCCATCCGGTAGGGCAAAAAGCTTATTCAGGCCCTTCCTTGGTGGAATATTCACCTTTTGCTAGAAGGGTTTGGGTGCATCCGACAATATTGAAGTTTTAGATTTTGCAAACTTCTACCACCACCCGCCCCTCTGTCGAATGATTTTCTTCACTCTTTAGAAAATCCCACTCCTAAACATGGAATAATCAGACGAGTGAAATTCCATGCTGGAAGCCCCACTTACTGATTTCAACGTCAGTGGTTCACCCCATCAGACCGTCGTCGAAGCCGACACGAAAGCCGTATTCTTTCATAGACGGGTTTCAATAACTATTCAGCGGACTTCGAGTGGATGTTCCCTTTCTATACCGTCGCCTATTCGTGTTAGAGCCATCCCCGTCTACGTCTGTCTATCATCCTCTCTCAGACCCAAAAGAAAAGAGATCTCTCCTTTTTCGCTTGAATTATGTGATCCTATTCGCCTCTATGGGCCCAACACAACAGACGGCCCTATGCTTGCTCATCTCCCATTGTGTTGCAATTGATTCCATCCGGTAGGGCAAAAAGCTTATTCAGGCCCTTCCTTGGTGGAATATTCACCTTTTGGTAGAAGGGTTTGGGTGCATCCGACGATACTGAAGTTTTAGATTTTGCAAACTTCTAACACCACCCACCCCTCTGTCGAATGATTTTCTTCACTCTTTAGAAAATCCCACTCCTAAGCATGGAATAATCAGACGAGTGAAATTCCATACTGGAAGCCCCACTTACTGATTTCAACGTCAGTGGTTCACCCCATCAGACCGTCGTCGAAGCCGACACGAAAGCCGTATTCTTTCATAGACGGGTTTCAATGACTGTTCAGCGGACCAACATGGAGGGAATGCCGGAGGGCATCGGGAGCAAGTTGGAGGGGCAATGTCGAAAGCCAACTCTCTATGCTAGCTACGATTGCAAGTAGTACGTGTATAGAACCTCACATCAGCAGAAGGAAATTTGTCGTTCGCTTAGGAGTCGTCGGTTTAGCAATTTTTCCATCCTCCGTGGTTGACGTATTCAAGGTTCATGTGGATTGTCTCGGGAAGTTCGATTGAGCCGTGACTTTCATTCAGTTAAGGGAACTTCTCCCTAATAACTTTGGGAACAGCTTTGGTCGAGTCATCTTTTGCTTCCATCGTTGGCTGAGAAAGCCTCTGGAGGAGAAGGGCAGTGTTTGCTAGGAGGAAGCACTCCTTCCCTGTTGTAGCCATTGCACCTTCGTATTTGGCCTCCTCTTGTTCGTCTGTAGCTTCGATGACTGTAAGTGATTGTCTGGAGAGGCTATGACTTGTATTCCTTCCAGGGGTATATATGTCTTCCTTCGTTCAACCTTAACTCGGAATCCCGGATTTCATAATCTCTTTTCTTTCATAGGAATGCTATATAAATCCTCATTTGATTGTAACAAGGCTCGGCGGATATTGTCTTTTGGTAGTAGAGCCTGAGGTCTTGCTCTGCCCTGACATATGTATTATTGGTCCAACTTCAGAGAAAAATGATTTTTCATCTATTTTGTGTCGTTCCGAAGGTGTGAAATGCAATTTGATGGAAAGAGAATGTCAATGTAGCTGGTTTTGTTGGATTGTCCCACTGAAATTTCCCTCTTTCCGTTTGATGCATCGACTTGACACTTTCAGGATCTAGAGATGTAATGTTTAATGAATTGCTGGATTGAAGATAGGGAATGAAGCTATCAGAAAGTGCTCCTGGAATGTCTTGAGTAAGTGCTCCTGGCTTAGGTTCTTTTTGCTTGTGCCTGTGTGACGGTGCGTCGTCCTTTGTGGAAGGACTGACGTAGTTCTTTTTCCTGTGGTTGTCTCCTTCTAGGGTCTCGTGTCTGGATCTTCCCTTGTTATTGTCAGTTTTTCCAGTTTTTTTTATTGTCTGTATGGTTTGAACGTCGATTCCCGAGTTAGGTATCTAGGGAGTCTCATTGAGAAGGCAGGTGTGACGTGTAGTGCCTTTCCGCCCTGACTGAAGGAATTGGCGAGAGAGAATGGCGGGCTCGAAAGCCACGGATGCCTATCGCGCAGTATTCTCAAAGTCATCAGTAGTTGGAGCGAGGGACCAGTGATGAGTATCATATATTGTATTTTCCTCCCATACTTTATCTATTTTTGTATATAAATAAATACTACTCTGGTATTTTTAGTGTCTTTTTCAAGCAATCTGATTCATACAAGGAGATGACATGAAATCAAAGTCGGAGTAGGAAATCGAAGTCCGAAAAATTTCTAAAGTGGGCAAGACTATGAGACTACGATGTTTCAGAGAATCAAAATCGAATACAGTCTGGAAACATACATGTACAAGACATAAGTTGCATGTGGACAAAATATCACGAATTTAGCAAATAGTTTTACCGCTAATTAGCGGTAATTACCGCTCTTTAGCGGCAAAATGTGGGCCCCAAAAACTAAGGTTTTTACCGTGGCTTCGTTGTAATTTTGTGGTTTTTAAGTTCTGCTAGAATTAGGGCTTGATTTCCGAAGCCTATATATTGGCCGTATCCTTATATTCTAAGGGGAATCCTGTAACTTTTGTACTCGTTTTTAATTTAATAAAATTAGGGTTTTGCTGAAAGGGTGGCGGCCACAATACCGTGCTCCAGAGGTAAGCCATTGTTTTTAGATCTTTACTTGCTTTTTAGATAGAGTTAATTGCTTTCTAGTTTAGGTTTTATTACTTTCTAGATTAGATTTATTTGCTTTCATGATAAAAAGAGGATTTTGCTTACTAGAATTATGAGTTGCTAGAGAATCAAAATCGAATACAGTCTGGAAACATACATGTACAAGACATAAGTTGCATGTGGACAAAATATCACGAATTTAGCAAATAGTTTTACCGCTAATTAGCGGTAATTACCGCTCTTTAGTGGCAAAATGTGGGCCCCAAAAACTAAGGTTTTTACCGTGGTTTCGTTGTAATTTTGTGGTTTTTAAGTTCTGCTAGAATTAGGGCTTGATTTCCGAAGCCTATATATTGGCCGTATCCTTATATTCTAAGGGGAATCCTGTAACTTTTGTACTCGTTTTTAATTTAATAAAATTAAGGTTTTGCTGAAGGGGTGGCGGCCACAATACCGTGCTCCAGAGGTAAGCCATTGTTTTTAGATCTTTACTTGCTTTTTAAATAGAGTTAATTGCTTTCTAGTTTAGGTTTTATTACTTTCTAGATTAGATTTATTTGCTTTCATGATAAAAAGAGGATTTTGCTTACTAGAATTATGAGTTGCTAATTTTCTTTAGCCCTAGGATATAGATGAAGTTAGTTTAATAGATCTAATATGGATTTATCTCATCTTCTTTCTTAAAAAAATAAAGTTATAATTTTTCTATAAATAAATAAAAGATAGAGTCCTCAATTCTTAATTCTTTGATAGATTATGCTTAATTAATATTTTGATAATTTATGCTTAGATGAAGTTTGAATTCTTATTCTTTTTTGTTTTTAGAATTATCAATAAAGATTTTCTTATAAATAAATTGAATTGAGTAAACTTGTAAATCTAAATTCTTTGATAGATTATACTTAAGTTTGGTTTTTTGATAGCCTATACTTAGATTAGGGTTTGAAGTTTATTTCATTTCTTTTGTTTATAAGATTTTCTATTTGATATGATTTATTTTTAAGAAAAGTGTTATCTTTGATAGCCTATGCTTGCACATCATTTGATAGGTCATACTTATGGGCACTTGATTAAAATCAAATTAAAAAAATCACCTTTTTAATATGTTACTTAACCGTGCATAATTAAAAAGTTAGGAAGAAAGAGATAATTCATTATTAGACTATTATTCTAATGGATTTGAGATCCTAGGCTAACCTCTTGAATTTAAAACTAATCTTCTCTCGATCTAGAAACTCATAATTAATCCGTTAGACTAAGGAAAGAGTAAGGAATGCAGAAACACCTTAGATCCCTGTAGGACGACCTGTACAGCACTACATCGATACTGTGTGCTTGCAGTAATTTATCACATCAAGTTTTTGGCGCCGTTGCCGGGGATCGACGGTATTTTTCTAGCTTTTCTGACGTTTTACAGGGTTAACAGTGTGTGTTGAGTGTGCAAGGTCCAGAAAGTGCAGATACAGGTAAAGAAACAGGACTATATAAGCATTTTGAGTGCACAGAAAAAAGTAAAGAACATAATTCTCTGTTTGGACCGCCAATTAGTGGCACTAACCGCCATTTGGCAGCACTTATGGTACGGAACTCCACAAACATTTCTTGTTAGATGTATTTTGTGTCCCTGGTTCTGTAAAAAAATATTAAAAAAATAAAAAAAATTAGGAACAGTTGGAATCACATTTTTATTTGATCATATCTATTACACCGTTTTATCTCTCCACCACACCCCACTTCTTGCATTAGTTTAGGAAATTCACGCATACACTCACGGTCGCTGGTTCATGCCACATTGGATCCGTGATCAATTTGGTCGACTAGTGAGATCAGATTTGTTCATAGGGGACAAGATGGACCAACCGATCCCGATCCTTCAGGATCGATGTTACCCATTGCGTACATCATTACCATCATGCATCAAACTTTCACACGCAGCGGGTAATCACTATGAGTTGAAGCCGCAGTACATTAGTATGCTTCCTAACTTCACCGGTTCTGATTTAGAAGATACATATCTCTTTATCAGTGAATTTTAGGAAGTATGCGTGATGATAAAACTGCAGAACTTATCGGAGGATGCAATTAAGCTCCGCATCATCCCTTTTGCACTTAAGGATAATGCCAAGAAGTGGTTGTACAGTATGCCTACTGATTCAATCACTACTTGGGATGAATTCGTTACAGTGTTTCTTAAGAAGTATTATCCCACGCATAAGACGGCAATGATACGAAATCAAATCAATCAATTCCGTCAAGTGCTAGGAGAACCCTTCTGTAAATACTTGGAACGGTTTAAAGATCTTTTAGCTCAGTGCCCCCACCATGCTATAGAAAAGTGGCGGTTGTGTCAAATCGTGTACGAAGGACTCGATTACACATCTAAAACTCTTCTTGAATCCATGTGTCAGGGGGATTTTATGAGGAAAAACGAGGATGAAGCATGGGACTTTCTTGAGGACCTATCGTGGAAGACTATGCAGTGGGAGAGTCCCGCTGAGAAGTTCAGTGCATCAACTTCTGCACATAAGGGTGGGATTCATAGCGTCGACAACTCTATAGCTGCCAAAGCTAAGATGGCAGCCCTTGTGAGGAGAATTGAGGCACTCGAGACTCCTAGTGCTCCACCAGTGGGTCAAGTAAATCAAATTCAAGTTGCCACACGCTTTAATTGCGGAACTCCGAATTATGTTATGAAGGAGTGTCCATTATTAATGAATCCCATGGGTCCCACACTTGAGCAGGCTAACGCCTTATATCAACAACCCATGAACAATCCTTACGCTCCTACATACAATCCTGGCTGGAGGAATCATCCAAATCTATCATGGGGTCAAGGGCAATATCAGGGGGCCTACAACCCTAACATGCAGCCTCTAGCCACTGGTCAGTTTCCAAGATCAAATGTGGGTGCTTATCAACACCCAAACACTTCAAATCATAGGAACAACCAGAATAGACCACATGTACAAAACCACTCATATCCACAGCAGGGGTCTAATAATGATCAAGAAAAACGACTTCAGTCACTTGAAAAAAATGTTGAAAATCTTCTCAAGTCTCAGTCCAACCTTGACACGTACATGCAAAATCTTAGGAAAGTGTCAACTGATTTTATTCAAAGTACAGGTCAGCAATTGCTCTTGAACTCTCAATCTATTAAGAATATAGAGCAACAGGTTGGACAATTAGTGAGCCAGATGAGAGAACGTGGCTAGGGTACCTTTCCCAGTCAACCCATAATGAACCCTAATACCAGTTCCTCAAACTCCAATTAGTCATATGTCCACCAATGCAATGCCATTCACACGCTTAGATCTGGCAAGCAAGTGGACAATAATGTAGTTATGCCCCTTGATCCCACTCCTACTATCTCGCAGGCTACACCATCTCTTCCACTCCTTTCTCCATCATCTCCTTCATCGTCACATGATCATTTGGAAGAACCTGTTCCTAAGCCGAAAGCACCATATCCCAATCAGTTTAGGAAGCCTTCACCGCAAGTAGAAAAGATTCTTGAAACATTTCAGCAGGTGAAGGTTAATATTCCACTCCTTGATATTATACAACAGGTTCCTGTTTATGCTAAGTTCCTCAAGAATTTGTGTACTAAGAAACGAGCAAGAAACGTTCCCGAGAAAGTTTTTCTTGCTGCAAATATATCGCAAATCCTCTCTAACTCCTTGCCTATCAAGTACAAAGATCCAGGTTCCCCTACAATCGCATACACTATTGGGAACACTACATTTGATAGGGCGTTGCTTGATTTAGGGGCAAGTGTCAACTTACTTCCTTACACTGTTTATCAGCAACTGGGGTTAGGAAAACTTCAACCTACTAAGGTCACATTATAATTAGCTGATCGTTCGATCAAGAAACCACTTGGTATGGTTAAAAATGTGCTCATTAAGGTCGGCGAGTTTATTTTTCCTGTAGACTTTATTGTCTTATCATATGAGCCGATCTCCAATCCACGAAACCAAACTCCTGTTATCTTGGGTAGACCATTCCTTGCAACATCAAATGCATTAATTGATTGCAGGAGTGGCCTCATGAAATTATCATTTGGGAATATGACTGTGGCATTGAATATATTCAATATGGATGAGCACGGAACGAGCTCCCTCATTGAGGTCAACATGATTCATAATTTGCACTCTTATTCAACCTCTTGCACTGGTGATGAACCCTCATTTAAGCAATTATTTAAAAATGAGCTCATATTATTAGATGAATTGGCACATACAGATTGATACTTACGCATGTGTGCCATTAATTTATGAGCAAACTTTTGAGGATTTGTTTGCAGAGGAGCTCGCATTACTTCGTGAGTTAGAAGAGCCACCACCACGTTCACTTGATCATTTAGCACTCTTCTCACTGTTCGCAGCAGAAATTCGGTTTCCTTCAATTGAATACAACTTAGGTTACAACGAAAGTGAACAAGAAAAAGAACAAACGAGAGGATTTATACATTATCGCTTCCTTTTACAATGATATGTGGGATTTATGTGGCGATGGGATCTAACTAGTAGTTCCTTTGGACGATCTGGCGACGATGGTCTTCTTGCTCTTGATGAAGAAGATACCGACCGACTTTTGATGATCTTCTCTGGTCTTGATTTGTTCAAGGCTCTCACGCGTAACTCGAACTTCATAAAAATTTCTAAAAGATCCCCAAGGCTTTCTCAAGAGGGTATTTATAGCCTTAGGTCCATATGAGAGTTTCTATCTAAATAGAATTTGTATTCATCAAGAATTCCAATCAAATATCTTAGTTTTGATTTAAATCTCTTGATTTAGAGTTCTGATTGGACTTAATTTGGGTATCTGGATAAGTCCAAATCTTAATCTCAATCAAATTATGATTCTGGTAATTTGCTCACGCGGAGCTAATCGCATCAAAATGCGGAGCTAAGAAACTAGAACGCGGAGCTATTGATTAGCTCCGCGTTTTACTCATACGTGGGGCTAAAATAGCCAGGCGCGGAGCTACAGAGTTAGCTCCGCGTTCTGTTGTGGAAAACCCCATTTTACTCAGAAATTTTCACTGCCAACAGAACCCACTCCAAAGTTTTCAAAATGGCTTAGAATTTAACAAATTTTGAAATACTTTGGATCTTCAAGCTGAAAATGCGGAGTTAAAGTACCAAGTTATCTTCGCGTTTTGTATACTTGTGCGGAGCTAGTAGCTTTGCATTTTACTAGGTAACTGCTTCAGTAATTGCTCTGATTCTCGCGTCGAATACCAAGGGGCGGGTTTTCTCATTTAAATAAAGTCTTTAACTCTTCTTCTCCCTCACTTCATTCTAAGAATTTTCAAGAACTCAAGCGACCAGAGCTCTCTGCAACCGGCGACCAAGTTTTCCATCGATTTCCGTCGATTTTTCCAAATTTTCTTCAAGATTAATGGCACCCCGGAGGAACACCTCATCACGCGCCACTTCTCCATTGGCGGCCAGCGCTAGCAGCGGCGGCAGCAGTCGAGGCAGCGGGCACAGCGGGGAACCAGCTCATGCCGCGCCCATTGGAGGTAAAAATCTCAACTTTTGGACTTTTTAGAAGAATTTTAAAGTGATTTGGCTCAGTTTTATCTGGCCAATCACTCCGTTACCGGTGAGATCACCGTTTTCCGGCCGTACGGCTTAAAACGGTCTTCTACACAAAGAGAAGTGAACAGCTACGTTTAGGACATAAATAAAAGTCTAAAAGAAATCCGTTACACTTAAAAAAAGTAGGGATTGATTTCACGAAGGCTTTCATCGAAAAGACTGTATGATTTTTAATTGAAAGAAAATCCAGACCGGATTTCCGGCTGGCCTCACTTTCTAGGATGACCAAAACGGAGGTCTCTCCCAAAGCTGAGGTATCCACAGTTCTATCGGCATTCCTCCACACGGAAGAAGGAAGACAACTGAAGAGAATGAAAGGGCAGCAGAAGATGAAGCTACCGGGGATTCTTCATCACCAGATGAATGGAGTGCTTCGGGGGCACTTCTTCCAGACGTCGGAAGACGATTGAGTCAGACCGGGCTCACTTTTCTATTCCGTTCTAGACAAAGACTTCAGTGAAGGAACGGAGCTTTGTTGAAGCTATTACGTAGACTCTTTTTCATACTATTGGCAGTGGAAGATCATCAGAATGATGTATCCGATTCGACAGTCTTCGGTGCAGATGGGTACCTCAGGCTACGGGTCCAGTCTCGTGTGGTACCAATCTATAGGTCCAAAAGGGGGGAGGAGACCTCCGAAGGAGCGGTGGCATACTTTGCTATTACATCCTCCGATGCGGCCACAGAAATCAATTCGATGGGCAACATCTGATGCGATGAAGCAGTGGCAGCTAAAAGTCAAAGCAATGGGCAGACTTCCTAGAGAACTTTGCTGACTCACCTGCTGACGATTGAAGCTGGGCTTCGGAATCCCCGGAATATAGGTGGACTCTTCTCTCAACTCCATCTAGCACCATTCGTCGATTGAATAGAATGACGGGTAATCAAACAAAAAATCGGCTCCAGCTCCATCTTTCCCTTTGGAACTACGACAAAACCACACCTCCGCATTCGAAAGAAGAGGAAGCGTACTTTCGTATACGGCTGCACGCACGGACCTATCTCTTTCTTTTGTCAGAATGCATTTCTATGTCATGGTAGAACCCAAGTCTGGGGAACTTCGCGGAATGGAGGAAAACAAAATAGACTCGTCGCGTCGAACGTCGAACAAGGGAATAGCATGGATCTGCTCCTCATGACTACAAAGTAGCTGTCGCTCGTCGCATGGGCGGATAGCGTTGGGAAGGAAGAAACCGGGAGATGCACCGTCGAACAAAAGGAGAACAATGAAGTTAGCCGGGATTCGGTCTCTCTTCCCTTTCGTCTGCTATTCCTACGCCTTCCTGCCTATACTTTTATGCTTGCCTGGAAGGAATGGGCATACTGCAAGAAAGAAGGATTGAGAATCAAAGAATAGAAGAAAGGCGCAACTCTAGCCAAAGACCGGCATTCCAGCTCTTCCCTGCTCACTCGTCATCGGTGCTTCCTTCTGATAGAGATATTTCTATTCTCAGATGAATTTCATTACGCTTTCACCCTCAGCCCGTCGACAGGGAACTTCATCAGTTGCCTTGAAGCAGCGTCAAATTCCAGTGGTGACGAATCTTTCTTTCCGAGATTTCTGCAGTTTAGGAAGAAAAAACCGATAAAACGCGAAAATGAAAAATTTCCATGTCCGTTTCCTATTCCGACGATGACGTTCTGACGAAAAAGACGGGAAAATCAAAACTCCTTCTGTTTTGTGAAAGTCCATGGAGTTTTTTTTTTGGCTTTTGAGTCAAGAAATCATTCGACTTTCGGGCAAGTCAATTCTGGGACGGTCATCCGTAGAGCTTTCAGTTTGCTTTCCTTCCGACTAGTGGGCTCGTTCCGAGAGGGCGGTAGGTTCATAAGGTCTTGCAAAGCCTTCTCTTCTTTCCGTTCATCGTGCAGTTTATAGGGACACTCGTTGAAACTACTCGTAGATTCCTTTACGTTCCAGGCGCTTTGTCTGTTCGTAGAGAATATTCTTTTCGATGCGGAAAAAGACGCAAATGACGCACTTGTCGAATTGTGAAGGGTTATTCGGTGATGTCGATGCTCGGCACCCTACTCAGCACTGTGCTACTCGGGAAGTGAAATTGGTTTATACTTGATGTTTTACGAGATTTGGAGGCGTCGGTAGGCAGGAGAGGAGTTATGTTGCTGTCGAGGGGCTGCGTGGAGGCAGTTATGGTGATGTCAGCTGATGTACGGAGGCACGTGTTGGCCATATTCCCCGTCCTAGGTTTTTAATACAAATGGATGGACGACCTAATGCCCTGTGTACGGGGGTTTCAGCAAAGGGGGATTCGAACTACCTAGTAGGTTTCCATGGTCGGCTCACCTGATTTGAAAGTTCAGCCTACCACCCTAGAGTATAGTGACGTGTAGTCTTTTTCCTATCTGACGCTATATCAACGATGGCCTCAAACTCATCCGCTTGTAAATTCATGGTGTAATACTCACTCGTAAATGAAAAAATGATTGGTGTGACAAATTTTTAACTGATCAGGTGTGATCAGTCTCATATGTATAAGAATTTTGAATTCCTCTTCCAACCCGTCCCGGAACGGGCATTATGGCAAAGAACAAGAAGAAAAAGTAAGAAGAAATTTGTCCAATAGTCACAAATGGTGCCTTCACAGGTTGACATCCGATCCAACCTAGTAGTAAGCAATCCACCAAAAGCAACCAAAATATTTCTTGGTGAATCGGGCGAAACCATGAACTATGCACATACATACTTTTAAAAAAGGGTAAAGCCAACAGAGATAGAAAAACTGTTGCTATTGCGGCTACACCTCCCGCTTTGTCAGGTATACTGCGAAGAATGGCATGGATCGGTAGGAAATACCATTCCGGCACAATATGAGGTGGGGTGGGCATCGGATTAGTAGGTATATAATTGTCTGGATGCCCCAAAACATTAGGAGCATAAAAAATCCAAATGGAAAAAAAGATAGCAGATGCTACCCTAACTACTAGATCCTTTACATAAAAATAAGGGTAAGAAGCAATTTTTTCCGTCTCTGAATGTACACCCAATGGATTATTTGATCCATATTGATGCAATGCGGCCAGATGAAGAAGACTGGCGCCGACTAAAATAAGGGGGAGTAAATGATGGAGACTAAAAAAATGATTTAAGGTGGCATTGTCCACAGAGAAACCTCCCCAAAGCCAAGTCACTATGGTATCTCCTACTACAGGTATGACACTAGCTAAGCTTGTAATTACTGTACCTCCCCAAAATCTCATCTGACCCCAAGGCGGTACGTATCCTATAAAAGCTGTCACAATCATTAATAGGAATATGAAAACTTCAAGACACCAAACTAATTCCCTAGGACTGCTATAACTCGCATGATATAGACCACGAAAAATATGAAGGTGAACCACAATGAGAAACATACTTGCCCCATTAGCATGCATATAACGGAGCAACCAGCCCCCTTCAACATCTCTCATAACGTGTTCTACGCTTTCAAAAGCTAAATCTACATGAGGGGTGTGATGCATAGCTAAAAAAACTCCAGTCACTATCTGAATGACTAAACAAATACCAGCGGAAGAACCGAACCCCCACAAAATAACTAAGATTGCTCGGGGTTTGATAATCTATCAAATGTTGGTTAAGTGTGGAGGATATAGGTTGTTTAAGAAAAGAGAATCGTTGGTTCCTTATAGTCATTTCTCTTTTTTATCGTGACAACTCCTCTTCCCTCTGGTAGTTTCGCGTCGTCGCCGTCGCGTCGTAGACCAGTAGCAGAGCGGAACTTTGTTCTGTTCGGAGGGTTTGGTGGTTGCTTGCTACCAAGACGATTTCCTTATGCCCATCAAAGGACCTCGAGATGCTAATCCACGAAAAACGATACGAAAAATGCGAAAGAACTCAACTACGGAACGAGGGCGACCCGTGGAAATACATCGGTTTCTTACTCGTGCAAAAGAACTAATTCTTGGCAACTTGGACAACTTATAACGATGTTTGTTCCGCATATCAGACGGAAGATCGGGATCTTTACAAAATGTTTTATAAAGCTTTCGCCTCAATTCATATTTAGCCGCGAGCAATCTACGTTATCTCGTATATTTCGCTTCTCCGACATCTTACGTCAGTTTCCCCCCTCAACGTTTAGCAAAAAGCTGCTCCACGGTGGTAAAGTCTCATCTTTTGTGTTGGCCGAAGTTACAATAGTCACATTGAACCCTCGAATATGCTCGAAGATCTTGAAATGATCTTCCAGTTCCGGGGAGAATTCGCAAAACTCCGTTTCCATCGAGAATTTCATCGGGTTTTCCCGTATTTCGACCGGAGAGTCAGAAATAGACATAACTGTCGAGATTCTGACCAAAAACTCCAACATTCCATGCCCTCGGAGAGCGCTTTATCGTGCAATGTCACTGACATATCCTGTGTCTTTTCAGACCCTAAGAATGAATTGGATCGAAACGACTTTCCTGCTTGGAAATAAGGGCCCATTTTTGTCTTAAAGAATCTCTGACCGTGCGGAATCTCCATAGCCAATTTTCCAAATTTGATTCTGAAATTAGAGTCTGCTTTAGGTACTAATCTTATTTCACACAATCCAGGAACTTCCATAACGTTGGCGTGATTCGGTTTGAGCAACAGATCCTGACATGATACATTTTCGTAATGAAAATGTAGTGGAAACATCATGATGGGTTGGCTTTTCCGGTTTTTTTTCGAATGAGCACTGTGAACTATCCACTTCGACAAAGGATAGTTGATCAAACCGAAAACAACTTCCAGTCAACGAGCTGTCTAAATAGCGGAGTAAATGAGCTTCTGACATGCGGTATTTCCGTCAGTGATTCTTTCAGGGTGTTTTGGCTCGCAATAGACGCTAGGGTCCTGATCAAGCAAGACGTAGTCCTCTCTATCTACCTCTCCAGACACAATATCTTGAGTACCTATGATGGTGACTACATCTGTTGGCATGTGATGTTTGGACATAGAATCAGGTCCTTGTGAATGGGCAAAGCCAGGTGCTCTTATTTTACGATGGTAAGGACGATTGCTTCTATTACTAACAAGAAAGACACCAAATTCTCCTTTAGGTGCTTCAACTACAGTATAGGTAGAAGGAGCTGGTACGGAAAAACCTTCTGTATAAGGTTCGAAATGGTGAATTGAGGTAGAGTAGGCTGATGATCCTGTAGTCATTTGGCCGGCTATGGAAAGAAAAAGCGTGGCATTTGCTCCCCCTAAACTATTACCGGTCCCTTCTCTCTCCAAACCTAACATGGTAGTTTCCCATCATAGGGCTTTCTATATATAGATTGAGCCATTACCAACTGACGGATCCCATTCGTTCAGAACTCAGTTGACAACTTCTATAGTTAAGGCGAAGCGTTCATTGGTTCAGCATTATAGCATATAGGCTTCGGCGCTACTACAACACTTCGCGGAATCGAAGCACCTCTCAATGAGAATGACGCTTCACGTAAGCGTTGCATTGTCAGCTTTGCTACTGACGCTTCGTTCCGCTTCGCGAAAGCTCGGTTGACGTCGTCGAACTCTCGCACTGACTGTTCGCTTTCTCAGTAGCAAAAGCGCCTCTCTTTGCCCCGTCGACGTAGAAGGACAAGAAAGAGATTTTTCGGTTTTATTGCTCCCGCTTCCTCATCTGCGCTCGTTTAGCATTTTAGGAGGTGAAACAGCGGTTGAAGCTGACATTTTGAAATGACAGCATCGAAGATATTTAAATATTCACAGTCATGGTTATCCCGGACTGCGTTCCGGAAAAAGGGGAATACTTGACAGAAAGGGTGGGCACTCTCGGCTCGGAGGTAGGCATTCTCGTGTTTCAACCCCACTTCCCATCTGAAGGGGGTGGGGCACTGTGTACTTACAGCCTCTACGAGTTGCAAATGAATGGGGCCGGTGCATGGCGAACGGAACGGTTCATCAAGCCATTTCTCGCCTCAACCCCCTGACATAGGAAGATGGGTACTTTACGGAGAGATGGCGATTGCATTGCACCTGACTGTGAAGGACCTCTCGATACCGTCATGTTCACTTCGTAACTAGTGGCCGGTTTCCCATCGCGGAAGCCTTTTCCCAGTGCGCGGAGCCCCAACGAGGAAGGTTTCCGTGGTTTCTCATGCGGTCAATAATGCAGAGCACTCTTTTTGTGCTACACCAATGGGAAGAAGATAAGAAAACGCGAAGCGTTCTCTTGGTTTCCCAACCTGTTGTTTCTAAAGGCTGCCCTCTCTCGGCTGGATTTTGGTCCAGCCTACTACGAGGATTCCGTACATCGTCTTTTTCCCTCCCGGGTTCCCATGGTTCCTATGCCGCCGCGTTTCCCGATCCTTTTTCTTTTAGTGCTTTGACCCAAAGCTACCGCTTGACTCGTTTTCAGTGGATAAGATGGCTGCGCTCTAGCTCACTCGACGAATGGGATGGCAGTGGTCCGCCGGCAAGCTCGTTCTGATCGTCGAATGCAGTACATTGGAATCTTGAAGCACCACCACAAACGCTATCGTGCGTGCGCCTGCGGTGCGGTAAGGCACCACCCTGATGTGCCAGCAGCCAAATCTGGCGTGTCAGCTTAGTTATCATCATCAAGCCACAACCGTCGATGTCTAGCTTCCCAACTGGTAGACGGTTCCTTTTACCCCAGATCAATGAAGAAGGGAGAAGTCAGTTGATTCTTCCGAAGAACCAGAAGCCGACGCTCCCGGCCGGGGCGAGGGGACAAGAAAAGAAACTGCTCTGAAGAATGAGATTGGGGTTCCCAATGCTTCTCCATGCCCAACGAGATGCGCCAACCTCGGGATGCTTTACTCCTAACCCCACGACGGTTCCGAGACAGAGCTTAACTTGAGTCTCGGTTAAGAATGGCGATGATCGGAGTTTCACACGGCGCACAATTCCATGGTTAGTTTCATTCGACATCGTGATGGAGGACATAGCTTACGATCATCGGCTTTGATCATGCCACTAAGCATTTGATTAGGACATTGCACAATGATCCGAACACTTTGTCGCATCTCTTCGATACAAATACAGTAACGATCATAGCGATCTCCACTGGTACCTACTGGTATGTCAGGATCCGATTGGTCATGAACATCGTAAGGTGCTGCTCTTCACGAATCCTAGCATAACCCAGGTTGGGATGGGTAGGCCCACCACTTCACTTTCACGTCAGGCACGGGCCTGACGTTAGTTAGGGGACCTTGTCGGGCTCCTCCCCCCCCTCAAAAAAACAAACTGTATGTGGGAGTTTCCCTTCATACGGCTCGAATTATTCTCAGATGCCCCAAGAGGCATCTTTCCCATCAATTCCCTTTTGGGGTGGTTCACGCGCGCGCAGATGAGCACCGGCCACAACAGCAATGAACTATGACCAATAGAATCAGACACAGAGCGTCATACTTCTTTTTTTCTTGTGATGGTTGAGGCGTTTCGTGGGAATGAGGGTGCGGGATGCTCGTGGAGTCCTTGCCATACGTACCACCACAGGTCATTCGTCGGGCAGATCCCGCTCCTAAACATGACGGAAGGGATAGGGGGAAGGGGGCCGGCCTATTATATAGACGAGGGTTGTAGAAAGAGAATCCGGCCACCTATATTCATTCAACGTTCCGGGGCGCCCGATTCGATCGACGAATTCGGCGAACTGATCTGCTTTGATCCAAGAGAAAGCCCAGTCAGCCACCATCTTCGGTGCAGGTCACGTGACCTACAGCTTGGCCTTCACTTTTTGAGACTTCCTCTACCCACATCTCTATGTGCCTGCAGCACTTCCATATGGAGAAAGATGGGCTTACCATGTTCCATCAATAGTACCTAACCTATGCCGATTTTGGCGGACCGTGCTCCACCCCGGTGAACTCATGCGGTTCCGACATGCCCAGAGGGCAGAGGGGAATCCATTCACGGTCCTACAGACCAGCACCATTCGAAGGTGGATGGCCCGCCCCACCTAGAATAGGAATCTTTGACTGGGCTTACACACATTCGCTCACGTCACGCTATCCCCCCTCAGCTCACCCTAGCCCCGGGTATGTCGTCTCCAAGGCTTCACACAAAATCTTCACTGACAACATATTCATGCTTGAGTAGGGTCAAGCAGAACCGTTGTTGCCTGATGGGAACTTCCCCCATATTGCTATCAATGTCTTCATGTTGCACGACCTCTTAACATTACACCACTGAATCCCCAATCCTTTGCTTGCTGTGCAGTGACAGTACCAATATCACTAATCGTTGTTTCCAGATACGGTTGCCGGTTGACATCTCTTCTAATTCATCAATACGAGAAGCAAATTGTTGTGTGGAGGAATCAATATCTCGACACAAGCCAAGAGGCAGATCTTGTGCCACTCCACCAGATTATATAAAACTGACATGCATCCTGGCTCCCGGGACTCTTTTATAGAATTCCAACAATTTCTCCCTCTCCTCAAAAGCCCAAAGGAACGAAGTTGATGCTCCCACATCCATAACATGAGTAGTTGAAGCAAGTGAATGATTTGAAATTCGAGTGATTTCATGGAATAACACTCGTATATATTGAGCTTGTAATGGTACCTTGCAATTCAAAATTCTCTCTACAGCTGAAGAATGAGCGTGTTCTTGGGCCATCGTAGAAACATAGATAGGGTCAATGATGGAACGAACAACGAAACTTTACGACAGCTTTTTCGTACACGTTCACTTGCATCACATACACGACGTGCTCTCTGAACCGTGCAATAAGGTCACCCATAACACGGCTCTCCCACTGGAGTTACCTTAGCCCCGGGCCATGCTATTCCATGATATTGGAAAAATGGCAGTGTAACATGTCTATTATAATCGTCGTTGAAAGCAGGGCTGTCGGGATATGGAGGGAAAGCGTTTCAATAGGAGCCCTACTTCTTTCAGTAGCAAACATCTCTAGAGTGATAAGGAGGAGTGCACCTATCAGTACTTCAGTAGGACAATTTCCTCGTCACTTCTTTCGTCTTTCCGACGGTAGGGCGATGAAAGGCTACTTCAATGACGGAAACGTCATATGTCGCAATTCCCGTCTGAAGCTAAAGAGAAAGCGTCGCTCGTTGAATGTCGGGAGTGAGGAAGACATCCATAAACCCGGAAACTAAACGAGAGTCTCGTTCTCGCAACCACTGTCAGTACTTTGCTTCGTCATAGTGAGGACGTGGGGGACGTCGCGCTTGAATTGAACTGGCACCTTTTGAATATGAGTGGGGCTCCTAGGTGGTGCGTTCGTGGAGCCAAACCGAAGGAAGAGCAAAAGGAAGGTTGGGTGCGTCGTGGGGCGAGGCCATCCAGCCTCGAATAGGAGGGGGCGTCAGCTATGGATCTCGCCTGCTTGTAGAAATGAATGGATCAGAAGGGGGGCTGGGTTCGATTTTCGGGCCGGGCGAGGGAGGTAAAGGCCAGAAGAAGAAGAGAAGTGCGTCTTCCCTGTGACGGAAGTGGAGAAAAAGGTGCTGTCATCGAGCGAGACCAGTTTCCCGAGGCGTTGGAAATGGAAATAGACGACCGGCTCAGAGAATCACTGGCATGGTTTCCCCCTCACCATCGTTTCGCCAACAAAGAAGTCATCCGTCGACGTCGACGATTAACCATTCCTTTCCTACCGAGCCGCCTCTCTTCGCCATTCGATTACCGTCACATCTGCCTTCCCTTTTTTAGGAAATACAGATGGCGCCCTCCTTTCCGAGATTTTCACTAACGAAAAAAGAAAGACTGTGAAATGAAAAAAAAAAAAAGACTTCGTCTGTAATTTTCTCAGCCCCAACGGGAGTTTACTCGACCTATTCTACGGGATCCCACACTACTCGATGTGTGCGACTCCGTATGAAGACCTCCTTTCCTTTTGCTCTGCCCACTCTCCGTTCACACGGTTGTCAAAGCGGAGGAAGGGTGGGCAGTAGGTTCCACGAGCCCTCTGTCCCACACATCTATCGACGATGCAAGTGTAGTTCACCGGTTCCACCGAATGCTCCGAGCGATCGGCAAAGATCGTGTGAGTGTGCAGTTATGCTTCCGATGCTTCACCATGTTTCCGATCGACCCAGTTCCCGTTCTTTTTCGGTGCACTCACTTTGTATCTTCGACACACGACGGAGGGACGCGGTGGGAAGGAAGTAGCCCTAGCCTCTGTCTGGCCAATCATTCCGCTGGAATCTCGAATTCACCCGAACCCATACGGTACGGAGCGTGGGCATCCCGACCGCCCCTAACATGACTGTCCGTGCACCCGAAATTGCACGGCATGGTGAGCGGGCAGTCCTAGCAGTACCATCTGCCCCAATACAAACCGTCTGTCCATCAGCCCCAAACCGGACAGTCCGTCCACCAGAACCAGCAAGGCACGGGCGTGAGCAATCCTGGCCGCCCCAAACTCGACCGTTCGTCCGCCAAAACTTGCATAACACAGTGCTTGGGGCAGTCCCATCCGTGCGCTGTGCCTTGCGGGTGCATTGCCATCCGCCCCGAACCGGACAATCCGTCAGCCTGAACCCTCACGGCACGGTGCGCAGGCAGTGTCATCCGACCCAGATCGGACTGTCCGTCCGCCAGCGTGGACTACCCGCCCGCCCCAAACAGTGTCGTCCATCTATCATGCCTTGCAGGTTCGGCTGGACGGACGGTCCGGTTCTAGGCGGATGACACTGACCGCGCACCGTGCCATACCGTCCGTCCACCCGAACCAGCACACAATCCGATTCGGGGCGGTCAGAACTGCCCGTGCACAGTCTTGTTCGGGGGGGGTGCTATTCGCCCTGAATCGGATCATCCATCTGCCCGAACCCACAAGGCACGGAGCGCAAGCTGTCCCGACTGTCCCGAACCAGACCGTCCGTCTGCCTGAACCAGCTCAGCACATCGCGCGGGCAATCTCGATCGAGCTATCGGCCCTGAACCGGATAGTGCCATCCGCCCTGAACAGGACCATTCGTCCGTCTGAACCCGCATGGCACTTTCCGCTGGAAGTGCCATCGTCCCAGAACTAGACCATCCGTCCGTCCGAACCCACAGGGTACAGAGCGCGACCAGTCCAGACCTCTCTGAACATGACCGTTCGTCCTCACGATCCCACATGGCATTGTGCGAAGGCAGTCTCGATCTATCCCAACCATACCGTCCATCTGCTATAACGCAAACGACACGGTGCACAGGCAGTCCAGGCTGTGCTATTGGCTCCGAACAGGACCGTCCGTCTGCCTGAACGGCAAGGCACGGTGTGCGAGCAGTGCCATCTACCCCCAACCATATCGTTCGCCCTCTAGAACCGGCCGGGACATCCACCCCAATCCGGACTGTTTGCCACTCCCAAACCTGCACGGCATGGTGCACGGGGCAGTCCTGGCCGTGCCATCTGCCCCAGACCGTCCGTCAAAACACGCAAGGCACGATGTGTAGGTAGTCCAAGCCTTGCCATCCGCCTCGAACCAGACTGTTCATCCGCCAGAACCCGCACGACATGGTGAGTGGGCCACTCCTAGCCCTGCCATCCACCCCGAATCGGAGAGTTCGTCCGCCCCGAATCGGACCGTCCGTCTGCCCGAACCAGCACGGCACGGCCGTGCTATTGGCCCCGATCCTGGCCGTTCATCCGCCAGAACCCACACGGCACGGTGAGTGGTTTGCCCCGAACATCCCGACCTAGCAAGGCAAGGTGCACGGGCCATGTTATCCGGCCTGAACTGGACCATCCATCCGCCTGACCTAGCAAGGCACGGAGTGTGGGCAGTCCCGACCGCCCTGAACGGGACTATCCGTCCACCCGAACCCGCATGGCACGGAGCGTGGGCATCCCGACCACCCCTAACAGGACTGTCCGTGCACCCGAAATTGCACAACACGGTGAGCAGGCAGTCCCAGCAGTGCCATCCGCCCCAAACCAGACCGTCGGTCCCTCAGCCCCAAACTGGACAGTCCGTCCGCCAGAACCAGCAAGGCACGGTGCGTGAGCAGTCCCGGCCGCCCCGAACTCGACCGTTCATCTGCCAAAACTCACACAACACAGTGCTTGGGGCAGTCCAATCTGTGCTCCGTGCCTTGCGGGTGCAGTGCCGTCCGCCCCGAACCGAACCATCCATCAGCGCGAACCTGCATGACACGGTGCGCAGGCAGTGTCACCTGATCCAGACCGGATAGTCTGTCCGCCAGCCTGGACTTTCCGCCCGCCCCAAACAGTGCCGTCCATCTGTCGTGCCTTACGGGTTCGGGTGGATGGATGTTCTGGTTCTGGGCGGATGATGCTGACCGCGCACAATCCAGTTCGGGGAGGTCGGGACAGCCCGCGCACAGTCTGGTTCGGGGGCATTACTATCCGACCCGAACCGGATCATACATCTACCCGAACCCACAAGGCACGGAGCAGATTAGTCCCGACAGCCCTGAACTAGACCGTCCGTCTGCCCGAACCAGCTTAGCACGACGCGCGGGCAATCATGGTCATGCTATCGGCCCTCAACCGGACAGTGCCATCCGGCCCGAACAGGACCATTCGTCCGTCTGAACCCGCATGGCACTTTTCGGTGGAAGTGCCATCGTCCCAGAACCAGACCATCCGTCCATCCGAACGTGCAGGGTATAGAGCGCAGCCAGTCCAGACCGCTCCGAATATGACCATTCGTCCGCATGATCCCGCATGGCATGGTGCGCAGGCAGTCCCGATCGCTCCCAACCGTACCGTCCATCTTCTATAACCCGAATGACATGGTGCAAAGGCAGTCCAGGCTGTGCTATTGGCTCCGAACCGGACCGGGGCGGATGGCAAGGCCTAGACTGCCACGCACTGTGCCTTGTAGGTGCGGGCGGACGGATGGTCCGGTTCCGGGTGGATGGCACGACAAGGATTGCTCTACGCACCGTACCGCATGGGTTCGAGAGTGATGGACAATCCGGATCGGGGCGGATGGCCCAGTCGGTACTGCCTCTCTCACCATGCCGTAAGGGTTCTGGCGGATGGACGGTTCAGTTTGTAGCGAATGGCACTGCCCGCGCACCATGCTGTGCGCGTTTGGGCAGATGGATGGTATTGTTCGGGGCAGTTAGGACTGCCTGCGCACCGTGCCTTGCGAGTTCGGGCGGAAGGATGGTCTGGTTCGTAGTGGATGCCCCTACCCATGCACAGCAGTGTGGGTTTCGACGGACAATCGCTCTGGTTCAGGGCCTATTGCACAGTGAGGACTGCCCATACACAATACTGTGAGGGTTCGGGCGAACGGACAGTTCGGTTCGGTGCGGATGGGATGGCTAGGATTGCCTCGCGCATCGTTTCGTGAGGGTTTGGGCAGACGTACAATCCAATCGGGGAGGTCGGGGCTGTCCGCGCTCTGTGTCATGCGGGTTTAGGTGGATGGATGGTCCATATATATGTACACACACATATATATATATATATGTGCGTGTGAGTGTGTGTGTGTGTCCGGTTCGAGGCGAATGGCACTGCCCACACACCGTGTTGTGCTGGTTCGGGCGGACGGTCCAGTTCAGGGCAGTCAGGACTGCCAGCATTCCATACCTTGTGGGTCCGGGCGGACAAAAGGTCCGGTTTGGGGCGGATGGCACAGCCCCCAAACTGGACTGTGCATGGGCAGTGCCGACCTCCTTGAACTGGATCATCCCTCTACCAGAACCTGCAAGGCACGGAATGCTGGTTGTCCTGACTGCCTCAAATAGGACTGTCCGTTTGCCCAAACCCACAACGCATGGAGCATGGGCAGTCCCCTCTGCGCCAGACCAGACTATCCATTCAAACTCGCATGGCACTGAGTGCGGGCAGTGCCATTCGCCCTGAACAAGACCGTTGGTCCGCTAGAACTCGCACTGCACAGTGCGCGGGTAGTGCCATCCACCCTGAATCGGGCAGTCAGTTTTGCCCGAACTTGCAAGGCATAGAGTGCAGGCAGTCCCGTCTACCCCAAACCAAACCGTCCATTCGAACCTGCAAGGCACTATGTGCGAGTAATGTCATCTGCCCAGAACCGGACCGTTCATCATCCCAAAACTGCAAGGCACGACGGACGGATGGTCCTGTTCGGGGAGGTCGGGCAATCCTGACGGGCGGACGGACGGCCCATTTCGGGTCGGATGGCACTGCCAGCGCACCGTGGTATGCGGGTTCGCGCAGTCGGGAATGCCCATGCTCCGTGCCATGTGGCTTTGTATGGATGGATGATCCAGTTCGGGGTGGCTGGCACTACCTGCGGACCATGCCAGGCGAGTTTCATCGTGATGGTCAGTCCAGTTTAGGGTAGTCAAAACTGCTTGCGCTCCGTGCCTTGTCATTTCGGGTGGACCGACTGTTTGGTTCGGGGCGAATAGCACTGCCTGAGCACCATGCTGTCCCGGTTCGTGGTGGCCCGTCTGCCTAAACCCGCAAGGAATAGTGAGTGCGCCAGTCCTGACCGTGCCATTTGCCCCGAATATCGTCTGTCCACAAGAATACACATGGCACAGTGCGCGGGCAGTCCCGGACGTGCTATCGGTCTCGAACCGGGCTGGCTGTCTGTCTGCCCGAACCAGCGCATCACGATGCGCAGGTAGTCCCGACAGTGCCATCCGCCCCAAATCAGACATTCCATCTGCCCCAAATCAGACGTGCCCTCCGCCTTGAATGGGACATTCCGTTTGTCCAAACCCGCAAGGCACGAAGCGAAGGTAGTCCCATCCCATCCGCCACGAACTGGACCATCCGTCATAGCACAAAGTGGCAGAGCCATCAGCCCCAAACCGGATCGTCAGTTTGCCCGAACCAGCACGACACGGTGTGCGAGCAGTGCCATCCGCACCGAACCGGACCGTCCTTCCGCTAGAACCCGCACGACACGAGGCGAGAGCAGTGCCATCCGCTGCGAACCGGACTGTCAGTCTGCCTAAACCAGCACAACACGGTGCGCGGACATTCCCTACCATGTGAGCGGTCCTGAATTGGACCATCCATCAACCCGAACCCAAAAGGCATGGTGCGCGGACAATTCCATCGGCCCCAAACCAGACCATCTGTTCGCCAGAACCTGCAATGCACTGCCCAATATATATATATATATATATATATATATATATATATATATATATATATATATATATATATATATATATATATATATACACATATAAATGTACATATATATGGATCTTCCGTCACGCCCGAACCCGCATGGCATGACACACGGGGTAAACCTGGCCGTGCCAACCACCCCGAACCGGACCTTCCGTCCACCCGAACTAACACGGCACAGCCGTGCTATCGGCCCCGAACCTGGCTGTCCGTCCACCAAAACCAGCACAGCACGGTGAGTGGGTAGTCCAGATCAACCCGACCCAGCAAGGCAAGGTGCACAGGCTGTGCCATCCGGCCTGAACCGGACCGTCCGTACGCCCGACCCAGCAAGGCACGGAGCGCGGGCAGTCCCGACCGTCCCGAACGGGACTGTCTGTCCACCCGAACCCGCACAGCATGGAGTGTGGGCATCCCGACCGACCCTAACAGGACTGTCCGTGCACCCGAAATCGCATGGCACGGTGAGCGGGCAGTCCCAAAAGTGCCATCTACCCCAAACCACACCGTGCATCCTATCAGTCCCAAACTGGACAGTCCGTCCACTTGAACCAGCAAGGGACGGTGCGTGAGCAATCCCGACCGTCCCGAACTCGACCGTTAATCTGCCAAAACTTGCACGATACAGTGCTTGGGGCAGCCCCCATACGTGCTCCGTGCCTTGCAAGTGCAGTGCCATCTGCCCCGAACTGGACCATCCGTCAGCCTGAACCCGCACGGCATGGTGCGTAGGCAGTGTCATCCGACCCAAACCGGACAGTCCATCCGCCAGCCTGGACTGCCCGCCCGCCCCAAACAGCGCCGTCCATCTGTCATGCCTTGCGGGATCGGGTGGACGAATGGTCCGGTTCTGGGCGGATGACACTGACCGCGCACCGTGCCGGACGATCCGTCCACCCAAATCCGCACACAATCCGGTTCGGCGAGGTCGGGACTGCCCGCGCACAGTCCGGTTCAGGGGTAGTACTATCTGCCCCAAACCGGACCATCCATCCGCCCGAACCCACAAGGCACGGAGCGCGAGCAGTCCCGACCGCCCCGAACCAGATCGTCCGTCTGCCCGAACCAGCTCGGCACAGCGCGCGGGCAATCTCGGTCGTGCTATCGGCCTTGAACCGGACAGTGCCATCCGCCCCGAACAAGACCATTCGTTCGTCCGAACCCGCATGGCACTTTGCGCTGGAAGTGCCATCGTCCCAGAACCAGACCATCCCTCCGTCCGAGCCTGCAGGGTACAGAGCGCGGCTAGTCTAGACTGCTCCGAACATGGCCGTTCATCCGCACGATCCGGCATGGCATGGTGTGTAGGCAGTCTCAATCGCTCCCAACCGTACTGTCCATCTGCTAAAACCCGAACGACACGGTGCGCAGGCAGTCCATGCTGTGCTATTGGATCCGAACTGGACTGTCCGTCTACCCAAATGGCAAGGCACGGTGTGGGGCAGTGCCATCTACGCCGAACCATATCGTTCATCCTCCATAACCGGCCTGGACATCCACCCCAATCCGGACAATTCATCACTCCCGAACCTACACGGCACAATGCACGGGCAGTCCTAGCTGTGCCATCCGCCCTGGACCGTCCGTCAAAACACTCAAGGCACAGTGCATAGGCAGTCCATGCCTTGCCATCCACCTCGAACCAGACAGTCCGTCCGCCAGAACCCGCACGGCACGGTGAGCAGACCAGTCCTAGCCATGCCATCCACCTCGAATCGGAGAGTTCGTCCGCCCCGAACCGGACCGTCCGTCTGCCCAAATCAGCACGGCACGCCCGTGCTATCGGCTCCGAACCTGGCCGTCCATCCTCCAGAACCCGCATGACATGGTGAGTGGTTTCTCCCCAGCATCCCGACCGAGCAAAGCAAGGTGCACGGGCCGTCCCATCCGGCCTAAACCAGACGGTCCGTCCGCCCGACCCAGCAAGGTACGGAGGGCAGGCAGTCCCGACTGCCCCGAACGGGACTGTTCATCATCCCAAAACTATGTGCCCAGAAGGATCGCAAGCATGCGACAACTCTACACAGCAGTCCGAAGAAGAGATGGACACAAAGGTCGAGTCTGAAGTAGAAATCGACATAACCGAAAAAGCCCTTAGCAGGGGAGTCTCTGTACAGAGGCTACTAAAATAACTACATGAAGAAGGCAACCCGACTGTTGGATTACTTGGAGAAGAATCTGGAAGGTTCGAATACTATGTTCTATATGAGAAACCGAAAATGAAAAAAATTAGTCCCAAGATCAAAACTGAATCAAAAGGAAACACTAGAATCGACGATCGTGCCAACAGGATGTGACGACCCTATCCTATCCCAAGTGGATGGATGGATCTTGCATCTCCATGATCAATGGGCAAATCAAGAATTTCACTTCGAATTTCAGACCTCAACATCCTGCTGCTCATGTTGCACGATCAGTATTGGAAATGAATGGAGAAGTGGTGGAACGTGCGGGGATCACTTCAGTGCGGCACGAAGTCGCTGACGCTGAGTAGGCTCCTATGCCTCCCTCCCTGCCCTACACAGTCCCCCAGCAGGGTGGGGGTTCCGTAGTGCGTCATGAGCACCGGGCAGATGGGGCGCGTTGAGCAACTCGACGCGAACCGCCCTACCGTTTGTTCCGGTCTCGAAGGGAGAAGTTGTGAAGGTGGCCTCGTTATCCACACATCCGGTCGGATGAATAGAGGTGCTTTCCGCAAAAACCCTGGATTTTCACGAGCGTTGGCGGGTCCTGGAGTGCCCGTCGATGGGCTCCCGCGCATACCCCGGGGTGATCATCACCACCTGCACCTCACATCATCTGCAAAGTGGAACGTGTAACCCGCCTGCTGTGCAAGTCAACCTTCGCACCTACAAGGCACAGTGCGGGCAGGTTATCCCGACGCCCCCTTTTGACTGCTGCTCGGGGATGTAGTTGTAGATATATGAGTCGTCATGGGGTCGTTGGCTCCATCTGTTATCTCCTTATATGACATGCTGTTGTCGTCGCCATATTCAAAATGTCACTTAGTCATATCTGCCTCGCTGCGGGTCAAAACCTCCGAAAGTGAATGAGGACTTCATTCAGTGACTCCGTGATCTCCCTCTGAACGATCAGAATAAGGTAAAGCTTGAAGATTAGTTTTGTACTCTAGTCTTTCGGCTAGTCTTTCGGCCGAAAGTGCCGGCTAGTCTTTCGGCCGGATCCCCCTGAAAACCGTACGTGTGGGTCTCCCTGCATGCGGCTCACGCCATTTGAGGTGGCCCAACCCAGCATTCATTCGCAAATCCTTTATCGAAACTGAGATTGCTCGACCTCGGAAGCGGAGTCGCGTGTAGGCAGCGCTGTTTGTCTACTGTTGACTTTGTATATTCCGGCGATCCATTGGCTCGCTCCCTCCCTCGTTTTCCGACGAATGAATGAGCTGCTCAGACCTTCCATTTCTATCAAATGACTCGGCCTTCCCTGGCTCTTCCACCGTCCAGGCTCCCTTTCCTCCCTATGCTCCCCCGGCACAGGCCTACCATGCTTCACGCCTGCGGCGCTTTCGCTAGACGGTCTTTGCCAGTGGTGCCATCCTCCCCGCAGGCTACCTGTATGGGTGGGTTGTCCCGTCACTGCTACATTCTTTTCGGCTCTATGTCTCCCAAAAAAAGAAAGTGGTTGACTTGCACAGCAGGCGGGTTACACGTTCCACTGTGCAGACGATGTGAGGTGCAGGTGGTGATGATCACCCCGGGGTATGCGCGGGAGCCCATCGACGGGCACTCCAGGACCCGCCAACGCTCGTGAAAATCTAGGGTTTTTGCGGAAAGCACCTCTATTCATCCGACCGGATGTGTGGATAACGAGGTCACCTTCACAACTTCTCCCTTCGAGATCGGAACAAACGGTAGGGCGGTTTGCGTCGAGTTGCTCGACGCGCCCCATCTGCCCGGTGCTCATGACGCACTACGGAACCCCCACCCTGCTGGGGGACTGTGTAGGGCAGGCAGGGAGGCATAGGAGCCTACTCAGCGTCAGCGACTTCGTGCCGCACTGAAGTGATCCCCGCACGTTCCACCACTTCTCCATTCATTTCCAATACTGATCGTGAAACACCATGAGCAGCAGGATGTTGAGGTCCGAAATTCGAAGTGAAATTCTTGATTTGCCCATTGATCATGGAGATGCAAGATCCATCCATCCATTTGGGATAGGATAGGGTCGTCACATCCTGTTGGCACGATCGTCGATTCTGGTATTTCCTTTTGGTTCAGTTTTGATCTTGGGACTAATTTTTTTCATTTTCGGTTTCTCATATAGAACATAGTATTCGAACCTTCCAGATTCTTCTCCAAGTAATCCAACTGTCGGGTTGCCTTCTTCATGTAGTTATTTTAGTAGCCTTTGTACAGAGACTCCCCTGCTAAGGGCTTTTTCGGTTATGTCGACTTCTACTTCGGCCTCGACCTCTGTGTCCATCTCTTCTTCGGACTGCTGTGTAGAGTTGTCGCATGCTTGCGATCCTTCTGGTGTTATATTCTCGAACTATAGTGCCTCCTCTGATCTGTTTGAAGCAGTGAGGCTGGGCAACTCTTTTTCTAAAAGTTTACTCATGCTTTCTAAGAGATCAACTTATTTAGGGGTTGCTTCCTTAATAATTCCCTCATTGAGGGTTGTTATATAATCCGAGCAAACTTTTCAAAGCCTTGAGTTCTGATTCTTGTTTTATTACAAGATTTGGTAAGTTTCCCATGTGCCTACGGAAGACACGTCGAGTTCCAATTCCCAGATTTGCCTTCTGGTGAGCTCGTCAGGCTCCATTTATTTCGGAATAAAATAGGGGTGGGATTTCCAACTTGGGAAAGCTCGTTATTTTTTGCTTGAGAATGTGATGGGCGAAAACACGCAAGGCACGATGTGTAGGTAGTCCAAGCCTTGCCCTCCGCCTCGAACCAGACTGTTCGTCCGCCAGAACCCGCACGACATGGTGAGTGGGCCACTCCTAGCCCTGCCATCCACCCCGAATCGGAGAGTTCGTCCGCCCCGAATTGGACCGTCCGTCTGCCCGAACCAGCACGGCCGGCCCCGATCCTGGCCGTTCATCCGCCAGAACCCACACGGCACGGTGAGTGGTTTGCCCCGAACATCCCGACCTAGCAAGGCAAGGTGCACGGGCCATGTTATCCGGCTTGAACTGGACCATCCATCCGCCTGACCTAGCAAGGCACGGAGTGTGGGCAGTCCCGACCGCCCTGAACGGGACTATCCGTCCACCCGAACCCGCATGGCACGGAGCGTGGGCATCCCGACCGCCCCTAACAGGACTGTCCGTGCACCCGAAATTGCACAACACGGTGAGCAGGCAGTCCCAGCAGTGCCATCCGCCCCAAACCAGACCGTCGGTCCCTCAGCCCCAAACTGGACAGTCCGTCCGCCAGAACCAGCAAGGCACGGTGCGTGAGCAGTCCCGACCGCCCCGAACTCTACCGTTCATCTGCCAAAACTCACACAACACAGTGCTTGGGGCAGTCCAATCTGTGCTCCGTGCCTTGCGGGTGCAGTGTCGTCCGCCCCGAACCATCCATCAGCGCGAACCTGCATGACACGGTGCGCAGGCAGTGTCACATGATCCAGACCGGATAGTCTGTCCGCCAGCCTGGACTTTCCGCCCGCCCCAAACAGTGTCGTCCATCTGTCGTGCCTTAAGGGTTCGGGTGGATGGATGTTCTGGTTCTGGGCGGATGATGCTGACCGCGCACCGTTCTGGACGTCCGTCCACCCGAACCCGCACACAATCCAGTTCGGGGAGGTCGGGACAGCCCTCGCACAGTCTGGTTTGGGGGCATTACTATCCGACCCGAACCGGATCATACATCTGCCCGAACCCACAAGGCACGGAGCAGATTAGTCCCGACAGCCCTGAACTAGACCGTCCGTCTGCCCGAACCAGCTTACCACGACGCGCGGGCAATCATGGTCATGCTATCGGCCCTCAACCGGACAGTGCCATCCACCCCAAACAGGACCATTCGTCCGTCTGAACCCGCATGGCACTTTTCGGTGGAAGTGCCATCGTCCCAGAACCAGACCATCCGTCCATCCGAACGTGCAGGGTATAGAGCGCAGCCAGTCCAGACCGCTCCGAATATGACCATTCGTCCGCATGATCCCGCATGGCATGGTGCGCAGGCAGTCCCGATCGCTCCCAACCGTACCGTCCATCTTCTATAACCCGAATGACATGGTGCAAAGGCAGTCCAGGCTGTGCTATTGGCTCCGAACCGGACCGGGGCGGATGGCAAGGCCTAGACTGCCACGCACTGTGCCTTGTAGGTGCGGGCGGACGGATGGTCCGGTTCCGGGTGGATGGCATGACAAGGATTGCTCTACGCACCGTACCGCATGGGTTCGAGAGTGACGGACAATCCGGATCGGGGCGGATGGCCCAGTCGGTACTGCCTCTCTCACCATGCCGTAAGGGTTCTGGCGGATGGACGGTTCAGTTTGTAGCGAATGGCACTGCCCGTGCACCATGCTGTGCGCGTTTGGGCAGATGGATGGTATTGTTCGGGGCAGTTAGGACTGCCTGCGCACCGTGCCTTGCGAGTTCGGGCAGAAGGATGGTCTAGTTCGTAGTGGATGCCCCTACCCATGCACAGTAGTGTGGGTTTCGACGGACAATCGCTCTGGTTCAGGGCCTATTGCACAGTGAGGACTGCCCACACACAATACCGTGAGGGTTCGGGCGAACGGACAGTTCGGTTCGGTGCGGATGGGATGGCTAGGACTGCCTCGCGCACCGTTTCGTGAGGGTTTGGGCAGACGTACAGTCCAATCGGGGAGGTCGGGGCTGCCCGCGCTCTGTGTCATGCGGGTTTAGGTGGATGGATGGTCCATATATATGTACACACACATATATATATGTGCGTGTGAGTGTGTGTGTGTCCGGTTCGAGGCAAATGGCACTGCCCACACACCGTGTTGTGCTGGTTCGGGCGGACGGTCCAGTTCAGGGCAGTCAGGACTGCCAGCATTCCATACCTTGTGGGTCCGGGCGGACAAAAGGTCCGGTTTGGGGCGGATGGCACAGCCCCCAAACTGGACTGTGCATGGGTAGTGCCGACCTCCTTGAACTGGATCATCCCTCTACCAGAACCTGCAAGGCACGGAATGCTGGTTGTCCTGACCGCCTCAAATAGGACTGTCCGTTTGCCCAAACCCACAACGCATGGAGCATGGGCAGTCCCCTCTGCGCCAGACCAGACTGTCCATTCAAACTCGCATGGCACTGAGTGCGGGCAGTGCCATCCGCCCTGAACAAGACCGTTGGTCCGCTAGAACTCGCACTGCACAGTGCGCGGGCACCTTGCATTCTTTCAAAGATATATGTAGGTTTGTTTGTCCATAAAGATTTGAATTTAGATTGAGGTTTATATACCTCATCTTGTTTAGCATGTGGTATGGAAAGCTTTAGTCTTTCAATATCTTCATCAGTTACTTCATAGTGTTCCTCTTGACTATTATCAATACTTGTATTATGAATTTCTTGAGGTTCTATTTCAGACAATGTATTCAGATATACTCTGTATTCAAACATAGATTCTTTTGAAGATTGTCCAGGGGTAAACTTTGGACTAAGAGGTGGAGATGTTGAAAGTAAAATGTCTTGTTCAGCTTTAACCATTGCTAAATCTTCATATTTATGGATTATAAGTATTCCTATAGGAGTACCTAAAGGAATTTGATATGGATTATCATCTAAACTTTGTTTTGGCATCTCTTTAGTTGCAGGAGAGCTTCTGCTCCAGTACTCAGCGCTACTATTTATTCACACTATTTTAAACTAAGAAGCAGATCAGAGGAAGAAATATGTTTAAGAAAAAAGAAGTTAGGAAAGGCTCTCTGCCTCCTCCCTTCATCTGCTGTCTTTATTTATAATGTTACCAAGATATCCTTCAGATGAGAAGGAATCTTTTACAAAGTTGCTTTTCAAAAGATGTACAGGAAAAAGGACTGCATTATTGTCCTTTGTACAGGAAAAATGTTACATTATTGTCCTTCCTAGGGTCCCACCATACTGATTGGTATCCTTTTGTCGGTTGAGGGGATGAGGAGGAATCTTTGGCTGAGTGGATGCTGAGTGGAATGGGCCCACCATGCTTTTAGTCTTGCATGATGTTTTGAAGAGCATCTTCATCAAAGGCTTCATCTGGATCATGATTATGATTGTTGTCTTGGTTGTTGTCTTCACCAAGATCTTCATCATCAGTTCTTTCCAGGTCTTCGTAGAATTCTTCTTTAGCTTTGGAGCCGATCTTGCCTAATTGGGTGGAGTTCAAGAAGGATAAAACTCTGGAGGTTTTGTTTTCTGCAGGATCAAATGCTCCCACAAAATCATAAAACAGAATATTATCTTCTATTTTAATAGAGTGGGCTCCAGTGATGACTTTGGTGTATGCTTCATTAAAGAATTCTTTAGCTGCCTTCTTGGTTTCCTCTTCTAGGTCAAGGACAGGCAGAGCTTCACATGTAGGAGAGGGAACGTAATTGAAATTGTGGAGTTCCCATAACTGGTACGAAGGGTAGACTTTAATATATCTTCTTTCTTCCCATGTACTCCAGATGCGGAAGAAGAAAGTAGTCTGGTACCATGTAGTATAGGCTTTGATAATCTTTAGACAGATAGGAGGTATAATATCCTGGAACTCTTCGGGGTGAGAAGAATTTAAGAAGAGTTCATGGACTAACCCCAGTTTGATGGCCTTGCTGCACTTTGGTATTTCCTGAAAGCCGGTTATAATTCTTGCCGAATTATTCTTATTGTAGATGAGCTTATTTTCCTGGAGAATGGAAATAACATCTGTGGCTTCCAATTGTCTAAAAAAATCCCTTAACTGGTCGTCTGGGATCATGTTTTGTTGGTTTAAGCCGATCATCTTGTGAACTGTAATTTCAGCTTCCAACTGTCTGGTTTTCTCTGTTTGTATTTTACAAAGATCTAGTAGTTTGTAAAACTCAGGTAGAGGATGATATACCTGATCAGAGATCTCCAAATCCTGAATTATATTTCTCAGGAAAGTCTGGTCTTGAGAAGAACCTTGGAACCAGGTTCCTTTTCTTTGTTCCAAATCTGAACTTTGAGCAGTGAGGGTGTAGTTGCATAAATCCTGAACTGTATTTGAAATGTTCTGCTTCTCTGTCTTCTCTTGCAAGTAATGGTTGTACATAGAGAGCACCATTTGTTCGATCTGGGATAACCAATATTTGGAAGAGTGGAAGTCATTGGATTGAATGGCACGGTAGCATCCATTCAATTTATCATAGATGTTAGAATTGGTTGCCTTGAGGTCGGTGTTGTACCAATCTCTTACAACTGCTGCTGCTGTGGGTCTGGAGGGTTGACCCGTCGGGACTCTTCTTTGTGCTGAAGTAATATTGCTGTATGTTGGAGTGGAATTGTTGACTGGTAGTACAGTCATTCCCAGAGGGGGGAATGATTTTGCCTCGTTAGAGGTGCCAGTTTCCTGGGTTGTTGTATTGCTTGCTCCTTTTTCAGGGGCCTTCTTTAGGTTGCTACCTCCCGTTTGTGGCGGGGTCTTCTTGCTTGTGTCAATGGTAGTCCATTTGGCTTTTTCAGCCATAGATTTGAGCCTTTTCAGGCGTTCATCGTCCATTGTTAGGACGTGCTGTCTTGCTAATGAATCTGCAAAATTATTTGTCAGTCCTTTATATATCTTCAGATAGAAAACAATCTTTGTTTCTCTTTGCTTCTTAGTTATGGTTTGAAATCTTATTTCCTGTATTTTTGTAGGACTTAAGATCATTCCATTATCAAGCAGTATTTTTGCTACTTGAAGTAAATGTTGTTTATGTTCTTCTAAAGTAGAAGAAAAGACTAATATATCATCCACATAAACTACTACAAATTGTAGATGTCCAAACATAGAGTTCATCCATTTTTGAAATATTTGAGGAGCATTTTTTAGGCCAAATGGCATTACTAACCACTCATAGTGTCCTTGAGGGCAACTAAAGGCAGTTAGTTCTATAGATTCTTTATTGGCTAATTTTACTTGCCAAAACCCAGATTTAGCATCAAATTTACTATAGTATTTAGATCCCTGTATTTGTTTTATTAACTGTTCTGCAGCAGGGATAAAATAGCCATCAAACTTTGTATAGCTATTTAATTTTCTGTAGTTAATGACCATTCTGGCTTTTCCTCTTTTTTGTTCTGTATGTTTTCTGACCAGGAAAGCAGGAGAAGAATGTGGACTACTGCTTGGTTGTATTAATTTAAGGGATAAAAGCTCGTTTATTTGAGCTGAAAATTCTTGTTTATCTATAGGAGATACCATTATACTATTTGTCCTTATATTAATATTTTTGTATTGCTCTAGTATTGTAAGGGTGCAATACCTTGGTGCCTTAGCAAAATATAATAAAGGATTGTTTGAATATAATGGTTTAAGCATACTATGTATCACTTCTTCTGTATTGGAGAAGATAGTAAGAGGATAAGTATAGGGGCGTTTTTGTGTGGAGATAAGGCTTTCACCACGTTGTGCTGCAGTATAAGATGAGGCGAGGGGAACCGGAAAGGGAACCCGAGGTATTTGATGATTAGCAAAAAGGAAAAATTGTGAATTGAATGGAGCATAGTGGCGTAAGTTATTCATGCCGACAAGGCAGTCAACATTAAAGTTGATAGGTAAGAAAGCAAATTCGAAAGTATAGTGATGAGAGATATTATGAATATCAGGAATAGAGATCGAGAGTTTTGCATTATGAGTGATAATAACAGGTCTACCCATGAAGTCATTTAAGTTTGCTTGCTTTGCAAGGGGTAACCATAACTGTGCAGGCACAAATTTTTCATGAATAAGACTAGTTTCAGCACCAGAATCTAGTAGAGTATGTAAAGTAAGACACGATTTATCAGGGAATATCAATGTCATGGGAATGTATATATGTAATTGGGGTGTTTTATTAAGAAGATCCGACATTTGATAAACCAAACGAACTTGTTGGAAGTCTTATAATGTGTTGGTCTTCTGATTTCTTTTGGAGGTCAAGGATTCGTTGAGTCCTTCCTTCAAGAGGAGTATTTTCAAGTTTTTCTAAAGCAGACGTACTAGGTCTAGCTTGGTCGACAAATAAATTGATATTTCTGTATTCAGAGGTACTAAGACTTCTTGGAATACTTGGATTTATAATCGTAGTAGAAATAGTATTGCCTGAAGCAATAAATGTTTCTATAGGGAGATGTGTTTTTGGTTTTAAAGTTTTCAAAAATATTTGCATCTCATTATCATACCTCAGATGTCTTATATTGACCAATTTTGGTTGGATTATTTTTCCATTTCCAACTTCAAAGAGTTTAATAAATTGCGTTGGTGTGATAGATCTAAAAATAGATGTTTCATTTAGTGCTAAACAATGTTCCCATTGGATTCCCAATACTTGAGATCCAGGAAGCATTTCAATTCCTTTGAGATTGATAGATAGAGTACAAGCCTTTTCTATATTTGTATCATATAGACTGATGCAAAAATCAGGATGTATATTTACTCCGAATATTCTATTTGCTAGATTGGATTTTGCTCCTCCTAATATACTATTTAGAGGATTATTGATAATTCTTTCATCACAACATATTATCATAATAGGTGTGTCTATTCCGGATCTGAATAGGCCAGTAATCTTTATTTGAATTAATCCAATATGTAAATATTTCTTCTTAGGATATTTTTGCTTCAGATTTTCTATCTGATGGAGGTTTAGCAATTTTATGGAAGTAAAATCTTCATCTCCTTTTAGTTCTATATTTCCTTACATTCTTTCAAAGATATATGTAGGTTTGTTTGTCCATAAAGATTTGAATTTAGATTGAGGTTTATATACCTCATCTTGTTTAGCATGTGGTATGGAAAGTTTTAGTCTTTCAATATCTTCATCAGTTACTTCATAGTGTTCCCCTTGACTATTATCAATACTTGTATTATGAATTTCTTGAGGTTCTATTTCAGACAATGTATTCATATATACTCTGTATTCAAACATAGATTCTTTTGAAAATTGTCCAGGGGTAAACTTTGGACTAAGAGGTGGAGATGTTGAAAGTAAAATGTCTTGTTCAGCTTTAACCATTGCTAAATCTTCATATTTATGGATTATAAGTATTCCTATAGGAGTACCTAAAGGAATTTGATATGGATTATCATCTAAACTTGTACTTTTCATTATTATACTTATGTTTTGATCTGTCATAGATTCTATTATTCCATAAGTAATGAAAATATTTCTAAGAGTATAATGTCTTAGATTTTTAATTTCTCCATAATAACCATAAGGTATTCTTATAATCAAATCTAAATAAATTTCAATAGATTGATATCTTCTTATGCTATAATGATTATTAGCATATAGAATATGTCCTGGAAATTTTAAAGATTCCCTTTTGGGTAATATAGCAGTTTTGGACAAAGGTATAACCTGGATAAAATGGTATGTTTTATTCAGGGTTAACATATTTATATTGAATTCTTCTATTTCAGAAGAATCTGAACTTTCTTCATATATGGTTTCAATTTCATATATAGAAGAATTGTCACTAAGAACTTCTCCTATAGTTCCAGTATGTATATCGTACATTTCTAATTCATTTAACCATACTGTTTTAATGTTTACTGTGCATTCAGAAGCATAATGTCCTTCTTTGCCACATTTAAAACATGTACAGTCTTTTTTCATACCTGTTTGATTTGTTTTGATAAACTTTCGTTTTTTATATTTCTTTGAACTTTTATACTTTTCTTTATGTTCAGGTTTCCATTTCTTTCTAGATACCTTATATTTTTTCTTCTTGAATCTAGATTTTTGGTCTTTAGATTTTTTCCCATATTTTGTTTTCTTGGGAAAATATGGTTTGTTAAACCCGTATACTGGGGGACAACCAAACTGATAATTAATATCTGGATCATATTTAGGACAACAAGAAGTTTTAATGTCTGATTTATGTATGTATTTGGAAAGATGATTATTTGCCTTTTGTAGCTGGCAAGTTTTCTTAACAGTTTCCATACAAGCCTTTTTTAAAGCTCCTGTATTGTGTGGAATACCTCCAGCCCTAAGACTGTTATATTTTTTCTCTATCATGGTATCCCAGGGTATAGGTAATTTAGAAAAGAAGGCTGTTAACCAAAAGATTTTCTTTTCTAAAGTGTTTAGTTTAAAAATATAACTGATGTACAGATTAGTGAATTCTTCTAGGTAACATATGTTACACAGTCTTAGTTTTAGAAGAATATTTTCATCTATTCCTTCAGCATTAATATCTTCTCCAGTTAGATCACCATATAAACTTTTACAGATACTATGTAAAGCTGTTCTTCTAGATTCATGGCTATTTAAAGCTACTATCTCGGTTGGGTATAATTTTTCGTATTGTGTTAGCCATCTTAAGGCTATTCCTTGCCAATATCCGCAAGCTAGTATTACGAATTCTTGGTGAGGAATTCCTTCTGGCATTAAGGTATTGGTTCCAACCATTAATTGTTCCCAATTAAGTATATAATCTCTTAAAGCATTAGTTGGTATATTATCAACATTGAATATTAATCCAGAAGTAAGAGTTTGATGTCTCTTTCCTTGTTTATAAATGTAAGAATCTACATAATTTTCTCCTGTATCTCTATGATACATAGTTTCTTCAGTAGTTTTAGGATGTGGTGGATTTTGTCTACCTGTAGAAATCATTTGGGTAGATGATTCCCCACGTTCCATATTTATATTAAATAAATACTTCTCCTCGTTAGAGGGTATATTTGATATATGATAGTCCTCGTTAGAGGGTATGTAGTATAATTCCTCAGTAAAAGAGGACTCCTCGTTAGAGGGTTGTGATAATTCATCAGCACCATACTCCTCATTAGAGGGTATTAATAGTTCATCAACAACATCATCATATTCAGATAATTCATCATCAAAAGAATCAGATGCAGAAATATAACTTTCATTATCAGAAGAACTTTTTGAAAAATACTTTATAGAAGCAGAGTTTTCTTCATAGAATTTGAAAATCTCTTTAGAAGTAATTTTTCCTTCTATTTCTTCAACTAATAAAGTTTTATATTTTAAATATTTTTGGTAATCAATATCAGCTAAGTTTGTTTCTTTCAAACTTTTTGAAGATGTTTTTACCATTCTAACAGATCCAAGTCTTTCTTTTGAAGATGAAGAGAATTTTGGAAAACTTAAGAAAGTTTGTAAAGTAGTTAGTTTTTGAGAAACTAAGTATATTTGATCACTTAAATAATTAAACAAACTATTTTGTTGTTCTATTGTACCATTACTTGGAAGATGAATACTATGTTCATGAGAATTTAAACTGAAAGGACATTCGTATAGTTCAGGAAGAACTAAAGCTCTAGACATCTCTGTGAAGAGGTTCTTATAAACTTAGACACGTTATTTCCTTCCTTTCTTTCACTAGGTTTAGATAACAGTATCGCTTTGACCCTGGTCTCTCCAGCAATATAACCTCTAAGGGTGGCTTTATCCCTAGAGTAAGGCCGCAATAACTGAAGCATCCCTTCCGGATATATAGTCAACCACAAGCTTATTACATGCTTCAGAGAGACAGAGCACAGCCATGTTTCGTTTCCTACCTCATGGCGTAAGATACTATTATCTAATTAGCTCAAGAAATTAAGGAAATAACATGCCTAACAAGTTTAGCCAGACATGGCTAAGTTAAGGATACTTACAAAAAAAAAAGAACGGAACTGCACAAGGCTCTGATACCAGTTCTACTTTAGAAGAACATAAACAACATTTACTTCAAGTAGCAAAAATATTGCTCGATAATGGAATCATCCTAAGTCCTACAAAAATACATTTATTTAAAAAGGAAATAGAATTCCTTGGAAAATATATAAAAGAAGGCCAAATAGAATTACAACAACACACATATTCCAAGATAAAGGAATTCCCTAAAGCATTTAAAACCCTAAAACAATTACAGAGTTTTCTGGGACTTTTAAACTATGGAAGAAAATTTATTCCTCACTTATCCCAGTTAGTCCAAAATTTGCAAGAAAAATTGACTATAGAGCAATCTAAATATAAAATGGAAAATGGTGAACAACCAAGAAAATGGAATACAGACAAAATAGGAATTCAGCTCACTTCGAAAGAAGAAAAAGAAATAGAAAACATAAAGGAGCTAATTACCCATCAAACAATATTATATTTTCCTAAAGAGGAAGAATTGATAACTCTTCAAACAGATGCTTCTGACCTATTCTGGGCAGGAGTTATAATAGCCAAACAAAAGGAAATTATAGCATATACTTCTGGAAAATTTAATAAACCTCAACAAAAGTATTCCACTTATGATAAAGAATTAATAGCTATTAAATTAGCTATAAAAAGTTTGAAATTATATTTACTTAATAGACAGTTCGTAATTGAAACTGACAACAAATCTGTATCCCAGTTTTTAAAGAAACGAACAATAAATAATCCTGAAGAAAACATCAGAAGAATAAGAATTGCTTTATATCTTGAGATATACCAATATGATGTTAAATACATTCCTGGATTTACTAATATTCTTGCAGATTTATTAACGCGACCCAACAATGGATGAAAAGAATTCAAAAAAGCCCAAGTTTATGACTGAACAAGTCAATGCAATCTTCCACAAAGATCCAAACTCTTCCAACACTTCTTTTCACCTTTCAGAACAGCCTGAAAGCCATTTCCTTTCAGCACAAACTGAAAGCCATACACTCTTGACTAAGTTCAATCAGCTACAACAAAAGCTTTCTGAACTTCAAGAGCTTGCCAGAAAACTTTGCCAATCATCATTTCTTTCCAAATCACAAGAGCTAAAGCAGAAAGAGAAAATTTGGTTTTCAGATCCTTCGCCTGAAGAAAAAGAACTCAAAACCATTATTTCCAGAAGCAATCTTTCTGACATAGCAATCTGTCCACTCACTGAGTTCTCCCAACTCCTTACTACTTTAGAAGTTGACTGTGAAAGGTCAGGACAGTTCGAGGCAGAGGCAGTTGTCAACAAGATGGTAGATCTGAATCAACAGAACTGCCTGTCTCATGAACATCTCCTCCTCTTCCTCCACCACCTAGAAGATACAGAAATTCCTCAACTCCTGCTCAAAGATGATGCATTAATCAAGAATAAATATGAGAGCCCCAGGTTGTCAGTCTACTTGGGAGATATTCCTGCATCCGCCAGAGCCCTCAAGCTTGGGATAGTGCATAATCTTTATCTTAGCACTATGCATCCTTCAGACTTCCTCTATCACATTCCAAAAATTTGTAGTGATAGAGTTTTAACCTACTCCAGACAGCATTCTTGGGAAACTGGTTTCTGGTTCCGTATCTGGAGTATCTGGGAAGAAAGGAACCTATACCAGTTATTCTCCTCCTTCCAAATATGGGAACTCCATGACGAAAGTCAGCAATTAGCCCATGGATGGGGAATTTATCCCAAACAAGAATTCATTTATGAAGAACAAGCCTATGCTGCTGCTAAGGAATTCTTTATTGAAGCAATAAATGATGGCCTTTGTGGAGCAAGATCGATTACTATTAGTAACAACATCATGCTCTATGACCACCTATCAGCCAGCGAAACTGCCCAAAAGAAGCTAGACAAAGTTATTCCTTATCTTTCTTCAATTAATATTGGAAGAATTGGAAGAAAAGCAAGGGCAGACTGCTACAAAGAAGGCCTATTCCAAGAAAGATAAAAGCATGGTGGGCCCATCCTACTCAACATCTACTCAGCCAAGGATTCCTCCTTATCTTTCCACCAACAAAAAGGACACCAATCAGTATGGTGAGACCCTATGAAGGACAATAATGTCACCTTTCTACTGTACAAAGGACAATAATGCAGTCCTTTTTCCTGTACATCTTTTGTAAAGCAACTTTGTAAAAGATTCCTTCTCATCCGAAGGATATCTTGGAAACATTATAAATAAAGATATTAGATGAAGGGAGGAGGCAGAGAGCCTTTCCGAACTTTTTTTTTCTTAAACATATTTCTTCCTCTGATCTGCTTCTTAGTTTAAAATAGTGTGAATAAATAGTAGCGCTGAGTACTGGAGCAGAAGCTCTCCTGCAACTGGTATCAGAGCCTTGTGCAGTTCCGTTCTTTTTTTTTTGTAAGTATCCTTAACTTAGCCATGTCTGGCTAAACTTGTTAGGCATGTTATTTCCTTAATTTCTTGAGCTAATTAGATAATAGTATCTTACGCCATGAGGTAGGAAACGAAACATGGCTGTGCTCTGTCTCTCTGAAGCATGTAATAAGCTTGTGGTTGACTATATATCCGGAAGGGATGCTTCAGTTATTGCGGCCTTACTCTAGGGATAAAGCCACCCTTAGAGGTTATATTGCCGGAGAGACCAGGGTCAAAGCGATACTGTTATCTAACCTAGTGAAAGAAAGGAAGGAAATAACGTGTCTAAGTTTATAAGAACCTCTTCACAGAGATGTCTAGAGCTTTAGTTCTTCCTGAACTATACGAATGTCCTTTCAGTTTAAATTCTCATGAACATAGTATTCATCTTCCAAGTAATGGTACAATAGAACAACAAAATAGTTTGCTTAATTATTTAAGTGATCAAATATACTTAGTTTCTCAAAAACTAACTACTTTACAAACTTTCTTAAGTTTTTCGAAATTCTCTTCATCTTCAAAAGAAAGACTTGGATCTGTTAGAATGGTAAAAACATCTTCAAAAAGTTTGAAAGAAACAAACTTAGATGATATTGATTACCAAAAATATTTAAAATATAAAACTTTATTAGTTGAAGAAATAGAAGGAAAAATTACTTCTAAAGAGATTTTCAAATTCTATGAAGAAAACTCTGCTTCTATAAAGTATTTTTCAAAAAGTTCTTCTGATAATGAAAGTTATATTTCTGCATCTGATTCTTTTGATGATGAATTATCTGAATATGATGATGTTGTTGATGAACTATTAATACCCTCTAATGAGGAGTATGGTGCTGATGAATTATCACAACCCTCTAACGAGGAGTCCTCTTTTACTGAGAAATTATACTACATACCCTCTAACGAGGACTATCATATATCAAATATACCCTCTAACGAGGAGAAGTATTTATTTAATATAAATATGGAACGTGGGGAATCATCTACCCAAATGATTTCTACAGGTAGACAAAATCCACCACATCCTAATACTACTGAAGAAACTATGTATCATAGAGATACAGGAGAAAATTATGTAGATTCTTACATTTATAAACAAGGAAAGAGACATCAAACTCTTACTTCTGGATTAATATTCAATGTTGATAATATACCAACTAATGCTTTAAGAGATTATATACTTAATTGGGAACAATTAATGGTTGGAACCAATACCTTAATGCCAGAAGGAATTCCTCACCAAGATTTTGTAATACTAGCTTGCGGATATTGGCAAGGAATAGCCTTAAGATGGCTAACACAATACGAAAAATTATACCCAACCGAGATAGTAGCTTTAAATAGCCATGAATCTAGAAGAACAGCTTTACATAGTATCTGTAAAAGTTTATATGGTGATCTAACTGGAGAAGATATTAATGCTGAAGGAATAGATGAAAATATTCTTCTAAAACTAAGACTGTGTAACATATGTTACCTAGAAGAATTCACTAATCTGTACATCAGTTATATTTTTAAACTAAACACTTTAGAGAAGAAAATCTTTTGGTTAACAGCTTTTTTCTCTAAATTACCTATACCATGGGATACCATGATAGAGAAAAAATATAACAGTCTTAGGGCTGGAGGTATTCCACACAATACAGGAGCTTTAAAAAAGGCTTGTATGGAAACTGTTAAGAAAACTTGCCAGCTACAAAAGGCAAATAATCATCTTTCCAAATACATACATAAATCAGACATTAAAACTTCTTGTTGTCCTAAATATGATCCAGATATTAATTATCAGTTTGGTTGTCCCCAAGTATACGGGTTTAACAAACCATATTTTCCCAAGAAAACAAAATATGGGAAAAAATCTAAAGACCAAAAATCTAGATTCAAGAAGAAAAAATATAAGGTATCCAGAAAGAAATGGAAACCTGAACATAAAGAAAAGTATAAAAGTTCAAAGAAATATAAAAAACGAAAGTTTATCAAAACAAATCAAACAGGTATGAAAAAAGACTGTACATGTTTTAAATGTGGCAAAGAAGGACATTATGCTTCTGAATGCACAGTAAACATTAAAACAGTATGGTTAAATGAATTAGAAATGTACGATATACATACTGGAACTATAGGAGAAGTTCTTAGTGACAATTCTTCTATATATGAAATTGAAACCATATATGAAGAAAGTTCAGATTCTTCTGAAATAGAAGAATTCAATATAAATATGTTAACCCTGAATAAAACATACCATTTTATCCAGGTTATACCTTTGTCCAAAACTGCTATATTACCCAAAAGGGAATCTTTAAAATTTCCAGGACATATACTATATGCTAACAATCATTATAGCATAAGAAGATATCAGTCTATTGAAATTTATTTAGATTTGATTATAAGAATACCTTATGGTTATTATGGAGAAATTAAAAATCTAAGACACCATACTCTTAGAAATATTTTCATTACTTATGGAATAATAGAATCTATGACAGATCAAAACATAAGTATAATAATGAAAAGTACAAGTTTAGATGATAATCCATATCAAATTCCTTTAGGTACTCCTATAGAAATACTTATAATCCATAAATATGAAGATTTAGCAATGGTTAAAGCTGAACAAGACATTTTACTTTCAACATCTCCACCTCTTAGTCCAAAGTTTACCCCTGGACAATCTTCAAAAGAATCTATGTTTGAATACAGAGTATATATGAATACATTGTCTGAAATAGAACCTCAAGAAATTCATAATACAAGTATTGATAATAGTCAAGGGGAACACTATGAAGTAACTGATGAAGATATTGAAAGACTAAAGCTTTCCATACCACATGCTAAACAAGATGAGGTATATAAACCTCAATCTAAATTCAAATCTTTATGGACAAACAAACCTACATATATCTTTGAAAGAATGCAAGGAAATATAGAACTAAAAGGAGATGAAGATTTTACTTCCATAAAATTGCTAAACTTCCATCAGATAGAAAATCTGAAGCAAAAATATCCTAAGAAGAAATATTTACACATTGGATTGATCCAAATAAAGATTACTGGTCTATTCAGATCCGGAATAGACACACCTATTATGATAATATGTTGTGATGAAAGAATCATCAATAATCCTCTAAATAGTATATTAGGAGGAGCAAAATCCAATCTAGCAAATAGAATATTTGGAGTAAATATACATCCTGATTTTTGTATAAGCTTATATGATACAAATATAGAAAAAGCTTGTACTCTATCTATTAATCTCAAAGGAATTGAAATGCTTCCTGGATCTCAAGTATTGGGAATCCAATGGGAACATTGTTTAGCACTAAATGAAACATCTACTTTTAGATCTATCACACCAACGCAATTTATTAAACTCTTTGAAGTTGGAAATGGAAAAATAATCCAACCAAAATTGGTCAATATAAGACATCTGAGGTATGATAATGAGATGCAAATATTTTTGAAAACTTTAAAACCAAAAACACATCTCCCTATAGAAACATTTATTGCTTCAGGCAATACTATTTCTACTACGATTATAAATCCAAGTATTCCAAGAAGTCTTAGTACCTCTGAATACAGAAATATCAATTTATTCGACCAAGCTAGACCTAGTACGTCTGCTTTAGAAAAACTTGAAAATACTCCTCTTGAAGGAAGGACTCAACGAATCCTTGACTTCCAAAAGAAATCAGAAGACCAACACATTATAAGACTTCCAACAAGTTCGTTTGGTTTATCAAATGTCGGATCTTCTTAATAAAACACCCCAATTACATATATACATTCCCATGACATTGATATTCCCTGATAAATCGTGTCTTACTTTACATACTCTACTAGATTCTGGTGCTGAAACTAGTCTTATTCATGAAAAATTTGTGCCTGCACAGTTATGGTTACCCCTTGCAAATCAAGCAAACTTAAATGACTTCATGGGTAGACCTGTTATTATCACTCATAAAGCAAAACTCTCGATCTCTATTCCTGATATTCATAATATCTCTCATCACTATACTTTCGAATTTGCTTTCTTACCTATCAACTTTAATGTTGACTGCCTTGTCGGCATGAATAACTTACGCCACTATGCTCCATTCAATTCACAATTTTTCCTTTTTGATAATCATCAAATACCTCGGGTTCCCTTTCCGGTTCCCCTCGCCTCATCTTATACTGCAGCACAATGTGGTGAAAGCCTTATCTCCACCCAACAACGCACTCATACTTATCCTCTTACTATCTTCTCCAATACAGAGGAAGTTATACATAGTATGCTTAAACCCTTATATTCAAACAATCCTTTATTATATTTTGACCGGGCACCACGGTATTGCACCCTCACAATACTAGAGCAATACAAAGATATTAATATACGGACAAATAGTATAATGGTATCTCCTATAGATAAACAAGAATTTTCGGCTCAAATAAACGAGCTTTTATCCCTTAAATTAATACAACCTAGCAATAGTCCACATTCTTCACCTGCTTTTCTAGTCAGAAAACATGCAGAACAAAAGAGAGGAAAAGCTAGAATGGTCATTAACTACAGAAAATTAAATAGCTATACAAAATTTGACGGCTATTTTATCCCTGCTGCAGAACAATTAATAAAACAAATACAGGGATCTAAATACTATAGTAAATTTGATGCTAAATCTGGATTTTGGCAAGTAAAATTAGCCAATAAAGAATCTATAGAACTAACTGCCTTTAGTTGCCCCCAAGGACACTATGAGTGGTTAGTAATGCCATTTGGCCTAAAAAATGCTCCACAAATATTCAAAAAATGGATGAACTCTATGTTTGGACATCTACAATTTGTAGTAGTTTATGTGGATGATATACTAGTTTTTTCTTCTACTTTAGCTGATATTGATTACCAAAAATATTTAAAATATAAAACTTTATTAGTTGAAGAAATAGAAGGAAAAATTACTTCTAAAGAGATTTTCAAATTCTATGAAGAAAACTCTGCTTCTATAAAGTATTTTTCAAAAAGTTCTTCTGATAATGAAAGTTATATTTTTGCATCTGATTCTTTTGATGATGAATTATCTGAATATGATGATGTTGTTGATGAACTATTAATACCCTCTAATGAGGAGTATGGTGCTGATGAATTATCACAACCCTCTAACGAGGAGTCCTCTTTTACTGAGGAATTATACTACATACCCTCTAACGAGGACTATCATATATCAAATATACCCTCTAACGAGGAGAAGTATTTATTTAATATAAATATGGAACGTGGGGAATCATCTACCCAAATGATTTCTACAGGTAGACAAAATCCACCACATCCTAATACTACTGAAGAAACTATGTATCATAGAGATACAGGAGAAAATTATGTAGATTCTTACATTTATAAACAAGGAAAGAGACATCAAACTCTTACTTCTGGATTAATATTCAATGTTGATAATATACCAACTAATGCTTTAAGAGATTATATACTTAATTGGGAACAATTAATGGTTGGAACCAATACCTTAATGCCAGAAGGAATTCCTCACCAAGAATTCGTAATACTAGCTTGCGGATATTGGCAAGGAATAGCCTTAAGATGGCTAACACAATACGAAAAATTATACCCAACCGAGATAGTAGCTTTAAATAGCCATGAATCTAGAAGAACAGCTTTACATAGTATCTGTAAAAGTTTATATGGTGATCTAACTGGAGAAGATATTAATGCTGAAGGAATAGATGAAAATATTCTTCTAAAACTAAGACTGTGTAACATATGTTACCTAGAAGAATTCACTAATCTGTACATCAGTTATATTTTTAAACTAAACACTTTAGAAAAGAAAATCTTTTGGTTAACAGCCTTCTTTTCTAAATTATCTATACCATGTGATACCATGATAGAGAAAAAATATAACAGTCTTAGGGCTGGAGGTATTCCACACAATACAGGAGCTTTAAAAAAGGCTTGTATGGAAACTGTTAAGAAAACTTGCCAGCTACAAAAGGCAAATAATCATCTATCCAAATATATACATAAATCAGACATTAAAACTTCTTGTTGTCCTAAATATGATCCGGATATTAATTATCAGTTTGGTTGTCCTCCAGTATATGGGTTTAACAAACCATATTTTCCCAAGAAAACAAAACATGGGAAAAAGTCTAAAGACCATAAACCTAGATTCAAGAAGAAAAAATATAAGGCATCCAGAAAAAAATGGAAACCTGAACATAAAGAATGGTATAAAAGTTCAAAGAAATATAAAAAACGAAAGTTTATCAAAACAAATCAAACAGGTATGAAAAAAGACTGTACATGTTTTAAATGTGGCAAAGAAGGACATTATGCTTCTGAATGCACAGTAAACATTAAAACAGTATGGTTAAATGAATTAGAAATGTACGATATACATACTGGAACTATAGGAGAAGTTCTTAGTGACAATTCTTCTATATATGAAATTGAAACCATATATGAAGAAAGTTCAGATTCTTCTGAAATAGAAGAATTCAATATAAATATGTTAACCCTGAATAAAACATACCATTTTATCCAGGTTATACCTTTGTCCAAAACTGCTATATTACCCAAAAGGGAATCTTTAAAATTTCCAGGACATATTCTATATGCTAATAATCATTATAGCATAAGAAGATATCAATCTATTGAAATTTATTTAGATTTGATTATAAGAATACCTTATTGTTATTATGGAGAAATTAAAAATCTAAGACATCATACTCTTAGAAATATTTTCATTACTTATGGAATAATAGAATCTATGACAGATCAAAACATAAGTATAATAATGAAAAGTACAAGTTTAGATGATAATCCATATCAAATTCCTTTAGGTACTCCTATAGAAATACTTATAATCCATAAATATGAAGATTTAGCAATGGTTAAAGCTGAACAAGACATTTTACTTTCAACATCTCCACCTCTTAGTCCAAAGTTTACCCCTGGACAATCTTCAAAAGAATCTATGTTTGAATACAGAGTATATATGAATACATTGTCTGAAATAGAACCTCAAGAAATTCATAATACAAGTATTGATAATAGTCAAGGGGAACACTATGAAGTAACTGATGAAGATATTGAAAGACTAAAGCTTTCCATACCACATGCTAAACAAGATGAGGTATATAAACCTCAATCTAAATTCAAATCTTTATGGATAAACAAACCTACATATATCTTTGAAAGAATGCAAGGAAATATAGAACTAAAAGGAGATGAAGATTTTACTTCCATAAAATTGCTAAACCTCCATCAGATAGAAAATCTGAAGCAAAAATATCCTAAGAAGAAATATTTACATATTGGATTAATTCAAATAAAGATTACTAGCCTATTCAGATCCGGAATAGACACACCTATTATGATAATATGTTGTGATGAAAGAATTATCAATAATCCTCTAAATAGTATATTAGGAGGAGCAAAATCCAATCTAGCAAATAGAATATTCGGAGTAAATATACATCCTGATTTTTGCATCAGTCTATATGATACAAATATAGAAAAGGCTTGTACTCTATCTATCAATCTCAAAGGAATTGAAATGCTTCCTGGATCTCAAGTATTGGGAATCCAATGGGAACATTGTTTAGCACTAAATGAAACATCTACTTTTAGATCTATCACACCAACGCAATTTATTAAACTCTTTGAAGTTGGAAATGGAAAAATAATCCAACCAAAATTGGTTAATATAAGACATCTGAGGTATGATAATGAGATGCAAATATTTTTGAAAACTTTAAAACCAAAAACACATCTCCCTATAGAAACATTTATTGCTTCAGGCAATACTATTTCTACTACGATTATAAATCCAAGTATTCCAAGAAGTCTTAGTACCTCTGAATACAGAAATATCAATTTATTTGTCGACCAAGCTAGACCTAGTACGTCTGCTTTAGAAAAACTTGAAAATACTCCTCTTGAAGGAAGGACTCAACGAATCCTTGACCTCCAAAAGAAATCAGAAGACCAACACATTATAAGACTTCCAACAAGTTCGTTTGGTTTATCAAATGTCGGATCTTCTTAATAAAACACCCCAATTACATATATACATTCCCATGACATTGATATTCCCTGATAAATCGTGTCTTACTTTACATACTCTACTAGATTCTGGTGCTGAAACTAGTCTTATTCATGAAAAATTTGTGCCTGCACAGTTATGGTTACCCCTTGCAAAGCAAGCAAACTTAAATGACTTCATGGGTAGACCTGTTATTATCACTCATAATGCAAAACTCTCGATCTCTATTCCTGATATTCATAATATCTCTCATCACTATACTTTCGAATTTGCTTTCTTACCTATCAACTTTAATGTTGACTGCCTTGTCGGCATGAATAACTTACGCCACTATGCTCCATTCAATTCACAATTTTTCCTTTTTGCTAATCATCAAATACCTCGGGTTCCCTTTCCGGTTCCCCTCGCCTCATCTTATACTGCAGCACAACGTGGTGAAAGCCTTATCTCCACACAAAAACGCCCCTATACTTATCCTCTTACTATCTTCTCCAATACAGAAGAAGTGATACATAGTATGCTTAAACCATTATATTCAAACAATCCTTTATTATATTTTGCTAAGGCACCAAGGTATTGCACCCTTACAATACTAGAGCAATACAAAAATATTAATATAAGGACAAATAGTATAATGGTATCTCCTATAGATAAACAAGAATTTTCATCTCAAATAAACGAGCTTTTATCCCTTAAATTAATACAACCAAGCAGTAGTCCACATTCTTCTCCTGCTTTCCTGGTCAGAAAACATACAGAACAAAAAAGAGGAAAAGCCAGAATGGTCATTAACTACAGAAAATTAAATAGCTATACAAAGTTTGATGGCTATTTTATCCCTGCTGCAGAACAGTTAATAAAACAAATACAGGGATCTAAATACTATAGTAAATTTGATGCTAAATCTGGATTTTGGCAAGTAAAATTAGCCAATAAAGAATCTATAGAACTAACTGCCTTTAGTTGCCCTCAAGGACACTATGAGTGGTTAGTAATGTCATTTGGCCTAAAAAATGCTCCTCAAATATTCCAAAAATGGATGAACTCTATGTTTGGACATCTACAACTTGTAGTAGTTTATGTGGATGATATATTAGTCTTTTCTTCTACTTTAGAAGAACATAAACAACATTTACTTCAAGTAGCAAAAATACTGCTTGATAATGGAATGATCTTAAGTCCTACAAAAATACAGGAAATAAGATTTCAAACCATAACTAAGAAGCAAAGAGAAACAAAGATTGTTTTCTATCTGAAGATATATAAAGGACTGACAAATAATTTTGCAGATTCATTAGCAAGACAGCACGTCCTAACAATGGACGATGAACGCCTGAAAAGGCTCAAATCTATGGCTGAAAAAGCCAAATGGACTACCATTGACACAAGCAAGAAGACCCCGCCACAAACGGGAGGTAGCAACCTAAAGAAGGCCCTGAAAAAGGAGCAAGCAATACAACAACCCAGGAAACTGGCACCTCTAACGAGGTAAAATCATTCCCCCCTCTGGGAATGACTGTACTACCAGTCAACAATTCCACTCCAACATACAGCAATATTACTTCAGCACAAAGAAGAGTCCCGACGGGTCAACCCTCCAGACCCACAGCAGCAGCAGTTGTAAGAGATTGGTACAACACCGACCTCAAGGCAACCAATTCTAACATCTATGATAAATTGAATGGATGCTACCGTGCCATTCAATCCAATGACTTCCACTCTTCCAAATATTGGTTATCCCAGATCGAGCAAATGGTGCTCTCTATGTACAACCATTACTTGCAAGAGAAGACAGAGAAGCAGAACATTTCAAATACAGTTCAGGATTTATGCAACTACACCCTCACTGCTCAAAGTTCAGATTTGGAGCAAAGAAAATGAACCTGGTTCCAAGGTTCTTCTCAAGACCAGACTTTCCTGAGAAATATAATTCAGGATTTGGAGATCTCTGATCAGGTATATCATCCTCTACCTGAGTTTTACAAACTACTAGATCTTTGTAAAATACAAACAGAGAAAACCAGACAGTTGGAAGCTGAAATTACAGTTCACAAGATGATCGGCTTAAACCAACAAAACATGATCCCAGACGACCAGTTAAGGGATTTTTTTAGACAATTGGAAGCCACAGATGTTATTTCCATTCTCCAGGAAAATAAGCTCATCTACAATAAGAATAATTCGGCAAGAATTATAACCGGCTTTCAGGAAATACCAAAGTGCAGCAAGGCCATCAAACTGGGGTTAGTCCATGAACTCTTCTTAAATTCTTCTCACCCCGAAGAGTTCCAGGATATTATACCTCCTATCTGTCTAAAGATTATCAAAGCCTATACTACATGGTACCAGACTACTTTCTTCTTCCGCATCTGGAGTACATGGGAAGAAAGAAGATATATTAAAGTCTACCCTTCGTACCAGTTATGGGAACTCCACAATTTCAATTACATTCCCTCTCCTACATGTGAAGCTCTGCCTGTCCTTGACCTAGAAGAGGAAACCAAGAAGGCAGCTAAAGAATTCTTTAATGAAGCATACACCAAAGTCATCACTGGAGCCCACTCTATTAAAATAGAAGATAATATTCTGTTTTATGATTTTGTGGGAGCATTTGATCCTGCAGAAAACAAAACCTCCAGAGTTTTATCCTTCTTGAACTCCACCCAATTAGGCAAGATCGGCTCCAAAGCTAAAGAAGAATTCTACGAAGACCTGGAAAGAACTGATGATGAAGATCTTGGTGAAGACAACAACCAAGACAACAATCATAATCATGATCCAGATGAAGCCTTTGATGAAGATGCTCTTCAAAACATCATGCAAGACTAAAAGCATGGTGGGCCCATTCCACTCAGCATCCACTCAGCCAAAGATTCCTCCTCATCCCCTCAACCGACAAAAGGACACCAATCAGTATGGTGGGACCCTAGGAAGGACAATAATGTAACATTTTTCCTGTACAAAGGACAATAATGCAGTCCTTTTTCCTGTACATCTTTTGAAAAGCAACTTTGTAAAAGATTCCTTCTCATCTGAAAGATATCTTGGTAACATTATAAATAAAGACAGCAGATGAAGGGAGGAGGCAGAGAGCCTTTCCGAACTTCTTTTTTCTTAAACATATTTCTTCCTCTGATCTGCTTCTTAGTTTAAAATAGTGTGAATAAATAGTAGCGCTGAGTACTGGAGCAGAAGCTCTCCTGCAACTGGTATCAGAGCTTACTTAGACAAGAAGGCTATAAACAGTCGGATAACGTGATTCAGGGTTCTCACAGAGTGATCTGTGGCGAAGCTTTGGCTCTTACCTGAACACGTCCTTCCTGGCTAGCCACCGGGAAGGTTGGCACTGGTCGAGAGGGCCGTGCGTAAAAGAAGTTCTGAGGTTACCGTTACAGCCACCCGGGGCAAATCCGGACCGATGCAAGAACTAAAAGGAGATGAAGATTTTACTTCCATAAAATTGCTAAACCTCCATCAGATAGAAAATCTGAAGCAAAAATATCCTAAGAAGAAATATTTACATATTGGATTAATTCAAATAAAGATTACTGGCCTATTCAGATCCGGAATAGACACACCTATTATGATAATATGTTGTGATGAAAGAATTATCAATAATCCTCTAAAAAGTATATTAGGAGGAGCAAAATCCAATCTAGCAAATAGAATATTCGGAGTAAATATACATCCTGATTTTTGCATCAGTCTATATGATACAAATATAGAAAAGGCTTGTACTCTATCTATCAATCTCAAAGGAATTAAGTATATTTGATCACTTAAATAATTAAGCAAACTATTTTGTTGTTCTATTGTACCATTATTTGGAAGATGAATACTATGTTCATGAGAATTTAAACTGAAAGGACATTCGTATAGTCCAGGAAGAACTAAAGCTCTAGACATCTCTGTGAAGAGATTCTTATAAACTTAGACACGTTATTTCCTTCCTTTCTTTCACTAGGTTAGATAACAGTATCGCTTTGACCCTGGTCTCTCCGGCAATATAACCTCTAAGGGTGGCTTTATCCCTAGAGTAAGGCCGCAATAACTGAAGCATCTTCAAAAAGTTTGAAAGAAACAAACTTAGATGATATTGATTACCAAAAATATTTAAAATATAAAACTTTATTAGTTGAAGAAATAGAAGGAAAAATTACTTCTAAAGAGATTTTCAAATTCTATGAAGAAAACTCTGCTTCTATAAAGTATTTTTCAAAAAGTTCTTCTGATAATGAAAGTTATATTTCTGCATCTGATTCTTTTAATGATGAATTATCTGAATATGATGATGTTGTTTATGAACTATTAATACCCTCTAATGAGGAGTATGGTGCTGATGAATTATCACAACCCTCTAACGAGGAGTCCTCTTTTACTGAGGAATTATACTACATACCCTCTAACGAGGACTATCATATATCAAATATACCCTCTAACGAGGAGAAGTATTTATTTAATATAAATATGGAACGTGGGGAATCATCTACCCAAATGATTTCTACAGGTAGACAAAATCCACCACATCCTAATACTACTGAAGAAACTATGTATCATAGAGATACATGAGAAAATTATGTATTTTTGCTACTTGAAGTAAATGTTGTTTATGTGAAAAGACTAATATATCATCCACATAAACTACTACAAATTGTAGATGTCCAAACATAGAGTTCATCCATTTTTGGAATATTTGAGGAGCATTTTTTAGGCCAAATGGCATTACTAACCACTCATAGTGTCATTGAGGGCAACTAAAGGCAGTTAGTTCTATAGATTCTTTATTGGCTAATTTTACTTGTCAAAACCCAGATTTAGCATCAAATTTACTATAGTATTTAGATCCCTGTATTTGTTTTATTAACTGTTCTGCAGCAGGGATAAAATAGCCATCAAACTTTGTATAGCTATTTAATTTTCTGTAGTTAATGACCATTCTGGCTTTTCCTCTTTTTTGTTCTGTATGTTTTCTGACCAGGAAAGCAGGAGAAGAATGTGGACTACTGCTTGGTTGTATTAATTTAAGGGATAAAAGCTCGTTTATTTGAGCTGAAAATTCTTGTTTATCTATAAGAGATACCATTATACTATTTGTCCTTATATTAATATTTTTGTATTGCTCTAGTATTGTAAGGGTGCAATACCTTGGTGCCTTAGCAAAATATAATAAAGGATTGTTTGAATATAATGGTTTAAGCATACTATGTATCACTTCTTCTGTATTGGAGAAGATAGTAAGAGGATAAGTATAGGGGCGTTTTTGTGTGGAGATAAGGCTTTCACCACGTTGTGCTGCAGTATAAGATGAGGCGAGGGGAACCGGAAAGGGAACCCGAGGTATTTGATGATTATCAAAAAGGAAAAATTGTGAATTGAATGGAGCATAGTGGCGTAAGTTATTCATGCCGATAAGACAGTCAACATTAAAGTTGATAGGTAATAAAGCAAATTCGAAAGTATAGTGATGAGAGATATTATGAATATCAGGAATAGAGATCGAGAGTTTTGCATTATGAGTGATAATAACAGGTCTACCCATGAAGTCATTTAAGTTTGCTTGCTTTGCAAGGGGTAACCATAACTGTGCAGGCACAAATTTTTCATGAATAAGACTAGTTTCAGCACCAGAATATAGTAGAGTATGTAACGTAAGACGCGATTTATCAGGGAATATCAATGTCATGGGAATGTATATATGTAATTGGGGTGTTTTATTAAGAAGATCCGACATTTGATAAACCAAACGAACTTGTTGGAAGTCTTATAATGTGTTGGTCTTCTGATTTCTTTTGGAGGTCAAGGATTCGTTGAGTCCTTCCTTCAAGAGGAGTATTTTCAAGTTTTTCTAAAGCAGACGTACTAGGTCTAGCTTGGTCGACAAATAAATTGATATTTCTGTATTCAGAGGTACTAAGACTTCTTGGAATACTTGGATTTATAATCGTAGTAGAAATAGTATTGCCTGAAGCAATAAATGTTTCTATAGGGAGATGTGTTTTTGGGAACAATTAATGGTTGGAACCAATACCTTAATGCCAGAAGGAATTCCTCACCAAGAATTCGTAATACTAGCTTGCGGATATTGGCAAGAAATAGCCTTAAGATGGCTAACACAATACGAAAAATTATACCCAACCGAGATAGTAGCTTTAAATAGCCATGAATCTAGAAGAACAGCTTTACATAGTATCTGTAAAAGATTATATGGTGATCTAACTGGAGAAGATATTAATGCTGAAGGAATAGATGAAAATATTCTTCTAAAACTAAGACTGTGTAATATATGTTACCTAGAAGAATTCACTAATCTGTACATCAGTTATATTTTTAAACTAAACACTTTAGAGAAGAAAATCTTTTGGTTAACAGCTTTTTTCTCTAAATTACCTATACCATGGGATACCATGATAGAGAAAAAATATAACAGTCTTAGGGCTGGAGGTATTCCACACAATACAGGAGCTTTAAAAAAGGCTTGTATGGAAACTGTTAAGAAAACTTGCCAGCTACAAAAGGCAAATAATCATCTATCCAAATACATACATAAATCAGACATTAAAACTTCTTGTTGTCCTAAATATGATCCAGCTATTAATTATCAGTTTGGTTGTCCCCCAGTATACGGGTTTAACAAACCATATTTTCCCAAGAAAACAAAATATGGGAAAAAATCTAAAGACCAAAAATCTAGATTCAAGAAGAAAAAATATAAGGTATCCAGAAAGAAATGGAAACCTGAACATAAAGAAAAGTATAAAAGTTCAAAGAAATATAAAAAACGAAAGTTTATCAAAACAAATCAAACAGGTATGAAAAAAGACTGTACATGTTTTAAATGTGGCAAAGAAGGACATTATGCTTCTGAATGCACAGTAAACATTAAAACAGTATGGTTAAATGAATTAGAAATGTACGATATACATACTGGAACTATAGGAGAAGTTCTTAGTGACAATTCTGCTATATATGAAATTGAAACCATATATGAAGAAAGTTCAGATTCTTCTGAAATAGAAGAATTCAATATAAATATGTTAACCCTGAATAAAACATACCATTTTATCCAGGTTATACCTTTGTCCAAAACTGCTATATTACCCAAAAGGGAATCTTTAAAATTTCCAGGACATATACTATATGCTAACAATCATTATAGCATAAGAAGATATCAGTCTATTGAAATTTATTTAGATTTGATTATAAGAATACCTTATGGTTATTATGGAGAAATTAAAAATCTAAGACACCATACTCTTAGAAATATTTTCATTACTTATGGAATAATAGAATCTATGACAGATCAAAACATAAGTATAATAATGAAAAGTACAAGTTTAGATGATAATCCATATCAAATTCCTTTAGGTACTCCTATAGGAATACTTATAATCCATAAATATGAAGATTTAGCAATGGTTAAAGCTGAACAAGACATTTTACTTTCAACATCTCCACCTCTTAGTCCAAAGTTTACCCCTGGACAATCTTCAAAATCTATGTGTAGGTAGTCCAAGCCTTGCCCTCCGCCTCGAACCAGACTGTTCGTCCGCCAGAACCCGCACGACATGGTGAGTGGGCCACTCCTAGCCCTGCCATCCACCCCGAATCGGAGAGTTCGTCCGCCCCGAATCGGACCGTCCGTCTGCCCGAACCAGCACGGCCGGCCCCGATCCTGGCCGTTCATCCGCCAGAACCCACACGGCACGGTGAGTGGTTTGCCCCGAACATCCCGACCTAGCAAGGCAAGGTGCACGGGCCATGTTATCCGGCCTGAACTGGACCATCCATCCGCCTGACCTAGCAAGGCACGGAGTGTGGGCAGTCCCGACCGCCCTGAACGGGACTATCCGTCCACCCGAACCCGCATGGCACGGAGCGTGGGCATCCCGACCGCCCCTAACAGGACTGTCCGTGCACCCGAAATTGCACAACACGGTGAGCAGGCAGTCCCAGCAGTGCCATCCGCCCCAAACCAGACCGTCGGTCCCTCAGCCCCAAACTGGACAGTCCGTCCGCCAGAACCAGCAAGGCACGGTGCGTGAGCAGTCCCGACCGCCCCGAACTCTACCGTTCATCTGCCAAAACTCACACAACACAGTGCTTGGGGCAGTCCAATCTGTGCTCCGTGCCTTGCGGGTGCAGTGCCGTCCGCCCCGAACCATCCATCAGCGCGAACCTGCATGACACGGTGCGCAGGCAGTGTCACATGATCCAGACCGGATAGTCTGTCCGCCAGCCTGGACTTTCCGCCCGCCCCAAACAGTGCCGTCCATCTGTCGTGCCTTAAGGGTTCGGGTGGATGGATGTTCTGGTTCTGGGCGGATGATGCTGACCGCGCACCGTTCTGGACGTCCGTCCACCCGAACCCACACACAATCCAGTTCGGGGAGGTCGGGACAGCCCTCGCACAGTCTGGTTTGGGGGCATTACTATCCGACCCGAACCGGATCATACATCTGCCCGAACCCACAAGGCACGGAGCAGATTAGTCCCGACAGCCCTGAACTAGACCGTCCGTCTGCCCGAACCAGCTTACCACGACGCGCGGGCAATCATGGTCATGCTATCGGCCCTCAACCGGACAGTGCCATCCACCCCGAACAGGACCATTCGTCCGTCTGAACCCGCATGGCACTTTTCGGTGGAAGTGCCATCGTCCCAGAACCAGACCATCCGTCCATCCGAACGTGCAGGGTATAGAGCGCAGCCAGTCCAGACCGCTCCGAATATGACCATTCGTCCGCATGATCCCGCATGGCATGGTGCGCAGGCAGTCCCGATCGCTCCCAACCGTACCGTCCATCTTCTATAACCCGAATGACATGGTGCAAAGGCAGTCCAGGCTGTGCTATTGGCTCCGAACCGGACCGGGGCGGATGGCAAGGCCTAGACTGCCACGCACTGTGCCTTGTAGGTGCGGGCGGACGGATGGTCCGGTTCCGGGTGGATGGCATGACAAGGATTGCTCTACGCACCGTACCGCATGGGTTCGAGAGTGACGGACAATCCGGATCGGGGCGGATGGCCCAGTCGGTACTGCCTCTCTCACCATGCCGTAAGGGTTCTGGCGGATGGACGGTTCAGTTTGTAGCGAATGGCACTGCCCGCGCACCATGCTGTGCGCGTTTGGGCAGATGGATGGTATTGTTCGGGGCAGTTAGGACTGCCTGCGCACCGTGCCTTGCGAGTTCGGGCAGAAGGATGGTCTGGTTCGTAGTGGATGCCCCTACCCATGCACAGCAGTGTGGGTTTCGACGGACAATCGCTCTGGTTCAGGGCCTATTGCACAGTGAGGACTGCCCACACACAATACCGTGAGGGTTCGGGCGAACGGACAGTTCGGTTCGGTGCGGATGGGATGGCTAGGACTGCCTCGCGCACCGTTTCGTGAGGGTTTGGGCAGACGTACAGTCCAATCGGGGAGGTCGGGGCTGCCCGCGCTCTGTGTCATGCGGGTTTAGGTGGATGGATGGTCCATATATATGTACACACACATATATATATGTGCGTGTGAGTGTGTGTGTGTCCGGTTCGAGGCGAATGGCACTGCCCACACACCGTGTTGTGCTGGTTCGGGCGGACGGTCCAGTTCAGGGCAGTCAGGACTGCCAGCATTCCATACCTTGTGGGTCCGGCCGGACAAAAGGTCCGGTTTGGGGCGGATGGCACAGCCCCCAAACTGGACTGTGCATGGGTAGTGCCAACCTCCTTGAACTGGATCATCCCTCTACCAGAACCTGCAAGGCACGGAATGCTGGTTGTCCTGACCGCCTCAAATAGGACTGTCCGTTTGCCCAAACCCACAACGCATGGAGCATGGGCAGTCCCCTCTGCGCCAGACCAGACTGTCCATTCAAACTCGCATGGCACTGAGTGCGGGCAGTGCCATCCGCCCTGAACAAGACCGTTGGTCCGCTAGAACTCGCACTGCACAGTGCGCGGGCAGTGCCATCCACCCTGAATCGGGCAGTCAGTTTTGCCCGAACTTGCAAGGCATAGAGTGCGGGCAGTTCCGTCTACCCCAAACCAAACCGTCCATTCGAACCTGCAAGGCACTATGTGCGGGTAGTGTCATCTGCCCAGAACCGGACCGTTCATCATCCCAGAACTGCAAGGCACGACGGACGGATGGTCCTGTTCGGGGAGGTCGGGCAATCCTGACGGGCGGACGGACGGCCCATTTCGGGTCGGATGGCACTGCCAGCGCACCGTGGTATGCGGGTTCGCGCAGTCGGGAATGCCCATGCTCCGTGCCATGTGGCTTTGTATGGATGGATGATCCAGTTCGGGGTGGCTGGCACTGCCTACGCACCATGCCAGGCGAGTTTCATCGTGATGGTCAGTCCAGTTTAGGGTAGTCAAAACTGCTTGCGCTCCGTGCCTTGTCATTTCGGGTGGACCGACTGTTTGGTTCGGGGCGAATAGCACTGCCTGAGCACCATGCTGTCCCGGTTCGTGGTGGCCCGTCTGCCTAAACCCGCAAGGAATAGTGAGTGCGCCAGTCCTGACCGTGCCATTTGCCCCGAATAGGACCGTCTGTCCAAAAGAATACACATGGCACAGTGTGCGGGCAGTCCCGGACGTGCTATCGGTCTCGAACCGGGCTGGTTGTCTGTCTGCCCGAACCAGCGCATCACGATGCGCAGGTAGTCCCGACAGTGCCATCCGCCCCAAATCAGACATTCCATCTGCCCCAAATCAGACGTGCCCTCCGCCTCGAATGGGACATTCCGTTTGTCCAAACTCGCAAGGCACGAAGCGAAGGCAGTCCCATCCCATCCGCCACGAACTGGACCATCCGTCATAGCACAAAGTGGCAGAGCCATCAGCCCCAAACCGGATCGTCGGTTTGCCCGAACCAGCACGACACGGTGTGCGAGCAGTGCCATCCGCACCGAACCGAACCGTCCTTCCGCTAGAACCCGCACGGCACAAGGCGAGAGCAGTGCCATCCGCTGCGAACCGGACCGTCAGTCTGCCTAAACCAGCACAACACGGTGCACGGACATTCCCTACCATGTGAGCGGTCCTGAATTGGACCATCCATCAACCCGAACCCAAAAGGCATGGTGCGCGGACAATGCCATCGGCCCCGAACCAGACCATCTGTTCGCCAGAACCTGCAATGCACTGCCCAATATATATATATATATATATATATATATATATATATATATATATATATATATATATATATATATATATATATATATATATATATAGACACACACATATAAATGTACATATATATGGATCTTCCGTCACGCCCGAACCCGCATGGCATGACACACGGGGTAAACCTGGCTGTGCCAACCACCCCGAACCGGACCGTCCGTCCACCCGAACTAACACGGCACAGCCGTGCTATCGGCCCCGAACCTGGCTGTCCGTCCACCAAAACCAGCACAGCACGGTGAGTGGGTAGTCCAGATCAACCCGACCCAGCAAGGCAAGGTGCACAGGCCGTGCCATCCGGCCTGAACCGGACCGTCCGTACGCCCGATCCAGCAAGGCACGAAGCGCGGGCAGTCCCGACCGTCCCGAACGGGACTGTCTGTCCACCCGAACCCGCACAGCATGGAGTGTGGGCATCCCGACCGACCCTAACAGGACTGTCCGTGCACCCGAAATCGCATGGCACGGTGAGCGGGCAGTCCCAAAAGTGCCATCTGCCCCAAACCACACCGTGCATCCTATCAGTCCCAAACTGGACAGTCCGTCCACTTGAACCAGCAAGGGACGGTGCGTGAGCAGTCCCGACCGTCCCGAACTCGACCGTTAATCTGCCAAAACTTGCACGATACAGTGCTTGGGGCAGCCCCATACGTGCTCCGTGCCTTGCAAGTGCAGTGCCATCCGCCCCGAACTGGACCATCCGTCAGCCCGAACCCGCACGGCATGGTGCGTAAGCAGTGTCATCCGACCCAAACCGGACAGTCCATCCGCCAGCCTGGACTGCCCGCCCGCCCCAAACAGCGCCGTCCATCTGTCATGCCTTGCGGGATCGGGTGGACGAATGGTCCGGTTCTGGGCGGATGACACTGACAGCGCACCGTGCCGAACGATCCGTCCACCCAAATCCGCACACAATCCGGTTCGGCGAGGTCGGGACTGCCCGCGCACAGTCCGGTTCAGGGGTAGTACTATCTGCCCCAAACCGGACCATCCATCCACCCGAACCCACAAGGCACGGAGCGCGAGCAGTCCCGACCGCCCCGAACCAGATCGTCCGTCTGCCCGAACCAGCTCGGCACAGCGCGCGGGCAATCTCGGTCGTGCTATCGGCCTTGAACCGGACAGTGCCATCCGCCCCGAACAAGACCATTCGTTCGTCCGAACCCGCATGGCACTTTGCGCTGAAAGTGCCATCGTCCCAGAACCAGACCATCCCTCCGTCCGAGCCTGCAGGGTACAGAGCGCGGCTAGTCTAGACTGCTCCGAACATGGTCGTTCATCCGCACGATCCGGCATGGCATGGTGTGTAGGCAGTCTCAATCGCTCCCAACCGTACTGTCCATCTGCTAGAACCCGAACGACACGGTGCGCAGGCAGTCCAGGCTTTGCTATTGGCTCCGAACTGGACTGTCCGTCTACCCAAATGGCAAGGCACGGTGTGGGGCAGTGCCATCTACGCCGAACCATATCGTTCATCCTCCATAACCGGCCTGGACATCCACCCCAATCCGGACAATTCATCACTCCCGAACCTACACGGCACAATGCACGGGCAGTCCTAGCTGTGCCATCCGCCCCGGACCGTCCGTCAAAACACTCAACGCACAGTGCATAGGCAGTCCATGCCTTGCCATCCACCTCGAACCAGACAGTCCGTCCGCCAGAACCCGCACGGCACGGTGAGCAGACCAGTCCTAGCCATGCCATCCACCTCGAATCGGAGAGTTCGTCCGCCCCGAACCGGACCGTCCGTCTGCCCAAATCAGCACGTCACGGCCGTGCTATCGGCTCCGAACCTGGCCGTCCATCCACCAGAACCCGCACGACATGGTGAGTGGTTTCTCCCCAGCATCCCGACCGAGCAAAGCAAGGTGCACGGGCCGTCCCATCCAGCCTGAACCAGACCGTCCGTCCGCCCGACCCAGCAAGGTACGGAGGGCTGGCAGTCCCGACTGCCCCGAACGGGACTGTTCATCATCCCAAAACTATGTGCCCAGAAGGATCGCAAGCATGCGACAACTCTACACAGCAGTCCGAAGAAGAGATGGACACAGAGGTCGAGGCTGAAGTAGAAGTCGACATAACTGAAAAAGCCCTTAGCAGGGGAGTCTCTGTACAGAGGCTACTAAAATAACTACATGAAGAAGGCAACCCGACAGTTGGATTACTTGGAGAAGAATCTGGAAGGTTCGAATACTATGTTCTATATGAGAAACCGAAAATGAAAAAAATTAGTCCCAAGATCAAAACTGAATCAAAAGGAAACACTAGAATCGACGATCGTGCCAACAGGATGTGACGACCCTATCCTATCCCAAATGGATGGATGGATCTTGCATCTCCATGATCAATGGGCAAATCAAGAATTTCACTTCGAATTTCGGACCTCAACATCCTGCTGCTCATGGTGTTTCACGATCAGTATTGGAAATGAATGGAGAAGTGGTGGAACGTGCGGGGATCACTTCAGTGCGGCACGAAGTCGCTGACGCTGAGTAGGCCCCTATGCCTCCCTCCCTGCCCTACACAGTCCCCCAGCAGGGTGGGGGTTCCGTAGTGCGTCATGAGCACCGGGCAGATGGGGCGCGTCGAGCAACTCGACGCGAACCACCCTACAGTTTGTTCCGGTCTCGAAGGGAGATGTTGTGAAGGTGGCCTCGTTATCCACACATCCGGTCGGATGAATAGAGGTGCTTTCCGCAAAAACCCTGGATTTTCACCAGCGTTGGCGGGTCCTGGAGTGCCCGTCGATGGGCTCCCGCGCATACCCCGGGGTGATCATCACCACCTGCACCTCACATCGTCTGCAAAGTGGAACGTGTAACCCGCCTGCTGCGCAAGTCAACCTTCGCACCTACAAGGCACAGTGCGGGCAGGTTATCCCGACACCCCCTTTTGACTGCCGCTCGGGGATGTAGTTGTAGATACATGAGTCGTCATGGGGTCGTTGGCTCCACCTGTTATCTCCTTATATGACATGCTGTTGTCGTCGCCATATTCAAAATGTCACTTAGTCATATCTGCCTCGCTGCGGGTCAAAACCTCCGAAAGTGAACGAGGACTTCATTCAGTGACTCCGTGATCTCCCTCTGAACGATCAGAATAAGGTAAAGCTTGAAGATAAGTTTTGTACTCTAGTCTTTCGGCTAGTCTTTCGGCCGAAAGTGCCGGCTAGTCTTTCGGCCGGATCCCCCTGAAAACCGTACGTGTGGGTCTCCCTGCATGCGGCTCACGCCATTTGAGGTGGCCCAACCCAGCATTCATTCGCAAATCCTTTATCGAAATTGAGATTGCTCGACCTCGGAAGCGGAGTCGCGTGTAGGCAGCGTTGTCTGTCTACTGTTGACTTTGTATATTACGGCGATCCATTGGCTCGCTCCCTCCCTCGTTTTCCGACGAATGACGAATGAATGAGCTGCTCAGACCTTCCATTTCTATCAAATGACTCAGCCTTCCCTGGCTCTTCCACCGTCCAGGCTCCCTTTCCTCCCTATGCTCACCCGGCACAGGCCTACCATGCTTCACGCCTGCGGCGCTTTCGCCAGACGGTCTTTGCCAGTAGTGCCATCCTCCCCGCAGGCTATCTGTATGGGTGGGTTGTCCCGTCGCTGCTACATTCTTTTCGGCGCTATGTCTCCCAAAAAAGAAAGTGGTTGACTTGCACAGCAGGCGGGTTACACGTTCCACTGTGCAGACGATGTGAGGTGCAGGTGGTGATGATCACCCCGGGGTATGCGCGGGAGCCCATCGACGGGCACTCCAGGACCCGCCAACGCTCGTGAAAATCCAGGGTTTTTGCGGAAAGCACCTCTATTCATCCGACCGGATGTGTGGATAATGAGGTCACCTTCACAACTTCTCCCTTCGAGACCGGAACAAACGGTAGGGCGGTTTGCGTCGAGTTGCTCGACGCGCCCCATCTGCCCGGTGCTCATGACGCACTACGGAACCCCCACCCTGCTGGGGGACTGTGTAGGGCAGGCAGGGAGGCATAGGAGCCTACCCACCGTCAGCGACTTCATGCCGCACTGAAGTGATCCCCGCATGTTCCACCACTCTTCCATTCATTTCCAATACTGATCGTGAAACACCATGAGCAGCAGGATGTTGAGGTCCGAAATTCGAAGTGAAATTCTTGATTTGCCCATTGATCATGGAGATGCAAGATCCATCCATCCATTTGGGATAGGATAGGGTCGTCACATCCTGTTGGCACGATCGTCGATTCTGGTGTTTCCTTTTGGTTCAGTTTTGATCTTGGGACTAATTTTTTTCATTTTCGGTTTCTCATATAGAACATAGTATTCGAACCTTCCAGATTCTTCTCCAAGTAATCCAACTGTCGGGTTGTCTTCTTCATGTAGTTATTTTAGTAGCCTCTGTACAGAGACTCCCCTGCTAAGGGCTTTTTCGGTTATGTCGACTTCTACTTCGGCCTCGACCTCTGTGTCCATCTCTTCTTCGGACTGCTGTGTAGAGTTGTCGCATGCTTGCGATCCTTCTGGTGCTATATTCTCGAACTGTAGTGCCTCCTCTGATCTGTTTGAAGCAGCGAGGCTGGGTAACTCTTTTTCTAAAAGTTTACTCATGCTTTCTAAGAGATCAACTTGTTTAGGGGTTGCTTCCCTAATAATTCCCTCATTGAGGGTTGTTATATAATCCAAGCAAACTTTTCAAAGCCTTGAGTTCTGATTCTTGTTTTATTACAAGATTTGGTAAGTTCCCCATGTGCCTACGGAAGACATGTCGAGTTCTAATTCCCAGATTTGCCTTCTTGTGAGCTCGTCAGGCTCCATTTATTTCGGAATAAAATAGGGGTGGGATTTCCAACTTGGGAAAGCTCGTTATTTTTTGCTTGAGCATGTGATGGGCGAGATCACGAATCTCTTCCGCTAAGTATGGGTTCTGTCGTGATATCTCCCAGGTTAGAATGGCATCCTCTTTGAGTAGTAATGCCTGCAACAGGATCCATTAAAATCAAATATCTGGTCGTAACATCTTTCCCAGTTTGTGTAGATACCTGGCTAATATCCCACGAACACGACAAATACTGCTGGAGCAGGAACACTACTTGCTACATAGCCTTCCCCTTATCGTTCTTCTGCAAAATAAATTAATAAATTACTAATATTTAGTAATTACTTATTCTTTACTTGTTAGGTCGGCTTAGGTAATTTACGATAAAATTATCCTTTCCTTTAACGTGCTCGATCTCGAAGGAGTATTGGGCTATCTCATTATACCATTGCATGCGTTTCCTAGAGGTTTTTCTTGTATTTACTAGAAAATCCCTAACGGGCTTTTTATCTGTTCTAATAATAAAATATTCAGGTGCAAGAAATATTTGAAATTTCTGCAGGGCTAATTTTGTAGTGTATAGTTCCTTCTCGAGTATTATCCATTATAACTCGTTCGGTTTGAATTTTCCAAAGTTGTGCCCACAAAGTCTCTCATATTTTAATATCTTTTGTGGTATGCTTTTTTTTCTGAGTCTGATTCCATTCTGAGATAGGGGTGGATCCTCTTCGTCCCAATTTTCTTTCGGGATTGCTTTTAGTGCACATCCCTAATACACATCCGACACATCAGTATCTAAAATCAGTTTATCTCTTGTCTTTGGTAGGTAGACTTCCGGTGCCTTTTCGGCGAGCTGCTTAATTTGTCTTAGGACAATTTTATCTTTGTCTGTCAAGATAAAATCTTGATTTTTGTTCAGCTTCTTTAGTAGAGGTATATCTTCCTTCGTAAGTTCTCGTAGGAAATTTCTCCTATAATTCAATAGCCATAGTAAACTTTGTAATTGCTTTTTATCTTTTATCTCTTCGGGAAATTCCTTAATTTTCGAAATGATATGTTTTTGTAGTTGAATGCCATCTTTGTCTAGGATAATTCCAAGAAATTCTATTGACTCTTTTTCGATTTCTATCTTTTTTGGAGAGAGTATTATCCCGTGTCTTTTAAATATGTCACTAATGATCCTTAAGTGTCTCTTATGATCTTCTTTTGTTTTTGAAAAAACCAAAATGTTATGAATGTATACGACACAGAAATCCTTTGAGTTATTAAAGATTGAGTTCATCTATCTTTGAAATATCTGTGGTGTGGTGTTTAACCCAAATGGCATGACATTCCAGTGAAAGTGTCCTCGTGGCATACTAAATGTTGTTAGTAGTTTCGATTCCTCCGTCATTTTTAGTTGCCAAAAACCAGACTTACAGTCGAACTTACTGAATACTCTGGACCCTTTCGTTAAATTTATTAGGACTTCTTTTCTTGGGATAAAATACCCATTGAATTTCAGGTTTTGGTTTAGTCTTTTGTAATTAATTACCATTCGTGACTTTTTTCTTTTTAATTCATTAAGATTTCTAACCATGAATGCTAGACTAGAGTGAGGGCTAGTGGTTTTCTCTATTAGGCCTGTACTTAAAAGTTCACTTATTTGATTATCGAATTCATCTATATCTTGCCTAGTATAGAGCATGGGTTTTAATGATTATATTGTTGTCTTTTAACTGAACTTTACAAAATCTTGGGCTTCGATCCCATAACTTCAATGGATTGTAACTAAAATTTTCGCTAAGTGTTTTATAAAGCCAGTGGGTTTGATCTAGCTCATAAATTGCTTCGCATCTTTTTGATGGGTTTTCACTATCTGGAATACTTTTAAGGGGGAAAATCTTCTGTACATTTGTATCTAGGTCCCTCTAAGTGTGGCATGTCGACCCTTTGGGATTGGTTACCCTCTTGTTGATGTAAAGACACCATATGTTTTTCTACAATCATTGGTAAATACTCTCCAATAAAATTGTTTCCTAAAACCATGTCCTCATTCATATGTGGAAAACACAAAAGTTTTGGTATAATGAATTTTTTATCATTAAGCCAAATTTCCACGTTCTTGGCTTTGTTTTGGATAGTTGTTTTATGCGCACTGATCCCTATTATTTTAATTGGATATTTCATTGGCTCCCATTTTTCTAGTGGTATGGCATTTTCTTGACAAGAACAAACTGTAGCCCCCTGTATCTAGTAGTGCATGTAATGAATATTGTTTATAACCCTTAAATCTGAATGTTCTTTTAACATAATTAAACCTTCTTCCTTGTTTTGGAGCAAAGATTATCTCATCAAATCATATCGTATATTCCTCTTCTCTGTTAAGGAGTTCTTCAGAATTTAAGATAACATCTTCAACTGTTCTTTCTACATCATCAATATCACTTTGGTAACTATTCTCTATTGGTTTAGTTTGTAGGAGATCTTGGATGTTGTTTTCCTTCACTATTTCTTTATCCTTTTTAATTATACTATTTATTGCATTTGTCGTTTCTTCTTCACTACTTTCTCCCATTTTTACTAGAATATTGCTGTTATTTTCTTTATTTGCCTTTTCGTCCTATTTAGTTTTGATATTGGGTTCAACCTTTTCTTGATTAGACTTTTATAACCAAAATGACTTAGTAAATCCTTAAATTTTTTATAGACTTCCTTGAGTTGTTCAGTTGGATCTTCTTTGGATTCTAAAGGTATGTTGGGATTTTTACCTTGTTCTTTTAATCTTTCTATTCGGAGAACTACCTCATCAAATTTTTTTTTGGAATACCTTGGTGTGTTCATAATATCATATATATCATTATACTTGATGTCGTATGGACTATAATCCACTCTACATATCTCGCAATTGTAAAATATGCCGGTAACCATCTAAGATGTTAGTGGGTAACTAGCTCTGAGCAGCCTATGGTGCCTAAAACCGTCTCCTGAGGGTCTTCCTACAAATACCTATCTGCGGCAACAAAAGGATCACTTTCGAAATTTGGGCTTTATGGTTACTCAAATCTAGTAGGGGATACTTAAAATGAAACTAGGACAGTAATCATGCAAGTTGTGAGATAATATAGGTCCGTGTTAAAGTCAATTTGATACCATATAAATTCTATTTATGCTATAAATCCTTTCCCAAATTTTTCCTAATTTTTCTGATTTTTACTTGATTTTTTCGGATTTTGCTACAGTGACATTTTCTAATTTTCGAGGGATTTTTTGCTACAGTAACTTTTTGATCGATTTTTTACGAATTTTTTGAAAATAAATCTACAAAAAATAAAACAAACATAGAGATTTATCTAACACACCAAAACAAATACAGTTTATTTCATAAAAATTCAGAACATACAGTACATACCGGAACAGTAGCCATCACACCAGAGACTCTTTGTACAGACTGCTGACCCCTATCGCCCAAAAAGGAACGCCACCGGGCTCTGATACCAGAATGAGTATTGGAGATGTGTGTGACAGTAGTAATAGTAGTGTATTCTAGTATCAGAGCCTCAGGGGCGTTCCTTTTTGGGCGGTAGGGGTCAGCAGTCTGTACAAAGAGTCTCTGGTGTGATAACTACTGCTCCGGTATGTACTGTATGTTCTGAATTTTTATGAAATAATCAGTATTTGTTTTGGTGTGTTAGATAAATCTCTATGTTTGTTTTATTTTTTGTAGATCTATTTTTCAAAAAATTCGTAAAAAATTGCCAAAAAATCAAAAGTTACTGTAGCAAAAATCCCTCGAAAATTAGAAAATGTCATTGTAGCAAAATCTGAAAAAATCAAGTAAGAATCTGAAAAATTAGGAAAAACTTGGGGAAGGATTTATAGCATAAATAGCATTTACATGGTATCAAATTTACTATAACACCGACCTATATTATCTCACAACTTGCATGATTACTGTTCTAGTTTCATTCTAAGTATCCCCTACTAGATTTGAGTAACCTTAAAGTCTAGATTCCGAAAGTGATTCCTTTGTTGCCGCGGATAGGCGTTTGTAGGGAGACCCTCAGGAGACGGTTTTAGACACCATAGGCTGTTCAGAGCTAGTTACCCGCTGACATCTTAGATGACTGCTGGCATATTTTGCAAATGCGAGATATGTAGAGTGGATTGTAGTCCATAAGACATCAAGTATAATGATATATATGATATGATGAACACACCAAGGTATTCCAAAAAAAATTGATGACGTAGTTCTCCGAATAGAAAGATTAAAAGAACAAGTTAAAAATCCCAACATACCTTTAGAATCCAAAGAAGATCCAACTGAACAACTCAATGAAGTCTATAAAAAATTTAAGGGTTTAATAAGTCATTTTGGATATAAGTCTAATTAAGAAAAGGTTGAACCCAATAACAAAACTAAAGAGGACGAAAAGGCAAATAAAGAAAATAACAGCAATATTCTAGTAAAAAAGGGAGAAAGTAGTGAAGAAGAAACGACAAATACAATAAACAGTAAAACTAAAAAGGATAAAGAAATAGTGAAGGAAAACAATATTAAATATCTCCTGCAAACTAAACCAATAGAGAATAGTTACCAAAGTGATATTGATGATGTAAAAAGAACAGTTGAAGAGGTTATCTTAAATTCCGAAGAACTCCTTAACAGAGAAGAGGAATATACGATATGATTTGATGAGATAATCTTTGCTCCAAAATAAGGAAGAAAGTTTAATTATGTTAAAAGAACATTCAGATTTAAGGGTTATAAACAATATTCATTACACGCACTAGTAGATAAAGGGGACTATAGTTTGTTTTGTCGAGAAAATGCCATACCACTAGAAAAATGGGAGTCAATAAAATATCCAATTAAAATAACAGGAATCAGTGCGCATAAAACAACTATCCAAAACAAAGCCAAGAACGTGGAAATTTGGCTTAATGAGAAAAAATTCATTATACCAAAACTCTTGTGTTTTCCACATATGAATGGGGACATGGTTTTAGGAAACAATTTTATTGGAGAGTATTTACCAATGAATATAGAAAAACATATGGTGTCTTTACATCAACAAGAGGGTAACCAATCGCAAGGGGTCGACATGCCACTCTTAGAGGGACCTAGATACAAATGTACAGAAGATTTCCCCCCCCCTAAAAGTATTTCAGACAGTGAAAACCAATCAAAAAGATGCGAAGCAATTTATGAACTAGATCAAATCCACTAGCTTTATAAAACACTTAGCTAAAATTTTAGTGAAAATCCATTAAAGTTATGGGATCGAAGCCCAGGATTTTATAAAATTCAGTTAGGAGAATAATATAATCATTAGGGTAAAACCCATGCTCTATACTAGGCAAGATATTGATGAATTCGATAATCAAATAAGTGAACTTTTAAGTACAGGCCTAATAGAGAAAACCACTAGCCCTCACTCTAGTCCAGCATTCATGGTTAGAAATTTTAATGAATTAAAAAGAAAAAAGCTACGAATGGTAATTAATTACAAAAGACTAAACCAAAACCTCCTTTTCTTCATCACCATCCTCTCTCACCCTCTCATCCTCTCCCATCCGTTTTGGCGGTTTTATATCTGCCGATCAATCCACCAACCACTTGTAGTTCTCCACCACTTATATGTATAATTAAGTGTGCCTGAGTATATTTCCCTTTGTATTAGTTTTTTCTTCTGCATGAGTGTGTGACAGTAGTAGTAGTGTTTGGTGGATTGATCGGAGCCCCTCGAGCTTTGATACCAGATTGCTCCGATACCATAATACACTACTACTACTGTCACATACTGATGCAGAAGAAAAAGCTAATGCAAAGGGAAATACACTCAGGCACACTTAATTATACATATAGGTGGTGGAGAACTACAAGTGGTTGGTGGATTGATCGGCATGTAAAAAACAGGCAAAACGGATGGGAGAGGATGAGAGGGTTAGAGAGGATGGTGATGAAGAAAAGGAGGCGTTGACGAGTTTAAGGTGTTATGGAAGCTTGCTGATATTTTAGCCGATTCACCTATTTGCTGATGTTTTTCCCATCCTTCGAAAGTCCATTTTATAGGCGAGCTTCCTTGCACGAGAAGTCTCTTCAATGTTGATATCTTGTCTCTGTCAGGAATCTTCACTGTTGATGTCTTGTCATTTTCAGGTGACAGAAATCTCTACTATTCACTATTCATGTCTAGTCATTGTCTGAAATATTCTCTATTAATGTCTTGTCAGAAGACTTGGAGCCGGATGCTTTTTTGATCAAGAATTTCTTCTTGATGAAGCTTTTGATGGGGCCCATACCTTTAATCCTGAAGGAGCTTTTAATCATGAAGTTGCCATGTTAGGCTATTTTTATCATATCAGGCTACTTTTGTCATATCAGGCTTTGTTTATTTGTTTTCTTTTGTAGATAATTTTGTCGCCTTTGTTTGAGACCAGAGACTTCATAAGGAATTGTCAAATAATATGGAATTTTTAGCAAACCCCCAGCTATCAAAAGATTTGATTTGCCTTTACCAACTACCGTTTGAGTTGGGCTAGCCAAGCTATTCCTCTCAGCATGATGAGTTGTCAAGGATTTCATTTGGACTTATATGCCAAACTAGTCCTTTTAGTAGTTTTGGTTTCTACAGGATCTTTTTTTTTAGACTATATTTATATGAGATTTTTAATAATTGTAAAATTTACCAGAGGCTGAGATTTTTGCCAAACCTGGAGACGCAAGGTCGTCTTACCTTATTGACATAGCTGGAAGGTCCCAAGCTCAGATCTAGACACAAATTATTCTTGGCACTGAGATCTTCTTGATTATCTCTAGCTCTATGTGTCCTCGTGTGCCCTCCAAGTGCATTCCCGTTCATAAACTCGATTCCACAGATGGAACACTTGTGTACTTTAGGTTTCCTTTCTTTTTCATGTAGCTTTTTTGGCCTCGACCTTCTGTGGCTTGCCCGGTGGCCTCCGAGTGCGTTACGGAGATCTATGCTTCTGTCGACTTCTACTTCTTTGACCATCCTGTCTATGGGAGTGTTGCGCACCTGCAAATCTTCTTTTGCCAAGATCCTGAACTGCAATCTTGATTCAGTGAGGATGAGTAGCTTCTTTGTGATCCTTGCCTTATATACTGCTTGATGATTTTTAGCTGTACGATTTATTCTTTGGTGTAATTTTCAGGCTTCTTTTAGCTCAGGAATCTTTGTCTTATTACTTTTGTTTCTTCTGTCTGAAGTGATATAGCATTCTTACAGGGGTAATGATGTCTGTGGAATACCTGTTTATATTATTTATCCCGTATTGTGTATATACCTGGTTGGTATTCCACGTATACAATAAATGCTGCTGAAATACTATTTGTTATGGCTCTCACCATGTTTCTCTTCTTCAAAATCATGATTGATATATCATTATTGTTTTCCTTTATTAAGAATTTATTATTATTATTTATTTGTTTTTTGATGTATCCTGAACTAGAGGCTATTTTTCTTCCGTCTACATCTCTTATCGTTGAGTTACTTAATCCTGACGTTAGGAGTGTGACTATATCTGACTCGTTGATTATTATAGGGATTATCTCAAACTCTAAATTGCTCTTATATCTGCAGGGCACTATATCGAAAAGGGTGATTTTTTTCCAATGTAGACTTCTAAATTTTGCTTTATCATTTTTTGAGCATCTTCTCCTTTTTTAGGACAGTGTCATTTTTCGTTATATATAAAATACTTGCATTCCCTTTTACCCACTAGTGTAGAGGATTCATCATACTTCGGGATGTACTTGTTACTCTTAATAAATCTCCTTTTGTTTTTCCACGGTTTTCTAGGTAGGTAGACCTTTTGAGGATTTTCAGTTTACTGTTTTAAAACTCTTTTATCTTCATCTGTCCAGATAAAACCTCAAATTTTATCTACTTTTTTCAATAGTAGTTTTTCTTGCCTTTTATCCTTTACTCTTTTTTCAAATGGTTTTGGTTTTTTCCTTTTTCCTCTTTTCCATCTTTCGTTGTTACAGTATTTCCTCTTTTTAGGAAAGTTACTGGTTATGTTTTTTATTTCTTTATAAGATTCTATATTAAGCGCATAGGGAATATAGTGTCTTAGATTGTTCTCTTTCTTGATTTGTTTTAGGTAATCTAGGTATCTGTTTTGTGTTTTAGTATCGCATAGACTTGGGAGCTTGTGAAGGAACAGATCAACCCAGTTTTGTGTCTTATCGTATTCTAAGTATCTTGAGAACGTTTTGCAGATTTCTTCGAATTCGCATATATCACATAATTCAATTTTAGATATTACACGGAAGATTATTTCCTTATTTATTATTCCACATAAATTTTCTTTTATGAGGTCAATGGTGGTATCCTCATATCCAACGGTTTTGTCGTTTTCAACCCACTCCTTTTGCGAATTTATCCATTGTTTCATCCATAGCAAAATATCTCTTTGTAATGTTCTCGTAATGTAATTGGCAGATCTCTTATTGTCCCATGATCCTTTATGATTTGTGATTACGACGGTTAGGGATTGCGTCCAGTCATTTATATTGTTGAAATGTCCTTTGGACAAATCTAGATTACCAATCTTTTCCATTTTAATTCACTCGAGTCCATTGTGGATTTACTATCTTCTCTGACATATATCAGTTTATTGTCAGATTTAATATTTTCTTTAGATTCTGTCTTGTACTCATCATTTGCAGACATTCTACAGTCTTCATTCTCTGAGTTCATGATGCTGCCATTTTCTAGGTTTTTGTCTAAGTCGTATATTCCAGGGTCTCTTCATTCTCTGAGTTCACGATGCTGCCATTTTCTAGGTTTTTGTCTAAGTCATATATTCCAGGGTCAAACTCGAAATAGTGCAACAAATCTCTTTATATTGGAGGTATGTCTCTAGAATATTATTCCCTAGATACCCTTTCTCTTGAATTGTTTTATTCTGATCCCTATACAACTCTTTCCAGCAATTAATTACCTCAAGTATTGAGTCGTATTCTTGTCTGGAGTATATTTTCTCGGCTCACATCATATCAACTTGTTGACTTGGATTTTTTTTGTTTTGAACTAGTTCCTAATCTGTAATGTGATTTAACTTTCTTACTTCTTCCTTTATTTCTTTTATTTGCTCAGGAACATAAATTATCAGATCGTATCCTATCGTACATTCTTCTTCTTCGTCAAAAGATTTTTCAGAACTCAAGATGAATTTTTCATTTGTTCTTTCTACCTTAGATTCATTTCCTCGGTAACTATTCTCTATTTGACTTTGTGAGGAACCACTTTGGTTATTATTATCTTTTTGGTCACTGACTTGTGATATGTTTCTATATCTAACTTCCTCAGGGAGATTACCATTATTTTCTATATTTACCTTTTCGACTTCTTTAGTTATTTTATTTATGGTATTAGGTTCGATTTCTTTCTGGTTCGGTTTATATCCAAAATGACTTAGGAGACCATTAAATTTTTTATAGACTTCTTTGAGTTGTTCAGTTGGATCTTCTTTGGATTCTAAAGGTATGTTGGGATTTTTACCTTGTTCTTTTAATCTTTCTATTCGGAAAACTATCTCATCAAAGTTTTTTTTGGAATACCTTGGTGTGTTCATCATATCATATATATCATTATACTTGATGTCATATGGACTACAATCCGCTCTACATATCTCGCAATTGCATAATATGCCGGTAGCCATCTAAGATGTCAGTGGGTAACTAGCTCTGAGTAGTCTATGGTGCCTAAAATCGTCTCCTGAGGGTCTCCCTACAAACACCTATCCGGGGCAACAAAGGGATCACTTTCGAAAAAAGGAACGCCCCCGAAACAGTATTCTCGTATCAGAGCCCGGGGGCATTCCTTTTTGGGCGAGAGGGGTCAGCAGTCTGTACAAAGAGTCTCCGGTGTGATGGCTACTGTTTCGGTATGCACTGTATGTTCTGAATTTTTATGAAGTAATCTGTATTTATTTTGGTGTGTTAGATAAATTTCTATATTTTATTTTTTGTAGATCTATTTTCTAAAAATTCGTAAAAAATCACCAAAAAATCAAAAAGTTACTTTAGCAAAGTTACTATAGCAAAAATGCCTCGAAAATTAGAAAATGTCACTGTAGCAAAATCCGAAAAAATCAAGTAAAAATCAGAAAAATTAGAAAAATTTTGGGGAAGGATTTATAGCATAAAAAGCATTTACGTAGTATCAAATTAACTGTAACACCGACCTATATTATCTCACAACTTGCATGATTACTGTCCTAGTTTCATTCTAAGTGCCCCTGCTAGATTTGAGTAACCTTAAAACCCAGATTCCGAAAGTGATCCCTTTGTTTCCGCGGATAGGCGTTTGTAGGGAGACCCTCAAGACGATTTTAGGCACCATAAGCTGCTCAGAGCTAGTTACCCACTGACATCTTAGATGGCTACCGGCATATTTTGCAATTGCAAGATGTGTAGAGCGGATTGTAGTAAATACGACACCATGTATAATGATATATATGATATGATGAACACTCCAAGATATTCCAAAAAAATTTTTTATGAGATAGTTCTCCGAATAGATAGATTAAAAGAACAAAGTAAAAGTCCCAACCTAACTTTAGAATCCAAAGAAAATTTAACTGAACAACTTGAAAAGGTCTATAAAAAATTTAAGAGTTTACTAATTCATTTTGGATATAAATCAAACCAGGAAGAAGTCAAACCTAATAATAAAAAAATTGAAGAAGACGAAAAAGTAAATGAAGAAAGTTATAGTAATCTTCCTATAAAAGAGAAAAATGAATGTAATAACCTATCACAAGTCAGTAACCAAAAAGATAATAATAATCAAAGTCGTCTCTCACAAAGTCCAATAGAAAATAGTTACCAAGAAAGTAGATATAAGGTAGAGAGAACAAATGAAGAATTCATCTTGAGTTTCGATAAAAAAGAAGAGTGTATGATAAGATACGATGAAGTAGAGGAAGCGGTAGGAAAGTTAGATCAAATTGACAGATTAGGAACTAGTTCAAAACAAGATAAACTAAGTCAACCAATTGATATGATGCAAGCCAAGAAAACATACTCCAGACAAGAATACAACTCAATACTTGAGATAATTAATTGCTGGAAAGAGTTGTATAGGGATCAAAATAGCACTATTCAAGAGAAAATCTATCTAGTGAATAGGATAAAAGAGACATACCTCTAACATAAAAATTTGTTACACCACTTCAAGTTTGACCCTGGGATATACAACTTAGATGAAGACCTAGAAAATGAGAGCATCACGAAACCAAAGAATGAAGATTGTGGAATGACTACAAATGATGAGTGCAGGACATAATTTTAAAAAAGTATCGAATCTGACAATAAACTGATTGATTTAATGGAAAGTGACCTAAGGATTAGTGATCTAGATTTGCCCAAATAACATTTCAAGGATATAAACGACTGGGCACAATCCCTAACCATCGTAATCACAAATCATAAAGAATCATGGGACATTACAAGAATATTACAAGGAGATGTTTTGCTAAGAATGAAACAATTGATAAATTCGCAAAAGGAGTGGGATGAAAACAATAAATCAATTGGATATGAGGATATCCCCATTGACCTTATAAAAGAAAATTTATGTAGGTTAATAGATGACAAGGCTTATGAGAAAATAATCCTTTATGCAATATCTAATATTGAACTATGTGATATATGCGAATTCAAAGAATACTGCAAAACGTTCTCAAAATACTTAGAATAAAATAAGACACAGAACTGGATTGATCCATTCCTTCACACATTTCCAAGTCTATGGGATACAAAAACCCAAAACATATATTTAGAATACCTAAAACAAATAAATAAAGAGAACAATCTAAAACACTATATTCGAAATACAGAATCTTATAAGGAAGTGAAAAATGCAACAAGTAACTCTCCTAAAATGAAGAAATACTGTAATAACGAGAAATGGAAAAAAAAAAGAAAGAAAAGACAAAAAAAAGAAAAGGATAAAAAGCAACAACAGAGCCTACTAGAACTGCTGAATTGTGGGGACAATTTTCAAAAGAAACTGTCCAAGCAAGAAAAGCCACTATTAAAAAAGATAAATAAAAATCGAGATTTTATCTGGACGGATGAAGATAAAAGAATTTTAAAACAGTAAGCTGAAAATACCCAAAAGGTTTACCCACCTAGACCAGTATCTAGAAAACCATGGAGAGACAAAAAGGGATTTATCAAGAGTAACAAGTATATCCAGAAGTGTGATGAATCCTCTACACAAATGGGTAAGAGAGAATACAAATATTTTAAATACAACGAAAGAGGGCATTGTCCTAAAAAAGAAGAAGATGCTTAAAAAATGATAAAGCAAAATTTAGAAGCCTACACTGAAAAAAAAAATCTTCCTTTCCGATATAGTGCTGTGCGAACATAAGAGCAATTCAGAGTTCGAGATAATTCCTATAATGAACAACGAGTCAGATATAATCAACGCTAAGATTAAGCAACTTAACGTTAAGAGATGCAGTCGAAAGAAAAACGACCTTAATCTAGAATACATCAAAAAATAATAATAATAATAATAATAAGTTCTTAATAAAGGAAAACAATAATATATCAATCAAGATTTTGAAGATGAGAAACATAGTGAGAGCTATAACAAATAGTATTTCAGCGGCATTTATTGTATACGTAGAATATCAACCAGGACGGAATAAACACCTTTCAGTAGACATCATTGCTCCTGTAATTATGCTATATCACTTCAGACAGAAGAAACAAAAGTGATTAGACAAAGATTCCCAGAGCTAAAAGAAGCCTGGAAATTACAATAAAGAATAAATCGTACGGCTGAAAATCATCAAGCAGTATATAAAGCAAGGATCACAAAAAAGCTGCTCATCCTCACTGAATCCATATTGCAGTTTAGGATCTTGGCGAAAGAAGATTTGCAGGTGTGCAACATTTCCAGAGATAGGATGGTCAAAGAAATAAAAGTCGACAGAAGTATCGATCTCCGTAACGGTAAGAACACTATCCAACAACAATATAAACGAGTATTCAACTGTAAAATCTGCAGCAAACAATTCACTTCATTCCAAGCACTCGGAGGCCACCGGGCAAGCCACAGAAGGTCGAGGCCAAAAAATCTACATGAAATAGAAAGGAAACCTAAAATGCACAAGTGTTTCACCTATGGAACGAGTTTATGAACGGGAATGCACTTGGAGGGTACATGAGGACACATAGAGCTAGAGAAAATCAAGAAGATCCTAGTGCCAAGAATGGTCTGTATCTAGATCGGAGCTTGGGATCTTCCAGCTATGTCAACAAGGTAAGACGACCTTACATTTCCAGGTATGGCAAAAATCGCACTCTCTGGTAATTTATATAATTATCTGTAAGTATACTCGTATAAAAATATTATATAGATATAACCTATTAAAAAAAAATAAGGGATTATGTAAAAACCAAAAACTGCTAAAAGGATTAGTTTGGCATATAGGTCCAAATGAAGTCTTTAACAACTCATCATGCTGAGAGAATAGCATGGCTAGCCCAACTCAAACGGTAGTTGGTAAAGGCAATTCAAATCCGTTGATAGTTAGGAGTTTGCTAAAAATCCCATATCTTTTGACGATTCCTGAATGAGACAAGATTATCTACAAAAGAAAATAGACAAGTAGCCTAACATGGCAACATCAAAAGCTTCATCAAGACGAAGCTCTAGTTCAACAAAGCATACGGCTCCAAGTCTTCTGACAAAGACAAGACTTCCACAGGAAGATTCCTAACAGAGACAAGACGTCAACAGTGAAGACTCGTGACGAGACTTCTACAGCAAGATTCTCGAGAGACTTCTCATGCAAGGAAGGTTGTCTATTAAAAGGGGCTTCCGAAGGATGAGAAGATCATCAGCAAATCGCGAATCGGCTAAAACATCAGTAAGCTTCCATAACACCTTAAACTCGTCAACGCCTCCTTTTCTTCATCACCATCCTCTCTCACCCTCTCATCCTCTCCCATCCGTTTTGCCGGTTTTACGCCTGCCGATCAATCCACCAACCACTTGTAGTTCTCCACCACCTATATGTATAATTAAGTGTGCCTGAGTGTATTTTCCTTTGTATTAGCTTTTTCTTCTGCATCAGTGTGTGACAGTAGTAGTAGTGTATTCTGGTATCTTGCATGAGAAGTATCTTAAAAATCTTGCTGTAGAAGTCTTGTCACAAGTCTTCACTATTGACGTCTTATTTCTGTCAGGAATCTTGCTGTAGAAGTCTTGTCGCAAATCTTGATGTCACGATTTTGTACTGTTGATGTTTTGTCGCTGCCAGGAATTTTCACTGTTGATATCTTGTTTTTGTCAGAAGCTATGGAGCTTGATGCTTTGTTGTACAAGGGTTTCTTCTTTGTGAAGTTTTTGATGGTGCCCATACATTTAATCTTTCTTTTCTTTTTGATATATTAGGCTCCCCTTGTCTTGTTGTTGTAGAGAATCTATCAACTATGATGTCTTTTGGTTCTTTTCTTGTGAAGCCTTAGCTTGGGGGATCCGATGCTTAGATCCATAGAACATTTGAGATTTTTTTTATATATTATTTTTACATATCCATTCGAACTCTATTAGGATATCTAAATTTTTCTGGTTGAAAGCTATATCTTGTAACAGTTTCATTGCTCTGTGGTTCTGTCCTTTCGGAATGCTAAACTTTGCATGATAGTCTTTCATGGCAACTATCCTTCTTCCATCTGTCATGATTGAGTAGCTGCTAATATTTTTGATAAGCTTTCTTGTTTTGTCGACCAACTTGATAAAACTGCTATACCAGAAATAAATATAATTGACTCCTTTGATGTTGTATTTGGGGTCAAATTTCTGCCATTGCTCAGGATAGCCGAATATCCATATTTGATATGGCTAGAAAAATTTTGTCTCTTCACTCCACCCAAGCATGCTGAATATTTGGAAGGTGAACAAATGATGATAATTAATGCTTGTGGCTAGTTTGCGGGTGAAAAATCTTAACATTGCTGGTAGTTTGCACCATTCATATTCTCCTCGTAGTCTGAAGCATAGCTGGCTTATAAGCCCCCATTCGACTCCTTGGATATCCCACATTCCTTCTTTCTTGAATTTAAAAGCTTCGGGTAGTTATTTCGGGCGAGGATAATATCTGTTCTATTTTTTGACAAAATTCTCCTTATATTTTCTTTGTGATCGAGCGTCATTGTTTTGAAAAAGATTTTTTCGAGAAATGCCTGTCTAGCTTCCTCAAGAATTTGTACTCTTTTTGTCTTTTTTGACACAATCATTTCTTTTCCTTTCTTCGGGTTTTCCTGTAAGATGGTTAGTACATAATTATTTACTCATATGAAAAATTACTACTAATAATTGAACTCGACAACTCCTTCGACAGCCTCTTCCCGAGACGTCGACCCGGGCATGAGAGGTATACTGAGTTTTTGGCTTATTTTTTTAATGTTGGGGCTCAACTTTTGATCTTCTCCTAGTAGTCGTGACAGCACTGGCTCTCTTATTTCTTCCCTGGTAATAGATCTCCTGGCTACTCTCTACTTTTTCTTTCACTATTGCTTCTTGTTAGTAAAGTTTGTTTTGAATTATTATTAATATATAGGCTGTTTCCAGAACTTTATATTTCTACCTCTCCAAAGTGTTTTGATTCTTCAGTTTGTATTAAATCTTCGAGAAACCATTATCTTGGCACCGTGAGATCCTTATATTCATTAGTCGGGGTTTGATTTCTTCCTCAAAAGGTTTTGGTTCAAATATTTCGATTATTTCTCTTTGATTTGAAACTGTTCTTGCCTCTGTGGTCTAGGTCAATTCATGAATCGTCGTATATTCTATGGCCAGATCGTGTGAGTTGGTTTTCATGTTCATTCCTTAGGTCTTAATTTTTAGTCGTATAGTATCTTTTATGTTTGGGCCAGATATAGAGATAAGTAGTTGGGTCCGATATTGAACCATACAGTTTGATTTACTAGATTGGATTGGAAACCCCCTATTAGTGCTTGGTGGCAATTGGTGAACCGATTGTCCATTACGAATGTAATTATAGGGATGTCTATGCCAGCTCTAAACAGTGCATTAATTTTGATTTGAATTAGGCCAACGTGGATATAGCGAATTTCCGGGTATTTCTTTTTCCATCTTCGTACCTTTTCACGACTAAAGATAGGAATGTCTACTCTTCCTCCGGCTGACAGATTTGCTATTGTGTTTTCGTTAAAATTTTTTATTATTCTCCTGGAAAAGAAATTGAACCGTGAAATTTTGTAAATTTATGTTTTCTTTATTTGTTGATGTTTTTTTATTCTATCGATGTCCTCTGGACTAAAAATTATTTCTCTTCTGACTACGTCTCCTAATATTATATTGTCCAGTTCTGATACCGGAGGTGTGATAGGACTTAATTTTTCGTTCATCATAAAAACTAGTTCGGCGTCTGAATCATCTTCGATCTCAAATTCATATAGTATTATATATGTTGGCAAGATTTCTTCACCTAAACAGATTTCAAGTTCTTGTTTCTCCATATATTTTATCATTTTTTGAGCATTTTTTCCTTGCTTAGGACAGTCTCTAGCAAAATGTCCTTCTTCATCACATACAAAGCATCTGCAACTCTTTTGGCCCTTTTGTGCAGAGGATTCCTCGTCCCTCTTTCTAACATATTTATTGCTTCTGACAAATCCTCTACTCCTTGTCCACGGTTTCCATTGAAATCTTTTTCTAAATGTTGTTTTTGGCCTTTTCTCACTTCTTATTTTCTATTTTTCGCAAATTATTTTTTTACAGCACCTTCTTCTTTTAGGAGAGTTACTTATTGTTTCTTAATTTTCTTGTAGGATTTTATATTAAGACAGTCGTCCTGTATTATTTTAAGCGCATAGTATATGTGGTGCCCCAAATTATCCTTCTTCTTAGGCTGGATCGATTCGTTTTGTTGTTGAAGGAGACCGATTCTACAAATGGAAGGGCTTTGTTTTCACCCACACATCCCTAGTCGACGCATTCTCTGCTAAGAGTTGAGTACGACAAAAACCTTCCACGGCGAATTGGGTTCTGGTGACTCAAATGGCATGACTCTGAACGAAAGACGTCGCTCGTGGATGGTCTTCGCTTAGACCATTTCATTCAATTCGTCATACTTTTCAGTCCCTTTGTGCTGTGAACCTTCTTCTGTTGGTAGTCCTTTTTCTATTGATTTTGAACCTCACATATACCGATCATCTCGTTCGACTTCCGAAATGTGTTACCTAGGGCGTAGCAAGCGCCGTCGGCCTCATTTAACCAGTGTGCCCACGTGACAAAAAGAGCATCGGTAAAGTACTAGAAGGGATTTTATCGGGCTGTAGCTACGGAGCAATTGCGACGGGATTTCTTTCCGACGCCATCGACTTTTTTTTATAGTCTCATAACAAACAATATAATATACCGAAACACCTTTCGTAAAAAAGAAAGAAAAGGAATCAGATGCATAGACGGAAAGAGGTGGAAGATTTCACATAGAACCACAAAGAAAGAAGGATTGTGAGCCTTCACCAAAGCAGACAAAGTCGAACCCAAGCTGGATATCGATAAAGACTGAAACAGAAGGGGGAAAGAAAAGTCCAATACTCGACAGTAAACCAGAATAATGAGACAGGAGAAAAAAAGGTTCGAAAAGGCTTCAAGCGTAGAACGATCGTTTTGATGCAGTTTAGGTCAAAGGCAAAGGCCACACACAACCAATATCGAGCAGCGACTCAATAAGTGCGCAATGATGTCTCTGTCTTAGTTTACACTTCCTATTTTCATGACAGGACTTCGTCGATGATAGAACTTCAAGCCAAAAAGCCCGCGATCCACTATAGGCGGGGGCAGTTGTGGTTCACGTCGTGAATCATGCGCAGTAGCAACTTCGAATTGCATAGATGCATAGAATCTCTTCCTTCTTTGCCGCTCTGAAAGTCGACGAAAGGAATCGCTACTTCTTTAGGTGACGGAAGAGTTTCAGTCTCCCTCCGTAAGCCAATGAACTCTCTTTATACATTTTTTTGTCTCCGACAATCTCTCTTGCTGATGAAAGACATTGTAATATTCGGCCAATTTGCTTCTCAGAAGTGTCAGATTGTCAAGAGAAAGACCTCCACAAGGCGCCTCCAGCTTCTATAAGTCATGAATTTCCGGCCGAAGCTCTATGGAAGAGGTTCCCGACCACCGGAATATTGAGTGCTGCTTTCGTTGCCGTCAGACGATGGAATTCACTCGGACAAGCCTGGGCTATTGAAAGGCCAAGCATTCCTAACGAACTTCCCGACGATTGTTAATGCTCTAGCCAAAAGTCCTCGAATATGAATGGTTTGCTCTTTTTCGACAAAGAATGATCGGGATAGAGGAAGAGGGGGCTGTGGTCTGAGCCAATGGGTGCCAAATGCGTCGATGGTAGAGCCTCTGGGAACGTCAGAAAGCCATTTTTCATTTCAAAGGCCCCTATCCAACCGAAGCCATAATCTGGCCATGCCTCCATCGGTTCTTACACTAGCTATGGCTAGGACCCTGAAAATCCATTTCGACCAGCCCACACTGAGAGACAGACTCTCTAAACTCCTTAACTCCTCTATCCAGTCCAGTGCAAAAACCACTCTACACTTCCTCATCGGCCCCTCACAACGACTTCATGAAAATCCCCCATGTATAAGACAAGGATATTAAGGCTACACACACTTCTCAACGTATGCCATACCACCCTCCGCTCCATATCAGAGTGACTGGCATACACCCCAAAAATACACCAGGTCCCTACCTCTCTAGAAGTAATAATCCCCACTAGTACATATCTATGAACTCTTGACAAATTTCACCCCCCGAAGTGATTCTTCCAAATGGCCTAGGGACCTTCCGAACGGCCCAATGACAGAATTCCTTCCGACCTCCACCCTGGCCCCATGCAAATGGCTTTCCAAAAGCACAAAAATCTCCAACCTATGCTCAATCTTGAGCCCCTTTCAGTGGTCGAGAGCAGTGGGTTTACCTTGCTCCCCTGCAGTTCCATACCATGACGAATCATTAGGTGGAACTATTGGCTGTCGAGTTGCCCCTCGAACCCTACTCCTTCATGTCGGGTCACAGAGCATGAATTTGATAAAGTCCGCCATACCATTTTAGCAAAGGCCAATTACCGACGTAGATCTAGCCAATCTCTTTTCAGTCAACATCATGAAGGAAAGTGATCCTTATCTCAGTGGTCCACTGTTCATCTGGAGATCTAAATAGAAGTCTGACAGCTTTATCTTGGACAAGATGCAGAGCAAACAAAAAGGCGAAGGAAAGCTTAGTCTTTGTCTCCTCCGTCAACAGAAGTTCGGGATGGGGAACCACTTCTGACGGTAAAGTCAGGTTGGTCAATCTGCATGCCTGTATACAAATGGAACGGGGTTCTCCAGGCAAACAGAAGTCAGGGCTGATTTCACTCTCTCTCCCGGCTCTCCTGTATCCCGTGCTCTTTGCTTTTGTCTCTCTGCAGCTTCAGCAGCCTTTTGGCATTCTTCTCTCTTTGATAGGTCAGTACGGGACCGACGTCCTCTTTCTTTGATAGGTCAGTGCAAAACTCTAGGCTTCGCTTAGCCAAACTTCATTGATACTGATTGATCAATGAAAAGGATGATGAAAACTATGACGAATATCTTTTCCAGCTCGATGCGCCTTCTCTTGCAGATTAAGTGGATGGAACTGGCTACCCAACCGACAGCTGTTGATTGTATCTCAATCATTTTTGATGGAACCGTCTAAACTCGCCTGATGTTTTTCTAGCAAAAGATGGGGGTGAAGACAAAGTGGTAGGAACATTCCCTCCTTCCTCTGCATCTGAGATTGCATTGTCGTCAATAGCCATTGTTCTCTCTTCGATCTCCCAATAGATCTCTGATTCAAAAGCAACTGAGGGGGTCTTTCGACGGACCTGTGGTTTGATTCGTGCTCTGTGGTTCTCCAATCGTCTATAGACGTCTTGTTAAAAAGATGTCATTTTCACGGACCGTCAACCATGCAGTATAGCCGACGGGAAGGAGCGTCCAAGACAGCACAGGCATGGCACGCTTACCGTCACAGCATTAGAGTGGGTGCGGTTGACCGTCAACGAGCGGGTACCCTAGGATAGACGAATCATTTCTAGCCTGTTGTCGATTTCCCTATCCTTGTACCCTATGGTATGGCCCTCGCGCGTAGTAGTCAGTGGTCTATATAGTTCGTTCCGGGACTGGATAGCTTACCCCCCATCTGTTTCGAATACTAATCCGTGTCCTACCGAAAAAAGAGATTCTTTCTGGGTACCCGACGACTCTTTGATAGGTCAGTACGGGACCGACGTCCTCTTTCTTTGATAGGTCAGTGCAGGACTCTAGGCTTCGCTTAGCCAAACTTCATTGATACTGATTGATCAATGAAAAGGATGATGAAAACTATGACGAATATCTTTTCCAGCTCGACGCGCCTTCTCTTGTAGATTGAGTGGATGGAACTGGCTACCCAACCGACAGCTGTTGATTGTATCTCAATCATTTTTGATGGAACCGTCTAAACTCGCCTGATGTTTTTCTAGCAAAAGATGGGGGTGAAGACAAAGTGGTAGGAACATTCCCTCCTTCCTCTACATCTGAGATTGCATTGTCGTCAATAGCCATTGTTCTCTCTTCGATCTCCCAATAGATCTCTGAGTCAAAAGCAATTGAGGGGGTCTTTCGACGTACCTGTGGTTTGATTCGTGCTTTGTGGTTCTCCAATTGTTTATAGACGTCTTGTTAAAAAGATGTCATTTTCATGGACCGTCAACCATGCAGTATAGCCGACGGGAAGGAGCGTCCAAGACAGCACAGGCATGGCACGCTTACCGTCACAGCATTAGAGTGGGTGCGGTTGACCGTCAACGAGCGGGTACCCTAGGATAGACGAATCATTTCTAGCCTGTTGTCGATTTCCCTATCCTTGTACCCTATGGTATGGCCCTCGCGCGTAGTAGTCAGTGGTCTATATAGTTCGTTCCGGGACTAGACAGCTTACCCCCCATCTGTTTCGAATACTAATCCGTGTCCTACCGAAAAAAGAGATTCTTTCTGGGTACCCGACGGCCTATGGAAGAGCCGCTACATGGACCAACGTTTCACAGAACCAGGGGGTTTGTCAAAGAGTTCTTCTGGATTGCTAACATGGTTCGATAAGGCCTCGACGGCTGGAGATTCATCCAACTTCGATCCGACGCGATGTGCGTAGGCTATAGAATGGAGAAATCGGAGAGAATCCCCAATTCCTTCAGTTCTTCTCTTTCTCCCTTTACACGAGTTGAAGTTTCAGTTGAAGATTTCCTTCCCTTCTTGCTGAACTCTCTCTTAGTTCCCCACCAGCTAATGCTAAAAGGCAGTCCTAATCTACTTCTTTTTCTCTTCCAGCAAGTTCCGGTTCTCCTAATTGAAGATGGGTGGATATGGGTTCATGCGAGCTCCTAGTCATTTCGACAGTACCGTCGGATGTTTTGGGGGTAAGAGTATAAGGATACCTCTGTGATAGACAGGGATCTTTTTCTTGTTACAGGTTAAATTCTGAGGGAAACCCTGGTTTGGGCTTTTCTACTCCCACTAGTATTTCATTAAGGGGAAGCTCTGAACCCTTCACTGCTTCTTCGGACTATAAACCCTTGTGTGGTAATGTAAACTCCCTTGAGAAAAAGAGCTTTGCCCTTAACTGAAAAAGAATAAAGGCAAGAATCAAGTTTCTTAGCCCGGACAAAGAAATTTGTTGGTTTCCTGAAGCAATCCCTTTTTTGGCTGTTGGAATGTGAGGGGTCCAAAAGAGCATATGAAAAGAAAGAGATGTTAGGCTAGAGCACAGGCTTTCCTTTTTTGGTTGGGTAGAGACCACAAAAGTCAAAGCAGTAAATAATGAGAAAGTTCTGAAGAACATTTTGAGGGATTGGGAGGGAGCTTCACAGCTTCTAACTCTAATTACCAGAATTCAAATAAATAGATATATACATAACAAGCATCTTAGTCAGTCCTCCTTGACTATGAATTCTAAAGCGGCATTCCCCCGTCGACGTGAACAGAAGCTTTCTCGGAGAAAGCTTTTTTTCTTTGTTCACTTCACTTAGCAAAATCAAAACCTTTCTTTTCTACGCTTTCTTCTCTTAAGATATTTATTGATAGTGACAGCTGATAGGGTAAGCTTACTCTTTGATCGACCAAGCCGAAAGACATACACATTTCCTAAAGCCACGCCCCTACCGCCAACATCGGATATTCCGTCGAAGCCTTCAACAGATCGGATTCAATCGATTATTTGCATTTAACTTGAAAAATTCTTGTGACAACAGACGGAATTCCTTCGTTCCCTTTCTCAAAGGCGAAGATCTCGATTTCGAACAAAAAGGCAATCTAGAGGACAAGCCAAGGAGAAAGACTGCCATCTCAGGCATACCATCAATCCTACCATCCTATCATCAAGCATACCATCGACAAAGTCAGGAAAGGATAGAAGAAATGAGAATATACTCGACAGTAGGGAGAGGACTGGGGTCTCTAATCCCAAACACATTCAAGAGAAGATCCAATCTAGAGGTACTACTCGAGAGCTGCTATCCCGCCCCACTACAATCTATCCTCTACGTGCCCCCCACAAGCACACTACTACCGACGGGTTTAATCCGGCTGCTCATCCGACGTCTTATCGCCAGTAAGCCCAGTCCCATGTTGAATTACTGACGGTTTGATGAAACTAAGTCAGAGACGCAGGCATCGACGGTCTGAAGGACGATGTGGGTCTACCTTCGCCTTCTTCACTACCTCGCGTTCCTCTGCACTTAGTTGCTTGGGAATACTTTATACATACATGGGTTTGAAAAGAACACTATTACCGAGAATCGCTCTCTCTTGGCCACTACAACTACTAATACACTATTACTGCCCGCCTAACTGCCAAACGAGCTAGCTTAATCGACGGAGGGAATGGAAGCCAAGGACTTAAGTGCAGGTGTTTGGAAACATCATATGAGCCATCTCTCGTCACTCCACTTCCCCTTGCTCGGGACCTAAGATGGGCTGGAAGAGAAAAAGAATATGGGGAAGGTGGATACCACGGTGCTCTCTTGTGGGAAAACGTCGACCTTCGATACCAGCTATCTCTCAGAAATAGAATTAGGCTGTCAGTTTCTCTTCTATACAGTCAAGTTAGATGGCATTACTTGTTTAGCCACATTGCTATTTCTTCCTTTGATTGGCTGCACCTGAAGTCACTCATTCCCAATCACATTTCTGGTTAAGAGAAGTAGGTTCTTTGGCTCTCTTCTTTTGTCGAATTTTTGATTGGAACAAAGAGGGGTAGCTACACCATAGGAATGATTCAAAGGTAGGAAGAGTTTAGGCTATTAGCGTGATGAAGAGGAATGTGGCTAATCCCTCCACGGTACTCTGCTCTGCTGAACATGGTAAAATGGGCTTCATTCAGCCAACGAGAGGTTTCGAAGTAACTCGACTGTATGACCTTTCGGCTACGACCTAGAGGGGTGAAGAGGTGCTGTTGAGCCCGACCATCCATTACATCATATACAATAGATCTGACTGCTTTAGCATCTTTCTTTCTTGCAATTGAGCAGCCTTTCTCACTTCCGGCACACTTGCTATACTTCCAAAAGCGGGTCATAAGCGGGGGTTTTTTTTGCCTCGACGTCTCAGTCTTCTTCAATGGCAGGAATGGCTGGATTGAAGAGCACACAGCTAGTCGACTGTAAGGAATTGAGTGAGCCGAGCATAGCGAGGTTATGACAATATACTCGACTACAGGGAGAGGAAGAACTACGGCTCATAAGAAAGCCTTTACTGATTAGAAAGCTATAAAACTTATCACACCAAGCACGTGATGCCTTTTTAAGACCATACAATGCTTTCTGCAACTTGCAAACATAACCAGGCAGTTAGGGATCTTAAGGGGAGGGGTTGGTAGTGAAGGGAAGTCCAAGGCTATGTCTGATCAGCTTACTAGGAGAATTCCAGGCGAGGGAGTATTGGTAAGGTTATGGAGGAAAGAGGAAATAGGATTTTGGGCATAGACAGGGAAAAGATGAGGCTCCTCTTTTCTTTAGAAGTGGTTTGTTGGGTAGCAATGTTTTCAACTAGAGAGGAAGGTTTGAGGACGGGCCTGAGGTATCAATCTTTCTTTGTTTGTAAAGGTTTGGAAGAATTTTGTCAGAGCGGAAAGGGTTTGAACGTCGGATGGATTGTTTCGACGGGGCTAGAGAGTCTTTGGACTGGGTATGGTGTGAATGGCATTGGTTGAAAGGAGAAAGGTATGCTCGAAAGATAGGTAGGTGGTGAATGAAACAGAGAATTCGGAGATAGAGAAAGAGAAATGGACTGCGACTGCGCTGGTAGTGAAGTGAAATGACAGAAGGAGCGTGAACCAATAAATGTCTTTTGTCTTTCTTTGTAGTTAGATGTGTGGTAACGGTTGGTTTGGTAATAAAATACATGAAGCAATGGGAATACCCGAGTCAATTAGCTAAGCGAATAGGGCTATTAGCGAGAAGAGGAGTAGCTCTTAAACCAATGAGCTTACGGCCTGACGAATGCATTCCTTCATTCACTACAAGTAGCTTCTGACGCTTTCCTAAAGTTCTAGTATATAAAGAAGGAAAAGAAAGAAACCCCCTACTAGCTCATCTTGGCTCAGAGGGGAAGGGCACTAGCTTAGTTTGTTCGCTCTTTCTTCAGTGCCTTATACTCATGTGAGACAAGCCCCTTGGCTCCAGGGAAAGACATTCTTTAGGGAACGGCCCCAAGCCAAGTGGCATCGCGATTTAGCTGTTGTCGAAAGGGAAGATAGTTCTTTGATCCGAAGCAGTTCTTGCTCAAGTTGAACCAGCTGTGAAATAAGCGATTGTTCATGTTCACGAGTCAGCTCTTCTCGCTTTGCTCTTGATGCGGCATAACTGGTCTTAGCGAAATCCGTTGCTATAGAATCAATTGCAGTTAGCTCTATTCCCTAACCTCGGGGAGATGCTTCTTTCTTAAAATAAGAGTATGCCATCACTGGTTGTTGCCGCTGTTCAGAGTAGTGCAGATGGGGAAGGAAGATGCTTTTTAATAGCTATCTTTCATACTTGCACGAAATTCGACTTTTCTTCTGAGATGGAGGGAAGGCCCTGTGCTACTATCTTTTTCTTTTTCATGAGGATTGTTTCAAAAGCCGAGAGGTAGAGATAAGTATCCCGCCTTTTATAATATTCTTTTTCGAGATGCAAAAAGTCACTAATACCTGGAAAGAGAAGATGTGAGCAAAGAAGCAGCTCTTGCCATTGTCGTCGTAACCGCAGTTGGAGGATCGTCATTACCAGCCTTGTCTCTTGTTGAATATATTTTCTCTTTCAACTGTGATTTCTCTCCGGAAGTTTAATTTGATTTGGTGTGGTTAAGCTCTTCCTTATCTTAGGACGAATCCGTAGAGAAGGGCCTTCGAACTCTCCTGTTTAGGAAGAAAGCTGCCATTGAACTAGGCTCCCATTTAGCATTGAAACTAAATAGTGAGTGAGATTTTGATTGACGCGAGGGAAGGAACCCCGGCGTAAATAAAGTTTCATATAACAGAACCATTAGCGATTCCCGCTCTTGTCTTATCTGCTGCTGTCTCTGACTGACGAAGAAGAAGTCCCACTACACAAAAATAAAGAAGGTAGGAGCCCATCCCTGGTGAAATGGTTGATGGTTGAATGAATGTGACCAAGCCGACGAATGGCTTTTGTTGACAGAGAGATTCTCTATTATAGGAAGCAGAATAAGCGCAGTTAGTAAGATCCCCCGCTATTTCAGCTGCCGTTGAAGGAAGAACCGATGTGATTGCTCGAGTTGAAGAAGTGGATGCTGGTATAGTAGATAAAAAAAGGCTGCTAAAAAGATAGATTTCTCTCTATTGATTAAGTCATTTGCCTAGTCAGATGCCATGATCACACGTTCTGACGGATGGAACTCGTAAACCGTCTATTCTCTACTCGAATTCTTGATTCCTTATCCCCCTCCCTTTTCTTTCCCACTGGCCGTTTGTGTGGGCCACACTTCAGAAAGGCCAGATGGGGGTCCTTCACTTACTTGTGTTAGCCCCCTTATAAGGTTAAAAGAAGAGTCGACGGCGTCGGAGATAGAATTCACTAGCAGGGCTTTGTAATTGATCTACTAGTAGAAAAAGATCTCGCATTACATTATCCCCTTGGCTGACTCTTTGAGCAAGGGTTGCGCGAGGTCTGACCAGCTGTATTTATCCCGCAAAAAGGAAGGCGCGAAAAATGACTCGATGAAGGCTTGCAGCCTGATACAAATAATGGCTTGACTACAAAGGAGCCAGTTCAAGTTCCAACTGGGCCGGTTACAAGAGCACAAGGAAAGAAGTTCAAACATGCACTTAATGGGCTGATTCAAGAGGTTTGGGCTCAAGCAAATTCGTGGAGGCCCATTGAGGATGGTTCACGAGTTCAAAAAAGATGCATCAATATGATTCAACTAGTAAAAGAATCTGGTCAAAATTGATTATTTCCATTTGTTTTATTTCTAGAACTTTCATTGTATTGATCAGCAAATTAAGGGGCTGATTGTTTCTTTTTGTTTTGTTTCTATTTCTTAAACTTTCCTTGTATTGATCAGCTAAATTAAGGGGCTGATTATTTCCTTTTGTTTTGTTTCTATTTCTTGAACTTTTCTTGTAGGAAACTTTCCTTGTATTTTTTTTAGCCTATGAAAAGGCGTCTAATGGAATAGAAGGGAGACAGTTTAGAGATAATTGGTGAGTTTATTCTATTTGGTTATTTGAAGGACTATTCGAACTTATCGGAATTCTTCCGTGGCGTTCACTATCGACTTATCAAACGGCTTCCCACTACCATTTGTGGCGTCTTCCTTATACCAAGGTTCTTGTTTCGCATTAAACAACGGGTTGAGGTCAATTATATCGAGGTTCTTGTTTTTGTTGACGCAACGGGTCGAGGTCTCCCATCCAAACCTGATCGAGAACGTTCTTGGATTTTTCCTCTTGTTCTACGGGTCTCGTTATTCTTGACGGGGTTCGCATCATTTGGTATCAGAGCAAAAGATTTCTCGTCTCAGGTTTGCCTATCCCATTTAAATTTAGTTTCTTTTCCTTATCTAGCCGAATTTCTTTTTTTTACCCCATTCGAAATCTTGTTCTGTTATTAACGAAAGAAAGAATCTGAAAAAAAGGGATCCAAAAAAAAAATTCAAAAAAAATCCAAAAAAAAAAAAAAGGGGTCTGAAAAAAAAAGGGTCCGAAAAAAAACAGAGTAAAAAGATTTTTTTTTCGTTTGTTTCCAATAAGCCAGAAAATCACCTCACCCCAAAGACCAAAAATTTTTTTTTTGGAAATTTTACTGAATTGTGCTTTGAAAATCTAATCACTCATATCCCTTGTTTTCTTACCTTTTGAACCTGAAGTCCCTTGGTGAGTTCTTGGTAAATTGTTGCTGGAATTTTGAATATTGTTCGAATAGTTTTAAAAGAACTGAAAGAGGATTATCGAGTGGAAAAAGGCAAGAGTGATTAGCATATTAGAGGGTAAAAACCGATTATACTAAGTGAAACACGAGTGGAATAGAGTGAATCGTTCTTTGAGTGAAAACACGTGAGGGAGTGTGTGAGGTCCTTTCCTTTTTTTTGTTGTTTTTCTAACTTTGATTTGCAGCAATCATGTCTCACAACAGTGAAAAGAGCATCACCGAAAGTGCTACAGGGATGGCTGACCCAAAGTTGCTCATGGAAGCCATGATGAATGAGATGAGGAGTGTGATGAGGTTAGAATTGGAGCAGGTACATGAATGGATTACCTAAGCCGACCTAACAAATAAAGAATAAGTAATTACTAAATATTAGTAATTTATTAATTTATTTTGCAGAAGAACGATAAGGGGAAGGCTATAGCAAATAGTGTTCCTGCTCCAGCAGCGTTTGTCGTATTCATGGGATATCAGACGGGTATCTACACAAACTAGGAAAGATGCTACGACCAGGTATTCGATTTTAATGGATCCTGTTGCAGGCATTACTACTCAAAAGAGGACGCTCGATTCTCGAGATTCATAGGCCGTCTCGTGAAGATCTTTGATCCGAACCTTCACATCTACTCTCTCTTAGAGGATGAACCACGGCTTCGCTATTGCAAGAATACAGAGATCAAAGAGCTATCGCTCAGCTGCTTTGCCTATTACGAAAGCTGTATTGCCCGAAGGGGGCATGCTGCAAGAGCGTAGGTGAGTGGTAAGCGTAGGAGGCGTGCCCGAAGGGCAGCGGCAGTAGTGTGGTTCCAAGTGCCGTCGCTAGATTGAGATCTGCAGGGTGGCGGGGACTTCGACTGCCATGTTTCGGGTGGAGAAGGGGGTGGTAGGCTTAGTAGGGCTCGAACCTACAATATAACTGTTATGAGCAGTACGTTTCAACCAATTAAACTATAAACCCCTGCGGATCACTACATGCAATTCGCCCACTTCGCGGGAAGAGCGGGCGGAAAGAGGAGGCTTTTGCTCCATCTGCTTTTTCTGAATCCTAGGAACGAACGATTGGATAAAAAATGATTTTATTATTGTTTATAGATATAATTATAATATTTTAATTGGATTATTAATTAAAATAATATAATTAAGCAAGCGGCCGTTTCACGACTCAAACTGCCGATATGCTTTCCGGCTCGCAACGACTCAAAGGGGCGAGGGCTCTCTAAAAGCTTGCAATGCCGGCTGTTCGCCTTTAGTTATAAGTGGATGGAGGGTGCTTCTCAACTAGAGTTGGGGGTGGGGTCCCTATAGCGGCTAGGTTGAGTCTTCCTACATGGCTGGACGCCCAGCTCTAGACGAAGGGGGTTACCACCACATCCTCTTCCGATAGACTTAAGCCTTTGAATACTCAGTCGGGGTAGAAAATCTTCTCTCAAAAAGAGACAGACTAGAGATGACAAGAGGTAGGTATTCAGTTAAAAAAAATATAAGGTAGTCAGAACAGCTTCAGCTCATACAAGTAGAAATCTCAATATTAGGTATAGACCCCAACATTCCAATATAAAGACAATTTCTAAGCCTTAGGCTGAAGACATGTATGTCCTAATCTACAATGCCACAACAAAAAAAGGGGAAGTAGAGGGAACAACACCAGACAGAGTAGAAAGGGCAAAAGACTAAGGTAAACGAAGTTTCTCAAAAAAAGAAAAAAGAGAGCTTGCCAACTCTACGGTCATTCCCAACCCCCTTATTCACATTGGCCTCTCGTATGATCCTGTACAAGACAGGAGGTATGAGAGAAGTGAATATGATGCATTTTTTTGCAAGCCGGAAAGAAGATTCATTGAGAGAGCAGGAAGATTCAAAAATCAGAACATATCGATGATAAGGAGAGAGAGTACCAAGACTAGCGCCAGGGGATTGCTCAGAGTTTGTAGTTTCAACAATAAGGAACTTAGGTGGAGAATGAAGAGAAGAAAGAAGTGAAGAATCACCAGTTATATTCTTTGATGCACCCAAAGAAAGTAAGCAGCCCCCTATGTTCTAAGCCTAAGGGAGAGCAACAAGATGAGCTTTGTCTAACTGTCAACGAGAGTTTGCATTCTGCCGCTTGCGAGAGTCTGCAATCATGTGACCCGGTTTCTTGCAATAGTGGCATATGATCTTGGACATGTCTCCGTCGGTCTGATGCACCAGCAGGAGCTTCCAGATTGAAGATTCGTCATTATAGGGTCGATGTCCCGAAGCATGTTCAGCTGCAAGAACCTGATCTGAAGGACCCTGATGAATAGAAGATCGACACCCAGCACCCAACCTAGTAAGGGGGAGCAAGTCGAGTCTCCTCGAATTTCACATCAGCAACTGCTCTCTCAATGTCTGGTGGCCATTGTTGACAGAGAGATTCTCTATTATAGGAAGCAGAATAAGCGCAGTTAGCAAGATCCCCTGCTATTTCAGCTGCCGTTGAAGGAAGAACCGATGTGATTGCTCGAGTTGAAGAAGTGGATGCTAGTATAGTAGATAAAAAAAGGCTGCTAAAAGGATAGATTTCTCTCTATTGATTAAGTCATTTGCCTAGTCAGATGCCATGATCACACGTTCTGACGGATGGAACTCGTAAACCGTTTATTCTCTATTCGAATTCTTGATTCCTTATCCCCCTCCCTTTTCTTTCCCCCTGGCCGTGTGTGTGGGCCACACTTCAGAAAGGCCAAATGGGGGTGCTTCACTTACTTGTGTTAGCCCCCTTATAAGGTTAAAAGAAGAGTCGACGGCGTCGGAGATAGAATTCACTAGCAGGGCTTTGTAATTGATCTACTAGTAGAAAAAGATCTCGCATTACATTATCCCCTTGGCTGCCTCTTTGAGCAAGGGTTGCGCGAGGGCTGACCAGCTGTATTTATCCCGCGAAAAGGAAGGCGCGAAAAATGACTCGACGAAGGCTTGCAGCCTGATACAAATAATGGCTTGACTACAAAGGAGCCAGTTCAAGTTCCAACTGGGCCGGTTACAAGAGCACAAGAAAAGAAGTTCAAACATGCACTTAATGGGCTGATTCAAGAGGTTTGGGCTCAAGCAAATTCGTGGAGGCCTATTGAGGATGGTTCACGACTTCAAAAAAGATGCATCAATATGATTCAACTAGTAGAAGAATCTGGTCAAAATTGATTATTTCCATTTGTTTTATTTCTAGAACTTTCATTGTATTGATCAGCAAATTAAGGGGCTGATTGTTTCCTTTTGTTTTGTTTCTATTTCTTAAACTTTCCTTGTATTGATCAGCTAAATTAAGGAGCTGATTGTTTCGTTTTGTTTTGTTTCTATTTCTTGAACTTTTCTTGTAGGAAACTTTCCTTGTATTTTTTTTAGCCTATGAAAAGGCGTCTAATGGAATAGAAGGGAGACAGTTTAGAGATAATTGGTGAGTTTATTCTATTTGGTTATTTGAAGGACTATTCGAACTTATCGGAATTCTTCCGTGGCGTTCACCAACGACTTATCAAACGGCTTCCCACTACCATTTGTGGCGTCTTCCTTATACCAAGGTTTTTGTTTCGCATTAAACAACGGGTTGAGGTCAATTATACCGAGGTTCTTGTTTTTGTTGACGCAACGGGTCGAGATCTCCCATCCAAACCTGATCGAGAACGTTCTTAGATTTTTCCTCTTGTTCTACGGGTCTCGTTATTCTTGATGGGGTTCGCATCATTTGGTATCAGAGCAAAAGATTTCTCGTCTCAGGTTTGCCTATCCCATTTAAATTTAGTTTCTTTTCCTTATCTAACTGAATTTCTTTCTTTTACCCCATTCGAAATCTTGTTCTGTTATTAACGAAAGAAAGAATCTGAAAAAAAGGGATCCAAAAAAAAAATTCGAAAAAAAATCCAAAAAAAAAGAAAAAAAAGGGGTCTGAAAAAAAAAGGGTCCGAAAAAAAAAAGAGTAAAAAGATTTTTTTTTCGTTTGTTTCCAATAAGCCAGAAAATCACCTCACCCCAAAGACAAAAAAATTTTTTTTTGGAAATTTTACTGAATTGTGTTTTGAAAATCTAATCACTCATATCCCTTGTTTTTTTACCTTTTGAACCTGAATTCCCTTGGTGAGTTCTTGGTAAATTATTGCTGGAATTTTGAATATTGTTTGAATAGTTTTAAAAGAACTGAAAGAGGATTATCGAGTGGAAAAAGGCAAGAGTGATTAGCATATTAGAGGGTAAAAACCGATTATACTGAGTGAAACACGAGTGGAATAGAGTGAATCATTCTTTGAGTGAAAACACGTGAGGGAGTTGTGAGGTCCTTTCCTTTTTTTTGTTGTTTTCTAACTTTGATTTGCAGCAATCATGTCTCACAACAGTGAAAAAAACATCACCGAAAGTGCTACAGGGATGGCTGACCCAAAGTTGCTCAGGGAAGCCATGATGAGTGAGATGAGGCGTGTGATGAGGTTAGAATTGGAGCAGGTACATGAATGGATTACCTAAGCCGACCTAACAAATAAAGAATAAGTAATTACTAAATATTAGTAATTTATTAATTTATTTTGCAGAAGAACGATAAGGGGAAGGCTATAGCAAATAGTGTTCCTGCTCCAGCAGCGTTTGTCGTATTCATGGGATATCAGACGGGTATCTACACAAACTAGGAAAGATGCTACGACCAGGTATTCGATTTTAATGGATCCTGTTGCCGGCTTTACTACTCAAAAGAGGACGCTCGATTCTCGAGATTCATAGGCCGTCTCGTGAAGATCTTTGATCCGAACCTTCACATCTACTCTCTCTTAGAGGATGAACCACGGCTTCGCTATTGCAAGAATACAGCGATCAAAGAGCTATCGCTCAGCTGCTTTGCCTATTACGAAAGCTGTATTGCCCGAAGGGGGCATACTGCAAGAGCGTAGGTGAGTGGTAAGCGTAGGAGGCGTGCCCGAAGGGCAGCGGCAGTAGTGTGGTTCCAAGTGCCGTCGCTAGATTGAGATCTGCAGGGTGGCGGGGACTTCGACTGCCATGTTTCGGGTGGAGAAGGGGGTGGTAGGCTTAGTAGGGCTCGAACCTACAATATAACTGTTATGAGCAGTACGTTTCAACCAATTAAACTATAAACCCCTGCGGATCACTACATGCAATTCGCCCACTTCGCAGGAAGAGCGGGCGGAAAGAGGAGGCTTTTGCTCCATTTGCTTTTTCTGAATCCTAGGAACGAACGATTGGATAAAAAATGATTTTATTATTGTTTATAGATATAATTATAATATTTTAATTGGATTATTAATTAAAATAATATAATTAAGCAAGCGGCCGTTTCACGACTCAAACTGCCGATATGCTTTCCGGCTCGCAACGACTCAAAGGGGCGAGGGCTCTCTTAAAGCTTGCAATGCCGGCTGTTCGCCTTTAGTTATAAGTGGATGGAGGGTGCTTCTCAACTAGAGTTGGGGGTGGGGTCCCTATAGCGGCTAGGTTGAGTCTTCCTACATGGCTGGACGCCCAGCTCTAGACGAAGGGGGTTACCACCACATCCTCTTCCGATAGACTTAAGCCTTTGAATACTCAGGCGGGGTAGAAAATCTTCTCTCAAAAAGAGACAGACTAGAGATGACAAGAGGAAGGTATTCGGTTAAAAAAAGATAAGGTAGTCAGAACAGCTTCAGCTCATACAAGTAGAAATCTCAATATTAGGTATAGACCCCAACATTCCAATATAAAGACAATTTCTAAGCCTTAGGCTGAAGACATGTATGTCCTAATCTACAATGCCACAACAAAAAAAGAGAAAGTAGAGGGAACAACACCAGACAGAGTAGAAAGGGCAAAAGACTAAGGTAAACGAAGTTTCTCAAAAAAAGAAAAAAGAGAGCTTGCCAACTCTACGGTCCTTCCCAACCCCCTTATTCACATTGGCCTCTCGTATGATCCTGTACAAGACAGGAGGTATGAGAGAAGTGAATATGATGCATTTTTTTGCAAGCCGGAAAGAAGATTCATTGAGAGAGCAGGAAGATTCAAAAATCAGAACATATTCGATGATAAGGAGAGAGAGTACCAAGACTAGCGCCAGGGGATTGCTCGGAGTTTGCAGTTTCAACAATAAGGAACTTAGGTGGAGAATGAAGAGAAGAAAGAAGTGAAGAATCACCAGTTATATTCTTTGATGTACCCAAAGAAAGTAAGCAGCCCCCTATGTTCTAAGCCTAAGGGAGAGCAGCAAGATGAGCTTTGTCTAACTGTCAACGAGAGTTTGCATTCTGCCGCTTGCGAGAGTCTGCAATCATGTGACCCGGTTTCTTGCAATAGTGGCATATGATCTTGGACATGTCTCCGTCGGTCTGATGCACCAGCAGGAGCTTCCAGATTGAAGATTCGTCATTATAGGGTCGATGTCCCGAAGCATGTTCAGCTGCAAGAACCTGATCTGAAGAACCCTGATGAATAGAAGATCGACACCCAGCACCCAACCTAGTAAGAGGGAGCAAGTCGAGTCTCCTCGAATTTCACATCAGCAACTGCTCTCTCAATGTCTGGTGGCCATTGTTGACAGAGAGATTCTCTATTATAGGAAGTAAAATAAGCGCAGTTAGCAAGATCCTCTGCTATTTCAGCTGCCGTTGAAGGAAGAACCGATGTGATTGCTCGAGTTGAAGAAGTGGATGCTGGTATAGTAGATAAAAAAAGGCTACTAAAAGGATAGATTTCTCTCTATTGATTAAGTCATTTGCCTAGTCAGATGCCATGATCACACGTTCTGACGGATGGAACTCGTAAACCGTTTATTCTCTATTCGAATTCTTGATTCCTTATCCCCCTCCCTTTTCTTTCCCCCTGGCCGTGTGTGTGGGCCACACTTCAGAAAGGCCAGATGGGGGTCCTTCACTTACTTGTGTTAGCCCCCTTATAAGGTTAAAAGAAGAGTCGACGGCGTCGGATATAGAATTCACTAGCAGGGCTTTGTAATTGATCTACTAGTAGAAAAAGATCTCGCATTACATTATCCCCTTGGCTGCCTCTTTGAGCAAGGGTTGCGCGAGGTCTGACCAGCTGTATTTATCCCGCGAAAAGGAAGGCGCGAAAAATGACTCGACGAAGGCTTACAGCCTGATACAAATAATGGCTTGACTACAAAGGAGCCAGTTCAAGTTCCAACTGGGCCGGTTACAAGAGCACAAGAAAAGAAGTTCAAACATGCACTTAATGGGCTGATTCAAGAGGTTTGGGCTCAAGTAAATTCGTGGAGGCCCATTGAGGATGGTTCACGACTTCAAAAAAGATGCATCAATATGATTCAACTAGTAGAAGAATCTGGTCAAAATTGATTATTTCCATTTGTTTTATTTCTAGAACTTTCATTGTATTGATTAGCAAATTAAGGGGCTGATTGTTTACTTTTGTTTTGTTTCTATTTCTTAAACTTTCCTTGTATTGATCAGCTAAATTAAAGGGCTGATTGTTTCCTTTTGTTTTATTTCTATTTCTTGAACTTTTCTTGTAGGAAACTTTCCTTGTATTTTTTTTAGCCTATGAAAAGGCGTCTAATGGAATAGAAGGGAGACAGTTTAGAGATAATTTGTGAGTTTATTCTATTTGGTTCTTTGAAGGACTATTCGAACTTATCGGAATTCTTCCGTGGCGTTCACCATCGACTTATCAAACGGCTTCCCACTACCATTTGTGGCGTCTTCCTTATACCAAGGTTCTTGTTTCGCATTAAACAACGGGTTGAGGTCAATTATACCGAGGTTCTTGTTTTTGTTGACGCAACGGGTCGAGGTCTCCCATCCAAACCTGATCAAGAACGTTCTTGGATTTTTCCTCTTGTTCTACGGGTCTCGTTATTCTTGATGGGGTTCGCATCATTTGGTATCAGAGCAAAAGATTTCTCGTCTCAGGTTTGCCTATCCCATTTAAATTTAGTTTCTTTTCCTTATCTAGCTGAATTTCTTTCTTTTACCCCATTCGAAATCTTGTTCTGTTATTAACGAAAGAAAGAATCTGAAAAAAAGGGATCCAAAAAAAAAATTCGAAAAAAAATCCAAAAAAAAAGAAAAAAAAGGGGTCTGAAAAAAAAAGGGTCCGAAAAAAAAAAGAGTAAAAAGATTTTTTTTTCGTTTGTTTCCAATAAGCCAGAAAATCACCTCACCCCAAAGACCAAAAAAAATTGTTTTGGAAATTTTACTGAATTGTGTTTTGAAAATCTAATCACTCATATCCCTTATTTTTTTACCTTTTGAACCTGAATTCCCTTGGTGAGTTCTTGGTAAATTGTTGCTGGAATTTTGAATATTGTTCGAATAGTTTTAAAAGAACTGAAAGAGGATTATCGAGTGGAAAAAGGCAAGAGTGATTAGCATATTAGAGGGTAAAAACCGATTATACTGAGTGAAACACGAGTGGAATAGAGTGAATCATTCTTTGAGTGAAAACACGTGAGGGAGTGTGTGAGGTCCTTTCCTTTTTTTTGTTGTTTTCTAACTTTGATTTGCAGCAATCATGTCTCACAACAGTGAAAAGAGCATCACCGAAAGTGCTACAGGGATGGCTGACCCAAAGTTGCTCATGGAAGCCATGATGAGTGAGATGAGAGGTGTGATGAGGTTAAAATTAGAGCAGGTACATGAATGGATTACCTAAGCTGACCTAACAAATAAAGAATAAGTAATTACTAAATATTAGTAATTTATTAATTTATTTTGCAGAAGAACGATAAGGGGAAGGCTATAGCAAATAGTGTTCCTGCTCCAGCAGCGTTTGTCGTATTCATGGGATATCAGTCGGGTATCTACACAAATTAGGAAAGATGCTACGACCAGGTATTCGATTTTAATGGATCCTGTTGCAGGCATTACTACTCAAAAGAGGACGCTCGATTCTCGAGATTCATAGGCCGTCTCGTGAAGATCTTTGATCCGAACCTTCACATCTACTCTCTCTTAGAGGATGAACCACGGCTTCGCTATCGCAAGAATATAGCGATCAAAGAGCTATCGCTCAGCTGCTTTGCCTATTACAAAAGCTGTATTGCCCGAAGGGGGCATGCTGCAAGAGCGTAGGTGAGTGGTAAGCGTAGGAGGCGTGCCCGAAGGGCAGCGGCAGTAGTGTGGTTCCAAGTGCCGTCGCTAGATTGAGATCTGCAGGGTGGCGGGGACTTCGACTGCCATGTTTCGGGTGGAGAAGGGAGTGGTAGGCTTAGTAGGGCTCGAACCTACAATATAACTGTTATGAGCAGTACGTTTCAACCAATTAAACTATAAACCCCTGCGGATCACTACTTGCAATTCGCCCACTTCGCGGGAAGAGCGGGCGGAAAGAGGAGGCTTTTGCTCCATCTGCTTTTTCTGAATCCTAGGAACGAACGATTGGATAAAAAATGATTTTATTATTGTTTATAGATATAATTATAATATTTTAATTGGATTATTAATTAAAATAATATAATTAAGCAAGCGGCCGTTTCACGACTCAAACTGCCGATATGCTTTCCGGCTCGCAACGACTCAAAGGGGCGAGGGCTCTCTAAAAGCTTGCAATGCCGGCTGTTCGCCTTTAGTTATAAGTGGATGGAGGGTGCTTCTCAACTAGAGTTGGGGGTCGTGTCCCTATAGCGGCTAGGTTGAGTCTTCCTACATGGCTGGACGCCCAGCTCTAGACGAAGGGGGTTACCACCACATCCTCTTCCGATAGACTTAAGCCTTTGAATACTCAGGCGGGGTAGAAAATCTTCTCTCAAAAAGAGACAGACTAGAGATGACAAGAGGAAGGTATTCGGTTAAAAAAAGATAAGGTAGTCAGAACAGCTTCAGCTCATACAAGTAGAAATCTCAATATTAGGTATAGACCCCAACATTCCAATATAAAGACAATTTCTAAGCCTTAGGCTGAAGACATGTATTTCCTAATCTACAATGCCACAACAAAAAAAAGGGAAGTAGAGGGAACAACACCAGACAGAGTAGAAAGGGCAAAAGACTAAGGTAAACGAAGTTTCTCAAAAAAAGAAAAAAGAGAGCTTGCCAACTCTACGGTCCTTCCCAACCCCCTTATTCACATTGGCCTCTCGTATGATCCTGTACAAGACATGAGGTATGAGAGAAGTGAATATGATGCATTTTTTTGCAAGCCGGAAAGAAGATTCATTGAGAGAGCAGGAAGATTCAAAAATCAGAACATATTCGATGATAAGAAGAGAGAGTACCGAGACTAGCGCCAGGGGATTGCTCGGAGTTTGCAGTTTCAACAATAAGGAACTTAGGTGGAGAATGAAGAGAAGAAAGAAGTGAAGAATCACCAGTTATATTCTTTGATGCACCCAAAGAAAGTAAGCAGCCCCCTATGTTCTAAGCCTAAGGAAGAGCAGCAAGATGAGCTTTGTCTAACTGTCAACGAGAGTTTGCATTCTGCCGCTTGCGAGAGTCTGCAATCATGTGACCCGGCTTCTTGCAATAGTGGCATATGATCTTGGACATGTCTCCGTCGGTCTGATGCACCAGCAGGAGCTTCCAGATTGAAGATTCGTCATTATAGAGTCGATGTCCCGAAGCATGTTCAGCTGCAAGAACCTGATCTGAAGGACCCTGATGAATAGAAGATCGACCCCCAGCACCCAACCTAGTAAGGGGGAGCAAGTCGAGTCTCCTCGAATTTCACATCAGCAACTGCTCTCTCAATGTCTGGTGGAGGAACTCGATGTTGAATTGAGGGTCTAACATTCTCGAACTCAGGCCTCGATGCCCATCAAAAACTTAGAGAGCCCCTTTATACTCTATAAGGCTATTCTATGTTATATGAAATTCTTCCCGACAAGAGACTTTAGAATGGGTGCCTCTATCAAAGAAAAGGGTCCCTCATGATCAGCTAGTCCCATCGAAGGCTAAGCCTTTGGTAATAAATAGTATTGCACACTTCTTTCTTTATTTAACCCATAAGCTAGTGCATGTTCTTCATGTTGCAACTGATAGAAAGGTGGAGAATCATCCTGAGAATAAAGATGACTTATGTAATAAAAAATCTCTATAGCAGTCACAAAAGAGGTGACGGTGTATATGGGGCTCAAAGGAAGTACACAAGTCATCCCATTTAAAACTAAGCACTTTTTATCTTTTGTAGGAAATCCCCTTCTCTAGTTTTGAAAAATGGAAGCGACCCGCCCACATAAGCACAAGATTTTTTCCCGAGCAAATCATTCTTCATCACATAAGCCCATTAAAAGTAATTTCCAGATGCTTCTTTCAGAAGAGCACGGAAAAAGCATATGGAATCCATTGTACTAAGACCCGAAGGATCATCCGACGGACTAAAAACTAGTCGACGAAGGCTTAACTCAAGCAATCACTCAAGAGAAGAAAGGATTTTAGCTTGCCAGATTCGTAAAAGAAGAAGAAGAAGCCGGGTCTTCTTCTTTCTTTTTTAGGGCAATAAATGGTTAAATTAAAGAGCTAGGGCGGCAGCAAGAGTCTCTCACAAACTCGAGTTCGACGACCTCTGATTCAAATCCAATCGACTAGATCCGTTCACATGATAAAAAAACGATTCATGAAGAAGAAGTTCCTGCCTATTTTCTTTCTTTTTGATGAATGATAAAGAAGCGCTTGATCCGGGCCTTCTAAGGGCATCGAGATCAAGGAGATCATGGGATCAAAGTGGACGTTCCCGATTTCCATGCCTGATTGCATCTCGAGGGCTTTCGTCGATTGGTTAAGTAGCGTGGAGAAGTTCTTTGATTGGAAAGAACTATCCGAGGTATACGAAGGTGAAATTCCTGAGCACGGGTCATGCCACAATTTGGTGGGATCAAGTCCAAGCAAGGCGTGAGCGTAAAGGCAAAGGGAAAGGGAAGTACATGAGACAAGATGCGATCGAGGTTGTAGGATCCATTTCTACCCTCTGATTAGACCCAAAGCTTGTTCCAAAGGTTTCACTTCGCTTTAGACGGATAGGAGGGGATAAGCGTACAACGAAAGCCCCTCCTCCAGAAAATAAGAGTTGCGGAGTTCTACCAATTGTTTATTCGCAATGGCTTGAATGAATCCGACGAAGAATCCCTTGCGTCGATAGGACTTGAGGTTCTAAATCTGACGATGAAATCTCGATGCATCAGATGTGGAAAGTGAACTATCAACTAGCTCTAAAGGCCGAGGAAAAGCTAAAGAGGACCACATGGAGGCACCGAAGGTGATAGGGGATCGACCAACGGGAGAGGTGACGGGAGCTCGACCGACCCGTCGATCCTAACCCTCGGAGAGTGAAGCGTTAGAAATCCCGTGTCCAATGGCTGAATCTTCGAGACCAGAACTCTAGCTTTTTCTTTAACTCCATAAAGAATCACTATAATAGGAGAAAGATTGTCTATATTTGTGGAGAGGATGGCATGAGGATCAACAACCCCTTTGATGATAAGGATGAGATTGTGTGGTATTTCAACAATTTGCTTGGGACTGGCCCTCAAAATGAGCAGGTTGATCTCGAAGCTCGACGGAAGGCTCTCCCTGAGCAGATTACGCCAGACCAGGTTGTGGAATTGGGCAGAGAGGTCACCGAAGAGGAAATCAGATTGGTTTTTTCCTCCGTCGAAGGATAATAAGGCTTCAGGTCCTCCTGACTTCAGTGCAACATTCTACATTCTTCAAAAAAGCTTCGGAGCATTATTGGTAAGGATATTACGAGAGCTATCCAGGATTTCTTTGATGCAGGCCGGATGCTTAAGGAGATTAATGCGACCGCAATCACCTTGATCCCTAAAGTCAGTACCCAACCCGACCCTGAAGAAGTCTCAGAGGCCTATTTCGTCTTGCAATATGATCGTAAAGTGCATAGTGAAAATCATTCCCAACAGAAGAAAGCCTGCGGCTTCCTTCTCTAGTAGGGAGACAACAGACAACCTTTAGTGAAGGGCGGAGAATTAGTGACAACATTTGACTCTCCCAGGAGCTCCTAGTAGAAACTATCATCGAAGTCGACGGTATGCCTCACTGTGCTTTGAAAGTGGATTTAATGAAAGCTTATGTTAACTTGCGGTGGGATTTTCTCCTTGTGGTTCTGCAGATAGTAATGGGATGGATTAAGGAATGTGTCACAATCGCTAGATTCTCGATCTACATCAATGGCGAATTGAACGGATTTTTTCCGGGCTACAAGGGTCTGCGTCAAGGGGATCAAATGCCGCCTTATCTCTTTGTGCTAGCGTAGGAGGTCTTTTCCGGGCTGCTGAATAGGATGGTGGAGGGCGGTTTCAGGTACCATTTGGGGTGCTAGAAGGAACATATCTCCCACTTATGCTTTGCGGATGATCTTATGATCTTCTATCGGGGGGAGTCCGACTCGGTTTCTAGGGTTTCTGGTTGCCTACAGCAATTCGATGGATCTTTCGGGTCTTTCTCCGAATCCATATAAAAGTCACTTATTCACTAGTGGAGTTCTAGCGGTTGTCAAGGAAGAGTTGTAAGGAGAAGCGACTCTATAAACACAATCAATAGATGAGTTCCGTTAGCGGCACTGTGGAATACATCCGTTCACTCCTCACTCTACTAACGCAAAGTAAGTGATTATTGATATCCGGCTGCCTTGATCGACTCCTCCATTCATCGCCTACTTCATCATCGTTGGTCCTTTTTCACTAATGATCTGATCTAATGATTTCGCCTTCATTATATATGAAAATCTCGGTGATGTCTTCGACGGATGCAAGCAAAGAACCGATACCACAGTCTTCGCCAAGACAGCAGGAAGGAATAGAATCGAGACAAGCCAAGAAAGATAAGAAGTTTTTGGCTATATGCTGGAAACATGCAAGTCGAACGTTGTTACATCAGTACTTGTTTGTGCTGACGGGACTATGTTTTCAATCAATTTGGTTCACACCTAGCTATGGCCCAATCTAATCATATGAAAACTTGGATGAGAATGAACACCTGAATCATGTACAATGTGTACTGGAAGTCTTGCGACGGGAGAAACTGAATCATGTACAATTTGGAGAAAGAGACAAAGCAACTGAGATCAGAATGAGTAGCATTGGTCTCTCCGTTTGGTCCGACTAATCAATGTAAAAAAGATTCCATCGATCGGTGAAGCACATCAACGGAAGTGCGCACTCCTGCGCTCTCCTCTGACGCTTCTATTCCCCTCATCAAAAAAATGGACTCCCCTAATGTGGAGCACATGTGTTTGTGAAGATGCGTTGGTTGATCCGAAGACATGGCCACTACTAGCCTATGGTCCTGTTAGATTGCATAGCACATGCTGACGAACTGCGATGCCTGCCAGAGGTATGGACCAATCCAGCGCAAGCCGGCTTCCGATTCCTACCCTATTATCAAGTCGTCGGCCATTTCGAGGTTGGGCCATGGATATCATCAGAAAGATCTATCCCAGATCGTCAAAGAGGTCATGCTTTTCTCCTAGTAGCTACGGCCCAGCCTTCCCCACTTCTGAAGTTGTAACTTCTCTGGGGAGCATGTCTTGAATCTCTGAAGAAACCTTTTCATGGACCACTCCCCTTATCTGGCTCCAATCTGCTTGGAAATTGCTGTTTTACGGAAGATATCATTAAAATGCTTCGACATTTCAGTCTCCTCCTCACACTGGATATGCAAATATGAAACTCGGATTCTGACGTGCGGTATATAGAGTATGGACTTCCTTCATCCCGTCGGTCTATTTCTGTTTTTATTTTATCGGAGATGGAATATCCAGAAATTTAGAGATCTCCTCCCAAAACATCTTTCTGCATTCCATTTCCGACAATTCAAATCTCAAGAGATGGTCTTGACAGAGCGTTCTGGAGTCTTTTTGACGTACCGGATGGCAGCTTCTCTGTTCTGTAGGCTTGACATCATGTAAGGAAGAAAAAGGAAGATTTTTCAATCTTTTGAGAACATTTGGCATGACGGTGATTCCTTTGAAGATTGACTTTCTAGAAGCTTCTTCAGAATCCAACAGAGGGTATAATGAAAAAGAGGGGATAGACGATTGGTGTCTGACATGTGTTTGCTTCGGGGTCTTTCATCGTCTAATGCTTCGTCACAGGTCAGGGTGCAAAACAGGTTTGGATTCTTTCAAATGTTTAGTCTCGTCAATTATTTTGAGAATCTCATCTACATTTTCTTTCCGACGGACACATTCGTTCGGGCCTTTCCTTTTTCTTTCTCTATTTTGTTCAATCTTCATTCAATTTATCATATAAAGACTTCGTCTCTTTCTATTGACGTGACGAGTGAGTTGACTTTCTCAAAATTGATGTTCGAACCGACGTGGATCAACCAAAAGGGGAACTGCCACAACTCATATCTATCGCGTCAGCTTATGCTGTATACCGTCTATTTCCCATTCGTTTCCTTTAGATGACGGAAACTCCTTCTGCAATCGATTCTATCTCCCCAAGGGACTTTATAGAATTCAGGTCCAGCAGAAGATTGACGTAACGGTACGGTAGAAAGTCCAATAAATCTCCTCCGACAAAAAGGCACTGACCTGACCACAATCAATCAGTTTATTGTTCTGGTTCTATAGAGTCGGAGACCGTAAAGAGAAGACTCATCGTTTGAAGTCTGGTTCTATCCAACCAGACTAAACTCAAACATTCCTGGAACTCGACAACCGGTATTCCTCATTCTGTTTAGCCCAGGAAGACGAGTTCGTCGCCTCTGAATCCATCTCCTTTCTGTTTATTTCTTCATCAATTGATGAACTGATTGCCTCTACGCTGTCGAGACAGTTTCGGCTTGCTTTCGCTCCTACAACTACCTATGCTCACTTTGCATAGGCTACTTTTGCCTGGTCAATGTCACCTCTCATCTATTCGACGTAAATGAAAAGTACCAGAATCCCATACCTCTTTAGTCTGTCAGAGTCTGGGGCGGAGCTGAACACCAACCCAATCTCGATGTGTCGAAAGATGCTCTGTTCACATACTCATTTTCACACATAGGCACAGACTAGAAAGAAGGGGCCTTCGTCAACATCTCATCGTCGTCTATATGTATGTTTATTCCGAAGCGATAACGTCATATTATGAAGCAACATTACTATAACGTCATTACTCACGTCGAGTATATCTCGAAGCACCCTAATTTTGTTTTGTCGAATTGCATTTTTTCTTGACATACCATATTCCTCCTTTGCCAGAGACTCATCCTCGACACTCGTCTGAGAAAGAGACGCACATCCATAAAATGAACCTTTGACTATTTACAGTTGGTCATGATGACGGGCCAAGCTAAATGACGAAGGAAGGTGGGGCGATCTGCTTCGATGGAATTTGCCCATACCGAATGGAAGCCCTCTTTTCTTACGCAAGGGAGAACTAGGCATAAAAGGATCAACCGCACATGCAGTCAATCTGGGACTGACTTTGACTTCAACGGGAGGGGAACTGATTCTCCCATTCTCTCAGGGTATGCCGTGTTCAGAGAGCCAGCCTTTTTTTTCTTTTTCTGGAAAAAAGGGAGCCTTTTTGCCCTTTGGCTGTCTCAAATCCGGTACTATTCGAACTACATCGGACGTTGATCCTGTACAAACGAGTATGTAGGAAAGCTCCTTTGGAGCACCAGTCATAAATTGACTTTCATCAAAACCAGCTCGAGAGAGGACCGGAAAGTGTGTTTCTAGCATATAGATGGTTTTTGACTTGTTTAGGCATTTGGTGTCCCTCTTGCCATAACAATCAATTCAATCTCTCCACTAAAGGCATGGCACTCCCGAGATGATTGAACGATGGGACCCGGTATATACTGATGATCCGCGGCGGAGAGGTATCGATATTCCACTATGTGATGAACGAGAAAGGCTATGTTCCGGTTCTCCACGACAGAGAGAGAGGTATGGCCGCATGAGCAAAGGCATTCGACATAAACTCGGGTAGAGAAAGAAGTAGTTCGATACGGTGATCCACTCACTTTTCCTTGCCCACATTGCGTCGGCTTGTTTCCCCTCTTTGATAGAATCCTCTTCAGTGACGTCCCCTTCGTCAATGGCACTCTCTTATTCAACCGATTCATGCACTTCCCTTTACTTATGAACGTTGGCCTTCCAATACCAAAGAGATAGGGGATTGAAAAAGCCTTCCATTCAATAATATCGACAAATCAGATGCAGGCTAGGTATACCAGTAGGCATAGGCACCACTATGGATTCTGGGGCATTCATCCAACGCGAGTCAGTCCTTTTGAGCAATTGAGGAAAGCTAGTCCTTCAAAAATATCATCGGATGCGTCAGACAGACCCTTTACTCATTTAGGATAACTAACCTCCTTTCCCTTCTCTTCCTGTGATCGGATCGATCGGTTGCCCTAAAAGACATGTCATCTCATTTCATTATCGCTTGTGTCGGGACAATCCCACCATCGCTTTTGAGAGAATTTACTCCGTCACCGTCAGGTCTAGACTTGCTACAGGTACTGCTACTGGCTCTGTACTGACTTGGGGAAGGCTTGGGACACGTCAGTACTGGCTTAGCTGACCCTTTACTGGAGTTACAGTTCTAGTTCTGTCAACTCGGATTTTACCAAATACCTAAACCGTCAGTCCATGGAAAGTGACGAAAAAGTCAGCACATAAAAGCTCTTTTTACGACCGAGGACTTGCTTTTCTGCACCGTCACTCCGTCAGACCCTTTTCGTTGCATTGCCTTTGGAGTTTTCAAGCTTCTCGTACTCTTTCGGAATGATGAAGACGCTTCCCCCATGAAAGTACTCCCTAAAACAGAGGCTGACGGGACTCCCTGTCCTGATGAAAGAAAGATGTGTTGAGAAAGAAAGGTGCCCATCTAGAAGAGGTATTTCGATGTCTTTTGATATGTCATTTTTTTTCGGTATATTGTCGAATTGGTTTCAATCCAGCATCCCTCCGACCTATTTCAGGAAATACAGAACTACTACCCAGCCTTATTCCTGGCAAAAAATGCTGTGGGATTCATCCTCACATTCGACATAGGTACCGATAGTCCGGGCTCCCAGACAGAAGACTGAACCAAGCATATGGTAGGTCAGACCGGCAGGGGAGAAAGACTATTACAGGAGATGGCGGGGAAACATATGTCTCGTCTATTGGGGGAATGGGAAGCCCGTCAGAATGAGGAAGCGTGCACACGTAGATTGGAAGGGTAACATCCTTCGGGAGGTCAGTCGTCAATATAATCGCTCGAATGGCCTTCCTCCAGTAAGTTGCAACATTTGCGAAGGATTCAACAGCTTGCCTGCTGTACCTCCCAGCCTTGCCTATCAATGCCATAGTTTCGGACAAGCTATTTGGTTCTACATCAAATGGCTCCCAAAGCGAAGCAGAATGAAACGAAACAAAAGCCGCGGGAGAGGATACGTGACGGTATCACATTAGCGCGACTAGACTGGTGTATGACTCCGTTGGTTAGTAAACCAGAGGAAAGAAGTTGGTAAGAATGTCTATAGATAGAGACTTTCGATCGAGGTGATTGATACCGACGCTCTTCCTAGGCGACCCTCCTTTTGAAAGGAGCTTCGTTTGCTTCCGAAGCCGGATCGACTATCGCTGATCCTAAATTTCATTTCCTAAAGTACTATCAAGAGCTAAGAAAGTACGAGATCGGTTATCTACGAAATTCGAAAGAAATGTTTGTTGTTCTAAAACTAGCTAGTTCACAGTCTTGTCTTAAATCAAAAAAGCATCTCTATAGACGACAGCAGGTGACACACCGCCCAATTGGGTTTATGCTTGCTTGGTATCTTCGGGAAGATAGCAAACCATAATCATATATGCAATTCGTTTTTCTCTTTCTCTTTTTGTGTGGAAGTGAAGATAGACCTGAAGGGAAAGCAAAGCCGTTTGAGAATCTTTTTTCAATAGACAGTGGGACCTCGCGGCTCGAGCCGCATTTCACGAAGTTAGGCTTTGTCACCCACCATTCGACATGTGATCTAAACAACACACAACTATAGAAAAGCAGAAAACGAAATCTCAAGTGAAAAGGCAGTGAGGGTTTTGAAAAGGCATAGATTGACCTGAGTTCATCGATTTGTATCCAGATTTTCACTTATCCCCGTACATCGACAGTGGCTTGCCCTCTCCATCTTCCAGCTCTAGAGAGCGTCTTTGAGCTCGGCAACCTCTTTTGGGGCGTCGGCCTACTGTCTTTCCAAAAGATTCGTTTCCAGACGTATTCTGGTTCCGACTCTTTTTATGATGAATCATTCTCTGATGAAACAAAACAGAAATCGTCATTTAGTTTGGAAAACAATTCCGACGGTTTTGCTTTCCTTTAGAGTCGACAAATCTCTATCCTCTGAGGAACCACATCCTCCAGTCACCTATTCTACAAATAAAAGTTCCATTTCGATGATGAGAAGATAAAGATCCTACTTCTTCACAAGCCTTCTCTGGCACACCCACTCAAAAGAAAAAATATTTCTGTGATTCTGTCGAAGACTTTGTCGAAGAAATCTATGTGATTCACTCCATATTTCTGACGCAGGCTTACCTCTCCTCTAGCTTATTCGAGTGTGTAAAATAGGTCCGCTCGTGCGAAATATCCTGAAGAAAAGCTAAAACCAGGAGGGAGGAATTCACTCCATGGTCAAAGAAAAATAGCAACTCTTCACCAGTTCCGAGAAAAAAGTCGACGTCGATCTCTGTAAGAGAAATGGCACTAGGAAAGGAAGTGAAAACAAACACGCTCGACCTTTGGGAAAGTAAATTCCAGTAAATGGAGAGTATGTGGCGGAGACAGTTCATTCACCTTCGGTCTTGCATAAGCAGCTGAAGTGGACAGAAAGTCAGAAATTTGCGAAAGTACCTGAAGGATCTACAGAATAGCCTCGCCTCAATGCCATTCTATAGAGTTTTTTTCATTCCAAAAGACCCACTACTCAGAGCATATTAAAGAAAGAAAGGAGCTGGTGATGTTTCTGATGCAAGCGAAGATAGTCAAAATGAAGAATCTTAGGACCTTATCCGGCATCATCAAAATCTTGCACCTCCTGCGTTCCAAACACTAGGAAGTATACCCCCCAGAACCTCCTCTCCTACCGTCAACCACCCTTGTCGAAAGTGAAGTCGTATAGGTTTTTGAGGAAGATATAGTGAACACTTTGTTGGAAGATCCATCGGCATATCTTTAGTTTCGACAAGTCGCGCGGACATCATCAGTCCTCCTACCTGAGTCGACGCTTCATCCTTACCACCGTCGAAAGAAGACCGACGCCGATAACCTCAGCTTCGTGGTTGGGGATGGTAGATCCATCCCCCCGGGATGAAGTGAAAAATCTTCCCAGAAGGGTTTTGAAAAGGCATAGCAAGCATGCGGCTAAACTATCAAATACCATTGATTAACTACACCTGCATCGTCGGAAGATGAAGAAATTTCACAACGGAACGGGGGTACGTTCTCGGTGGAAACCCACTTCCGAGGACTATTTACGGGAACAAAAGACTTCCACTTCTCTTTTCATTCCTTACTTAAAGAATGTGAAGGGGCCCACCTCACCACTCCCCTTCCCCTGCTCCATGGCTGAAACATGACCTGTATCTTCACATTTTTTTCTTCTGCCAAGAAGAGAAAGAAAGAGTACAGTTTTGTTTACGATTGGAAGACAAATGAAATCAGAGAGGCCATCATTGGGGCAAACAATGCAATAGTTTCGGTTAGAGCAAATCCCAAAATGGCATAACCAAATAATTGTTTAGCCAATGAGGGATTTCGCACCTCGGAATGAATCGAGGAACTGAAGACGTTTCCAATACCGACAGCTGCTTCCGCTAAAGCAATTGTCACTGCTCTGGCACCTATAGATGTAGCCTGTACCTTTTTTTGGATATATCAGGCTCTCATTGTCTTCCGTGTGAAGCTTTGATGAAAAATGGGAGCCCACATATTTGATTGTCTTAGGCTACTCCTGTCTTTATCAGGCATTCGCTTGGTTTTTCTTGGAATGAATTTTTGTGAAACTGATGCTTTAGAGAGGATTTATGTTTTGTCAGGCTTCTTTTGTCAATGTTGTTGTAGAAATTATGATATGAGATTTTTAGCAAACCTCCAGCTATCAACGGATTTGACTTGCCTTTACTAACTACCGTTTGAGTTGGGCTAGCCATGCCATTCCCCTCCGCATGATGAGTTTGTCAAGGATTTCATTTGTGCTATATGCCAAACTAATCCTTTTAGTATTATATATACGTATATAACCTCTTTCTTTTTTTTTTTTTTGACTAGTCGCTCATGTTGTCAAAATTTTGTATGCCTTCATCTTCCATGTTTCTGAGTAGATTCGATGGTGTATATTTTTCTGCCCATTCTGTCATGTCTTGCTGAAGTAATCTGTCTTCTCCCCTTTTCTTTTGTCTATAGTACTGAATTAATTCCTTATGGGCTGACCTGATAAACTTTGGGACCCTACAAACAATTTCATTGTCTACATAGACTCTATAGATTTCAGTTCCTGTGGCTAGTCTGAATCTATTTCCACTGAAAAATATGAGAGAAAAGGAAAGAAGGGAGAGCCCCCAAAATACTAGAGATACAGAACCCATGCAAGCTAGATTATTCTTTAAAACAAACGATGAGCTATCTTTTTTTCCAGAAGATATCAGGCAAAACATTCACCAGAAAGTTCAAGGTAAGTTCAATAAGAAAGCCGAAGACATGCAACAGATACTCAGAGAAATCCAAAAAAAAGAAAGAAGATGCAGAGGAGTAACTGTAGAGCAAGTGATACATTATGCCAACACCGATAGGTGCGTCAACAGCAATACAAACTGCAGCATCATGGACCCCTCACAACCAAAATGCCAATGTGAGTTAGCTTATGGCATCTACAGACTAAATATTCAATTAGGCCAAGACGTATCAGCCTATATCCCCACCAATGTGATCCCCATTACAGATGGACAAATCTGTTCGGAAATAGAGCTCTTTTATCGCGGAATTAGACATTCAATTAACGTTGGCTTATCTGTCAGTCGCGTCGGGTCTGCCGCTCAGTTGAAAGCTATGAAACAAGTCCGCTGTAGTTCAAAACTGGAATTGGCACAATATCGCGAAGTGGCCGCCTTCGCTCAATTTGGCTTAGACCTTGATGCAGCGACTCAGGTATTACCGGAGAGAGGTGCAAGGCTTACAGAAGTGCCCAAACAACCACAATATTCACCACTTCCAATTGAAAAACAAATTGTAGTGATTTATGCAGCGATCAAGGGCTTCTGTGATCGAATGCCACTAGACAAAATTTCTCAATATGAGAGAGCCATTCGAAGTATTATAGATCCCGAATTACTAAAATCCTTCTTAGAAAAGGGTGGGTTAACGGAAGAAAGAAAAATGGAACCAGATGCATTATTAAAAGAAAGCGCTTTGCCTTACCTATGATGCCAAAAGCGTGACGAGCAAATGGTCTCCGATTTTATTTATTTTTTTCCCGAATAGAAAGTTTCTTTGAGAGCGTGAGGGAAGGTCCTGACGAATCTCGTCGAAGCGCTGCCGCATTACTTGTCTCGACGCACGCTATTATGAGGAATAGACGAAGAATCCGACGAAAGAGCAGCAAAGGAAAAGCGTGACGAGCAAATGGGATCATATTCTGACATATGTTAGTTTATTTCGTAGTAAAATGGGGGTGGGATTTCCAACTTGGGAAAGCTCGCTATTTTTGGCTCGAGCATGTGATAGGCGAGATCACGAACCTCTTCTGCTAAGTATGGGTTCTGTCGTGATATCTCCCAGGCTAGGATGGCATCATCTTTTGAGTAGTAATGTCTGCAACAGGATCCGTTAAAATCGAATACCTGGTCATAGAATTTTCCCAATTTGTGTAAATACCCGGCTGGTATCCCACGAATACGACAAACGCTGCTGGAGCAAGCAAGGGAGTCTCTGTACAGAGGCTTCTAAAACAACTATATGAAGAAGGCAACCCAGCAGTAGGGTTACTTGGAGAGGCATATAGGAGTTCGAATACTATGTTCTATACGGAAAACCGAAATGAAAAAATTAGTCCCAAGATCACAACTGAACCAACAAGAAACACCAGAGCCGACGATTGCACCAACAGGATGGGACGACCCTAACCTATCCACAAATGGATGGATGGATCTTGCATCCCAAGAAACTTCAGTATCCGACAATTTTATTAACTTCTTGTAAAAAAAAAAAAAAAAGGGGCTCTCTCAAAAGTCCTAAACATCGGATCCTCCAAGGCTTCACAAAAAAGACAGCATTTGGCAACAAACAATAAAGATTCCTGACAACAACAGTACGATTCCTGATTGATACCGACAACAACAGTACGATTCCTCAACAACAGTACGTTTCATAAATAGTGTCTTTTTCATCACCAATAGTCGACATCAGTGGTACCATCTCTAGTTCTTTACTACTAATTATCATGTCAGCTCTCTTCCATCGGATCTCTTTTCTATGCTAGGATCCCATCCCTCTCCGATTATTCAATTGATAGTGAGCCTAGTTGCTCAAGAAAAAACTCTTTCTTTTGGTTCGGTTCATATCCGATCCTTCATAAAATAACCGTTGTCAAAGTAATATACAAAAACTGCTTTCTTTTTAGAGAAATGTAATAAGTGCACATAGCGCTATATTTAGTTTCATATGAGACAGTCCTTTTCTTTTCAGAAAGAATTTATCTGTGGTGACATTTGTTAATTTATTTTGAGGGAATTTATTATTGCTTTGTTTTGATAAAGAAAAAAATTTCATTTAGTTTCTGCATGTTATTCATATTAAATTGCAAATGGTGATTGTAATATTTTGTTTGAGGCTCGTCGAGTTATCATTCGAGGCCGAACGTTCTAGCTCTCCACACTACTGGAAGTGGGGCGTTACATCCGATGTTGGGGCAAGGCAAGCCCAAGGAAAGTATAGGTTGGCTCCCAGCTTCATCTTGGCCGACATCCTGCTCTCGAGAGGGTGTGGTCTGTCGAGTGAACTACTCATGTGCTGTGTTGTCCTAACCCGACGGGCATTTGGTGAGTATCCCTGGTCCAGTGGTTGACAAGCCACTGATTGAAGGTGACTGTCCCGTAGTGCTTTCATCAAATGATGCATGTGGGCTGAGCCATTCCCATCCCGATGTGGCAGCCCGATTCGACCTAGCCGGGTCGGGAAGAGATTCAAATAGGAGAATATGCGCACCAAGAATAGGTATCTATGTGGGAAGGAGGGGGCGGGCTTTTCTCTGGTAGTCCCGCTGTGGCCTCTAACAGTCCATCCCATCTCATCATTCTTTGTCCCTCCGTCATAGCCAGCCATTTTCGCTCCACATTCAACCCGTCTTTCGTTTGTTGAACTCAAAAGGCACTCATCAGTCGCCCTTTATGGAGCATCTTTGCTTGCCGCCTCTCTAGAGAATAAGTCCCGGTTCGACGTGGCCCGCCTTCATCATCTATACCAGCTGCCACGCACGATCCCATAGGAACGATTTATGCGCCCTGACGAAGTAGAACGCACCATCACCTACAGCCCTTTCCTCTGCCGGGAACTTCCATGAAATGAAAACGGGCGGCATCATTGTATGCTCGACTTTGTCTTGGTGTACATCCCGGAGTACTCCTATGGCCGATCCGTCACCCATACATTCTGGGCTGGGCCCCGTCCCGTGTGGAGAATGCCCCCGGGAGGCACGACGTCGGGCAGTTATTATCGCAGTTTAGAGTGTCAATATGTAAGCATCCACTTCCTTGAAGCATGGTTCGTCGCCTCCCTCCGTCGAAGCTCATCCATTCGTTGGGTGATCCCTTGCTCTCACATTCGAGTGTTTGCTCGTCATTTAGGTCGGTGAGTGACATTTCTACTCATTGCAGTCACCTCCAGGGTTCTTCGCACCTGGGTAGTAACAGGACCCGTCGTGCCCCGGACTGCACTGCCCACCCTATGAACCAAAACAAAAAATGTGCCTTGCGACAATACGCGGACATTCCTCATGCTACGGTTCCCTCCGGTCCATTCCCGGGTTGGGTTAGGGAAACTTCAGTAAGAATGTCTATAGATAGAGACTTTCGATCGAGGTGATTGATACTGATGCTCTTCCTAGGCGACCCTCCTTTTGAAAGGAGCTTTGTTTGCTTTCGAAGCCGGATCGACTATCGCTGATCCTAAATTTCATTTCCTAAAGTACTATCAAGAGCTAAGAAAGTACGAGATCGGTTATCTACGAAATTCGAAAGAAATGTTTGTTGTTCTAAAACTAGCTAGTTCACAGTCTTGTCATAAATCAAAAAAGCATCTCTATAGACGACAGCGGGTGACACACCGCCCAATTGGGTTTATGCTTGCTTGGTATCTTCGGGAAGATAGCAAACCATAATCATATATGCAATTCGTTTTTCTCTTTCTCTTTTTGTGTGGAAGTGAAGATAGACCTGAAGGGAAAGCAAAGCCGTTTGAGAATCTTTTTTCAATAGACAGTGGGACCTCGCGGCTCGAGCCGCATTTCACGAAGTTAGGCTTTGTCACCCACCATTCGACATGTGATCTAAACAACACACAACTATAGAAAAGCAGAAAATGAAATCTCAAGTGAAAAGGCAGTGAGGGTTTTGAAAAGGCATAGATTGACCTGAGTTCATCGATCTGTATCCAGATTTTCACTTATCCCCGTACATCGACAGTGGCTTGCCCTCTCCATCTTCTAGCTCTGGAGAGCGTCTTTGAGCTCGGCAACCTCTTTTGGGGCGTCGGCCTACTGTGACCACTTTCCAAAAGATTCGTTTCCAGACGTATTCTGGTTCCGACTCTTTTTATGATGAATCATTCTCTGATGAAACAAAACAGAAATCGTCATTTAGTTTGGAAAACAATTCCGACGGTTTTGCTTTCCTTTAGAGTCGACAAATCTCTATCCTCTGAGGAACCACATCCTCCAGTCACCTATTCTACAAATAAAAGTTCCATTTCGATGATGAGAAGATAAAGATCCTACTTCTTCACAAGCCTTCTCTGGCACACCCACTCAAAAGAAAAAAATATTTCTGTGATTCCGTCGAAGACTTTGTCGAAGAAATCTATGTGATTCACTCCATATTTCTGACGCAGGCTTACCTCTCCTCTAGCTTATTCGAGTGTGTAAAATAGGTCCGCTCGTGCGAAATATCCTGAAGAAAAGCTAAAACCAAGAGGGAGGAATTCACTCCATGGTCAAAGAAAAATAGCAACTCTTCACCAGTTCCGAGAAAAAAGTCGACGTCGATCTCTGTAAGAGAAATGGCACTAGGAAAGGAAGTGAAAATAAACACGCTCGACCTTTGGGAAAGTAAATTCCAGTAAATGGAGAGTATGTGGCGGAGACAGTTCATTTACCTTCGGTCTTGCATAAGCAGCTGAAGTGGACAGAAAGTCAGAAATTTGCCAATGTACCTGAAGGATCTACAGAATAGCCTCGCCTCAATGCCATTCTGTAGAGTTTTTCCCATTCCAAAAGACCCACTACTCAGAGCATATTGAAAGAAAGAAAGGAGCTGGCGATGTTTCTGATGCAAGCGAAGATAGTCAAAATGAAGAATCTTAGGACCTTATCCGGCATCATCAAAATCTTGCACCTCCTGCGTTCCAAACACTAGGAAGTATACCCCCCAGAACCTCCTCTCCTACCGTCAACCACCCTTGTCGAAAGTGAAGTCGTATAGGTTTTTGAGGAAGATATAGTGAACACTTTGTTGGAAGATCCATCGGCATATCTTTAGTTTCGACAAGTCGCGCGGACATCATCAGTCCTCCTACCTGAGTCGACGCTTCATCCTTACCACCGTCGAAAGAAGACCGACACCGATAACCTCAGCTTCGTGGTTGGGGATGGTAGATCCATCCCCCCGGGACGAAGTGAAAAATCTTCCCAGAAGGGTTTTGAAAAGGTATAGCAAGCATGCGGCTAAACTATCAAATACCATTGATTGACTGCACCTGCATCGTCGGAAGATGAAGAAATTTCACAACGGAACGGGGGCACGTTCTCGGTGGAAAACCACTTCCGAGGACTATTTACGGGAACAAAAGACTTCCACTTCTCTTTTCCTTCCTTACTTAAAGAATGTGAAGGGGCCCACCTCACCACTCCCCTTCCCCTGCTCCATGGCTGAAACATGACCTGTATCTTCACATTTTTTCTTCTGCCAAGAAGAGAAAGAAAGAGTACAGTTTTGTTTACGATTGGAAGACAAATGAGATCAGAGAGGCCATCATTGGGGCAAACAATGCAATAGTTTCGGTTAGAGCAAATCCCAAAATGGCATAACCAAAAATTGTTTAGCCAATGAGGGATTTCGCACCTCGGAATGAATCGAGGAACTGAAGACGTTTCCAATACCGACAGCTGCTTCCGCTAAAGCAATTGTCACTGCTCTGGCACCTATTGATTTTGCACCCTCTAACATATGTCAGAATGTGATCCCATTTGCTCGTCACGCTTTTCCTTTGCTGCTCTTTTGTCGGATTCTTTGTCTATTCCTCATAATAGCGCGCGTCGAGACAAGTAATGCGGCAGCGCTTCGACGAGATTCGTCAGGACCCTCCCTCACGCTCTCAAAGAAACTTTCTATTCGGAAAAAAAATAAATAAAATCGGAGACCATTTGCTCGTCACGCTTTTGGCATCATAGGTAAGGCAAAGCGCTTTCTTTTAATAATGCATCTGGTTCCATCTTTCTTTCTTCCGTTAACCCACCCTTTTCTAAGAAGGATTTTAGTAATTCAGGATCTATAATACTTCGAATGACTCTCTCATATTGAGAAATTTATTCTAGTGGCATTCGATCACAGAAGCCCTTGATCGCTGCATAAATCACTACAATTTGTTTTTCAATTGGAAGTGGTGAATATTGTGGTTGTTTGGGCACTTCTGTAAGCCTTGCACCTCTCTCCGGTAATGCCTGAGTCGCTGCATCAAGGTCTAAGCCAAATTGAGCGAAGGCGGCCACTTCGCGATATTGTGCCAATTCCAGTTTTGAACTACAGCGGACTTGTTTCATAGCTTTCAACTGAGCGGCAGACCCGACGCGACTGACAGATAAGCCAACGTTAATTGAATGTCTAATTCCGCGATAAAAGAGCTCTATTTCCGAACAGATTTGTCCATCTGTAATGGGGATCACATTGGTGGGGATATAGGCTGATACGTCTCCAGTTTATGTTTGAATGACGGGTAACGCAGTCGAGCTACCTGCACCTGTCTGGTCCGATCGTTTAGCGGCTCTTTCTAAGAGACAGGAATGTAAATAGAAAACATCGCCGGGGAAAGCCTCACGGCCTGGTGGTCCGCGTAACAATAATGACATTTGTCGATATGCCACCACCTGTTTACTAAGATCATCATATATTATTAATGTGTGCATTCCATTATCACGAAAATATTCCTCCATGGCATACCCGTAATATGGGGCCAAAAATTGCAGAGAGGTAGGATCCGAAGCGGTGGTTGTACAAGAATGGAATATTCCAAAGCATTCGCTTCTAAAAGAATTTGAACTAATTGTGCCACAGTCGATCGTTTCTGTCCAATCGCTACATAGACACAATACAATGTCTCACTCTCAGAGGTTCCCCTTTCGTTCATTTGCTTTTGGTTTAATATAGTATCGATAGTTATAGCTGTTTTTCCAGTTTGTCTATCCGCGATTATAAGTTCTCGTTGTTCACGGCATATAGAAACTAGGCTATCTACTGCTTTTAACCCTGTTTGCATGGGTTCGTGCACAGATTTACGATAATCCCTGGGGCCTTCACTTCGACACGTCTTCATTCGTGATTGCTTAGAGCCCCTTTTCCATCAACGGGTACTCCCAATGCATCGACCACACGGCCTAAAATGGCCTTTCCTACAGGAACATCCACAATAGATCAAGTGCGCTTGACAAGATCTCCTTCTTTAATAGCGGTATCACTACCAAAGACAACAATACCTACATTCTCATTCTCAAGATTCAAGGCTATTCGTTTCACCTCGCTGGCAAATTCGACCATTTCTCCAGCTTGAATCTCGTTCAATCCATAAACACGTGCAATCCCATCTCCAACTGAGACCACTCACCGATCTCATCCACTTGAAAATTCATGTAAAAGTTGGTCATTCGACTGCTAATAGAGTCGTGAGTTCCGTAGCTCTGGGAGAGAATTTCATACGTCGAAAAAAGAAATTGAGAGAGTCGACGGGGGAAATCCACTCTAAAAAACAAACTGCACTAAAAGATCCCACATAGTCGGAACGACTTTCCTTTAGAATAGAAAGAAAATCGTGAAAGCGACGAAGCTGATGGCTGGAAGAGCCTGAAAGCACACCTGAAAGCACAGGTCTCTCTACGAAATTTCACAGATGCGAGAGGAGAGAAAGCTAAACCGCTTATGACGTGACGGTAGGGGACCAACCTACACCCTATGGCAGCTGAAACTCCATTCCTGAACCATTGGTTTGCACCTTCGCGAGCTAATGAAGGAAAGCAAAAAGGCAGGCTACGAAACATACGGAAACCAGAGACTGCGTACGAAAGCCATCGAGTCACCTTTGATGGGACCATTTGCTTTCATGTAGTCTATTTGTAAAGTCGACAGAATGAGAAAGGTACCGTCAGTACTGCCTTCGAAAGTGACTATGATCATGATTATACTACATCCATTCCAACAGTCGGCCCCTCCATCAATGAAACCGGAGGAAAGAATGAAGTTCAGTGGCTCTCCACAGTCGACCCGCCATATCCTGCACCCCTGTTCGACCTCGTTGGGTGTCGATGGAAAAAGACTTCCTGAACATGGATGAGGATAGACTGAAGAAACTAAAGACCATGATAGAAGAATCTAAGTGGTCTGAGGTAAACAGTAAGAAAGCTTCCCCAACAGGAGGCAATGCTCTTAAAAAAACTCCTGAAAAAGGAGAGAGCTCCGCCCAGAAGACAGAAGACAAGAAATTCTTCCTGGCTACTGGCACCAACACTACATCAGCTTCTAACGAAGCAAAAAGTTTTCCCCCACCAGGGATGACAGTTCTACCACTACAACAAGCATCCTACAGTAATGCAGTCTCACAAAAAAGACTCCTAACAGCCCAAAGGCCAACAGCAGCAACTGTTGTAAGGGATTGGTATAACACAGAACTCAAAACCTCCAATCCTAGTATTTATGAAAAATTAAATGGTTGCTATCGTTCGATACAATCAAATGATTTTCATGCTTCTAAGTATTGGCTCTCTCAACTAGAGCAGCTAGTACTTTCTATGCTTAACCACTATTTGCAGGAGAAAACAGAAAAGCAAGCCATAACTAAAGCTGTTTCCGACCTCTGCAATTATACTCTTGCCACCCAAAGTTCAGACTTGGGACAAAGAAAGATGACATGGTTCCAAGGCTCTTCCTTTGATCAAGAGTTCTTAAGAAATACTGTCTCTGACATGGAGATAACAGATCAAGTCCATCATCCTCTGGCAGAATTCTACAAGTTACTGGAGTTATGCAAAATCCAGAATGAAAAGACCAGGCATTTCGAAGCAGAACTAACGGTCTACAAAATGATTGGACTCAACCATCAACACATGATTCCTGATTCGGAGCTAAGAATCTTCTTCAAAACTATAGAGGCAACAGATGTCCTCAGTATTCTCCAGCAGCATGAAAAGATTCTTAATAAAAATGATTCCCCCAGAATCATTACCGGCTTCCAGGAAATTCCCAAAAGCCTTAAGGCCATACAATTGGGGTTAGTCCATGAATTATTTGTTAATACTTCTCATCCAGAAGAATTCTCAGACTACTTGCCCCCAATATGCCTCAAAAGCCTTAAAGCATATACAACCAGATACCAGTCTACATTCTTCTTCCGTATCTGGGGAACTTGGGAAGAAAGGAAATATTTAAAGGTATTTCCTTCAATACAATTGTGGGAACTCCACAATTTTAATTATATTCAGTCCAAATCATGTGAAAATCTTCCAGTCCTGGATCTTGAAGAAGAAACCAAAAGGGCTGCTCAGGAGTTCTTCGAGGAAGCATACACCAAAGCTTTAGCAGGAGCTCATTCTATCAAAATTGAGGATAATATTCTCCTCTATGACTTCATCGGAGTTTTCGAAACCTCTGAGCAAAAAATTCCCAAAGTACTGGCTTTTTTATCATCCTTAGAGCTAGGAAAACTTGGGACTAAAGCAAAGGAAGATTTCTATGAAAGTCTGGAGACTATGGAAAATAAAGACCTCGGAGGAAATAATGCAGATGCCAATCCTGAAGATGCCATTGAAGAAGATATTATGCAAGGATAAGCATGGTGGGGCCAATCCTACTCAGAAACAATCAACAAAAGCAAGCATGGTGGGCCAATCTTACTCAGCAAAGATTCCTCCTTATCACTCCAGCACATCAGCCGACAGCCACTTTAAATTATTGTACTGAAAGTTTGAATTATTGTACGAAACTGTAGCAATAATGTAAACTTTTACTGTAGTACCTTTTACTGTACTCAGATTCCTTCCTATCTGAAGGACGTCTTGTAAACATTATAAATAGAGACATCAGATGAAGGGAGGAGGCAGGGAGCCTTTCCGAACTTCTTTTTTTCTTAAACATATTTCTTCCTCTGATCTGCTTCTTAGTTAGTATATGGGTTCAACAAACCATTCTTTCCCAAGAAAACAAAATATGGGAAAAAAATCCAAAGACTATAAATCTAGATTCAAAAAGAATAACAAGAAAAAATACAAGGTATCCAGAAAAAAATGGAAATCTGAATATAAGGAGAAATACAAAAAGTCAAATAAATATAAGAACCGTAAGTTTATCAAAACAAATCAAACAGGTATGAAAAAGAATTGTACATATTTTAAATGTGGTAAAGAAGGACATTATGCTACAGAATATAGAATAAACATTAAAACAATATGGTTAAATGAATTGGAAATGTATGATATACATACTGGTACTATAGAAGAAGTCCTTAGTGATAACTCTTCTATATACGAGATAGAAACCATATATGAAGAAAGTCCTTTAAATTCTGATTCTTCTGAAACAGAAGAATTCAATATAAACATGTTAACTCTAAATAAAACATACCATTTTATACAGGTTATACCCCTGTCTAAAACTACTATATTACCCAAAAGGGAATCATTGAAATTTCCAGGGCATATTCTATATGCTAACAATCATTATAGCATAAGAAGATATCAATCTATTGAAATCTATTTAGATTTGATTATAAGAATACCTTATGGATATTATGGAGAAATTAAAAATCTAAGACATCATGCTCTTAGAAATATTTTCATTACTTATGGAATAATAGAATCTATGACAGATCAAAACATAAGTATAATAATGAAAAGTACAAGTTTAGATGATAATCCATATCAAATTCCTTTAGGTACTCCTATAGGAATACTTATAATCCATAAATACGAAGATTTAGCAATGGTTAAAGCTGAACAAGATATTCTACTTTCAACATCTCCACCTCTTAGTCCAAAGTTTACCCCTGGACAATCTTCAAAAGAATCTATGTTTGAATACAAAGTATATATGAATACATTGAAGGAAATAGAACCTCAAGAGATTCATAATACAAGTATTGAAAATAGCCAAGGGGAACACTATGAAATTACTGATGAAGATATTGAAAGACTAAAGCTTTCTATACCACATGCTAAACAAGAGGAGGTATATAAACCTCAATCTAAATTCACCAAGGTTTAAGATGATTCATATGTTTCAGGAATATATTCATATGTTTCAGGAAGAATCTAAAAGGACATTCATATGTTTCAGGAAGAACTAAAGCTCTAGACATCTCTGTATAGAGGTTCTTATGAACTTAGACACGTTATTTCCTTCCTTTCTTTCACTAGATTAGATAACAGTATCGCTTTGACCCTATTCTCTCCGGCTATGTAACCTCTAGGGGTGGTTTTCTCCCTAGAGTGAGGCCGCAACAACTGAAGCGTCCCTTCCGGACATATAGTCAACCACAAGCACTATCACAAGCTTCAGAGAGACAGAGCACAGCCATGTTTCGTTTCCTACCTCATGGCGTAAGATACTATTATCTAATTAGCTTAAAAAATTAAGGAAATAACATGTCTAAACAGTTTAGCCAGACATGGCTAAGTTAAGGATACTTACAAAAAAAGAAGAACGGAACTGCACAAGGCTCTGATACCAGTTGCAGGAGAGCTTCTGCTCCAGTAATCAGCGCGACTATTTATTCACACTATTTTAAACTAAGAAGCAGATCAGAGGAAGAAATATGTTTAAGAAAAAAAGAAGTTCGGAAAGGCTCTCTGCCTCCTCCCTTCATCTGATGTCTTTATTTATAGTGTTTCAAAAGACGTCCTTCAGATAGAAAGGAATCTTTTACAAAGTCTCTTTACAAAAGATGTACAGGAAAAAGGACTGCATGATTGTCCTTTGAACAGAAAAAGATTACATTATTGTCCTTTATTGGGTCCCTTCTTTAATAATTGTAGTCCTTGTGGAGATGAGAAGGAATCTTCTGGCGTGGTATGGGCCCACCATGCTTTTTACTTTGTCTGGAAAAGTCCTGAGCGGGTGCAATCAATCCTTGCCTTTTGTCCAATTCTTCCAAGGTTAATACTGGTAAGGAAAGGGATGACTTTTCCCAATTTTACTTGAACAGATTCAATGGCTGAAAGATGATCATAGAGCATGATGTTATTACTGATAGTAATAGATCTTGCTCCACAAAGGCTGTCTGTCATTGCTTCTGTAAAAAACTCTGTAGCAGCTGCATAAGCTTGATCTTCATAGTTGTATTCATGCTTAGGATAAACACCCCATCCATGGGCTAACTGTTGACTTTCATCATGTAACTCCCATATTTGAAAAGAGGTGAATAGTTGGTACAGGTTTCTTTCTTCCCAAATGCTCCAAATACGGAACCAGAAACCAGTTTCCCAAGAGTGCTGCTTTGAGTAGGTTGAAACTCGGTCACTGCATATCTTTGGAATGTGATCGAGGTAATCTTCTGGATGTAAGGTGCTTACATAGAGATTATGAACTATCCCAAGTTGAAGAGCTCTGGTGGATTTAGGAATATCTCCTAAATAGACAGATAATCTTGGGTTTTCATATTTATTCTTGATTAAAGTATCTTCTTCTAGCAGAAGCCGGGTGATTTCCGTAGCTTCTAACTGATGGAAAAAAAGGAGGAGATGTTCATGTGATAGGCAGTTTTGCTGATTTAGATTTACCATTGCGTTCACAATGGCTTCTGCCTTGAACTTTCTTGCCCTTTCAGAGTCAACTTTTAAAAGAGATAGGAGTTGGTAGAAATCTGTAGCTGGGCAGATTACCATGTCTGAAAGGTTGCTTCTGGAAGTAATAGTTTTGAGTTCTTGTTCTTCAGGAGGAGAACCACAAAACCAATTTTTCTCCTTTTGCTTTTGTTCTTGAGATTTAGTAAGAACAGAGACTTGGCATATCTGTTTGCCAAGATTTTGGAGGTCAGAAAGCTTCTGTTGTAGCTGTCTGAGTTTGATCAAGATGTGGTCTGGAAGGCTTTCAGTTTGTCCTGAAAGGTGTGGATTGGAACTGGAGGGATCCAAAGGAGAGGTCTTCTGTCTTTTTGCTTGGTCTTTATTCATTGTTTGGCCTGGATAATATATCTGCAAGAATATTAGTGTAACCAGGAATATACTTGACATCATATTGGTATATTTCAAGATATAAGGCAATTCTTATTCTTCTGATATTTTCTTCAGGATTATTTATAGTCCTTTTTTTCAGGAATTGGGATACTGCTTTGTTATCAGTTTCTATGATGAACTGTCTATTGAGTAAATATATTTTTAAACTTTTTATTGCTGATTTAATGGCCAACAATTCTTTATCATAAGTGGAATATTTTTGTTGGGGTTTATTGAATTTTCCCGAAGTGTATGCTATAATTTCTTTTTGTTTAATTATTATAACTCCTGCCCAAAACATGTCTGATGCATCTGTTTGGAGAGTTACTTGGTCATTTTCTTTGGGAAAATATAGTATTGTCTGATGAGTAATCAGTTCTTTTATATTTTTTATTTCTTTCTCCTCTTCAGGAGTGAGCTGGATTCCTATTTTGTCTGTATTCCATTTTCTTGGTTGTTCACCATTTTCTATTTTATATTTAGATTGTTCTATAGTCAATTTTTCTTGTAAGCTTTTGACTAATTGGGATAGGTGAGGAATAAATTTCCTCCCATAATTTAAAAGACCCAAGAAACTCTGTAATTGTTTTAGAGTTTTAAATGTTTTAGGGAATTCCTTTATCTTGGAATATATATGCTGTTGTAATTCTATCTGACCTTCTTTTATATATTTCCCAAGGAATTCTATTTCCTTTTTGAATAGATGGATTTTTGTAGGGCTTAAAATAATTCCGTTATCAAGTAGTATTTTTGCTACTTGGAGTAAGTGTTGTTTATGTTCTTCCATTGTAGGAGAAAAAACTAGTATATCATCTATATAGACTACTACAAAATGTAGATGTCCGAACATAGAATTCATCCATTTTTGGAATATTTGTGGAGCATTCTTTAAACCAAATGGCATTACTAACCACTCATAGTGTCCTTGGGGACAACTAAAGGCAGTTAATTCTATAGATTCTTTATTGGCTAATTTTACTTGCCAAAACCCAGATTTAGCATCAAATTTACTATAGTATTTGGATCCTTGTATCTGTTTTATCAGCTGTTTTGCAGCAGGTATAAAATAGCCGTCAAACTTTGTATAGCTATTTAATTTTCTATAATTAATGACCATTCTGGCTTTCCCTCTTTTTTGTTCTGCATGTTTTCTGACTAGAAAAGCAGGTGATGAATGAGGGCTGCTGCTAGGCTGTATTAGTTTAAGAGATAAAAGCTCGTTTATTTGAGCTGAAAATTCTTGTTTATCTATAGGGGATACCATTATACTGTTTGTTCTTACATTAGTATTTTTGTATTGATCAAGTAATGTAAGGGTACAATACCTTGGTGCCTTATCAAAATATAATAATCCAACCAAAATTGGGAGATTTTTTCCCATATTTTAGATTGAGGTTCATATATTTCAGGAAGAACTAAAGCTCTTATCTACTGTGAATACATTTTGATAAGGCAAAATGCACTAAAAGATCCCACATAGTCGACGGGGGAAATCCACTCTAAAAAACAAACTGCACTAAAAGATCCCACATAGTCGGAACGACTTTCCTTTAGAATAGAAAGAAAATCGTGAAAGCGACGAAGCTGATGGCTGGAAGAGCCTGAAAGCACACCTGAAAGCACAGGTCTCTCTACGAAATTTCACAGATGCGAGAGGAGAGAAAGCTAAACCGCTTATGACGTGACGGTAGGGGACCAACCTACACCCTATGGCAGCTGAAACTCCATTCCTGAACCATTGGTTTGCACCTTCGCGAGCTAATGAAGGAAAACAAAAAGGCAGGCTACGAAACATACGGAAACCAGAGACTGCATACGAAAGCCATCGAGTCACCTTTGATGGGACCATTTGCTTTCATGTAGTCTATTTGTAAAGTCGACAGAATGAGAAAGGTACCGTCAGTGCTGCCTTCGAAAGTGACTATGATCATGATTATACTACATCCATTCCAGCAGTCGGCCCCTCCATCAATGAAACCGGAGGAAAGAATGAAGTTCAGTGGCTCTCCACAGTCGACCCGCCATATCCTGCACCCCTGTTCGACCTCGTTGGGTGTCGATGGAAAAAGAGTCTGGAGGTTCATTCCCCCCTTCCGACGAATCAGTCAGCTGCATCGTATCAATATAGGGTTCGAGTGAGGCGGGAAAGAAAGAGAAGGCTAGGAATATTGGGAACTCGACGGCTAGCCCTCCACGTCAGTAGGGCATCATACCTTCTTCATCAGGAAGGCTACGGTGACGGCATAGAAAAATCCCGCCTACCTACCATTTAGGGCGGACTACTGAACCCGATCAACTCCTTCCGTCTATGGCAGGAGGTTGGATTCAGCAGTCGAGGGATCCACATTGCAGGGGGCAGCGAACAGAGTGATAGGGGTAGGCAATCGAGATTGTCCATCTATTTAGCTTTTGCTATCGACTCCGAAGGCACCAGGCAAATGAAAGGAAACTTTTCAAACTGTCCTTCCGATCCCCAACTCCTGTCAAATAATGATGGAGTACCAAAGCAAAAGGCAGCCTCATGCCAATCTGAGTGCTCGCATAGGGATCGTGAGTTCTTCTTTGATTCCAACTTTCTGGATTTCAAACAAAACTGTTGGATGGTCTCCCCCCTTCCTTGTTGTCGAAATGAATCTATCGAAAAATGAGAGTCCTCGATCCTCGGAGAAATATCTTCAGATAGTGAAGGGCATCGATTCGCTACTGCCCCGGGAGTCCAATACCTTCGCTACTAGTTTCAATCTGGTCCGTTTCACCCTACATGCGCTTTTCACCTTCGCTACCGGTTTCCCTTTCGAGAATGACGGGGAATGAGTAGAAATCAGGCCCTTCGTGTGCAACCGAATGTCAGTGATATAGTCGACGGAAAATTCTTCCGCAAACCTAGTGGTGGCATTCACCAATTGGACGAGTAGTAATGCAGGATCCGGGCCCTAAAAGAAATAGTGAATGGAAGGAGTGGAGGAGCCCGCTTCCGGTTCTTCCTGCTCCTACAGAAGTCACCGTACGTAGTAAACGGGGGCAAGCGTCGGGGCATGAACAGAAGAAAGAGCCCCTGACTTCTCCCAATTACAGAGACCCAACTTCGTATTGGTTTATCTGATCCCTCACTCAGCTCAGGTTGTCATGGAAGAAAAAGACTTCGCTGACGGTTTCACTGTTGGTTGGAATGGTTCTTCGCACGCGCTACGATTTCATTGAATGAACTGCGAATTGAAGAAGACGTGCAATGCATTTAGTTCGGGAAGTAAACTAGTCGAACATGTTCAATGACCGGGTCTGTTCTTTGTAGTGACGACCATAGACAAGACCTTTACCACGCCACGATGGGTCGGGTCCTTCTTTCCGGCAACTTCTCACCTCTCACCTGGAGCTAACCGAGACTTCCATTCTGTACATCGACATAAAATCGTCTACACGGGGCCTCATCGTCATTGAGAGTTGACAATTGGGACTGCAGGATGAAGAAGACCAATTGTCCACCCCCAGTGCTACTCCAAACAAGTGCTCCGTCGCTTGCTGAAATACCAAAATCACAGTGACAACACTTTCTGCTCTCCATGAGCTCTCCAACGTCAATGACGACATCATAAAGAAAAAAAAGGATGACCTTTGAGATGAGGTTGGCGGCACCAACGGGATCGAGCAGTCAGGGGCAACCAGAGTCACAAGCTATTGCGAATATCTGTCGAAGGCTAGTTAGGGAGAAAGCCAGGGTATAGGTAAGGCTACAGCCTCTTCCTTCACACATGAAAGAAAGAGAGTGGAAGGATAAGAGGTCTCATAGGTGCTTTAAACGTACTGGAGGGGAGGGACTTCTTTTGACCCGTCACCGGCTAGCTTGCGTCGAAGAAAGATAGCCAAATCCAATAGATGAAACTCGAATCGAGAATCTCTGTCTTCATTGGAAGAGAACTCCAATTATAACATAGATCTACGATAGGTCTTTTTGTCGATTCTTTTTTCGTCGTTTTTGTTCCAAAGGTTGTTTTCTTTGGAAGCATTATGTTGAGTCACTCCGACGAGTAGAATCAGCAGCTCACCTCAGTTTTAGTAACAAAATGAGGAATCACACGTAGACGGACCTGAGCATTCTCCTGCTCTACGGAGCCCTCTGTATCCCGAGTTGGGGCTGCATCATGCTCTTCTCCTTTCGAGTGAATTGAATTACTTCGGCTCGGATGCCTTTGATCGAATGGAAGGATGGATGCCTGCCGTTCCGCGACTTCATTTGGTCATTTCGTCAATTACTTGTTCGCTATGGTGTCGAGAGTGAATCGCACGATTCCATAAGTAAGAGATTGAAAAGAGGATCATTGGACCCCGCTCTCGGGCTTCATCTCCGACGATACCATTTTGTTTAGTTGCTTTGCTCATATCGCGCTATGATGACATTCTTCCTTTCGAACAACTGGCTGGATGAGACTCTTTCTTAACCTACGTCTGAATGGGATCGGTGAGTGTGATAGGTAAGTAGCCAATTTCGATGATTTGATAATAATTTAGCAACATTTTCTTTTACCGTTGACGTAGTGACATCTGCTCTCTCTGCCCAATAGAAGGCTTCGCTCATTACTCCTCCGCTACCAGACTTTCTATATAAATGACAGAAAGGTTCATCATTGGCTGCTCGCCCTAAATGATGCAAAAAAGGTGAGACGAGGTCACTTGCTCCGATGGCGTCGAGCCTCGAATGGGAGTATCTGACCTCAGAATATTTCTAAAGGATTGCCCTGCCAGAGGGATGGATCTTTCTTTGCTTTGAGCTGAGCCTATGCTGGACGCAGATTCGTCATACTATATCAGTCGAGTTCATTTACGATTCCTTTCATTCGGGATCGTCGTTCTTTGTTCTTGGTCAACGCTTTTATTTTTTCCTTCGTAGCTTTCCATCCAGTAATCGATTGGTTACGGATTGAGAAAAGCCCCTCTCCCATATCTATTTTCTCGCTTGCTTCCGTCAGCAAAGAAGTCCTTTGGTTCCAGATTTCGGTCGTCGTAGCCTTCGACGATCTTCTTTTGTTTTCTTCGCGTCAGTTGATACCAGTTCTGTTATCGGAAGAGTCAGACTGTATCTGAACGATGGATACGGGATCTATCTGCGGGATGGCTGTAGCTTTTTGTCGAAGGCTTCCAGAGAAAGGCTTCGTAGCCAACCCAACGCGACCTGTGACCCTAAAGGGCTGTCTGTATCAAAGACATAAAAGCAGTGAGAAAGTCTTCCATATCGACTCAACGGGCATCGTCAGATGTAACAATGCCAGAAGATCTCGGACTACCTACATCGGCTGTAATCAAATCCGCCGAATCATGCAAAAGAGGACCTCTTTAAGTACCGGAGATGGAATCTGCGAAGTCGGGGATACGTACGAAAGGAAGAGGTTCTTGTCTCTACCGACGCGGAAGAGGAAGAGGAAGGAAGCGGTAATCCCCAGCAGGAGAGGTAGCACCGTTGGTTCAGCCCTTTCAGCAGTTCTAGTTTCGGCAGCAAGAGTTTCGGAATCTTTTGAATAAGTCAATAGGTACTTGACTTTGACGTCTGAAGCCAGATCAGATTGAGTGAATACCGACGCCCAGGCCCAGCCGTTCCCCGTAGGTCTACTATAGGATGTAACGTCATTACAAGATCCAGTGACCGAGAGCAAGACCAAGCGATCAATGACGAAGGTCTTTCCTCAACCACAAGTAGAATGAGATCCATGATCGGATGAAGTAACCTACGTAGACCAGCTCCCTCCCCAGGTGAAAGCGCATTGGCCCGTCGGTTTTTTTCGAATCTCGGAATGGTGGAAGAATGATAGACTAAAAGCATTAAAAAGGAAAGTCCCTCCCGGATCACTCACCGAATCGAGATGGGTGGGAAACTCAGATGTAAGGGATTGATCACTTGAGAATCACTCTGTCTTCTAGCCAGTAGCGAGCCAGATCCTTCCCACCTTACCAGAAGGGAGTAGAGGGACGCCCTTTCCTGTCCTGGATGTCACTCACTCTATTTAGTAAGAGCAAGCAAAGCAGTATCGTATCGAGTCGGGGGGAGGCAGCCTTTCTAGATAGTAGTAATCGACTGAATGCCCGACTGCAGTTCCTGGATTCACTCCGGTAACCAACTAAAAACAACATTCCCAGCACGAGCAGTGGAAGAAAGCCAGTGACGATCTCCTTTCCAGGTTTGACGATTGTCCGTCAGGCTTTCTAGTCCCTGGCCTGTTCCCTCAATCTGATATGGAAATCGAAGACACACATAAGACAGCCCGAAAGAAGCATTCCTGGAATCTCTTGCTTTTGGCTATTTACCATCTTTCCTTTCCCTGTTGGTCGAGCGGATGATCCCGAAGCAGAAGAAGCTCCTGTTCGATCATTCACTTCAGTCCCGTATAAAGAAGCTACTCCAGTCATCGTAACATCGACGTCGGCAATTCCCTTCCTCTACCTACGCTACGGTTACTGGCTTTCATAAAGCTCTTTGAGCACTAGTTCCTAAAACCTCTATCGAGATTACTCCGGGAGATCCTTCCATTAACCAAAAGTTTCGACGCGACGAAAGCGTATGACCAACCCCTTCTCACCTCACTAAAGCATGTCTCTTGGACATCAAGGCATTGTAGGTAGTCCCATCGCGTCGTTCCCCATTTCAAAAGAAGTCCCCGACTACCTGAAGTCGTGCCTGCATTTGAAGCGCTAGTTTACGGTTCCTTCGTGTAACTATCCTTTCTGTCTGAGTTTCGATCGTTGAATCAGTCTTCCGCTTACGTCACGTTCGACGGGATCCTGATTACGCTTTCAAATGTTGGCTCTGTCAGTTGAAAAGGCTTCCTACGTGGGATATAGTAGCCTACCGGGGACTGACCTGTGCCCATAAATCTCAATGACAGTGAAGGCACATCGGGGCGCTGCTTTCTTGAGCCGATCTCTGACTTTTTTTGATAGCCACTATTGAGAGCGACAATCCTCGCCAGGCTCCATTTGATTCTGCTTAGTGCGATCTCCACCAGCGTATTCCCCAGCTCGGTGTTTGGGAGAGGGTGAGGGCAAGGCAACCTATAAACCAGAGGGGAATGGCTGACGGTCAGGCACCGGAGCCTACGAAACCAGAGAGGAAGGGGTGCAAACGTCAAATAGACGATGTAGAGAGGAGCCTCGACTTTCTTCACTTCACTACCTTGACACACGACTAGGGGATTCCTCGGTGTTTGGGAAGAGTGAGGGCAAGACATCGGATATCATTTGGTATTTTGAGTGATGATCTTCATGAAAAAAGAGATTCGTTACGTTCACTTGCTCACTTCACTCTTTTTTTTGACTTTTTTCAAACAATCTTTCTCGTAGAGAGATTGTCGAAAACGCTGAGGCGATGAAAGCCGTGTTGCTGGAACCAGTTGTTCATCAACAAATCTGGTATGGCGTTGCGGAATGGGATGTCTCTGGGCAATAGTGGACATATATCGAATCCTGACGGTTCCAATTCAGCACAGGAAGGCCGCCATAATTCTCGACGATCCCTGAGGATCAATCGTCGTTGTTCCTTCAGAAAAGTGCTGCCCAGTGCGCTGAGTCAAAAACATCAGCTCCACTGGAAAGCCAGCCCCCACCCCCCTAGACGTTCCTCCATTTTTCGGGGTATGTCGATTTAGATTCTAATATTTTTATACCCATTTTCTAGGAAATAATGAGAGACAAAAAAGCTGACGGGCACTGCATCTGAGTTCTTCAAGCGAAGAATAGAGATCCTTTCTTGATGAAGGTCTTCGTCATCTTATTCCTCTGGGAAGACGTGGTTCATGAGCCATTAGCTCGATCATCAAGTCAAAATGACGGCGCTTTCGTCGAGTTCTTTTACCATTTGTACTGCAGAGAGCAGCATCCGAGCTATGGGATCGCTAGCTTATGAAAGATCATAGATCGGGGACATCTGACTGAGATAGATCGTCATCTCCGGGTGCTACTGTCTCGATTTCCATTGCCCATGTTCACATTGGTGCTTCTTCCAACTCAGCCTTGGTCCCGACCTCCGGGTCTCGGATCAACAGGGTCGGGGTAAGCCACGGGAACGTTGAATTGCTTGGAAAAGATCCTGCGATGCAATGGATGCATCATGTTGAAAGTGCAGTAAAGTACACAACGTTGGGGTGGGGCGTGCATCGATTTAGTATATCACCCAGCAACAGACCAAAGCGGAGAACCCACAGTCCCTTTCATTTCTCGAACCGGAAGCGAGAGAGTTGGGAGTAGCTACAGTTGATTGAATTGAGATAGCCCTCTCCATGTCGAGCCTGCTGCTTTCCTTCGCTGGGATCCTCCTCGACGGAGCAAAGCTACCAACAGTAGACAGACGTCAAGAGATTCATTTTTCGAATGAGATTGATGTAATAGATTATCCAGGCGTAGATAGAGTTCCTTTCAGTCGATTAGAATAACTTTTCCTCGATGTACATTGAGATCCCGTGCTGCAAGAGGGAAAGGCATGACCGGCAGCAGTAGGAACAGAGGCAGTTGATCCATCGATCCATAAGCTAATGTGACTGATCTAAGCGCGTCGACGATTGGACCATGCACAGGAAGCCTTCTTTTCGTCGGCAGTGCTGTGGAGGGAGAGGGTATACTCGGGATTGACGCCTTTCTTTTTCAACACTATCGTCTTCTTCCTTCCGTACTGCAGTTTGAGTGATGATCCGACGTTTTCCCCCATATACTTCGATTTGAAATCGAGAAATTTTGACTCTTTTGTCAGCTATCTCTAATATGACGTTATGGAAAATATCCTGCTATCTATGAACGTATGAATTCATTTCGACAGTTCAGCCAATGCATCGTCCGTATGTCAGATTGCCGTCCCACATAGGGAACGTCGGGTCTGCCTTTGTATTGATAGCAAATGGAAAGAACTTCGCCCACGGCAATCATTCAAATCATCTGCTATTCCATTCTGGTTTCCGCAGGATCTGAACCTATGCTAGTACCGTGTGATGATCGAAAGAAGGCTCGGTTTCGACGTTCAGTTGTTCAGGATCAGGAATAGTAATAGTGGCATTAAGTTTCTCTACCCTTTGCCATCATGCTCTGTCAGTTCTATTTCTCAATGGGGCCGGTGACGGGATATAACTCAGCGGTAGAGTGTCACGTCGATGTGGTGGTAGTCATCAGTTCGCGCCTTCTCATCCCTAAACCCGATGTGAGTTTTCTATTTTGACTTGCTCCCCTGCAGTGATCGAATGAGAATGGCTAGCCCAGAGGGTCTGATGTCCCTCTCCAAAGTCAGAGAAGAGCAACAAAACATACTTTCCCGCATAAAGGCGACGCTTGCTTACGTGTTCAAACAAAAGTAAGGAAGAAGAGAGAGTATTCGCCATTGAGGACTTTGACTCTACGTGGGTAGATTGAATTGGAATATTGAATTTTGAAGAAAAGATACACGAGCTGGGATCGAACCCACACCTCCGACGTCAATGAATGCCTCGGAACCATCAGTCTTTGTCATTTTGATGGCTTTTTCTATTTTTAGGTGACGAATCACTCACATTTTATTTTTCAGTACTTTCGGGTGCTTCTCTCTGACGGCGGAAAGGGTATATCGTTGTTCCAGAATGAGCCAAACATACCACCACGATGTCAAAGAACAGAAAGTGATGAAACGCTTGGCCTACGGCCGAGCACAACGTATGCGCTATCGTCGACCTATCCGATACAATTAGGCTCACTGGCTCCATCAACTTCGTCGATCTGGAATGGAGAAAGAGACAAGCTCGATCACATTTTTTGACTTCCATAGTTTTGCGTTATTTCTATTTATTCTTCATTGATATTGATATAGATCAATTTCGAGTTGGCCGAATACGAAAATGATTAGATCCGAATGAAGAGCGAGTCAAACAGTGAGTTTATTGTTTACAGGCCCGGGTAGTTTTGTCATGGGAATAGTGAGCTGGGCGTCCTACAAGAGGTGATGAAGCGCTTTCTATTTTTGTTTCTGCTTTTGTCCGATCCCGAGAATTTAATGATCCAAACTGTCAAGATGACGCCTTCTCCACGTCGAACGTGGATGGTGCAGATGACATTCTCTCATGCATAGATGATTTGTATAGAATTTTGGCTTGCTCTAGCTCTTTCTTTTGGTAGGGCGAGATTTGAAAATCCAACTGCATTTTGGCACTTTCTTAAGCTCTTCCTTTTTAGATAAAGTAGACAAAAGGGTGAATCTGACGATGTTCCATCATAAGCCGGCACGTGATACTCACTTGCCATTACTCCCAGCTGAGAACCGATCAGACGAGAAGGACACATGACCATAAAAAGATGCTCTGCCCTAGTGATCTGAGGAGCCTTTACCAACGATGGATTCGACAGTGAAACCTCTCTTTTTCTATAAAGAGATTTTCATTCAATACTCTGGGTCCCAAGCGAACTTGGCGACCCACTTCTTTGATGCTCTTCTAGAGGGCGAAGACTCCCTTTTGACTTGCTGTCCGATGTGGTGTCCCACCAATTGATTAGCACGCTGACCAATCGTCATTCCCCTTGTTTTTCTTTTGGAACGCAGCTTTAGCTTTCTTCCATTCCGAGCATCGACAAATGCCGTCGAAAGCCAGAAACTATCTAACCATCCCAGTCGTTCACCCAAAAACGTCGCCCTCGCACTCTCACTACCATTGAGAGGACTGAAAGCAGCCTACAAAAATCGAGAATGGCTCCGTCGACTTTGCTTGCGTCGTGTCGATTGATTGATTGACCGGACTAAGAGGACTGAGACCGTTGACTCCTTTTGCTCTTTTGGCTAGGTTGGAACGTTTTCGAATGGCTTTGTACTGGCTTAGACAGACTAGACTGGATTTCCAACTAGACATGGGAGTGAAAAAAAGTCTGAGCAACAACCATGGAACCCGCCGAGATTACGGAATCCCCTGCCGCCAACCAATGTGGTCGTACCCATTAGAAGTTGTTGGACCAGCAAGACTTTGTCAAGGTTTCGATACTATACTTGTCGGAAGGAACTCTTTCGAAGGTTGCTCAAAAGCATAGAACCATGGATACACGGATTGCTTCCAACTCAAACTCATGGATTTGAGACAAACTTCATTGTCCACGGAAACGATAACCTCAGGTGTTTAGTCACTTCTCGCTGCCCTGCTTTCGAGATTCAACCTATACTGAGAAAGCCCCATCAACGAGTCATAGCTAGTCTATTCTCTCAGGGTAAAAGCACACAGCTGGTGGATCAAGGAAGTCACGTCATTGGTCTCTCGTAATAGACTACGGCCTGGCAGAACAACAAGACGTATTCAAGACAGGAAAGTGTCCATATAGACAGTTACCACTTTTTGACAAATAAAGCCCTATTGTCATCATCGAGCTACCTTGGAACTATTTAAACATGAACTTTTATGGGGCTCTAAAAAAGAGAGTTCCAATGAATCCAAAGAAAAGCGCACATTATGGCCATGACCAACAAAAAGATCACTATCATCTCATGAATTGGATTCGAGCCAATATCAACGCTACTTGCCCGTCGGGGAGATAGTGCGTGGATGGGCGATCTCTTTCTCTTTTACTCGACAAATGAAAAGTAGATTCCGTCTATTCAGGTTTTGCATAGCTTACCGATGCGCCCTTCTGCTCGATGGTTTTTTTTTTTGGTTCCGAAAGGCAGAGTAGCTTTAGCATCGAGCAAAGGATGGGATTCAACAGGGGAGCAGTTTGTCAGGGAGTTTTCTTCAGGTATTCGACCTGTGAAAGAAAACAAATGAGACCCCCTTGTTTTTCTTTCGGAACGCAGCGTCAGCTTTCTTCCATTCCGAGCATCGACAAATGTCATCGAAAGCCAGAAACTATCTAACCATCTCAGTCGTTCACCAAAAAACGTCACCCTCGCACTCTCAATACCAATGAGAAGATTGAAAGCATCCTACAAAAATTGAGAATGGCTCCGTCGACTTTGCTTGCGTCGTGTCGATTGATTGATTGACCGGACTAAGAGGACTGAGACCGTTGACTCCTTTTGCTCTTTTGGCTCGGTTGGAACGTTTTCAAAAGGCTTTGTACTGGCTTAGATAGACTAGACCGGATTTCCAACTAGACATGGGAGTGAAAAAAAGTCTGAGCAACAACCATGGAACCCGCCGGAATTATGGAATCCCCTGCCGCCAACCAATGTGGCCATACCCATTAGAAGTTGTTGGACCAGTGAGACTTTATCAAGGTTTCGGTACTGTACTTGTCGGAAGGAACTCTTTCGAAGGCTGCTCAAAAGAATAGGACCATGGATACATGGATTGCTTCCAACTCAAACTCATGGATTTGAGACAAACTTCACTGTCCACGGAAATGATATCCTCAGGTGTTTAGTCACTTCTCACTACCCTACTTTTGGGATTCAAACCTATTCTGAGAAAGCCCCATCAACGAGTCATAGCTAGTCTATTCTCTCAGGGTAAAAGCACACAGCTGGTGGATCAAGGAAGTCGCGTCATTGGTCTCTCGTAATCGACAACGGCCTTGCAGAACAACAAGACGTATTCAAGAAAGGAAAGTGTCCATATAGACAGCTACCACTTTTTGACAAATAAAGCCCTATTGTCATCATCGAGCTATCTTGGAACTATTTAAACATGAACTTTTTTGGGGCTCTAAAAAAGTGAGTTCCAATGAATCCGAAGAAAAGCGCACATTATGGCCATGACCGGCAAAAGATCACTATCATCTCATGAATTGGATTCGAACCAATATCAACGCTACTTGCCCGTCGGGGAGATAGTGCGTGGATGGGCGATCTCTTTCTCTTTTGCTCGACAAATGAAAAGTAGATTCCGTCTATTCAGATTTTGTATAGCTTACCGATGCGCCCTTCTACTCGATGGATTTTTTTTTGGGTTCTGAAAGGCAGAGTAGCTTTAGCATCGAGCAAAGGATGGGATTCAACAGGGGAGCAGTTCGTTAGGGAGTTTTCTTCAGGTATTCGACCTGTGAAAGAAAACAAATGAGACCCCCTTGTTTTGAATATTCTGCTGAAGTAGAATGTGAGAGATTGAAGCAATGTAAATTCATATTTGATTACTTGTTCCTTAGTAGTTGGATCTCTCACCAACCCAGTTTTGACTCTTCCACCCTTCATTCCACTTTGGCATCTGGTCGATACCAGCAAAAATGCTTTCCCTTAGTCTCGGGTGTGAGTTTGGAGTTTCGAGATTGGGTTTTTCTATGGCTTTTGCTAGTCCTCTTCGTCGCTTTACAGTGTCAGGTCGGAATGAACCCTAGACTCCAGGCTTCGTTTTCACGGTTCTGATGCACCATACCGTCAATCTGATCTTCGGAGGAAGACTTACTTTCCTTCTTCACAGAATTCGAATAGCACTGTTACCTTCCTCTTGTCACGTCAGTCTCCCTTCTTCCCATCCCAATCGATTAAAGGAATGTGGCGCGAACTAGATAGACAGAAAAAACAGAAAGATGGGAGTCGGCTTAACTCACTACCAATGTTACCGCACCAGAAATGAGGCTGACCCCTAAAAGGGAAGAGGACTGTAATGTGGTTAACCACTGATGAAACGGAGAGGACAGGAAGAAATGAAAGAAATTCTTTTTGAAGACCCAGAAAAAGAGGTTAACCCCTAATAATTGGATCGGGCTTTCGGTCGGTCTTTCTCCTCTCCATCGGATTCGACAAATGGCCGTCGAAAGATGTCGTAGACAAAACTAAAACAATGGCTTCCTTCCTTTCTTTCACTTCACATGGTAGGCGTCGGCAGGCTATCTCGTCTTGGCAAAACGTAGGAAGACCAACATACAGGGGCACATACTGGAGAGAGAGGAGATTGACGCGCGAGCTGCTAATCAAAAACAGGCGATGGGAGCACTGACCACAGGCTGGGCAACTGTTTCGTTTGGTGGACCGACCTTCTCATTCTGACGGGAGAGCTATTACATCCCCTCCAGGAATGGTCGAAGCCATACCCAATCGAAAAAGGATGTTATCCAAATGCATCTCAAGTAGTTGTAGTAAAACCTGGCCTGTTGACCTTTTAGCTTGACGTTTTCATTTCATTTTCCCCTGTTTTTTCATGAAAAAAAGTGAAGAAATTTCACAACATAATGGGGGCGCGTTCTTGGTGAAAAACCATATCTGGGGACTATTTACAGGAACAAAAGACTTCCACTTCTCTTTTCCTTCCTAAAGAATGTGAAGTTTGCTTTTCATGCATGTATTTTGACAGTGGACTAGCTGCGAGTACTGTCCTTTCTTTCACTCCCGTCCGTCTATTTCATCGTCAGATGATAATGAATCTGCTGACTGTCTCCCGGCGAGGGTCTCACTCCTCTATTTCAGTCCCACTCGTCTCCGAGATTTGCTCCCCTACCGTCTACTGTCACTCTCTCTCCGCTCGTCTCTCCCGAATCTCCAGTCTAGCCCCGTCGGGTCAAACAAAAGTAGGCCTCGTCCTCATCTCCAGAAAAGGGGAGGGAGGCATCGGGACGTCACTTTGACGCATTCATTCATTTCCTCTTCCTTCGAAATAGGATCCGGGTGCCTCGAGGAATTCATCTTCCACCAGTTCGTTCGCTCTTCCTTGATGGAGTTTCCGTTTCATCTTGTTTAAGCGAGTGAGAAGTATAGGTTGCCCAAATCAACTTACCCACCTGAGCATGCAACTAAAGGAATTTCGGTAGGGTTTGCTTCTGTAAAAGGTCTGGGTGTCCCAGTTCATTTGGATTCGATCAGTGGATCATAAATGAGCGTAGCTTTACTGATCTCGCACTGAACTGAACTCTGACACGAGTGACTCCTTATGGAATCTCAACCCAATGCCTACGACGAAATGCACTCTGGCAAACCTTCCGGGAATGACTCGATCTCGTTGGATGGGAAGAGCCCACCCTGTCTCTTTCCCCCTAACGAAAAAAGACTAGAATTACTTGCCTCCGGTAGGTTTGTCGGTAGAAACATTCATCCATCCATACATACTTCGACACGTCTCATTAGCCTCTTTGACGAATGTCAGTGAGAGAGACATAGTAAATCGGTCCGCGGGCATCGCGATAAGTCCTCTGTCCTACTACAGGTGCCGCGACAACCTTTACCAAATCCGAACGATTGTCGACCACCAGATCCGCTGGTCTGCTATATTCACCCTAACCCACACGAACAAATCTTTGGTGCGGAATATAATCCCAAAGTACCCCAAAGACTCAAATATTGTAAATAAAGAAGGTGGTAAGACCCTTGCAGAGTTCCCAAACAGCATAGAGCTTGGGAAGCTCAGACCCTGTTGATGATCTGATCAATGACGGAGCACCCAACTACTTTGTCGAATGGCGTTGTTGTCTTTTTGTCAATTGCAAATAGGTATTTACATGATCTCTGTTGTGTAGGCTTGCGTTATTTGTCTTCTATAATACCTCCTGTTGTGGGGCTTTAAAAAAAAACAGGATTTTTCCAAAGGCTTCGCTATCGCTCAGGAAGTCGTATAGTAGTCCAGGGATTGTAGTAGGCCCTCCATGCCTCGTCGAGTCTTTTGGAGGCTGAGGCCTTTTCCTCCTTCATTAATCTTTCGGTAGCTTACGCGCAAGAAAAAAGGCCTCCTTCTCGGCCGGAAGATCACTTCGCTTCTGGCGACGGTCTCCTACCACTTCAATCAATGGCTAAACCTACCTTTCATCAATCGTCGGGTTCGTGGACCTATTGGTCAAAAGAAAGGGGAGGTCCCCAGATTCCGGGATAGAGTCGTATGACGCGAGAGTCTCACGTATGGTTCCTTTGAGAAGGGTGTGATACCACCACCTATCTGACCCGACGAGCAGTCCACGGAGCTACATCCCTACTCACCCGGTCCATGCACATCGCTCTCTCTAGGAGGTTGGCTGCCGTTCCTCGATCTTCCTATTTCCAAGAAGATCCCGGGCTCGATCTAGTTTAATATCAAGGTGATTATTTTTCCGTTTCTACATATATGGGTTCGTGCAGCATTTCCACGATATTGTTATGATCAATTAATTGGACTTGGCCGGAAAGTGAGCCTCTATCATTAGCTCGGGTAGTCCCCGTTTCTTGTGTTTCAGTCACATTTTGATGGCTCCCTTAATGTATGTGCCAGAAAGTTTATGAAGAAGCGGGCTACTCCTCGAAAATGCCCCGCTCTGTTGTTTGTTTGTCATTGGGTATTTATTGCTCGTTCTGCAGTTATCAGCAACATGGCCAGCCGGAGTTATAGAATAGGGCTGCGGGCAGGAGGGCTGTCGTTTTGTTTGTGCAATGTTGCTCACAACACCTCTCCTCTGGCTGAGAGAGACATAGTAAATCGGTCCGCGGGTATCGCGATAAGTCCTCTGTCCTACTACAGGTGCCGCGACAACCTTTACCAAATCCGAACGATTGTCGACCACCAGATCCGCTGGTCTGCTATATTCACCCTAGCCCACACGAACAAATCTTTGGTGCGGAATATAATCCCAAAGTACCACAAAGACTCAAATATTGTAAATAAAGAAGGTGGTAAGACCCTTGCAGAGTTCCCAAATAGCATAGAGCTTGGGAAGCTCAGACCCTGTTGATGATCTGATCAATGACGGAGCACCCAACTACTTTGTCGAATGGCGTTGTTGTCTTTTTGTCAATTGCAAATAGGTATTTATATGATCTCTGTTGTGTAGGCTTGCGTTATTTGTCTTCTATAATACCTCATGTTGTGGGGCTTTAAAAAAAAACAGGATTTTTCCAAAGGCTTCGCTATCACTCAGGAAGTCATATGGTAGTCCAGGGATTGTAGTAGGCCCTCCATGCCTCGTCGAGTCTTTTGGAGGCGGAGGCCTTTTCCTCCTTCATTAATCTTTCGGTAGCTTACACGCAAGAAAAAAGGCCTCCTTCTCGGCCGGAAGATCACTTCGCTTCTGGCGACGGTCTCCTACCACTTCAATCAATGGCTAAAGCTACCTTTCATCAATCGTCGGGTTCATGGACCTATTGGTCAAAAGAAAGGGGAGGTCCCCAGATTCCGGGATGGAGTCGTATGACGCGAGAGTCTCACGTATGGTTCCTTTGAGAAGGGTGTGATACCACCACCTATCTGACCCGACGAGCAGTCCACGGAGCTACATCCCTACTCACCCGGTCCATGCACATCGCTCTCTCTAGGAGGTTGGCTGCCGTTCCTCGATCTTCCTATTTCCAAGAAGATCCCGGGCTCGATCTAGTTTCATATCAAGGTAATTATTTTTCCGTTTCTACATATATGGGTTCGTGCAGCATTTCCACGATATTGTTATTTTCAATTAATTGGACTTGGCCGGAAAGTGAGCCTCTATCATTAGCTCGGGTAGTCCCCGTTTCTTGTGTTTCAGTCACATTTTGATGGCTCCCTTGATGTATGTGCCAGGAAGTTTATGAAGAAGCGGGCTACTCCTCGAAAATGCCCCGCTCTGTTGTTTGTTTGTCATTGGGTATTTATTGCTCGTTCTGCAGTTATCAGCAACATGGCCAGCCGGAGTTATAGAATAGTGCTGCGGGCAGGAGGGCTGTCGTTTTGTTTGTGCAATGATGCTCACAACACCTCTCCTCTGGCTGAGAGAGACATAGTAAATCGGTCCGCGGGTATCGCGATAAGTCCTCTGTCCTACTACAGGTGTCGCGACAACCTTTACCAAATCCGAACGATTGTCGACCACCAGATCCGCTGGTCTGTTATATTCACCCTAGCCCACACGAACAAATCTTTGGTGCGGAATATAATCCCAAAGTACCCCAAAGACTCAAATATTGTAAATAAAGAAGGTGGTAAGACCCTTGCAGAGTTCCCAAACAGTATAGAGCTTGGGAAGCTCAGACCCTGTTGATGATCTGATCAATGACGGAGCACCCAACTACTTTGTCGAATGGCGTTGTTGTCTTTTTGTCAATTGCAAATAGGTATTTACTTGATCTCTGTTGTGTAGGCTTGCGTTATTTGTCTTCTATAATACCTCCTGTTGTGGGGCTTTAAAAAAAAACAGGATTTTTCCAAAGGCTTCGCTATCGCTCAGGAAGTCGTATAGTAGTCCAGGGATTGTAGTAGGCCCTCCATGCCTCGTCGAGTCTTTTGGAGGCGGAGGCCTTTTCCTCCTTCATTAATCTTTCGGTAGCTTACGCGCAAGAAAAAAGGCCTCCTTCTCGGCCGGAAGATCACTTCGCTTCTGGCGACGGTCTCGTACCACTTCAATCAATGGCTAAAGCTACCTTTCATCAATCGTCGGGTTCGTGGACCTATTGGTCAAAAGAAAGGGGAGGTCCCCAGATTCCGGGATAGAGTCGTATGACGCGAGAGTCTCACGTATGGTTCTTTTGAGAAGGGTGTGATACCACCACCTATCTGACCCGACGAGCAGTCCACGGAGCTACATCCCTACTCACCCGGTCCATGCACATCGCTCTCTCTAGGAGGTTGGCTGCCGTTCCTCGATCTTCCTATTTCCAAGAAGATCCCGGGCTCGATCTAGTTTAATATCAAGGTGATTATTTTTCCATTTCTACATAAATGGGTTCGTGCAGCATTTCCACGATATTGTTATGATCAATTAATTGGACTTGGCCGGAAAGTGAATATCAAGGTGATTATTTTTCCATTTCTACATAAATGGGTTCGTGCAGCATTTCCACGATATTGTTATGATCAATTAATTGGACTTGGCCGGAAAGTGAGCCTCTATCATTAGCTCGGATAGTCCCCGTTTCTTGTGTTCCAGTCACATTTTGATGGCTCCCTTAATGTATGTGCCAGGAAGTTTATGAAGAAGCGGGCTACTCCTCGAAAATGCCCCGCTCTGTTGTTTGTTTGTTATTGGGTATTTATTGCTCGTTCTGCAGTTATCAGCAACATGGCCAGCCGGAGTTATAGAATAGGGCTGCGGGCAGGAGGGCTGTCGTTTTGTTTGTGCAATGTTGCTCACAACACCTCTCCTCTGGCTGAGAGAGACATAGTAAATCGGTCCGCGGGTATCGCGATAAGTCCTCTATCCTACTACAGGTGCCGCGACAACCTTTACCAAATCCGAACGATTGTCGACCACCAGATCCGCTGGTCTGCTATATTCACCCTAGCCCACACGAACAAATCTTTGGTGCGGAATATAATCCCAAAGTACCACAAAGACTCAAATATTGTAAATATAGAAGGTGGTAAGACCCTTGCAGAGTTCCCAAATAGCATAGAGCTTGGGAAGCTCAGACCCTGTTGATGATCTGATCAATGACGGAGCACCCAACTACTTTGTCGAATGGCGTTGTTGTCTTTTTGTCAATTGCAAATAGGTATTTATATGATCTCTGTTGTGTAGGCTTGCGTTATTTGTCTTCTATAATACCTCATGTTGTGGGGCTTTAAAAAAAAACAGGATTTTTCCAAAGGCTTCGCTATCACTCAGGAAGTCATATGGTAGTCCAGGGATTGTAGTAGGCCCTCCATGCCTCGTCGAGTCTTTTGGAGGCGGAGGCCTTTTCCTCCTTCATTAATCTTTCGGTAGCTTACGCGCAAGAAAAAAGGCCTCCTTCTCGGCCGGAAGATCACTTCGCTTCTGGCGACGGTCTCCTACCACTTCAATCAATGGCTAAAGCTACCTTTCATCAATCGTCGGGTTCATGGACCTATTGGTCAAAAGAAAGGGGAGGTCCCCAGATTCCGGGATGGAGTCGTATGACGCGAGAGTCTCACGTATGGTTCCTTTGAGAAGGGTGTGATACCACCACCTATCTGACCCGACGAGCAGTCCACGGAGCTACATCCCTACTCACCCGGTCCATGCACATCGCTCTCTCTAGGAGGTTGGCTGCCGTTCCTCGATCTTCCTATTTCCAAGAAGATCCCGGGCTCGATCTAGTTTCATATCAAGGTAATTATTTTTCCGTTTCTACATATATGGGTTCGTGCAGCATTTCCACGATAATGTTATTTTCAATTAATTGGACTTGGCCGGAAAGTGAGCCTCTATCATTAGCTCGGGTAGTCCCCGTTTCTTGTGTTTCAGTCACATTTTGATGGCTCCCTTGATGTATGTGCCAGGAAGTTTATGAAGAAGCGGGCTACTCCTCGAAAATGCCCCGCTCTGTTGTTTGTTTGTCATTGGGTATTTATTGCTCGTTCTGCAGTTATCAGCAACATGGCCAGCCGGAGTTATAGAATAGGGCTGCGGGCAGGAGGGCTGTCGTTTTGTTTGTGCAATGTTGCTCACAACACCTCTCCTCTGGCTGAGAGAGACATAGTAAATCGGTCCGCGGGCATCGCGATAAGTCCTCTGTCCTACTACAGGTGTCGCGACAACCTTTACCAAATCCGAACGATTGTCGACCACCAGATCCGCTGGTCTGTTATATTCACCCTAGCCCACACGAACAAATCTTTGGTGCGGAATATAATCCCAAAGTACCCCAAAGACTCAAATATTGTAAATAAAGAAGGTGGTAAGACCCTTGCAGAGTTCCCAAACAGCATAGAGCTTGGGAAGCTCAGACCCTGTTGATGATCTGATCAATGACGGAGCACCCAACTACTTTGTCGAATGGCGTTGTTGTCTTTTTGTCAATTGCAAATAGGTATTTACTTGATCTCTGTTGTGTAGGCTTGCGTTATTTGTCTTCTATAATACCTCCTGTTGTGGGGCTTTAAAAAAAAACAGGATTTTTCCAAAGGCTTCGCTATCGCTCAGGAAGTCGTATAGTAGACCAGGGATTGTAGTAGGCCCTCCATGTATGGTTCCTTTGAGAAGGGTGTGATACCACCACCTATCTGACCCGACGAGCAGTCCACGGAGCTACATCCCTACTCACCCGGTCCATGCACATCGCTCTCTCCAGGAGGTTGGCTGTCGTTCCTCGATCTTCCTAATTCGAAGAAGATCCCGGGCTCGATCTAGTTTAATATCAAGGTGATTATTTTTCCGTTTCTACATATATGGGTTCGTTTCTACATATATGGGTTCGTGCAGCATTTCCACGATATTGTTATGATCAATTAATTGGACTTGGCCGGAAAGTGAGCCTCTATCATTAGCTCGGGTAGTCCCCGTTTCTTGTGTTTCAGTCACATTTTGAGGGCTCCCTTAATGTATGTGCCAGGAAGTTTATGAAGAAGCGGGCTACTCCTCGAAAATGCCCCGCTCTGTTGTTTGTTTGTCATTGGGTATTTATTGCTCGTTCTGCAGTTATCAGCAACATGGCCAGCCGGAGTTATAGAATAGGGCTGCGGGCAGGAGGGCTGTCGTTTTGTTTGTGCAATGTTGCTCACAACACCTCTCCTCTGGCTGAGAGAGACATAGTAAATCGGTCCGCGGGTATCGCGATAAGTCCTCTGTCCTACTACTGGTGCCGCGACAACCTTTACCAAATCCGAACGATTGTCGACCACCAGATCCGCTGGTCTGCTATATTCACCCTAGCCCACACGAACAAATCTTTGGTGCGGAATATAATCCCAAAGTACCACAAAGACTCAAATATTGTAAATAAAGAAGGTGGTAAGACCCTTGCAGAGTTCCCAAATAGCATAGAGCTTGGGAAGCTCAGACCCTGTTGATGATCTGATCAATGACGGAGCACCCAACTACTTTGTCGAATGGCGTTGTTGTCTTTTTGTCAATTGCAAATAGGTATTTATATGATCTCTGTTGTGTAGGCTTGCATTATTTGTCTTCTATAATACCTCATGTTGTGGGGCTTTAAAAAAAAACAGGATTTTTCCAAAGGCTTCGCTATCACTCAGGAAGTCGTATGGTAGTCCAGGGATTGTAGTAGGCCCTCCATGCCTCGTCGAGTCTTTTGGAGGCGGAGGCCTTTCCCTCCTTCATAAATCTTTCGGTAGCTTACGCGCAAGAAAAAAGGCCTCCTTCTCGGCCGGAAGATCACTTCGCTTCTGGCGACGGTCTCCTACCACTTCAATCAATGGCTAAAGCTACCTTTCATCAATCGTCGGGTTCGTGGACCTATTGGTCAAAAGAAAGGGGAGGTCCCCAGATTCCGGGATGGAGTCGTATGACGCGAGAGTCTCACGTATGGTTCCTTTGAGAAGGGTGTGATACCACCACCTATCTGACCCGACGAGCAGTCCACGGAGCTACATCCCTACTCACCCGGTCCATGCACATCGCTCTCTCCAGGAGGTTGGCTGCCGTTCCTCGATCTTCCTAATTCGAAGAAGATCCCGGGCTCGATCTAGTTTAATATCAAGGTGATTATTTTTCCGTTTCTACATATATGGGTTCGTTTCTACATATATGGGTTCGTGCAGCATTTCCACGATATTGTTATGATCAATTAATTGGACTTGGCCGGAAAGTGAGCCTCTATCATTAGCTCGGGTAGTCCCCGTTTCTTGTGTTTCAGTCACATTTTGAGGGCTCCCTTAATGTATGTGCCAGGAAGTTTATGAAGAAGCGGGCTACTCCTCGAAAATGCCCCGCTCTGTTGTTTGTTTGTCATTGGGTATTTATTGCTCGTTCTGCAGTTATCAGCAATATGGCCAGCCGGAGTTATAAAATAGGGTTGCAGGCAAGAGGGCTGTCGTTTTGTTTGTGCAATGTTGCTCACAACACCTCTCCTCTGGCAAACCTGTGATTGTTGTATCGGAATGAATGCTCAACTGAGGTCGTGTAACCATCAACCGCACAAAACGGGGCTGGGCCTACCCCCATCCCTAGAGGAGCCGTATGAGGCTGAAGCTCCACGTACAGTTTTGAAGCCGAGCCTTTCCAGCAATGGGGCCTAGGGACCAATATGATGATTGGACCCCGCTCTCGGGCTTCTTCTCCAACGATACCATTTTGTTTAGTTGCTTTGCTCATATCGCGCTATGATGACATTCTTCCTTTCGAACAATTGGCTGGATGACACTCTTTCTTAACCTACGTCTGAATGGGATCGGTGAGTGTGACAGGTAAGTAGCCAATTTTGATGATTTGATGACAATTTAGCAACATTTTCTTTTACCGTTGACGTAGTGACATCTGCTCTCTCTGCCCAATAGAAGGCTTCGCTCATTACTCCTCCGCTACCAGACTTTCTATATAAATGACAGAAAGGTTCATCATTGGCTGCTCGCCCTAAATGATGCAAAAAATCCCTGTTGGTCGAGCGGATGATCCCGAAGCAGAAGAAGCTCCTGTTCGATCATTCACTTCAGTCCCGTATAAAGAAGCTACTCTGGTCATCGTAACATCGACTTCGGCAATTCCCTTCCTCTACCTACGCTACGGTTACTGGCTTTCATAAAACTCTTTGAGCACTAGTTCCTAAAACCTCTATCGAGATTACTCCGGGAGATCCTTCCATCAACCAAAAGTTTCGACGCGACGAAAGCGTATGACCAACCACTTCTCACCTCACTAAAGCATGTCTTTCGGACGTCAAGGTATTGTAGGTAGTCCCATCGCGTCGTTCCCCATTTCAAAAGAAGTCCCCAACTACCTGAAGTCGTGCCTGCATTTGAAGCGCTGGTTCACGGTTCCTTTGTGTAACTATCATTTCTGTCTGAGTTTCGATCGTTGAATTAGTCTTCCGCTTACGTCACGTTCGACGGGATCCTGATTACGCTTTTAAATGTTGGCTCTGTCAGTTGAAAAGGCTTCCTACGTGGGATATAATAGCCTACCGGGGACTGGCCTGTGCCCATAAATCTCAATGACAGTGAAGGCACATCGGGCGCTGTTTTCTTGAGCCGATCTCTGTCTTTTTTTGATAGCCACTATTGAGAGCGACAATCCTCGCCAGGCTCCATTTGATTCTGCTTAATGCGATCTCCACCAGCATATTCCCCAGCTCGGTGTTTGGGAGAGGGTGAGGGCAAGGCAACCTATAAACCAGAGGGGAATGGCTGACGGTCAGGCACCGGAGCCTACGAAACCAGAGAGGAAAGGGTGCAAACGTCAAATAGACGATGGAGAGAGGAGCCTCGACTTTCTTCACTTCACTACCTCGACACACGACTAGGGGATTCCTCGGTGTTTGGGAAGAGTGAGGGCAAGACATCGGATATCATTTGGTATTTTGAGTGATGATCTTCGTGAAAAAAGAGATTCGTTACGTTCACTTGCTCACTTCACTCTTTTTTTGACTTTTTTCAAACAATCTTTCTCGTAGAGAGATTGTCGAAAATGCTGAGGCGATGAAAGCCGTGTTGCTGGAACCAGTTGTTCATCAACAAATCTGGTATGGCGTTGCGGAATGGGATGTCTCTGGGCAATAGTGGACATATATCAAATCCTGACGGTTCCAATTCAGCACAGGAAGGCGGCCATAATTCTCGACGATCCCTGAGGATCAATCGTCGTTGTTCCTTCAGAAAAGTGCTGCCCAGTGCGCTGAGTCAAAAACATCAGCTCCACTGGAAAGCCAGCTCCCACCCCCCTAGACGTTCCTCCATTTTTTGGGGTATGTCGATTTAGATTCTAATTTTTTTATACCCATTTTCTAGGAAATAATGGGAGACAAAAAAGCTGACGGCACTGCATCTGAGTTCTTCAAGCAAAGAATAGAGATCCTTTCTTGATGAAGGTCTTCGTCATCTTATTCCTCTGGGAAGACGTGGTTCATGAGCCATTGACTCGATCATCAAGTCAAAATGACGGCGCTTTCGTCGAGTTCTTTTACCATTTGTACTGCAAAGAGCAGCATCCGAGCTATGGGATCGCTAGCTTATGAAAGATCATAGATCGGGGACATCTGACTGAGATAGATCGTCATCTCCGGGCGCTACTGTCTCGATTTCCGTTGCCCATGTTCACATTGGTGCTTCTTCCAACTCAGCCTCGGTCCCGACCTCCGGGTCTCGGATCAACAGGGTCGGGGTAAGCCACGGGAACGTTGAATTGCTTGGAAAAGATCCTGCGATGCAATGGATGCATTATGTTGAAAGTGCAGTAAAGTACAACAACGTTGGGGTGGGGCGTGCGTCGATTTAGTATATCACCCAGCGACAGACCAAAGCGGAGAACCCACAGTCCCTTTCATTTCTCAAACCGGAAGCGAGAGAGTTGGGAGTAGCTACAGTTGATTGAATTGAGATAGCCCTCTCCATGTCGAGCCCGCTGCTTTCCTTCGCTGGGATCCTCCTCGACGGAGCAAAGCTACCAACAGTAGACAAACGTCAAGAGATTCATTTTTCGAATGAGACCGATGTAATAGATTATCTAGGCGTAGATAGAGTTCCTTTCAGTCGATTAGAATAACTTTTCCTCGATGTACATTGAGATCCTCTGCTAGAAGAGGGAAAGGCATGACCGGCAGCAGTAGGAACAGAGGCAGTTGATCCATCGATCCATAAGCTAATGTGACTGATCTAAGCGCGTCGACGATTGGACCATGCACAGGAAGCCTTCTTTTCGTCGGCAGTGCTGTGGAGGGAGAGGGTATACTCGGGATTGACTCCTTTCTTTTTCAACACTATCGTCTTCTTCCTTCCGTACCGCAGCTACCCCGATCTCTATGGCGAGATACCCTATATGACATGCCCATTGTTATATCCGGAACAAGCCTTTCTCGCCTTTCTGGAGGGAAAGATTTATGCCTTTCGACTACCGAATCTGGTGGCTGATTCAAGTGAAACCTGTCTGCTTGGCCTCGTATCCCCCTCAGGGGACTGGGCTGTTTATAGCGCTTCAAACCGGTATTCTTGGTTTACTGCTTTGACCGAGCACGATACTAGGATTAAGCGCACACTACTGATATAAGTACCGCTCTGTTGTTTGTTTGTCATTGGGTATTTATTGCTCGTTCTGCAGTTATCAGCAATATGGCCAGCCGGAGTTATAAAATAGGGTTGCGGGCAAGAGGGCTGTCGTTTTGTTTGTGCAATGTTGCTCACAACACCTCTCCTCTGGCAAACCTGTGATTGTTGTATCGGAATGAATGCTCAACTGAGGTCGTGTAACCATCAACCGCACAAAACGGGGCTGGGCCTACCCCCATCCCTAGAGGAGCCGTATGAGGCTGAAGCTCCACGTACAGTTTTGAAGCCGAGCCTTTCCAGCAATGGGGCCTAGGGACCAATATGATGATTGGACCCCGCTCTCGGGCTTCTTCTCCAACGATACCATTTTGTTTAGTTGCTTTGCTCATATCGCGCTATGATGACATTCTTCCTTTCGAACAATTGGCTGGATGACACTCTTTCTTAACCTACGTCTGAATGGGATCGGTGAGTGTGACAGGTAAGTAGCCAATTTTGATGATTTGATGACAATTTAGCAACATTTTCTTTTACCGTTGACGTAGTGACATCTGCTCTCTCTGCCCAATAGAAGGCTTCGCTCATTACTCCTCCGCTACCAGACTTTCTATATAAATGACAGAAAGGTTCATCATTGGCTGCTCGCCCTAAATGATGCAAAAAATCCCTGTTGGTCTAGCGGATGATCCCGAAGCAGAAGAAGCTCCTGTTCGATCATTCACTTCAGTCCCGTATAAAGAAGCTACTCTGGTCATCGTAACATCGACTTCGGCAATTCCCTTCCTCTACCTACGCTACGGTTACTGGCTTTCATAAAACTCTTTGAGCACTAGTTCCTAAAACCTCTATCGAGATTACTCCGGGAGATCCTTCCATCAACCAAAAGTTTCGACGCGACGAAAGCGTATGACCAACCACTTCTCACCTCACTAAAGCATGTCTTTCGGACGTCAAGGTATTGTAGGTAGTCCCATCGCGTCGTTCCCCATTTCAAAAGAAGTCACCGACTACCTGAAGTCGTGCCTGCATTTGAAGCGCTGGTTCACGGTTCCTTCGTGTAACTATCATTTCTGTCTGAGTTTCGATCGTTGAATTAGTCTTCCGCTTACGTCACGTTCGACGGGATCCTGATTACGCTTTTAAATGTTGGCTCTGTCAGTTGAAAAGGCTTCCTACGTGGGATATAATAGCCTACCGGGGACTGGCCTGTGCCCATAAATCTCAATGACAGTGAAGGCACATCGGGCGCTGTTTTCTTGAGCCGATCTCTGTCTTTTTTTGATAGCCACTATTGAGAGCGACAATCCTCGCCAGGCTCCATTTGATTCTGCTTAATGCGATCTCCACCAGCATATTCCCCAGCTCGGTGTTTGGGAGAGGGTGAGGGCAAGGCAACCTATAAACCAGAGGGGAATGGCTGACGGTCAGGCACCGGAGCCTACGAAACCAGAGAGGAAAGGGTGCAAACGTCAAATAGACGATGGAGAGAGGAGCCTCGACTTTCTTCACTTCACTACCTCGACACACGACTAGGGGATTCCTCGGTGTTTGGGAAGAGTGAGGGCAAGACATCGGATATCATTTGGTATTTTGAGTGATGATCTTCGTGAAAAAAGAGATTCGTTACGTTCACTTGCTCACTTCACTCTTTTTTTGACTTTTTTCAAACAATCTTTCTCGTAGAGAGATTGTCGAAAATGCTGAGGCGATGAAAGCCGTGTTGCTGGAACCAGTTGTTCATCAACAAATCTGGTATGGCGTTGCGGAATGGAATGTCTCTGGGCAATAGTGGACATATATCAAATCCTGACGGTTCCAATTCAGCACAGGAAGGCGGCCATAATTCTCGACGATCCCTGAGGATCAATCGTCGTTGTTCCTTCAGAAAAGTGCTGCCCAGTGCGCTGAGTCAAAAACATCAGCTCCACTGGAAAGCCAGCTCCCACCCCCCTAGACGTTCCTCCATTTTTTGGGGTATGTCGATTTAGATTCTAATTTTTTTATACCCATTTTCTAGGAAATAATGGGAGACAAAAAAGCTGACGGCACTGCATCTGAGTTCTTCAAGCAAAGAATAGAGATCCTTTCTTGATGAAGGTCTTCGTCATCTTATTCCTCTGGGAAGACGTGGTTCATGAGCCATTGACTCGATCATCAAGTCAAAATGACGGCGCTTTCGTCGAGTTCTTTTACCATTTGTACTGCAAAGAGCAGCATCCGAGCTATGGGATCGCTAGCTTATGAAAGATCATAGATCGGGGACATCTGACTGAGATAGATCGTCATCTCCGGGCGCTACTGTCTCGATTTCCATTGCCCATGTTCACATTGGTGCTTCTTCCAACTCAGCCTCGGTCCCGACCTCCGGGTCTCGGATCAACAGGGTCGGGGTAAGCCACGGGAACGTTGAATTGCTTGGAAAAGATCCTGCGATGCAATGGATGCATTATGTTGAAAGTGCAGTAAAGTACAACAACGTTGGGGTGGGGCGTGCGTCGATTTAGTATATCACCCAGCGACAGACCAAAGCGGAGAACCCACAGTCCCTTTCATTTCTCGAACCGGAAGCGAGAGAGTTGGGAGTAGCTACAGTTGATTGAATTGAGATAGCCCTCTCCATGTCGAGCCCGCTGCTTTCCTTCGCTGGGATCCTCCTCGACGGAGCAAAGCTACCAACAGTAGACAAACGTCAAGAGATTCATTTTTCGAATGAGACCGATGTAATAGATTATCTAGGCGTAGATAGAGTTCCTTTCAGTCGATTAGAATAACTTTTCCTCGATGTACATTGAGATCCTGTGCTAGAAGAGGGAAAGGCATGACCGGCAGCAGTAGGAACAGAGGCAGTTGATCCATCGATCCATAAGCTAATGTGACTGATCTAAGCGCGTCGACGATTGGACCATGCACAGGAAGCCTTCTTTTCGTCGGCAGTGCTGTGGAGGGAGAGGGTATACTCGGGATTGACTCCTTTCTTTTTCAACACTATCGTCTTCTTCCTTCCGTACCGCAGCTACCCCGATCTCTATGGCGAGATACCCTATATGACATGCCCATTGTTATATCCGGAACAAGCCTTTCTCGCCTTTCTGGAGGGAAAGATTTATGCCTTTCGACTACCGAATCTGGTGGCTGATTCAAGTGAAACCTGTCTGCTTGGCCTCGTATCCCCCTCAGGGGACTGGGCTGTTTATAGCGCTTCAAACCGGTATTCTTGGTTTACTGCTTTGACCGAGCACGATACTAGGATTAAGCGCACACTACTGATATAAGTACCGCTCTGTTGTTTGTTTGTCATTGGGTATTTATTGCTCGTTCTGCAGTTATCAGCAATATGGCCAGCCGGAGTTATAAAATAGGGTTGCGGGCAAGAGGGCTGTCGTTTTGTTTGTGCAATGTTGCTCACAACACCTCTCCTCTGGCAAACCTGTGATTGTTGTATCGGAATGAATGCTCAACTGAGGTCGTGTAACCATCAACCGCACAAAACGGGGCTGGGCCTACCCCCATCCCTAGAGGAGCCGTATGAGGCTGAAGCTCCACGTAAAGTTTTGAAGCCGAGCCTTTCCAGCAATGGGGCCTAGGGACCAATATGATGATTGGACCCCGCTCTCGGGCTTCTTCTCCAACGATACCATTTTGTTTAGTTGCTTTGCTCATATCGCGCTATGATGACATTCTTCCTTTCGAACAATTGGCTGGATGACACTCTTTCTTAACCTACGTCTGAATGGGATCGGTGAGTGTGACAGGTAAGTAGCCAATTTTGATTATTTGATGACAATTTAGCAACATTTTCTTTTACCGTTGATGTAGTGACATCTGCTCTCTCTGCCCAATAGAAGGCTTCGCTCATTACTCCTCCGCTACCAGACTTTCTATATAAATGACAGAAAGGTTCATCATTGGCTGCTCGCCCTAAATGATGCAAAAAATCCCTGTTGGTCTAGCGGATGATCCCGAAGCAGAAAAAGCTCCTGTTCGATCATTCACTTCAGTCCCGTATAAAGAAGCTACTCTGGTCATCGTAACATCGACTTCGGCAATTCCCTTCCTCTACCTACGCTACGGTTACTGGCTTTCATAAAACTCTTTGAGCACTAGTTCCTAAAACCTCTATCGAGATTACTCCGGGAGATCCTTCCATCAACCAAAAGTTTCGACGCGACGAAAGCGTATGACCAACCACTTCTCACCTCACTAAAGCATGTCTTTCGGACGTCAAGGTATTGTAGGTAGTCCCATCGCGTCGTTCCCCATTTCAAAAGAAGTCCCCGACTACCTGAAGTCGTGCCTGCATTTGAAGCGCTGGTTCACGGTTCCTTCGTGTAACTATCATTTCTGTCTGAGTTTCGATCGTTGAATTAGTCTTCCGCTTACGTCACGTTCGACGGGATCCTGATTACGCTTTTAAATGTTGGCTCTGTCAGTTGAAAAGGCTTCCTACGTGGGATATAATAGCCTACCGGGGACTGGCCTGTGCCCATAAATCTCAATGACAGTGAAGGCACATCGGGCGCTGTTTTCTTGAGCCGATCTCTGTCTTTTTTTGATAGCCACTATTGAGAGCGACAATCCTCGCCAGGCTCCATTTGATTCTGCTTAATGCGATCTCCACCAGCATATTCCCCAGCTCGGTGTTTGGGAGAGGGTGAGGGCAAGGCAACCTATAAACCAGAGGGGAATGGCTGACGGTCAGGCACCGGAGCCTACGAAACCAGAGAGGAAAGGGTGCAAACGTCAAATAGACGATGGAGAGAGGAGCCTCGACTTTCTTCACTTCACTACCTCGACATACGACTAGGGGATTCCTCGGTGTTTGGGAAGAGTGAGGGCAAGACATCGGATATCATTTGGTATTTTGAGTGATGATCTTCGTGAAAAAAGAGATTCGTTACGTTCACTTGCTCACTTCACTCTTTTTTTGACTTTTTTCAAACAATCTTTCTCGTAGAGAGATTGTCGAAAATGCTGAGGCGATGAAAGCCGTGTTGCTGGAACCAGTTGTTCATCAACAAATCTGGTATGGCGTTGCGGAATGGGATGTCTCTGGGCAATAGTGGACATATATCAAATCCTGACGGTTCCAATTCAGCACAGGAAGGCGGCCATAATTCTCGACGATCCCTGAGGATCAATCGTCGTTGTTCCTTCAGAAAAGTGCTGCCCAGTGCGCTGAGTCAAAAACATCAGCTCCACTGGAAAGCCAGCTCCCACCCCCCTAGACGTTCCTCCATTTTTTGGGGTATGTCGATTTAGATTCTAATTTTTTTATACCCATTTTCTAGGAAATAATGGGAGACAAAAAAGCTGACGGCACTGCATCTGAGTTCTTCAAGCAAAGAATAGAGATCCTTTCTTGATGAAGGTCTTCGTCATCTTATTCCTCTGGGAAGACGTGGTTCATGAGCCATTGACTCGATCATCAAGTCAAAATGACGGCGCTTTCGTCGAGTTCTTTTACCATTTGTACTGCAAAGAGCAGCATCCGAGCTATGGGATCGCTAGCTTATGAAAGATCATAGATCGGGGACATCTAACTGAGATAGATCGTCATCTCCGGGCGCTACTGTCTCGATTTCCGTTGCCCATGTTCACATTGGTGCTTCTTCCAACTCAGCCTCGGTCCCGACCTCCGGGTCTCGGATCAACAGGGTCGGGGTAAGCCACGGGAACGTTGAATTGCTTGGAAAAGATCCTGCGATGCAATGGATGCATTATGTTGAAAGTGCAGTAAAGTACAACAACGTTGGGGTGGGGCGTGCGTCGATTTAGTATATCACCCAGCGACAGACCAAAGCGGAGAACCCACAGTCCCTTTCATTTCTCGAACCGGAAGCGAAAGAGTTGGGAGTAGCTACAGTTGATTGAATTGAGATAGCCCTCTCCATGTCGAGCCCGCTGCTTTCCTTCGCTGGGATCCTCCTCGACGGAGCAAAGCTACCAACAGTAGACAAACGTCAAGAGATTCATTTTTCGAATGAGACCGATGTAATAGATTATCTAGGCGTAGATAGAGTTCCTTTCAGTCGATTAGAATAACTTTTCCTCGATGTACATTGAGATCCTCTGCTAGAAGAGGGAAAGGCATGACCGGCAGCAGTAGGAACAGAGGCAGTTGATCCATCGATCCATAAGCTAATGTGACTGATCTAAGCGCGTCGACGATTGGACCATGCACAGGAAGCCTTCTTTTCGTCGGCAGTGCTGTGGAGGGAGAGGGTATACTCGGGATTGACTCCTTTCTTTTTCAACACTATCGTCTTCTTCCTTCCGTACCGCAGCTACCCTGATCTCTATGGCGAGATACCCTATATGACATGCCCATTGTTATATCCGGAACAAGCCTTTCTCGCCTTTCTGGAGGGAAAGATTTATGCCTTTCGACTACCGAATCTGGTGGCTGATTCAAGTGAAACCTGTCTGCTTGGCCTCGTATCCCCCTCAGGGGACTGGGCTGTTTATAGCGCTTCAAACCGGTATTCTTGGTTTACTGCTTTGACCGAGCACGATACTAGGATTAAGCGCACACTACTGATATAAGTACACACTACTACTACTGTCACAAAGCTGAAGCAGAAGAAGAAGAAAATACAAAGGAAAATACACTCAGGCACACTTAATTATACATATAGGTGGTAGAGAACTACAAGTGGTTGGTGGTCTGATCGGCAGGCATAAAACTGGCAAGACGGATGGGAGAGGATGAGAGGGTGAGAGAGGATGGTGATGAAGAAGGAGGCGTTCAGGAGCTTAAAAGGTGTTGGAGAAGCTTGCTGATATTTTTGCCGAATTGCCGATGTCTTTCTCATCCTTCGAAAGCCCCCTTTTATAGACGACCTTCCTTACATGAGAAGCCTCTTGAGAGTCTTGCTGTAGAAGCCTTGTCATGAGTCTTCACTGTTAACGTCTTGTCTCTGTCAGAAATCTTTACTGTTGGTGTCTTGTCTGTACTGTTGATGTCAGGAATCGCAATGTTGTTGACGTCTTGTCTCTGTCAGGAATATTTACTGTTGCTGTCTGCACTGTTGATGTCAGGAATCGTACTGTTGTTGCCAGGAATCTTTACTGTAGAAATCTTGTCACGAATCTTTTGTCGTCAGATGCTGTCTTTTTCTTGGAGGATCCGATGTTTAGGACTTTTGAGAGAGCCCTTTTTTTTTTAATTTTTTACAAGAAGTTAATAAAATTGTCAGATACTGAAGTTACTGGAGATGCAAGATCCATCCATCCATTTGTGGATAGGTTAGGGTCGTCCCATCCTGTTGGTGCAATCGTTGGCTCTGGTGTTTCTTGTTGGTTCAGTTGTGATCTTGGGACTAATTTTTTCATTTTCGGTTTTTCGTATAGAACATAGTATTCGAACTTCCCAGATGCTTCTCCAAGTAACCCAACTACTGGGTTGCCTTCTTCGTATAGTTGTTTTAGAAGCCTCTGTACAGAGACTCCCCTGCTGAGGGCTTTTTCGGTTATGTCGATTTCCACTTCGGCCTCGACCTCCGCGTCCATCTCTTCTTCAGCTTGCTGTGTGTTGTTGCATGTTTGCGATCCATCTAGTGTTGTATTCACGAACTGTAGTACCTCCTCTGATTTGTTTGATGTAGCGAGGCTGGGTAACTCTTGTCCTAAAAGTTTACCCTTGTTCGGCTTGTTTAGGGGTTGCTCCCCTAATAGTTTCCTCATTGAGGGTTGTTATATAATCTGAGCAGACCTTTTTCAAGGCCTTGAATTCTGATTCTTGTTTCATTACAAGATTTGCTAAGTTCCCCATGTGCCTGCGGAAAGCATGACGAGTTCCAATTCCTAGATTTGCCTTCTGGTGGGCTCGCCAAGCTCCATTTATTTCGGAGTAAAATGGGGGTGGGATTTCCAAATTGGGAAAGCTCGCTATTTTTGGCTCGAGCATGTGATAGGCGAGATCACGAACCTCTTCTGCTAAGTATGGGTTCTGTCGTGATATCTCCCAGGCTAGGATGGCATCCTCTTTTGAGTAGTAATGTCGGCAACAGGATCCGTTAAAATCGAATACCTGGTTATAGCATTTTTTCCAGTTTGTGTAAATACCCGGCTGGTATCCCACGAATACGACAAACGATGCTGGAGCAGGAACACTATTTGCTATAGCCTTCCCCTTATCACTTTTCTGCAAAATAAATTAATAAGTTACTAATATTTCACTTAGTAATCATTTATTGTTAGGTCGGCTTAGGTGATCTGCGATAAAATTATCCTTTCCTTTAACATGCTAGATCTCGAAGGAGTATTGGACTATCTTATTATACCATTGCATGCGTTTCCCAGAGGTTTTTCTTTTGTTCACCAGAAAATCCCTAACGGCTTTATTATCTATTATAATAATAAAATACTCGGGTGCGAGAAATATTTGAAATTTCTGTAAAGCTAATTTTATAGTGTATAGTTCCTTTCAAATATTATCCACTTCAGTTCGTTCGGTTTGAATTTTCCAGAATTATACCCACAAAGTCTCTCATACTTTAATATCTTTTGTGGTATGCTTCTTTTTCTGAGTCTGATTCCGTTCTGAGATAGAGGGAGATCCTCTTCGTCCCAATTTTCTTACGGAATTGCTTTTAGTGCACATCCCCAATATTCATCTGACGCATCTGTGTCTAAAATCAGTTTATCTCCTGCTTTTGGTAGGTAGACTTCTGGTGCCTTCTCGGCGAGCTGCTTAATTTGTCTTAGAACGTTTATCTTTGTCTATCTAGATAAAATCTTGGTTTTTATTTAGCTTTTTTAGTAAAGGTATTTCTTCTTTCGTGAGTTCTCGTAGGAGTTTGATGTAGCGAGGCTGAGTAACCCTTGTTCTAAAAGTTTACCCATGTTCGGCTTGTTTAGGGATTGCTCCCCTAATAGTTTCCTCATTGAGGGTTGTTATATAATCCGAGCAGACCTTTTTCAAGGCCTTGAGTTCTGATTCTTGTTTCATTACAAGATTTGCTAAGTTCCCCATGTGCTTGCGGAAAGCACGACGAGTTCCAATTCTTAGATTTGCCTTTTGGTGGGCTCGCCAAGCTCCATTTATTTAGGAGTAAAATGGGGGTGGGATTTCCAAATTGGGAAAGCTCGCTATTTTTGGCTCGAGCATGTGATAGGCGAGATCACGAACCTCTTCTGCTAAGTATGGGTTCTGTCGTGATATCTCCCAGGCTAGGATGGCATCCTCTTTTGAGTAGTAATGTCTGCAACAGGATCCGTTAAAATCGAATACCTGGTCATAGCATTTTTTCCAGTTTGTGTAAATACCCAGCTGGTATCCCATGAATACGACAAACGATGCTGGAGCAGGAACACTATTTGCTATAGCCTTTCCCTTATCACTTTTCTGCAAAATAAATTAATAAGTTACAATATTTCACTTAGTAATCATTTATTGTTAGGTCGGCTTAGGTGATCTGCGATAAAATTATCCTTTCCTTTAATATGCTCGATCTCGAAGGAGTATTGGACTATCTTATTATACCATTGCATGCGTTTCCCAGAGGTTTTTCTTTTGTTCACCAGAAAATCCCTAACGGCTTTATTATCTGTTCTAATAATAAAATTCTCGGGTGCGAGAAATATTTGAAATTTTTGTAAAGCTAATTTTATAGTGTATAGTTCCTTTTCAAATATTATCCACTTCAGTTCGTTTGGTTTGAATTTTCCAGAATTATACCCACAAAGTCTCTCATACTTTAATATCTTTTGTGGTATGCTTCTTTTTCTGAGTCTGATTCCGTTCTGAGATAGAGGGGGATCCTCTTCGTCCCTATTTTCTTTCGGAATTGCTTTTAGTGCACATCCCCAATATTCATCTGACGCATCTGTGTCTAAAATCAGTTTATCTCCTACTTTTGGTAGGTAGACTTCTGGTGCATTCTCGGCGAGCTGCTTAATTTGTCTTAGAACATTTATCTTTGTCTGTCCAGATAAAATTTTGGTTTTTATTTAGCTTTTTTAGTAAAGGTATTTCTTCTTTCGTGAGTTCTCGTAGGAAATTTCTCCCATAATTCAATAGCCCTAGCAGACTTTGTAGTTGTTTTTTATCTTTTATTTCATTCGGGAAACTTCTTGATTTTTGAAATGATGTGCTTCTGTAGTTGAATGCCATCTTTGTCTAGGATAATTCCAAAAAATTCTATTGACTCTTTTTCCATTTCGATCTTTTTTTGAGAGAGTCCCTACTGGCTGTCCACATGACAAGTGTCCGCGTTTATCTTCCTAGTTTCCGTCAGAAAGTGGAAAAGGAAGACCAGAAGAAGCAATACAGGAAAGAAAGGGAAATACGGATCGCTGATCAAAGAACTGGATGAAGCATCAAAAACACTCTCAACTCAGAATGACATATACATCTGCGACGAATTCAGTTCAAAATGAGGGCACAGAAGGAGACTTAAACTGTGGACTAAGAGTAAAGACAGACTACATCTGCGTCGAGGGGAACATAGGAGATTAAGGATCGAGTCTCCTCATCCCTCAACTCACTGACTGCATCTGCAACAGTAGGAAGTGGTGAGCGATGGTTTATAGATCCTCTGGAGGGCTCAAATTCATCTCGTGACGGCCTTCTGGAACTGCACAAGTCATTGCTCCTCCTGAGACTGTCACTTTCTGTAACTATCCAAACTTCGATCATGCACTTGTCCATTTGTATGGCTTAGCGAGTCAGCCTGGCATGGCAGGTCGATACCATCAGAAAGCAAGGAAAGACAGCACAACACACACACAACGACAGAGGTAAAGCTCATGTCAAACCACTATAAAATAGGATGGCATTACATAGAAATGGCGTAAAGATTGGGTCGGGGGAGCATGGTGAGTGACGAATGGTCCTGTGTCAGCCCACTCAATTAGGCAACTACCTCCCCTGTAAAGAGTACGCTGACCCCGGCAAAAAGAAACATCACCCCGGCTTGCATAATCATACCAGTTATTTACAGAAAGGCCACTGAAAGTAGACCAAAATACCCGTCATTGATTTAAAAGATGCCAAAAGACTGATAGGTACTGGCCAATAGGGAAGGGCCATGGCCATGCGAACAGCGCTGGACAAAATGGCCTTCCCACACTCCCCCACGTCGTTAGGTCGACGCCCTCGTCGACTTTTTGGCTAGGTATTCTTCAATCATCGTCAACGAAAGGGAGTAAAGAGACGCCTGGCTCCCAGCTGGCTTCGTTATTTGACAGTCCCTTCGATTTCACCAAGTACTCTGTGTGGGCCTACTAAACTTCAACCGGCTATATAGCAGGAGTTTGGGCTAGAGCTTTCTCTGGAGAGCGTCAGCGTGTCCCGTCTCCTCAGTGTCCGGGTCATCCCCTCTCGTCTCTAGCTTAGCACTGATCTTTTCAGGCAATGAAAGCTATAGGTTATCCCCCCGTAGAATAGAAAATAGTCAATCCCTCAGAACCATTACTAGAAGACAACACTGTTTTAAAGAAAGTTCTTTGTCGAGATAAGCTAACCAATAATGTCAAAATTCTAGATAAAAGCCCGACAATCCATGTATCACCAAAAATGTAGTCTGAGTCCTTTCCTTCTTTGTACTCCATACAGGAATAGTAGTAGGCTTGGGAAAGAGAATTCCTTCTCTGAGCGGATTTATCTGTCGACTCACTCAATTTCTTTGGTCGACGTATGGAATGCTGATGCCTTTGACACTCTGGAAAAAGGAAACATCACCATGCTTGCATAATCATACCGGTTATTTACAGAAAGGCCACTGAAAGTAGACCAAAATACCCGTCATTGATTTAAAAGATGCCAAAAGATTGATAGGTACTAGCCAACAGGGAAGGCCCATGGCCATGCGAACAGCGCTGGACAAAATGGCCTTCCCACACTCCCCCACGTCGTTAGGTCGATGCCCTCGTCGACTTTTTGGCTAGGTATTCTTCAATCATCGTCATCGTTTCCGTCAGAAAGTGGGAAAGGAAGACCAGAAGAAGCAATACAGGAAAGAAAGGGAAATACGGATCGCTGATCAAAGAACAGGATGAAGCATAAAAAACACTCTCAACTCGGAATGACATATACATCTGCGACGAATTCAGTTCAAAATGAGGGCACAGAAGGAGACTTAAACTGTGGACTAAGAGTAAAGACAGACTACATCTACGTCGAGGGGAACATAGGAGATTAAGGATCGAGTCTCCTCATCCCTCAACTCACTGACTGCATCTGCAACAGTAGGAAGTGGTGAGCGATGATTTATAGATCCTCTGGAGGGCTCAAATTCATCTCGTGACGGCCTTCTGTAACTGCACAAGTCATTGTTCCTCCTGAGACTGTCACTTTCTGTAACTATCCAAACTACGATCATGCACTTGTCCGTTTCTATGGCTTAGCGAGTCAGCCTGGCATGGCAGGTCGATACCATCAGAAAGCAAGGAAAGACAGCACAACACACACACAACGATGGAGGTAAAGCTCATGTCAAACCACTATAAAATAGGATGGCATTACATAGAAATGACGTAAAGATGGGGTCGGGGGAGCATGGTGAGTGATGAATGGTCCTATATCAGCCCACTCAATTAGGCAACTACCTCCCCTGTAAAGAGTACGCTGATGCCTTTGACACTCTGGCAAAAGGAAACATCACCCCCGCTTGCATAATCATACCGGTTATTTACAGAAAGGCCACTGAAAGTAGACCAAAATATCCGTCATTGATTTAAAAGATGCCAAAAGACTGATAGGTACTAGCCAATAGGGAAGGGCCATGGCCATGCGAACAGCGCTGGACAAAATGGCCTTCCCACACTCCCCCACGTCGTTAGGTCGATGCCCTCGTCGACTTTTTGGCTAGGTATTCTTCAATCATCGTCATCGTTTCCGTCAGAAAGTCGGAAAGGAAGACCAGAAGAAGCAATACAGGAAAGAAAGGGAAATACGGATCGCTGATCAAAGAACAGGATGAAGCATAAAAAACACTCTCAACTCGGAATGACATATACATCTGCGACGAATTCAGTTCAAAATGAGGGCACAGAAGGAGACTTAAACTGTGGACTAAGAGTAAAGACAGACTACATCTACGTCGAGGGGAACATAGGAGATTAAGGATCGAGTCTCCTCATCCCTCAACTCACTGACTGCATCTGCAACAATAGGAAGTGGTGAGCGATGGTTTATAGATCCTCTGGAGGGCTCAAATTCATCTCGTGACGGCCTTCTGGAACTGCACAAGTCATTGTTCCTCCTGAGACTGTCACTTTCTGTAACTATCCAAACTACGATCATGCACTTGTCCTTTTCTATGGCTTAGCGAGTCAGCCTGGCAAGGCAGGTCGATACCATCAGAAAGCAAGGAAAGACAGCACAACACACACACAACGATGGAGGTAAAGCTCATGTCAAACCACTATAAAATAGGATGGCATTACATAGAAATGACGTAAAGATGGGGTCGGGGGAGCATGGTGAGTGATGAATGGTCCTATATCAGCCCACTCAATTAGGCAACTACCTCCCCTGTAAAGAGTACGCTGATGCCTTTGACACTCTGGCAAAAGGAAACATCACCCCCGCTTGCATAATCATACCGGTTATTTACAGAAAGGCCACTGAAAGTAGACCAAAATATCCGTCATTGATTTAAAAGATGCCAAAAGACTGATAGGTACTAGCCAATAGGGAAGGGCCATGGCCATGCGAACAGCGCTGGACAAAATGGCCTTCCCACACTCCCCCACGTCGTTAGGTTGATGCCCTCGTCGACTTTTTGGCTAGGTATTCTTCAATCATCATCAACTGCGAACAGCGCGGTTTAGAAAAGCTTGGGTAGTATTAAGTTGAAGATTCCAGCGTTTCAAGGAGGAAACGACCCCGAGGCTTATCTTGAGTGTGAGAAAAAGGTGGAGTTAGTGTTCGATTGCCACAACTACTCTGAAATAAAGAAGGTAAAACTTGCTGCCATTGAGTTTTCTGACTATGCTATTGTGTGGTGGGATCAATTAATATTGAACAGGTGGCGAAATAAGGAACGACCGGTTGAGACGTGAGAAGAGATGAAAATAGTGATGAGGAAGCGGTTTGTGCCCAGCCATTACCACCGGGGCTTGGGAAAGAGAATTCCTTCTTTGAGCGGATTTATCTATCAACTCACTCAATTTCTTTGGTCGACGTATGGAATTCATTTTGGATTTCTTCGTCGCCTTCCGTTTTTACAAATTGCTATTATATTTCTATCCCATTTCGATGTCGTCGCATCATCATTTATTAGACCTCTTTATATGGATCCTGAGATAGCGGCGCATGAGCTAGCTTTACATCGGCCAGAAATTCTATGTCTTGATATCGAGTTCGCCCTTTCTATCTCTCCAAAAATTATAGGGGAAATTCTCCCATTGGGATCACACGTCAGGGGGAGCTCGCTCGTTGAAATCCATAGGGGATCTGAGGACCATCTTTTCCTTTTCTCTATTCTTAGAGATATAACGAAAAAAGGTACAGACGGAGAGTGGATTCAGAAAGCTATGCCAATTGTCGAAAGACTGGGCTCATTAAGGAAATGACGACGTACCATGATACTTTCTGCTTCGTCGAGCTCTGCTTTGGTCTCAGTTGGGGATGGGATTGCATTTATGGATTGAACTGACAGCAATAGGTGCCGTAGTGAAAGCCAGGTGCGGGATAGGTGCGCTCGAATCCCTTGAGTCTGCATTCTGGTGAGCAGTACTGGATCCGGAGGCGTAGGAGTGAACTCCATAAAAAATGCAGGAGAGCACAAATCTGTCTTTTTGTTTAGTCACGAATCCCCTTGCTTCTTCTTTTGCTTCCATTGCGAATCCCTTTTTTTTGTTTAGCTTGGAATGTATGTATCTTCTCGTTGAAAAAAAAATAATGGCATTTGGGATGCAATAACGGATTCAGTAGGATCTGCTTTCGCTCTCTGTAAGTTCCTTCTTTGTCTTTTGCTTGTCAATGGATGGGAGGTCGCAGGCAATGCGTTCGTCGCTTGTGTAGTTGGCCTTGCTTGCGACAGTGCGGAAGTGCGTAAAGTAGGCTCAACTTCTTTGGTTTATAAAGATCATCGTAGTAGCCGAAGGTAGTCTGCTTTTCCGATTGAATTGAATCATCATATAACCAGGGCCTTCTCCCTCTACCTAAAAATAATTTCGAAATAGTATGACGTGGACCTCTCGAACGGGCGTAGCGTAGACCATCATCTTGCTGGTTCGGTCTTTTTCTTTTATTGTTTCTATGCCCACATTTCATACTTTTAAATAAATTCCAGTTCATGGCTTTGTATGTACTAAGGGACTATAGGTCCATTTAGATGTTGATCCGACGAGAGCTTTATTCGGCCTTTGTATGACCGTCTTCCCTTCCTGTCTATCTCCTTCTCCAAGCGCCAAGATTCAACTTCTTCTTCAGTTTATTCACAGAAAGAAATTTAAAAACTGAAAGCTATATTTAAGAACACAGAAAGATTTTCAAAAAGGAGAAGGCTAGAGCCTATCAAGCCTTCTCCTTTTTGAAAATCTTTCTGAGTTCTTAAATATAGCTTTCAGTTTTTAAATTTCTTTCTGTGAATAAACTGAAGAAGAAGTTGAATCTTGGAGCTTGGAGAAAAACTGTGGTGAGTTATAACAAATTGTTCACCCATACTGTCATTGATACTATCATTTTGTATATCTATTCCAGAAATACCCGAACTAGATTCTGGTCTTTCTGTATTAGATGTTTCACTTATGGTATTCATATATACTCGATATTCATAGTGTGTTTTTTTGCCAATTTGAGAACTTGAAGCTGGTGTATTATAGTTTTCATTTATATCTTCTTTAATTAAAGGGAGATCTTCATATTTTTGTAGTATGAGTAAGCCTATCGGATCACCTTGATCTATTAAATAGTCTTGGTCTTCAAGACTTGTACTTTTAAATAGTACACTGACATTTATTTTTGACATTGGTCAATTAAACCATGTGTAATAAAAATATTATTTTTAATATGTCATTGGATATTATAAATTACTCCAAAATATCCAAAAGGAATATGTATAATTAGATCTAAGAAGATTTCTGTAGATTTATATCTCTTTAATTTGTAACTACGGCCACTATATAAGATATGACCAGCAGAATGAACTCTTTCTTTTTTTGGCAATATAGCATAAGGAGTTAACAAAGTGATTCTTATTCTGTTATATGTTTCACTTAAAGTTAACATATTTATTTTAAGATTTTCAAAGTCTGAAGAGAATCCTGATAATTCATCAGATAATTCTGGTTCTTCAGGACTTGAATAAATACTCTCTACTTCGTAAATAGTAGAAGTATCACTGGGTATATCTTGTATGGTTCCTACGTTAATATCATAGGTATCCATATCAGTAAGTATTACTGTTTTGATATTAGTAGGGCATTCATTTGCATAATGACCCTCTTTATCACATTTAAAGCATTTACATATTTTTCGGAATTTTTTATTTTTAATAAATTTTCTTTTACGAAAATTTTTATTTGAAGTATATTTCTTTTTTAATTCCGGATTCCATTTCTTTTTGGTAACCCTGAATTTTTTTCTTTTAAAGTATTTATTTTTGTATTTATATCTTTTGTCTTTTTTGGATGTTTTCGAATAATAATTTGAAGGACATCCAAATTGTGTATTTAATTCTTCATCATACTTAGGACAACAGGACGCTCAGAAATTTAAGACATCATACCATTAGAAATATCTTTATTACTTATGGATTAATAGAATCCATGACTGATCAAAATATAAGTATAACGATGAAAAGTACAAGCTTGGATAACAATCCTTATCAAATTCCTATAGGTACCCCTATTTGAATACTTATAATACATAGATATGAAGATTTAGCAATGGTTAAAGTTGAACAAGATCCTTTACTTTCAACTTCTCCTCCCTTAAGTCCAGATTTTACTCCTGGACAGACTTCTAAAGAGCCTATCAAGCCTTCTCCTTTTTGAAAATCTTTCTGAGTTCTTAAATATAGCTTTCAGTTTTTAAATTTCTTTCTGTGAATAAACTGAAGAAGAAGTTGAATCTTGGCGCCTCTGATACCAGTTTTTCTCCAAGCGCTAAGATTCAACTTCTTCTTCAGTTTATTCACAGAAAGAAATTTAAAAACTGAAAGCTATATTTAAGAACTCAGAAAGATTTTCAAAAAGGAGAAAGGTAGAGCCTATCAAGCCTTCTCCTTTTTGAAAATCTTTCTGAGTTCTTAAATATATCTTTCAGTTTTTAAATTTCTTTCTGTGAATAGACTGAAGAAGAAGTTGAATCTTGGCGCTCACGATTTTTACGACTCAATCGGGGTGTACCGTTGTTCGGCCCCAATCATTGTCCTGCTTAGATAATAGAGGGCATGCTCATGGCTGTGCTCATTATATTGAGCAAGTAATGCTCCTAAGGCATTATCCATGGCCCTTACATATATAAGGAAGGGCTGCCCAGGGACTGGCGTCATAAGAACGGGAGGTTTGGTGAAGTATTCTTTAAGGTCGTCAAAGGCCCGTTGATATGCCTCATCCCATACAAAAGAAACCCCTTTCTTCATAAGTCGAGAGAACGGCTGGCATCGCCTTGATAGGTTGGAAATGAAGCGCCGAATATTGGCAAGCTTCCCTTGCAGCCTCCTCAATTCTTTAAGATTGCGAGGAGGCGTCATGTCGCTAATTGCTTTTACCTTTTTAGGGTCGAGGAAAATTCCTTTTGAAGTTATTATGAACCCAAGAAATTTCCCGCTCGACACCCCCAAGAATGACTTAGTGGGATTCATCTTTAAATGATGTTTCCTCATGAGATCGAAGACCGTTTTTAAGTCCTGAAGGTGGTCTTCTTTGCTTTTGCTTTTGACTGCCAAGTCATCTACGTAGCACTCTACTGTCTTGCGCAGATGTTCTTTGAATATAGTGCTCATCGCACGTTGATAAGTGGCATCGGCATTCTTCAGCCCAAATGGCATCACTGTATAGCAGTATATCCGCAGCGGTGTTCTGAAAGCTGTATGCTTTTCATCATCTGGGTGCATCTTGATCTGGTTATATCCTGAGAAGCCATCCATAAAGGACATCCTCTCATAACCACAAGTATTGTCTATCATCACGTCGGAGATGGGAAGTGGAAATTCATCTTTAGGACATGCAGCGTTCAGATCCCGAAAGTCGATGCATATCCGGATTTTGCCGTTCTTTTTACGAACTGGCACTATGTTGGCAACCCAATCCGGATGCTGTTCTTCCCGGATGAATCCGGATTTTATGAGTTTGTTGACCTCAGCAACTATTGCCTCCATCAACTCTGGTCGAAAACGCCTATGTTGTTGTTTAACAGGTTTGGCATCTTCTTTTATATTTAACCGGTGTGTGGCAATCTGAGGGTCAAGCCCAGGCATGTCTTCATAATTCCATGCGAACACGTCTATATACTCTTTAATAAGAGATATAAGTTCCTCATTTTCTAATGGAGTTAGCGTGTCGCTTATGAAGATGGGTTTCGGATTTTCTTCCGTTCCCATGTTGACTTGTATCAATTTCTCTTCAGTGGGCGGATCACACTGCTCAAAGCGGACATCCCAGAGAGTGTTCATATGCTTAGCCTAGGAATCATCTTGGACATCAATTGGTTCCTCGTCGCTTTCTGGTGCGGCTGAAACCATATTGGCCGTCAAGGATTGAAACCAGGCGCCAGTACTTATATCTGAGTCATGATTGGGTGGAGATGTATTTTCCTTGGCCGAAGAACTATCTTCTTGTCCGGAGGGTGATGAGGGAGGAGTAGATACATAGTCCAAACCCCTGCGAGTCTTCTGATAATAATCAAGACTCTTTCCTCTTGGCCTGAACGAGGGTATAAGATTCCGTCGCCCTTTTCCAAAGTTCAATCCCGGCTTCTGGATAAAATTATAACCCATCTTCTTCATCATCTGGCGGGATTTTTGTTCATACATATGAAATTGGGGTGATGTTTGCTCATCACTTTCACTGCTTTGTTTTCGCCGAGGTGACGTAATTACCCTGCCGAACATAATCGGCTTTTAGGATCTTCCCCGAGGAGGCACTTCGAAGCAGTGACCTTTTTCCTCAGCTATTTTAGACCGGGAGAGGAGGGATGACCTAAGTGGCAAATGATATGCCGCCAGAACTTCAAGTTCGACAGGCCATCAACTTCAGTGGAAGTACAAGAGGGTTCAGACTCGGTAGTTACAGCATACTCGTAGGCTAACTTTATGTCTTCATTAATAACCCATTCACTCTCTATTACATCCACTATATTATCAAGACTTAAATTAAAATCTAGGTGAGGGTTAATTTCATAATCACCCCCATCATCTTCTCCAGGAAGCTCATACTCAGTGTCGGATTCGTTGCCACTGTCATCGGGCTTTTGAGGTTTACTAGGCTCGTCATTGGAGATCTCATGGGCTGGTTTATACAGTGCAGCATCCGTGAAGTAATTCTCCACTCCTTTGAATGGTTGCTTGTCGGCGATTAGTGTCCGGACCTCTCCTTCCTCATCGCAATATTTCATGCATTGGTGAAGAGTTGACGGGACTATCATATGAGCGTGGATCCAAGGCCGCCCCAAAAAAATGTTGTATGAGGTATCTGCATCAATAACATAGCATGTAGCCTCCGTCCTTAAATCCCCGATCCGACATCGGAGTCGGATTTTTCCGAGGGGACGGCTATTATTGGCGTTAAACCCGTATATCATTGTATTGGTTGGCGTCAGACGATGTAGGGAGATCCCTAACAGCTGCATCAACCTTCTGGGTATGATACTTAGTGCAGAACCCGGATCTATCTGAATTCGGTCCACTTTTGTTGATCCGACATATCCGGTGAAATATAAAGGCCTGTTATGCTTTATATTCCTCACCTGTATGTTTTCTGGAGAGAAGACGATTTGTAGGACTTGCCTCCTCACTTGGTGACAGCGGGAGCAAGAGTCCTGCTCTTCTTCATTGGCCGGCTCGATAATCTGAGCTAGGAATGACTCAAAGTCTGCCAAGGCCTCTCTTAGAGCTTCACGTGTTGATTTTGATAATCTCAACAATTCGTAAAGCGTTACTCGTGCTGGGATATTGGCCAGTTGAGCAATTATATCAAACTTGAAGGTAGTTTCGCTGGCTCCTTACTCTCTAATAGGATTCTTCTGGAAGCGAAGTCCTTCTGTTTTGCGGGCTTTGCGAGTTCCGCATAGATGTCTTTCGGATCTACTCTAGTGTAGTCTTTAAGATATGTCTTTCCGGATCGAGTACCGGAAGGGCCTGCCCATCTTGATGAGTGGCCATAGTTTTGGGTTCTTCTTCAGAATCTGTGAAGGTTCCCGAAGCTATGTATTCTTCCTTTATATCTGCAGAAATGGCATTAACAGTCCGCTTCTTCCCTTGATCTCTTGTAGTAGTCCATTGCTCATCCTCTAGCAAATCGAGATGAACCCACATAACTTTCCCCTTTTGGGTCGTCACAGGGACAAGTCCTTCTTGGGCTTTGTTGTGAGGATCAAGGTTCTTTGTGACCATCTTACCCTTTGGGATTGGGGTCACTCCTGCGGGGAACTCGTGGGTTCCAACCACTATGGTTGCCATATTGGCAGTGACCTTCTTTTGCTCTTCCTTAAGCGTCAGAACTCCAGCTTCTATTAGTGCTTGGATTTTGTTCTTAAGGGGAAAACAATCCCTGGTAGGGTGCCCAACATTCCGGTGATAGAGACAGTAGTTAGGATCTTTAGTCTTACCAGCGTCTTCTGGCTTCTTATTCTCCGGAAGTTTTAGCATTCCCTTCTTCTGGAGCAAGTGAAAGAGGATAGGGTTCTGTTCCGCTTTGAAAGTATAATTTCTCTCCTGCTGCGGTCTATTTTGCCTTGGGCCCTGCTGACTTTGGGGCTTCGGCTTCGGTGGAGAGCTGGATCTTTGAGGAGCAGCTTCTGATGCCATCACCGCTTTTCCTTTATTCTTATTGCTGCTATTCTGGGTATATGACTTACTACCCCCAGCACTTCTTGATCCACGAGATTCTTCAACTCGACGAATCAAGTCTTCAGCTTGCTCTCCCTGTTTGAGCAGATCCCTCCATATCTTAAACTCTACGGCCCCCATTTTTAGGAGCACATTGGTCTTAAGATTGTGTCGACAAGTTTCGACAAGAGTTTCCTGGACCATTCCGTGTTTGTAATGCACGGACTTCTTCCGGAACCTTCCTATAAATTCTTTTACCGTTTCTTGTTCCCCTTGTGTAGTTGCAAGAAGGGAATGAATCGTAATCTCGGTATCATCCTCAAAGGAACGTGAGAGAAATAATTTCTCTACATCTAACCAGGTATTAATAGTACCTTGGGGCAACTGCATGAACCAAGTAAAGGCAGGCCCTCGCAAAGTACTTGGTAATACTTTAGTCATGATGGGGTCATTACCCATCAAATGTCCTGCTTGGGACAAGAAGTAATAGATGTGCTGACTGGGCAATCCTTTCCCGTCTTATGGCTCAAATTTGAGCGGCTTATACTTCTGTGGGTATGGTATCGTATCCCATTCAGGAGGATACAGTCTTGAAACCCCTGTCTCTTTCAACTCCTTCTTACGCATCAAAGCTTCGAGTTGATTCTGTAATTTTTCAAGTTTTTCTTCATGCGAATCATGGAAAGAAAATCTATCTTCGTCCTCATGCATCGAGTGGGCTTTCTCCTCCTGTTCTTCTTCATTTGGATTTTCCTTGCCCTTTTTGGCATTATTTTCAACAAATCTCGATAGCATGACTTTAAGACCTTCAATCATCTTTTGCTGCTCTCGAATCATTCTTTCTTGAGCTTCAAATCTCTGATTGATATCATCAGATTTATTTGCCATGTGAGATGGTGACTTCTGTAGTCGAGACGATGCAGAGGAACGAGGTGAGGCTATAGCTGAATTATCACTGTCCTCATCGTAAAAACCCCCTGCGAGCCTCTTATAATTTCGAAGCGGGACGGCTCCTGATTTTAGTCGAGTAACACGATGAGATTCTTCATCGCTCGATTCTGAATCATCATCCGTCTCTACAATTTTCTTTCCTTTCCCCACCATGTTGGAGGTTACAGCTCTCCAGTGCTTTAGGGAAGCAGTCTTTGGTTTCTTTGTAGGGTTCTTGTCTGACTCGGTCAATCGATCAAACACAGATACCCTGCTCTTGATGCAGCCACAGTTGTCCATTACAGCGGACACTGCCGTCATGAGCTGCTGACAGTGACAAACAGGTTCATTTTGAAGTTGATCCATGCTTCTCTTCTTGGAGAGATAATCCCTGAGATCAGCGTCTTTAACCATGGAATCATGAAGTCCATCTGACTTTTGAGAGGGTCTAGGAACCCACTGAAGCTTCTTTGAATGATCAGCCCTGGTTATGCAGTCGGATTGATCCTCGCAGGGCTTAGAAGTAGCCTCGCGTTTTATATCGCGAGTCTGAAGAATAGCTCCGCGTTTTGCCACATTAGCCTCGCGTTTCTCGCTGGCTTGGCGTGTCTTCAGAAATTTGGCTTCTGGAATAATAGCCCCGCGTGAAGAGGAGTTCTTGCACGCTGGTTTATCTTTGCGATTAACGCAGATCATAGCTTCGCTCCTAGCATGATTTTTACGACTGACAACTATTTGCCAATCGTCCTCGCGTTCCTCGGGGGTATCAGAAGTCTTGCGTTTATTGCAAGTATTACTAGCCTCGCGTTTCTCGCTTGGCTCAGTATCAGCCTCGCGTGGAATATCACACGCTGGCTTCAAAGAATTTTTATACTTGCGTCTCTCGCGAGTGTCATAAGTCTTGCGTTTCTCGCAAGTAGCCTCGCGTATCTCGCTTAGCTTAGTATCAGCCTCGCGTGGAGAATCACACGCTGGCTTTACAGAATTTTTATACTCGCGTCTCTCGCGAGTGTCAGAAGTCTTGCGTTTCTCGCAAGTAGCCTCGCGTTTCTCGCTTGGCTTAATACCAGCCTCGCGTGGAAAATCACACGCTGGCTTTACAGAATTTTTATACTCGCATCTCTCGCGAGTGTCAGATATTTTGCGACTAGCGCAAATCTTGCTGGCTTCGCGTCTCTCGCTAGGCTCAGCAATAGCCTCGCGCGGAATATCACACGTTGGCTTTTCCTTGCTTTTAAGGCAAGTTGTAACTTCGCGTTTAACGCGGTAGAGACTGGTCTCGTGGGTAGCGCGAGCCAGTTTGCGAGGGACCATAGCCTCGCGTCCTCTGGTGTTAGCTCCGCGTTCAAGGCGGGCTTTGAGGGCTCTATGCCTCGCTCTCCGGCTCCTGTTTCGGAGTTGGGTTCTGGTCAATCCAATCCCCAGGTCTTCTTCGGCAGTCGGAAGCTCATCCTTGGTTAGGATTTCTTGTGTGAACTCCGGCCCTATAGCCGCAGTCTATAGGGCCACTGTGATCGCCAGTTTGTTCGCCGCAAAAGTTCCTTTGCTTCCTTCCATCGAATTAACTTAAATTACAATAGAAGTGAACAAGATATATATATAAAAAGAACAAACGAGAGGATCTTATAATTCAATCTCTCTCTTTTACAATGTGTTTGTGTGGGATCAGTGGCGATGGGATCTATAGTAGTTCCCGTGGACGATCGGTACGTTGAAATCTTCTCTTTTGAAGATATCGGCCGACTGTAGACGATCTTCTTTGTCTTTGCTCTTCACGAATCCAAGGCTCTGTTCGTAACTTGAATTCTCTAAGAGTAAGACGATCACAAAAAGGCTTCAAGGCTCTCTCGCGTACTTGAATTGCCAAAGGATCGAAAGAAGGAAGAAGAAGACTTCTGATCTCTGGTTTTGATTCGTTCAAGGCTCTCACGCGTAACTCGAACTTTACCAAAACCTCCAAAGATCCAAAAAGAAGAGCCCCTCTAGGGTTTTACCAGGAAGGTATTTATAGCCCCAGAATGATTTGAGAGTTTCTATCTAAATAGAATTTTCTCTCATCAAGGATTCCAATCAAATATTTAATATTGATTTAAATCTCTTGATTTAGAATTCTGATTGGACTTGATTTGGTATTTAGATAAGTCCAAATCATAATCTCAATCAACTTGAGTTTCTGGTTATATTTGCTCACGCGGAGCTTTAATCGCATTAAAACGCGGCGCTAAATAACCAGTGTGCGGAACTAACGCGGAGCTATAGAATATCTCCGCGTTTACTCAAACGCGAGGCTAAAAATAGCCAAACGCGGAGCTATGGATTAGCTCCGCGTTCTGTTGTGGAAAACTCTTTTTATTCAGAAATTTTCACTTCCAACACCTATTACAGATGACTTTCACAGGGCTTCATTTTAGATCGACATAGGACATAGAAATTCACTCAGAAAAGAATCTCGAGGACAATATTCGTCGCATGGTATTTGTGGATGAGTGAGCGATTGGACCGCCTACAGGACAGTTATGGGACATCTTCATTTGCATGTAGGAATACCAAAGAGAGAGGCGAGGAGAAACAATTTGAAGAAAGATCTTTGTCGACGCTCTCCCCTATGCCGGACCTGTAACCTATACTTGTAAAGCTGAAAGCAAGTGACGGGAGATAGCAAGCATTTCCGAATCAAACTATATTGAATAGCTACGCTTCCCGGAAATCATCTCCTCCCGCAACTGCCCGGGATCACGGTCGGCAACTACACTGCTTTCCTGTTGCTACTTCTCTTTTACAAAGAGTGGAATTCTATTCTACCCGAACCGCGCACTGCTGGTTCTTCTGCGGATGCTCTTTAGAGATAATTGGCACAGATTGATTCCTTCTCAGATCCATTCATTCAACCTTCGCCTTCCTTTCACTTGCAGATACTTCCGTCGCGAATAAGGACGTCCCCGAGTGCTACTTCCCAAGGGAAGTCTCCCTCTTCTCGGCTGGCTTGTGTCGCTTGCTACTTTGACTAGAGCACATAAATGATGGCCAATTGATGTGACGGTTAATGGACCATATAGCTCCCTATTATAGATGGCTTTCACAGGGCTTCTTTTTAGATCGACATAGAACATAGAAATTCACTCAGAAAAGAATCTCGAGGACAATATTCGTCGCATGGTATTTGTGGATGAGTGAGCGATTGGACCGCCTACAGGACAGTTATGGGACAGCTGCGACCCGTCACTAGTTGACAGATGATAGACAAAAGAGCGGGAAGTCGCTCGGAGGGAGGGAAGGGAATTGCACAGGAATGCTAGACTCAATTGATTGTGCCTCCCCACTTTGTTTATTTGATTCATGTCTACTCTCCCTTGCTGGGGACTCTATTTGCTTCGTCGCTGCATGTGTATAACAAATAGTTGTGTTGCATTGGTCTTCACTCCATCAATGGCATTAGTTGCTCGCTTTAGCGAGTGAAGGCGAGCTTCCCATAGTCCTTCCGAGATATAGTCTCGGAGGACTTTTGTAAGTCAGAAAGATGAGTGGTTGTGAGAGAACCATCCCCTATGCAGTTTATACTCGTGCAGGTAGGAGTAGTTGATCGCTTCGATGCGATGCCTCGTCCAGTTTATACTCGTCATGAGAAGGAGTTTTTGACTGCTTCAATGCAATGATCCCATTCTGTTTATACTCCTGTAGGTTAGGAGTTGGTGTGTGACTTGATGATCACGTGTAGTCTCTTCTTAGGAATTAGCCTTGTCCGTCAGTGTGAGGTGTCCTGGCTTTGTCTGCCGTGACGGGATGATTGGCACCATTGGTGAAAACTTGGTCCACGACGAATGTTCCTTCCCAATTTGGTGCCAATTTCCCACGAGTTCTTATGGTGACGATGATCGGTCTCCTGACTTCTCGGACAAAATCGACGATCTCCCTTTCACAATGAATGCCTTTGAACTTTCGATTTTTTTATAGTAAATGACAATTCGATATGTCAAATTTTCCTGTACAGCACCCATCATAGGAAGTTGCTTCGTCGGAATGCCGTCGTCGGGATGGCAACGCTTTCCTTTTCTTTTTTTTGTTGGGCGAACGCTACCCTGTTGAACCGAATTTCGTTCCGTCAATATGAACCAGACTGACCCACTTCCCATCTGACATCAGATGAAAAATAAAGCGGTCCAATGAATCCATCCTAGGACAGATCCACTCTTTAAATAGCAAGCAATATTAGAATAGCAGCTCAACCCGATCCGTTCAAAACAGGTATGATATCAACAGAGATTGGGGCGATTTCCTTTGGGCAGGGTGACGGTCTGCACAACGGATTAGAAAATGAGCGACAGACCCGACAGGACAATCGGTTATATGTTGGCTCTTGTCGACCGCATTGTCCTTAGGTTGGCATGCGGAAAGTGGGTCAACAACGATATTTGCTTCTTAGGTCCATACGGGCGCAACTTCCACGGCGTTCTGATTCTTCGGTGATGGGGATTGGACAGTGTGCTATTGTTGTCATTTGTTTGCTAGAAGCGTTTCAGTTCGAAGTCTGATGGAGCTATGCTTGTTCAGCGTCATCCAAAAAAAGGGTACCTGACCACAAACGTCAGAGCATATATTGCATAGTTAAGTACGACAAAGCCATTTTTTCTCAATCATAGCGTCCCAAGGTAGTGGTAGTTTAGAAAAGAAAGCCGTTATCCAAAATTCTTTCTTTTCTAAAGAATTTAGTTTGAATATGTAGCTTATATATTGATTTGCAAATTCCTCAAGATAGCATATATTGCATAGTTTCATTTTTAATAATATATTTTCATCAATTCCTTCTGCTGATATGTCTTCTCCAGTTAAGTCTGCATATAAAAATTTGCAAATACTATGTAAAGCCATTTTTCTAGAAGGATGACTGTTTAGAGCTAATATTTCATTAGGGCAGAATTTTTCATATTGTGTTAACCATCTTAGGGCTATTCCTTGCTAATAACCACAGGCAAGTAGTACGAAATCTTTATGTGGTATTGTTTCTGGTATTAATGTATCTGTTCCCACCATTAATTGTTCCCAATTTACTATATAATCTCTTAGTTCGTTTGCTGGTATATGATCTATATTAAATATTAAATTTTCTGTTGTTCTATGATGTCTATTGCTCTGTCTATATATATAAGAATCAACATAATTTGCCGCAGTATCTCTATGATACATATTATCACCAGTACCTTCCGGTTGTTGCGGAGGAGGTTGAGGATGTCTGGGATGATGTATTATAGAAGATTCTCCTTGTTCCATATGAACATATAAATTTTCCTCGGTAGAGGACTCCTCGTTAGAGGGTATATGTAGTGTATCAGATTCCTCGTTAAAGAATATATATGTATATGTTTCCTCTTTAGATAATATAGACAACGTATCATCAAAAGAACTTTCAACAGAAACAAAGCTATCATTAGAAAAGGATTTTTCAAAAGATTTTTCATTAGAAAAGTATTTTATGGAAGCAGAATGTTTTTCACAAAATTCAAAAAGTTCTTTAGAGTCTATTTTTCCATTTAATTCATTTGTTTGCAAAAACTTGTACTGCAAATATTTTTGGTAATCAATTTCCTTCGGATCAATATTTTTCAAAGATTTTGAAGAAGTTTTTATCATACGGACAGATCCAAATCTTTCTTTAGAAGTAAAAGTTGGAAAACTTAAAAATGTTTGCAGAGTAGAAAGTTTTTGAGAAACAAGATATAATTGATCACTTAAATAATTTAACATACTGTTTTGTTGTTCAGTAGTACCATTGCAAGGAAGATGTATACTATGCTCATGAGAATTCAAATTGAAAGGACATTCATAACTTTCAGGTAGAACTAAAGATCTAGACATGCTTAAGTTTTTATAAGCTAGACACGTTATTTTCTTCCTTTCTTTGGTTAGCTAGATATTAGTATCGTTTTGACTCTCTTCTCTCCAGCCTTGTAACCTCTAAGAGTGGCTTTCATCTTAGAGTTAGGCTGCACCGACCTATTTGTCCGCAGACATAGTCCACCACAGGCCGATTACTTAGCTTCAGAGAGGGAGAGCACAGCCATGATTCGTTTCCTACCTCATGGCGTAAGATACTAACATCTAGTTTAACTTAAAGAAATTAAGAAAATAACATGTCTAATTAGTTTAGCCAGACATGGCTAAGGGAAAAGTACTTACAAAAAAAGAAAAACGTTGCACAAGGCTCTGATACCAGTTGCAGGAGAGCGACTGCTTCAGCTCAAAGCTCCGAAATATTCACAACTTATTCACAAAGGATTCACAAGGAAAGATTCAAAAGAAGGATTAAAAAAAGAAGTTCGGGAAAGCTCTCTGCCCCCTCCCTTCATCCGAAGTCTTTATTTATAGCAAAAGGGGTACCTGACCACAAACGTCAGAAAGGATGGCCTGCGATAATGGCTCTTTCCACAAAGCTCTATCTCTAGGGCAGTCCCACTAGCAGAGTAAATTCATAGAAGAAAGACTTTGAGAAGAAGAGTGGAAATATCTAAGCCGAACGAAGCCTACTTTACGAACGTTAATGACGGAATGAGAGTTGCTGAAACTGACAAATCTTAGTCGTCATTATTATTATAACTGGTCACTAAAAGTTCACTTTTGTGACGGAATGATACATACGCTCAATCACCGCTGACGGGTTTGCAATAATCATTCGTCAATTGGCCATGCCATGACGGGGTGTTCGAAGCCTTTCGGAAACGACCGTAATCAGGTTCTGAATGGATCTTCCAATTGGGTGAATGACGGGTCCGGGTAGCTCGCCCTACCATAGAAAGACAAAGCAGCAGCGCTCGACCATGTTAAAGAACAAAAAGCCTTCCCCTACCGTAGTTTGCTAAATAGGAAGAGTTCCGGTCTGAATTATCTTCTCTTATGGTCTGCATTTCGATGGGATATTGTGGGATGACGAAATGAAGAAGCACTTTCGAAAGAAGAATGATATCGGAGAATCGGCAGTAGATATTGGAGAATAGGCAGTCTTTGTCTATGAATAGGGTGGTATTCCCGATACTCTCCATCAGATGTACCCAGTCCCAGCAGTCTGTCCTGTCTAACAAGCCTGAATCAAAAAGCACTACTGTCACAATACTAAAAAAAGTCAGACCCAAAAACTAGAGGACAGACCGTGGGTGCCCTTCTGTTTATTTTTGTCGAGTAAATTCTCTTTCGACCCAATTACTTCACTTCCAATTCCGGAGCTGGATGTTGTGATCAATTCATTTTCTTCAGAGGCAAATCCATCCCTTATGGCTTCCTCAGATAACGTCGAGACAACCTTTCACTTTCCTGGTTTCGATGAGGGTCCTCCCCTACCAGTTTGACGTCCCAAGACTGATGGTAATATCAGCTCCTGGAATGAGACGACAAAGAAAAAGAATCTCCCTCGGTTCTGGGTTTCGGTCTTTGACTTCAACTGACGCGACGAAGGGCTAAATCGACAGGTGCTTTCGAAACCACGGGTCTCCATCTCCCCTATTTTCTTTTCCGTTTCATATAGTCGTTCTCTTCCAATTCGTTCATCCTACCTTCGAACTCAGGAACAAGCAAGCCGTAAATCAACTTATCTAAACTTCTCCATTTGACTTGTCACGGGGCACAGGCAGAAGCCGCAAAAAGCCGTCGATAGACGGATCCCCTGAGATTCCTTCTGTCCTATGATGATTCGGATGTGACGGAAAGAGGCAGGCGAAGGATATTCATGAGATTTCAAAAAGAGGATCGTTATTTCCTACGACGTCGATGGCCTGTGACGGAAATATCGAGTGATATCTTGACATCGGCTACCTCTCCCACTGTCGGTGTAGAGCCAGTAAATGTCACTTTGCTTTTTTGTTGAGCTCCTACTGAAGCTGCTAGAGCTAGAGCTTGACCTTCCCTTGCTTGCCCTTTGAGTTTTCAGAGTCAACGGTGCGCTTCCCTTCGTCGAGCCAACGTCGACGCTGTAAACTGTGATTTCTCAGCTTTGACGACCATCGCTTCAATGCTACCTGAGCAAACTAGTTCCACCAATGTACAGAGCTCCATTCATTTTCGACGCGACGAAGAAAAGAGAATTTTTTTGTATGACTCGATTGGAAGAAACCCGCCGAGAAAAGATCTTTATCTGGAAAATGACGAAAAGAGGAAGATGAATAATGAATTTTTTTCTCTTTCTCAGTCAGAAGTTGGAGTTTCCTTTGATAACGGAGTCAATGGCCCTAAAATGAAGGGAACAAGGATTGTACAATGTCAATAATCCCACAGAGTTTAGTTCGTTGCTTTCATCCATTTCTGAAGCCATGAAACATCAGAGTGACTGAGGGGAGGTCCCGGGCTGACGGGGTTGGTTTTCGCTTTCCATGCTCTACCGAATGCCTATGGAACGTCACGTCACGTCGATTTCCTTTTATGTCAAGTGAAAAGCTATTTCTGGCATGGACCTGGCGGACAGGAAAGGGGAGGGGTCTGCCCTGCAAAAGTCAGAAAATAACATGTCTAATTAGTTTAGCCAGACATGGCTAAGGGAAAAGTACTTACAAAAAAAGAAAAACGTTGCACAAGGCTCTGATACCAGTTGCAGGAGAGCGACTGCTTCAGCTCAAAGCTCCGAAATATTCACAACTTATTCACAAAGGATTCATAAGGAAAGATTCAAAAGAAGGATTAAAAAAAGAAGTTCGGGAAAGCTCTCTGCCCCCTCCCTTCATCCGAAGTCTTTATTTATAGCAAAAGGGGTACCTGACCACAAACGTCAGAAAGGATGGCCCGCGATAATGGCTCTTTCCACAAAGCTCTATCTCTAGGGCAGTCCCACTAGCAGAGTAAATTCATAGAAGAAAGACTTTGAGAAGAAGAGTGGAAATATCTAAGCCGAACGAAGCCTACTTTACGAACGTTAATGACGGAATGAGAGTTGGTGAAACTGACAAATCTTAGTCGTCATTATTATAACTGGTCACTAAAAGTTCACTTTTGTGACGGAATGATACATACGCTCAATCACCGCTGACGGGTTTGCAATAATCATTCGTCAATTGGCCATGCCATGACGGGGTGTTCGAAGCCTTTCGGAAATGATCGTAATCAGATTCTGAATGGATCTTCCAATTGGGTGAATGACGGGTCCGGATAGCTCGCCCTACCATAGAAAGACAAAGCAGCAGCGCTCGACCATGTTAAAGAACAAAAAGGCTTCCCCTACCGTAGTTTGCTAAATAGGAAGAGTTCCGGTCTGAATTATCTTCTCTTATGGTCTGCATTTCGATGGGATATTGTGGGATGACGAAATGAAGAAGCACTTTCGAAAGAAGAATGATATCGGAGAATCGGCAGTAGATATTGGAGAATAGGCAGTCTTTGTCTATGAATAGGGTGGTATTCCCGGTACTCTCCATCAGATGTACCCAGTCCCAGCAGTCTGTCCTGTCTAACAAGCCTGAATCAAAAAGCACAACTGTCACAATACTAAAAAAAGTCAGACCCAAAAACTAGAGGACAGACCGTGGGTGCCCTTCTGTTTATTTTTGTCGAGTAAATTCTCTTTCGACCTAATTACTTCACTTCCAATTCCGGAGCTGGATGTTGTGATCAATTCATTTTCTTCAGAGGCAAATCCATCCCTTATGGCTTCCTCAGATAACGTCGAGACAACCTTTCACTTTCCTGGTTTTGATGAGGGTCCTCCCCTACCAGTTTGATGTCCCAAGACTGATGGTAATATCAGCTCCTGGAATGAGACGACAAAGAAAAAGAATCTCCCTCGGTTCTGGGTTTCGGTCTTTGACTTCAACTGACGCGACGAAGGGCTAAATCGACAGGTGCTTTCGAAACCACGGGTCTCCATCTCCCCTATTTTCTTTTCCGTTTCATATAGTCGTTCTCTTCCAATTCGTTCATCCTACCTTCGAACTCAGGAACAAGCAAGCCGTAAATCAACTTATCTAAACTTCTCCATTTGACTTGTCACGGGGCACAGGCAGAAGCCGCAAAAAGCCGTCGATAGACGGATCCCCTGAGATTCCTTCTGTCCTATGATGATTCGGATGTGACGGAAAGAGGCAGGCGAAGGATATTTATGAGATTTCAAAAAGAGGATCGTTATTTCCCACGACGTCGATGGCCTGCGACGGAAATATCGAGTGATATCTTGACATCGGCTACCTCTCCCACTGTCGGTGTAGAGCCAGTAAACGTCACTTTGCTTTTTTGTTGAGCTCCTACTGAAGCTGCTAGAGCTAGAGCTTGACCTTTCCTTGCTTGCCCTTTGAGTTTTCAGAGTCAACGGTGCGCTTCCCTTCGTCGAGCCAACGTCGACGCTGTAAACTGTGATTTCTCAGCTTTGACGACCATCGCTTCAATGCTACCTGAGCAAACTAGTTCCACCAATGTACAGAGCTCCATTCATTTTCGACGCGACGAAGAAAAGAGAATTTTTTTGTATGACTCGATTGGAAGAAACCCGCCGAGAAAAGATCTTTATCTGGAAAATGATGAAAAGAGGAAGATGAATAATGAATTTTTTTTCTCTTTCTCAGTCAGAAGTTGGAGTTTCCTTTGATAACGGAGTCAATGGCCCTAAAATGAAGGGAACAAGAATTGTACAATGTCAATAATCCCACAGAGTTTAGTTCGTTGCTTTCATCCATTTCTGAAGCCATGAAACATCAGAGTGACTAAGGGGAGGTCCCGGGCTGACGGGGTTGGTTTTCGCTTTCCATGCTCTACCGAATGCCTATGGAACGTCACGTCACGTCGATTTCCTTTTATGTCAAGTGAAAAGCTATTTCTGGCATGGACCTGGCGGACAGGAAAGGGGAGGGGTCTGCCCTGCAAAAGTCAGCAAATAGGCTGACGGAATGAGCCTCCGGGAACTTCAATCGTCGACAGAATTCATCTCGTAACGGCCCATCGCTCGAGGGAAGACGAGTCGACGCCTATATCCGTGAGCTCGGGTCTCTCACTCATCGCTCACCTTGCTATCTATAATACGACGATTTCGATGACCTTGCAAACTCGGGAAAACCTGTCTCGCCCAAATCTGAAGAAAGATCTTTTTCAACCTTCTGCTCTCCCCCCACCGAGTGAATCAAACCTGTCAATATCGATTGATACAGCTCCAACTTCGGACTCATTCTCCCCGAGCTCAGCATCGACAAACTAGGGAAACTGATGTCTTGACTCGGAGTACTGACAGACTGGCCTCGCTTTCCAACAACTCCAGTTGCGGAAGAAGCAAACGAACCAGTCTTCTCATTTAGCAAGCAATAATAGATCCCCGAGATTTTCTCACTCACTCGAACGGGAAAGCAGATACGTTCCTTTGGGGATAAAAGTATAACGTTGTCTAGACATATACATTTGTTCGGAGATGCCCTACTCATGTCGGCCTGGAATGTCTCTCCGAACAGGGAAATGGAGAATGGGATGAAAGCTGAACTTCACTCGCTACTTCCACCGACGACGGAAATATTCACAACTTATTCACAAAGGATTCACAAGGAAAGATTCAAAAGAAGGATTAAAAAAAGAAGTTCGGGAAAGCTCTCTGCCCCTCCCTTCATCCGAAGTCTTTATTTATAGCAAAGCCTTTCAGTGTAGTAAGATTCTATTTTGATAAGATAGAATCTTTCAACAGAAAAAGTGCTACAGTGAAAAGGCGAAATAATTGCTAAAGACTAAAAGTGTTACAGGAAAAGGTGGAGTGATTGCTAAAAAACAAAACTTTTAGTACAATTATTAAAGATGTTGTCGGTAGACTGCTTTTGTAAGGTTAAGAGAGCATCTTTGAGTGCGGAGTGAGCTGGCTGGCATGTGCTGCTGAGGAAGAAACTTGAGAAGATGGTCCCACCACGCTTAGTCTTGCATGATGTTTTGTAGTGCATCTTCATCAAAAGCTTCGTCTTCTCTGATCGCATCAGGATCATGATTGTCTTCTGGAAGGTTGTCGTCTCCGCCAAGGTCTTCGTCTTCCATGCTTTCTAGATCTTCGTAGAACTCCTACTTAGCTTTAGAGCTGATTTTCCCTAGCTGCAAGGAGGATAAGAAAGCGAGAACTCTTGGAATTTTTACTTCAGATGCTTCAAAGGCTCCGATATAATCATAAAGGAGAATATTATTCTCTATTTTGATTGTATGAGCTCCTGAGATTGCTTTTGTGTATACTTCATTAAAAAATTCCTTAGCTGCTTTCTTGGTTTCTTCTTCAAGATCAAGAACGGGTAGACTTTCACATGTTGGAGAAGGAGTATAATTGAAATTGTGTAGCTCCCAAAGTTGGATGGACGGGAAGACTTTCAGATACCTCCTTTCCTACTAAGTACTTCATATGCAAAAAAAGAAAGTAGTTTGATACCTGGTGGTGTAAGCCTTGATTCCTTTCAGACAGATGGGTGGTAGAAAATCCTGAAATTCTTATGGGTGAGAAGAATTTACAAAGAGCTCATAGACAAGACCTAGCTGGATGGCCTTGTAGCATTTTGATATTTCTTGAAAGCCAGAAATAATCCTAGGAGAATTATTTTTATTAAGAATAAGTTCATGCTGTTGCAGAACAACGATGATATCTGTGGCTTCCAACTTACTGAAGAATTCCCTTAGCTGGGAGTCAGGAATCATATTTTGTTGATTAAGGCCTATCATTTTGTGGACTGTAATCTCGGCCTCTAACTGCCTTGACTTTTCTGTCTGTATTTTGCAGAGCTCTAAAAGTTTATAGAATTCAGGCAATGGATGGTATACCTGATCAGAAATTTCCATGTCTTGGATAATGTCCCTCAAATATTGTTGATCTTGGGACGATCCTTGGAACCAAGTTCCTTTCCTCTGCTCTAAGTCTGAACTTTGAGCAGCAAGAGTATAGGTGCACAGATCAGAGACAGCTTTTGTGATGTTCTGCTTCTCTGTCTTTTCCTGAGTGTAGTGGTTATACATAGAGAGTATCATCTGCTCGATCTGTGATAACCAATATTTGGAAGAGTGAAAATCATTTGATTGAATGGCGCGATAGCACACATTCAACCGCTCATATATATGTGGATTAGAGGTTTTGAGATTAGTGTTATACCAATCTCGGACAACTGCTGCTGCTGTGGGTCTTGTATTCGGTGTTGACTGAAGTCTTCTTTGTGCAGCAGTGATGTTGCTGTATGAAGGTGTATTGCTTTGAAGAGGTAGAACTATCATCCCTAATGGCGGGAATTGCTTTGCCTCGGTAGAGGTTGTTGTTGTATTGTTGCCAGTTTCCTGGGTAGATGTAGAGCCTCCAGTTTCCTGGGTAGATTTGCTGCTTTCTCCCTTTCCAGGAGTTTTCTTCTGACTGTTACCTCCCGTTTGTGATGGGGTCTTCTTAGGAGTGTTGATGGTAGTCCACTTGGCTTGTTCAGCTATGGACTTGAGTCTTTTTAACCTATCCTCGTCCATCTTCTGGGCGAGTTAATAAATCTGCAAGATAGTTAGTGTAACCCGGAATATATTTAACATCATATTGATAAATCTCAAGGTATAAAACAATTCTTATTCTCCTAATATTTTCTTCAGGATTGTTTATAGTTATTTTTTTCAGAAATTGTGCTACAGCTTTGTTATCGGTTTCAATCATAAAACTTCGATTTAACAAGTAAATTTTCAAGCTTTTTATAGCTAATTTGATGGCTAATAACTCTTTGTCATAAGCAGAATATTTTTGTTGTGGTTTTGTAAATTTGCCAGAAGTATAAGCTACTATTTGCTTTTGTTTTGCTATTAAGACTCCTGCCCAAAATTGCTCAGAAGCATATGTTTGAAGAGTTACTAATTCTTCATCTTTTGGAAAATATAATATAAGCTGATTTGTGACTAGTTGTTTAATTTGCTCAATTTCTTTTTCTTCTGTGGAAGATAGTTGAATACTTATTTTGTCTGTATTCCATTTTCTAGGTTGTTCACAATTTTCTATTTTATACTTGATTGTTCCACTGTTAGTTTATCTTGTAGGCTTTGGACTAGTTGGGACAAGTGAGGAATGAACTTTCTTCCGTAATTTAATAATCCTAAAAAACTCTGTAGTTGCTTTCGAGTTTTAAAAGTTTTAGGAAATTCTTTTATCTTTGAGTATATATGCTGTTGTAATTCTATATGTCCTTCTTTTATATATTTTCCAAGAAATTCGACTTCTGTTTTAAATAGAGATATCTTTTTTGGACTTAAAATGATCCCATTATAAGTAGTAATTTTGAGACTTGTAATAAATGTTATTTATGTTCTTCTAGAGTAGGTGAAAAGATTAAAATATCATCTACATAAACTACTACAAAAGGTAGATGTCCAAATATAAAATTCATCCATTTTTGAAATATTTGAGGAGCATTTTTTAAACCAAAAGGTATTACTAACCATTCGTAATGTCCTTAAGGGCAACTGAATGCTGTTAATTATATAGATTCTGTATTGGCTAGTTTTATCTGTCAGAAACCAGATTTAGCATCAAATTTACTATAGTATTTCGATCCTTGTATTTGTTTTATTAGTTGTTCAGCATAAGGTATGAAATAACCATCAAATTTTGTACAACTATTTAATTTTCTATAATTTATAACCATTCTTGCTTTTCCTCTTTTTTGTTCTGCATAGTTTCTTACCATGAATGCAGGAGAAGAATGTGGACTGGTGCTTGGTTGTATTAATTTGAGGTCTAATAATTCTTTAATTTGTTCAGAGAATTCTTTTTTGTCTAAAGGAGATACCATTATACTATTTACTCTGATTTTAGTATCTCTATATTGATCTAGGATAGTTAAAGACAATATCGTGGTGCTTTGTCAAAATGTAACAAAGGATCATTAGAATATAAAGATTTTAGAAGACTATGTATAATAGTTTCCGTATCGGATATTGTTGAAATGGGATACGTGTAAAACGTATTAGAATCATTGGGATTAGGAGCCACCTCACCACGCTGGGCTGTGTGGGCTAAAGGGATTGGAAAATGTACGCGAGGAATAGGATGATTGTCAAAGGTAAAATAATGTGTGTTAAACGGAGCATAGTGTCGAAGATTATTCATATCAACGAGACAATCGATGTCAAAATCGATTGGTAATAAGGCGAATTCAAAGTGGTAATGATGAAATTGGTTATGAATATCGGGGAAAGATACTGATAGTTTTGTTTTATGGGTGACTAAAACAGGTCGACCCATGAAATCATGTAGTTTAGCATTTTTCGCTAATGGTATCCAAAATTGTTGTGGGATAAATGATTTTTGAATAAGGCTAGTTTCAGCGCCAGAATCTAAAAGAGTATGAATAGTAAACCTTTGATGGTCATCCGAGAGTGTTATAGTCATAGGGAGATAAATATGTAATTGAGACTTGGTTTCAAGGTCCAACATTTGAAAGTCCAAAGGAACTAGTTGGTAATCGTATAATATTTTGCTCTTGAACCTGTTTTTGTTGATCTAAGATTTTTTGAGTTCTCCCTTCTAAAGGAGTATGTTCTAGATTATCAATAATAGAAGTACTTGGTCTGCTAGACTCTAGATGTAGAGTAGTATTCCAGAAGTTAGTAGAACTTAAACGTCTTGGAATAGTTGGCTGTAGAAATGTTGTAGAAATAGTATTTCCTGAAGCAATAAAAGTTTCTATGGGAAGTTGTGGTTTTGGTTTTAATGTTTTCAAAAAAACTTGCATTTCATTGTCATATTTCAGATGTTTGATATTGACTAATTTTGGGTGGATAATTTTTCCATTCCAAACTTCATATAGTCTAATAAACTGAGAAGGTGTAACTGATATAAATGTAGAAGTTTCATTTAGAGCTACACAATGTTCCCATTGGATTCCCAAAACTTTTGATCCAGGAAGCATTTATATTCCCTTTAAATTTATAGATAGAGTACATGCCTTTTCTATATTGATGTCATTTAAGCTGATACAAAAAACTGGATGTATATTTACAACGAATATTCTGTTGGCGAGATTTGATTTTGCTCCTCCTAATATACTATTGAGAGGATTGTTAATAATTCTTTCATCACAACATATTATCATTACTGGTGTATCTATTCCAGATCTGAATAAACCAGTTATCTTTATTTGTATTAATCCAATATGTAAATATTTCTTTCTAGGATATTTGAGTTTTAATTTTTCAATTTGAGCAAGATTTAATATTTTATAGAAGTGAAATCTTCATCTCCTTTTAATTCGATATTTCCTTGCATACGTTCAAATATATATGTATTTTTGTTAGACCATATAGATTTAAATCTAGATTGAGGATTATATACTCCATTTGGTTTTGCCTGAGGTATTGAAAGTTTTTAATCTTTCAATATCTTCCTCTGTGATTTCATATTGCTCACTTTGGCTATTTTCTATACTTGTATTATGAGTTTCAAGAGGTTCTATTTCTGACAGTGTATTCATGTATACTCTGTATTCGTACATAGGTTCTTTAGAAGTTTGTCCAGGAGTTATTTCTGGGCTTAATGGAGGAGAAGTTGAAAATAAAGGATCTTGTTCAACTTTAACCATTAGTAAATCTTCATATCTATGTATGATTAAAATTCCAATAGGAGTTCCTAACGGAATTAGATATGGATGATTTTCTAAGCTTGTGCTTTTCATTGTTATACAAGTATTCTGATCTGTCATGGATTCTACTAATCCATAGGTTATGAAGATATTTCTTATAGTATGATATTTTAAATTTTGGATCTCCCAGTAATATCCGTAGGGTATTCTTATGATTAAGTCTAAGTAGATTTCAGTAGTTTGATATCTCTGTAGACTATAATTTTTGTTTGCATAAAGTATATGACCTGGAAATTTTAAAATTTCTCTTTTAGGTAATATCACGGTTTTAGATAACGGTATAATTTGTACAGAATGATATGTTTTGTTTATTGTCATCATATTTATGTTTAAATCTTCTGTTTCAGAAGAAGAAGGAGAGCTTTCGTCATATACAGATTCTACTTCATATATAGTAGACGTTTCACTATGTATTTCTTCAATTGTTCTTAAATGTATATCATAGGATTTTAAATCTTGTAGCCATACTGTCTTTATATTGACAGTACATTCGTAAGAATAATGTCCTTCTTTTCCACATTTAAAACATTTACAATTCTTTTTTGGATTGTATTTGTTGCTTTTAATAAACTTTCGTTTTTTATATCTTTTAGACTTTCTATATTTTTCTTTGTATTCTGATTTCCATTTTTTCTTAGAAACCTTGTATCTCTCTCTTATATTTAGGTTTATAATTTGTATAATCTTTTTTATACTTGTGTTTCTTAGAATATTTCTTATGCCTTTTCTTATAAGGAAAGTAAGGTTTATTGTATCCGTAAGTTGGGGAGCATCCAAATTGGAGGTTGATGTCTGGGTTGTATTTTGGACAACAAGAAGTTGTTATATCCGATTTATGTAAGTATTTTGTTAAATGATTATTTGCCTTTTGTAATTGGCAAGTCTTTTTTATTATTTCCATACAAGCCTTTTTTAAGGCACCTGTATTATGTGGAATACCACATGCTCTAAGGTTATTATATTTTTTCTCAATCATAGCGTCCCAAGATAGTGGTAGTTTAGAAAAGAAAGCCGTTGTCCAAAATTCTTTCTTTTCTAAAGAATTTAGTTTGAATATGTAGCTTATATATTGATTTGCAAATTCCTTAAGATAGCATATATTGCATAGTTTCATTTTTAATAATAAAATTTCATCAATTCCTTCTGCTGATATGTCTTCTCTAGTTAAGTCTGCATATAAAAATTTGCAAATACTATGCAAAGCCATTTTTCTAGAAGGATGACTGTTTAGAGCTAATATTTCATTAGGGCATAATTTTTCATATTGTGTTAACCATCTTAGGGCTATTCCTTGCCAATAACCACAGGCAAGTAGTACGAAATCTTTATGTGGTATTGTTTCTGGTATTAATGTATTTGTTCCCACCATTAATTGTTCCCAATTTACTATATAATCTCTTAGTTCGTTTGTTGGTATATGATCTATATTAAATATTACATTTTCTGTTGTTCTATGATGTCTATTGCTTTGTCTATATATATAAGAATCAACATAATTTTCTGCAGTATCTCTATGATATATATTATCACCAATACCTTCCGGTTGTTGCGGAGGAGGTTGAGGATGTCTGGGATGATGTATTATAGAAGATTCTCCTTGTTCCATATGAACATATAAATTTTCCTCGGTCGAGGACTCCTCGTTAGAGGGTATATGTAGGGTATGAGATTCCTCGTTAGAGGATATATATATATGTATATGTTTCCTCTTTAGAGGATATAGACAACGTATCATCAAAAGAACTTTCGACAGAAACAAATCTATCATCATAAAAGGATTTTTCAGAAGATTTTTTATTAGAAAAGTATTTTATGGAAGCAGAATGTTTTTCATAAAATTCAAAAAGTTCTTTAGAGTCTATTTTTCCATTTAATTCGTTTGTTTGCAAAAACTTGCACTGCAAATATTTTTGGTAATCAATTTCCTTCGGATCAATGTTTTTCAAAGATTTTGAAGAAGTTTTTATCATACGGACAGATCCAAATCTTTCTTTAGAAGTAAAAGTTGGAAAACTTAAAAATGTTTGCAGAGTAGAAAGCTTTTGAGAAACAAGGTATAATTGATCACTTAAATAATTTAACATACTGTTTTGTTGTTCAGTAGTACCATTGCAAGGAAGATGTATACTATGCTCATGAGAATTCAAATTGAAAGGACATTAATAACTTTCAGGTAGAACTAAAGATCTAGACATGCTTAAGTTTTTATAAGCTAGACACATTATTTTCTTCCTTTCTTTGGTTAGCTAGATATCAGTATCGCTTTGACCCTCTTCTCTCCAGCCTTGTAACCTCTAAGAGTGGCTTTCATCTTAGAGTTAGGCTGCACCGACCTATTTGTTCGCAGACATAGTCCACCACGGGCCGATTACTTAGCTTCAGAGAGGGAGAGCACAGCCATGATTCGTTTCCTACCTCATGGCGAAGATACTAACATCTAGTTTAACTTAAAAAATTAAGAAAATAACATGTCTAATTAGTTTAGCCAGACATGGCTAAGGGAAAAGTACTTACAAAAAAAGAAGAACGCTGCACAAGGCTCTGATACTAGTTGCAGGAGAGCGACTGCTTCAGCTCAAAGCTCCGAAATATTCACAACTTATTCACGAAGGATTCACAAGGAAAGATTTAAAAGAAGGATTAAAAAATGAAGTTCGGGAAAGCTCTCTGCCCTCTCCCTTCATCCGAAGTCTTTATTTATAGCAAAAGGGGTACCTGACCACAAACGTCAGAAAGGATGGCCCGCGATAATGGCTCTTTCCACAAAGCTCTATCTCTAGGGCAGTCCCACTAGCAGAGTAAATTCATAGAAGAAAGACTTTGAGAAGAAGAGTGGAAATATCTAAGCCGAACGAAGCCTACTTTACGAACGTTAATGACGGAATGAGAGTTGGTGAAACTGACAAATCTTAGTCGTCATTATTATTGTAACTGGTCACTAAAAGTTCACTTTTGTGACGGAATGATACATACACTCAATCACCGCTAACGGGTTTGCAATAATCATTCGTCAATTGGCCATGCCATGGCGGGGTGTTCGAAGGAAACGACCGTAATCAGGTTCTGAATGGAGCTTCCAATTGGGTGAATGACGGGTCCGGGTAGCTCGCCCTACCATAGAAAGACAAAGCAGCAGCGCTCGACCATGTTAAAGAACAAAAAGGCTTCCCCTACCGTAGTTTGCTAAATAGGAAGAGTTCCGGTCCAAATTATCTTCTCTTATGGTCTGCATTTTGATGGGATATTGTGGGATGACGAAATGAAGAAGCACTTTCGAAAGAAGACTGATATTGGAGAATCGGCAGTAGATATTGGAGAATAGGCAGTCTTTGTCTATGAATAGGGTGGTATTCCCGGTACTCTCCATCAGATGTACCCAGTCCTAGTAGTCTGTCCTGTCTAACAAGCCTGAACCAAAAAGCACAACTGTCACAATACTAAAAAAAGTCAGACCCAAAAACTAGAGGACAGACCGTGGGTGCCCTTCTGTTTATTTTTGTCAAGTAAATTCTCTTTCGACCCAATTACTTCACTTCCAATTCCGGAGCTGGATGTTGTGATCAATTCATTTTCTTCAGAGGCAAATCCACCCCTTATGGCTTCCTCAGATAACGTCGAGACAACCTTTCACTTTCCTGGTTTCGATGAGGGTCTTCCCTTACCAGTTTGACGTCCCAAGACTGATGGTAATATCAGCTCCTGGAATGAGACGACAAAGAAAAAGAATCTCCCTCGGTTCTGGGTTTCGGTCTTTGACTTCAACTGACGCGACGAAGGGCTAAATCGACAGGTGCTTTCGAAACCACAGGTCTCCATCTCCCCTATTTTCTTTTCCGTTTCATATAGTCATTCTCTTCCAATTCGTTCATCCTACCTTCGAACTCAGGAACAAGCAAGCCGTAAATCAACTTATCTAAACTTCTCCATTTGACTTGTCACGGGGCACAGGCAGAAGCCGCAAAAGGCCGTCTATAGACGGATCCCCTGACATCCCTTCTGTCCTATGATGATTCGGATGTGACGGAAAGAGGCGGGCGAAGGATATTCATGAGATTTCAAAAAGAGGATCGCTATTTCCCACGACGTCGATGGCCTGCGCCGAAAATATCGAGTGATATCTTGATATCGGCTACCTCTCCCACTGTCGATGTAGGGCCAGTAAACGTCACTTTGCTTTTTTGTTGAGCTCCTACTGAAGCTGCTAGAGCTAGAGCTAGAGCTTGACCTTCCCTTGCTTGCCCTTTGAGTTTTCAGAGTCGACGGTGCGCTTCCCTTCGTCGAGCCAACGTCGACGCTTTATCTGTAAACTGTGATTTCTCAGCTTTGACGACCGTCGCTTCAATGCTACCTGAGCAAACTAGTTCCACCAATGTACAGAGCTCCATTCATTTTCGACGCGACGAAGAAAAGAGAATTTTTTTGTATGACTCGATTGGAAGAAACATGCCGAGAAAAGATCTTTATCTGGAAAATGACGAAAAGAGGAAGATGAATAATGAATTTTTTTCTCTTTCTCAGTCAGAAGTTGGAGTTTCCTTTGATGACGGAGTCAATGGCCCTAAAATGAAGGGAACAAGGATTGTACAATGTCAATAAGCCCACAGAGTTTAGTTCGTTGCTTTCATCCATTTCTGAAGCCATGAAACATCAGAGTGACTGAGGGGAGGTCCCGGGCCGACGGGGTTGGTTTTCGCTTTCCATGCTCTACCGAATGCCTATGGAACGTCACGTAACGTCGATTTCCTTTTATGTCAAGTGAAAAGCTATTTCTGGCATGGACCTGGCGGACAGGAAAGGGGAGGGGTCTGCCCTGCAAAAGTCAGCAAATAGGCTGACGGAATGAGCCTCCGGGAACTTCAATCGTCGACAGAATTCATCTCGTAACGGCCCATCGCTCGAGGGAAGACGAGTCGACGCCTATATCCGTGAGCTCGGGTCTCTCACTCATCGCTCATCTTGCCATCTATAATACGACGATTTCGATGACCTTGCAAACTCGGGAAAACCTGTCTCGCCCAAATCTGAAGAAAGATCTTTTTCAACCTTCAGCTCTCCCCCCACCGAGTGAATCAAACCTGTCAATATCGGTTGATACAGCTCCAACTTCGGACTCATTCTCTCCGAGCTCAGCATCGATGAACTAGGGAAACTGATGTTTTGACTCGGAGTACTGACAGACTGGCCTCGCTTTCCAACAACTCCAGTTGCGGAAGAAGCAAACGAACCAGTCTTCTCATTTAGCAATCAATAATAGATCCCCGAGATTTTCTCACTAACTCGAACGGGAAAGCAGATACGTTCCTTTGGGGATAAAAGTATAACGTTGGCTAGACATATACATTTGTTCGGAGATGCCCTACTCATGTCGGCCTGGAATGTCTCTCCGAACAGGGAAATGGAGAATGGGATGAAAGCTGAACTTCACTCGCTACTTCCACCGACGACGAACGAAACAACCTGGGATTTTGAGATTTATTGCTTCACAGAGGAAGAGATTCAACCCGTCAAAGAATGAAAAAGCCCGTCAAACACGAGTCCTTCTTCCAAGGAATCACGAGTCTCGGAGTACTGAAACAACTAAACAAAGGAAAGGAAAAGAGATTTGTCAAGCTTCGGCAAATGTTACTGTTGCTGTTGTGTACTTCCGATGACTTATCATTTAAAGACTCCGAGTCCCCATCATATAAAAAACTATCGACATATACATACCCCCGTCATATAAAATCTCAGGAGAGTGAGCCACTAGTTACTAACGTCTCACTTATTCCTTGGGGAAAATGCCATCCAATGAAGCGTCAGGTACCAACCGACAACAATATTTTCTTTCCATACATCTGGGGTAGCCACGACGAACGATATCTTCACGGTAACATCGAAAGCACCTCAGTCGTGCTTCTTGCCAAGAAGCACTCCCTACAACTCGTCGACGAAAAAGGAACTCATCGACGGGCATCACAGCGCCGTCAGACTCGACAAAAAGGCGTGAGACGAAGGAAAGAGACCGAACGTCATGGACATACCCCCTCACACACTGTTCTGGTTTTTACCTGACGGTCAAAGCGGGGAACCATAGGCAATCTACAGGAGAGGGATGGTGACATGCGTCATATCGACGAAATAGGCGCTATGACGTAACCAATGAACTCATGCTGGATGGCAGATTTACCTTCCTAAAACAAGACTTTTTGGAAAAGCATGTATCCCCCCCCCCCCCCCAAAAGAAAAAAATGAAGGAAAAAGCGATGGCGCACATACTTTGCGGAGAGGAGATATGCAACACAAACAGCACGAGAACAGCCGTACATGGAGATGGGCAATTGAGACAAGGGAGCTTAGGGCTTTCCATCTATGAGTGGATAAGCAGCACAAAGACACAACTGACGAAGAGAGAAATCACAATTTCGAGTATCTCAGATCATGCAGCTATATTGATAGTACAGTCGATCATACAAAGAGATGCTTTTACAGACACCTTGTCACTACATGAAAGAGACGCCATATCAACTTTACGTGCACAAACAAAACACACTACAAACAAAGACACGTCGGCATAGGAGTCTATCTCCAGTAAGAATAGGAGTAGATCTCCACCAAACAAAGACAAAGAAAGCCATGCATTAAAACACACTACTTTGCGTCGACGTTCCCCTTTTCAATGTCATTCTCCTGGTCCACCGAGGATGGCAGCATGCACGATGAGTGTCTATCGTTCTTCCAACAGGCCCCTCTTCCTCTCTTCGATATCTCGAATTTGCTCCCGAGAGAAAGCGCATATGACCGTCTTATGAAATCGGGTCTGTAGGGGGCATATGCTCCAAAAAATGATCAACGCCTTTGCTCGACGTTCAAGCTTTCTATTTTCTATTTGCTAGATTGATTGTGCAATTCTCGAAAGTCTGTGCGCGAGATCCATGGTTCTTGCTGACTTCTGACGTTCGGCTCCTTCCCTTATTTATAATTTATAGGCATTGGAGGCCCGGAATCCTTCCGTAACATGGATCATTACAAACCGATAATGTACAGAACCAATCCACACAGATTGAAGTGCGCTGAAGCCATACTATAGTGACATACAAAAGATCCACCCCCCGCGAATAGTCCATTGTTTTTCGCCATGCGGCTGGAAATCGATCACTCCCTCATCGAAGAGGAGGCAATAAGAGGGCGCATCTGTCAGAGAGTACTCCACCACGACAAAGCACGCTCAGTCAATCATCAATCTCCAGCCCAAAGATGACTAGTACAAAACCCATTTGTCGATCCACTGGCTTCGTCGTACCCTGCCTACTCGTCTTTCACTGGCCCTCCCCAATCTATTCCCACCGACTGCCCTCCCCTCGGCCAATCGTCACTTGACAGCTCCGTCCATCGCATCAAGCTAGGCAATCAAACCCTATTTATTGATTGATCTAATCAGACGCTTGCTTTTTCCCAGTCCAGTACAGCACGGGATTGTCACAGCAAGCAACAATATCCCCCTTTGCAGCTCGCTCTGTCAGTCCACTAGAAAGACACCGTCTACTTTAACGAAAGATGAGAAGACGTCCGAACAACGAGTGAAACAAGAAAAGCAGGCGTGCTCTCTCTTATTATACCATCTCCCACTTGTAGCGCACTTGCTGATGTGCTTAAGTTAGATCAGCCTTACCACTACGACGGCCACGAAAAAGTCCCTCTTTTTTTTCGACAATAATGAACGACCGTAATGACACATGACGCATACATAGCCCGTTCAACGGAAGTCATTCTCTGGACGAGGTCAGCCTATGCTTTTTGCATCAGGTTGCCTCGGGATGTTCTGGGATTATCGTAGCCGCAACGTCGTTACTTGCTTTCTTCATTTTTCAGCACCGGTGATAATGTCGGAGAAGGGTGAAACGAAGTGATGCGAGGGAATCCTTTCATTTGACTCGTCATATTCTCCGGAGTCATAGTCACATCAGACTTTCTAATCTACCTACGGTAGAAAGAGACGGGGAAGGGTGGAGAATGCAGAATAAATAGGAAACTAGTGGCGGAGGTGGTACCAATGCAAAATCTCCCTTCCTTCCATTCTGTGGGGTTTTTCCCTCTCCCCCTCGTGAGGAGTTAGGGGGGAGAGTCCCAAACGGATCTGAGGTTCCATCTAGACAACAAGCAAACGGTAATAATGAATATTTAGCTATGCTATGTGCCCGACCGAGTCATGAATGGAAAGTCATAGGGACACATGGGTCAATGTCTTTTGCCTTGGTACAGATAGCTACTGAGTGGAGTGCAGATAGCTACTGAGTGATGTCCTCCCGGACGAGTGAAAGCTACTATCAAATGGGAAGGGGTTATCTCGTAATAACGGGGATTCCTTCGGTCGTCAAGGGGAATACATCTCTGGCTTTCTTTGTGAAAGTAAAGGAGGGCCTCGTCGAAGGTATCGACAATCAAAGTGATGGGAAGAGTCATCTCTTCTGAGCTAGATTCTTCAGTTACTAGAGGATCCCGTATGGTACGTTATGGCGGAGTTGATTCTCTACGGCTTGTTTTGGTCGGAAGTTTGTTATGCAGGAGGGGAGGAAGGAAGCCCTAACCAAAAAGTTTAATCCAATTCGACTTTCTTTCCCAATGCGGTCGAAGTAGTTCTTCAATTGTAGGAGGAGGTCCGAACGCTTTACATACCTGGAGGTTTGGGAGAGCTTCACGATGGATTGTCTCCTAGAGTCATCTTTCATCGAGATTGAGGATATTGGCTCTATGTCTCTATCGACTCTACAGCTCTATGACATCTATAGTTCTACCATTGCCGGAATTGAGGAAGAACATTCCCACTTCCCCATATCGACAAAGTCAAAGCCCAAAGAGACCACGGAGTTCATTCGGACAAAGATGACTTTAGTTGTCCCGGCATAAAAAAAAAAAAAAGAGCCACGACGCCCTATATAGAACAACGACTAGAGCCGACGTCGAGATGGATTGGCGACAACTAAAGGGCGATTTTGTTTGGGACTCTCCCCCCTAAAAAAGAGGGACTTTTTCGTGGCCGTCGTAGTGGTAAGGCTGATCTGACTTAAGCGCATCAACAAGTGCGCTAAAAGTGGGAGATGGTATAATAAGAGAGAGCACGCCTGCTTTTCTTGTTTCACTCGTCGTTCAGACGTCTTCTCATCTTTCGTTAAAGTAGACGGTGTCTTTCTAGTGGACTCACCGCGAACGTCAAAGAAGAAGTATCCATTATCCAATCGAGTCTATCTCTAGTGATCATTTCGTTCTCCATAGTCTCTGCATGCAGTCTTTGACGTTGCATGTGGAAAGTCGTCAGACCCGAGTACATACCCCACCAATGTATTCTGCCATTTCTATACATTTTCCTCTATCTCTGAGTAGAGTATCCTAGCAACCATCACCTTCTTTCCCCTTCTCTGGCTGAATAAACTCGGGATGGCACTTTTAATCAAGTGAGAGAAACCTGAAAGATATTTATAGTCAAAATGAACTACAATTCTGACAAACACTACATCTAGGCCTACCCTTTTCTGGGGTGCTGTACTACAATTTATATTGTGTCTGATGGAAACTGGCTTTGTCTATTGGGAAGTCTTCATTTTTCTTTGGGATTTTAGTTCTGTCTAGCGATTCCTATAAAGAAATATGTTCTACGACCCCTTTCTGTATTGGTCCTACTTGGTATATCGATCTAAATTGGATTGGATCAATTGCTTTGTCGAAACTCTTACTGTCGCTTGCTTCATCTCGCTTCTCTCGTATGGCATTCTTTCTTTAGTAACGACGTTGTAGTAACATGGCTTGTTCAAACTGTCCAGCATAGAGATAAAGATTTGAATATGGTGCAATGAACAATGAAAAACAATGAAATCAACGGATCCCATTTCCGTGCCTTACCTGTGAAATGCATTCTTTCGTTGATCGCTGATACGAGTGGCAGGAAACTGTTTTCAATTCTTGGTATCCCCTTTATGCCCAATCATTCCGGATAACGCTTGCATCATTTGTCTTACCATGGCTGCTAGCAGAGAGTTAGCCGATACTTATTCCTCAGATACCGTCATTACTTCTTCTCCGAGAAAAGAATTTCATGACCCGTGGGCCTTCTACCTCCATGCGGCATTGCTCCATCAGGTTTTCGCCCATTGCGGAAAATTTCCTACTGCTACCTCTCGTAGGAGTTCTGATCTAAGTGTGGCTAATCATCCTCTCGGACCAGCTACTGATCATTACTGTCGGTAAGCTATTGCCGAACCAATGGTAACCTCAGACGCAAGTCCCTCCTTGGGTGGATTCTTCCTTTTGCTCCTCAACCTGCAAAAGGGGTCTCCGCAATTGTTTCCAGTTGTTGTTCCCCTCTGGACGGGCAGGTTCTTAGACGTTACTCACCCGTCTGCCACTGGAAACACCGCTTCCCGTCCAACTTGCATGTTTCCAACATGCCTTCTGCGTTCATCCTAAGCCAGGATCGAACGGTATTTTTAGTGTCTATTCGTGTGATCCAATTCATGCAAAGAGATAGCATGAAATCGGAGCCGGATTAGGAAATCAAGTCCAGAAAAGAGTTCAAGAGAGTAAAGCTACTCTCTTGAAAAATCCATCTAGCCAATCCATCTCGATGTCGGCTCTAGTCGTTGTTCTATAAAGGGCGTCTGCTTCGACCGCATTGGGAAAAGTATCGACGTCGGCTCTGATACCAACTGCAGGAGAGCGTTTGCTTCAGCTCAAAGCTCCGAAATATTCACAATTTATTAACAAGGAAAGTCTAACAAGGAAAGATTTCACAAGAGTAAGAAAAAAAGAAGATCGGGAAAGCTCTCTGCCCCCTCCCTTCATCCGAAGTCTTTATTTATAGTCAAGCCTTTGAGTACAGTAAGATTCTATTTTGATAAGATAGAATCTTTAAACAGAAAAAGTGCTACAGGAAAAAGGCGGAATAATTTTTAAAGACTAAAAGTGCTACAGGAAAAAGGTGGAGTGATTGCTAAAAAATAAAACTTTTGGTACAATTATTAAGGATGCTGTCGGTAGGCTGAGATAAGATAGCATCTTTTAGTGCGGAGTGAGCTGGCTGGCATGTGCTGCTGAGGATGAAACTTGAGAAGATGGTCCCACCACGCTTAGTCTTGCATAATGTTTTGTAGTGCATCTCCATCAAAAGCTTCGTCTTCTCTGATCGCATCCGGATCATGATTATCTTCTAGAAGGTTGTCGTCTCCGCCAAGGTCTTCGTCTTCCATGTCTTCTAGATCTTCATAGAACTCCTCCTTAGCTTTGGAGCTGATTTTTCCTAGCTGCAAAGAGGATAAGAAAACGAGAACTCTTGGAATTTTTACTTCAGATGCTTCAAAGGCGCTGATATAATCATAAAAGAGAATATTATTCTCTATTTTGATTGTATGAGCTTCTGAGATTGCCTTTGTGTATGCTTCATTAAAAAATTCCTTGGCTGCTTTCTTGGTTTCTTCTTCAAGATCAAGAACAGGTAGACTTTCACATGTTGGAGAAGGAGCATAGTTGTAATTGTGTAGCTCCCAAAGTTGAATGGACGGGAAGACTTTCAGATACTTCCTTTCTTCCTAAGTACTCCATATGCGAAAAAAGAAAGTAGTTTGATACCTGGTGGTGTAAGTCTTGATTCCTTTCAGACAGATAGGTGGTAGAAAATCCTGAAACTCTTCTGGGTGAGAGGAATTTACAAAGAGTTCATGAACAAGACCTAGCTAGATGGCCTTGTAACATTTTGATATTTCTTGAAAGCCAGAAATAATTCTTGGAGAATTATTTTTATTGAGAACAAGTTCATGCGGTTGCAACACAGCAATGATATCTGTGGCCTCCAACTTGCTGAAGAATTCCCTTAGCTGGGAGTCAGGAATAATGTTTTGTTGATTAAGGCCTATCATTTTATGGACTGTAATCTCGACCTCCAACTGTCTAGACTTTTCTGTCTGTATTTTGCAGAGCTCTAAAAGTTTATAGAATTCAGGCAATGGGTGGTATACCTGATCAGAAATTTCCATGTCTTGAATTATGTCCCTTAAATATTGTTGATCTCGGGACGATCCTTGGAACCAGGTTCCTTTCCTCTGCTCTAAGTCTGAACTTTGAGCAGCAAGTGTATAGATACACAGATCAGAGACTGCTTTTGTAATGTTCTGCTTCTCTGTCTTGTCTTGGGTGTAGTGGTTATACATAGAGAGTATCATCTGCTCGATCTGTGATAACCAATATTTGGAAGAGTGGAAATCATTTGATTGAATGGCACGATAGCACCCATTCAACCGCTCATATATATGAGGATTAGAGTTTTTGAGATCAGTGTTATACCAATCTCGAACAACTGCTGCTGCTGTGGGTCTTGTATTTGGTATTGACTGAACTCTTCTTTGTGCAGTAGTGATGTTGCTGTATGAAGGTGTATTACTTTGAAGAGGTAGAACTGTCATCCCCAATGGTGGGAATTGCTTTGCCTCGGTAGAGGTTGTTGTAGTATTATTGCCAGTTTCCTGGGTAGATGTAGAGCCTCCAGTTTCCTGGGTAGATTTGCTGCTTTCTCCTTTTTCAGGAGTTTTCTTCTGACTATTACCTCCCGTTTGTGGCGGGGTCTTCTTGATAGTGTTGATGGTAGTCCTCTTAGCTTGTTCAGCTAAGGTCTTGAGTCTTTTTAGCCTATCCTCATCCATGTTCTAGGTGAGTTAATAAATCTGCAAGATGGTTAGTGTAGCCAGGAATATATTTAACATCATATTGATAAATCTCAAGATATAAAGCTATTCTTATTCTCCTAATATTTTCTTTAGGATTGTTTATAGTTCTTTTTTTTAGAAATTGTGCTACAGCTTTGTTATCTGTTTCAATCATAAAACTTCGATTTAATAAGTAAATTTTCAAACTTTTTATAGCTAATTTAATGGCTAATAACTCTTTATCATAAGCAGAATAGCTTTGTTGTGGTTTTGTAAATTTGCCAGAAGTATAAGCTACTATTTCCTTTTGTTTTGCTATTAATACTCCTTTCCAAAATTGCTCAGAAGCATCCGTTTGAAGAGTTACTAATTCTTCATCTTTTGGAAAATATAATATAAGCTGATTTATGATTAGCTGTTTAATTTGCTCAATTTCTTATTCTTCTGTAGAAGATAATTGAATACTTACTTTGTCTGTATTCGACTTTCTAGGTTGTTCTCCATTTTCTACTTTATACTTTGATTGTTCCACTGTTAGTTTATCTTGTAAGTTTTGGACTAGCTGGGACAAGTGAGGAATGAATTTCCTTCCGTAATTTAGTAATCCTAAAAAGCTATGTAGTTGCTTTAGAGTTTTAAAGGTTTTCGGAAATTCTTTTATCTTTGAGTATATATGCTGTTGTAGTTCTTTTTGTCCTTCTTTTATATATTTTCCAAGAAATTCGACTTCTGATTTAAATAGAGATATCTTTTTTGGACTTAAAATGATTCCATTATCAAGTAGTAATTTTGAGACTTGTAATAAATATTGTTTATGCTATTCTAAAGTAGCTGAAAAAATTAGAATATCATCTACATAGACAACTACAAATTGTAGATGTCCAAATATAGAATTCATCCATTTTTGAAATATTTGTGGAGCATTTTTTAAGCCAAAAGGAATTACTAACCATTCGTAATATCCTTGAGGGCAACTGAATGCTGTTAATTCTATAGATTCTGTATTGGCTATTTTATTTACCAGAAACCAGATTTAGCATCAAATTTACTATAGTATTTTGATTCTTGTATTTGTTTTATTAATTTTTCGGCAGAGGGTATAAAATAGCCATCAAATTTTGTACAGCTATTTAGCTTTCTATAATTTATGACTATTCTTGCTTTTCCTCTTTTTTGTTCTGCATTGTTTCTTACCATAAATGCAGGAGAAGAATGTGGACTGGTGCTTGGTTGTATAAGTTTGAGGTCTAATAATTCTTTGATTTGCTCAGAGAATTCTTTTTTGTCTAAAGGGGATACTATTATACTATTTACTCTGATTTTAATATCTCTGTATTGATCTAAGATAGTTAGAGTACAATATCGAGGTGCTTTGTCAAAGTGTAACAAAGGATCATTAGAGTATAAGGGTTTTAAAAAACTATGTATAATAGTTTCTGTTTCAGATATTGTTGAAATGGGATACGTGTAAAAAGTATTACAATCATTATAATGAGTGGGATTTGGATTTGGAGCCATCTCACCACGCTGGGCTGTGTGGGCTAAAGGAATAGGAAAATGTACACGAGGAATGGGATGATTGTCAAAGGTAAAGTAATGTGTATTAAAAGGAGCATAGTGGCGGAGATTATTCATTCCCACTAGGCAATCGATGTCAAAATCAATAGGTAATAGGGCGAAGTCAAAATGGTATTGATGAAATTGGTTGTGAATATCAGGAAAAGATACGGATAGTTTTGTTTTATGGGTGACTAAAACAGGTCGACCCATGAAATCATGGAGTTTAGCATTTTTTGCTAACGGTATCCAAAATTGTTGGGGGATGAATGCCTTTTGAATAAGGCTAGTTTCTGCACCTGAATCTAAAAGAGTATGAAGAGTAAATTTTTTATGTTCATCCGAAAGTGTTATAGTCATAGGAAGATAAATGTGTAATTGAGCTTTAGTCTCAAGGTCCAACATTTGAAAGTCCGAAGGAATTAGTTGGTAATCGTATAATATGTTGCTCTTGAACCTGTTTTTGTTGATCTAGGATTTTTTGAGTTCTTCCTTCCAAAGGAGTATGTTCTAGATTATCAATTATAGAAGTACTTGGTCTACTAGGCTCTAAATGTAGAGTAGTATTCCGGAAGTTAGTAGAACTTAAACTTCTTGGAGTAGTTGGCTGTATAAATGTTGTAGAAATTGTATTTCCCGAAGCAATAAAAGTTTCTATGGGAAGTTGTGGTTTTGGTTTTAATGTTTTCAAAAAAACTTGCATTTCATTGTCATATTTTAGATGTTTGATATTGACTAATTTTGGGTGGATAATTTTTCCATTCCCAACTTCATATAGTCTGATAAACTGAGAAGGTGTAACTGATCGAAATGTAGAAGTTTCATTTAGAGCTAGACAATGTTCCCATTGGATTCCCAAAACTTTTGATCTAGGAAGCATTTATATTCCTTTTAAATTTATAGATAGAGTACATGCCTTTTCTATATTGATGTCATTTAAGCTGATACAAAAATATGGATGTATATTTACACCAAATATTCTATTGGCTAAATTTGATTTTGCTCCTTCTAATATACTATTTAGAAGATTGTTGATAATTCTTTCATCACAACATATTATCATTACTGGTGTATCTATTCCGGATCTGAATAAACCAGTTATCTTTATTTGTATTAATCCAATATGTAAATATTTCTTTCGAGGATATTTGAGTTTTAATTTCTCAATTTGCGCAAGATTTAATATTTTTATAGAAGTAAAATCTTCATCTCCTTTTAATTCAATATTTCCTTGCATTCGTTCAAATATATATGTATTTTTGTTAAACCATATAGATTTAAATCTTGATTGAGGATTATATACTTCATTTGGTTTTGCCTGTGGTATTGCAAGTTTTAATCTTTCAATATCTTCCTAGGTGATTTCATATTGCTCACCTTGGCTATTTTCTATACTTGTATTATGGGTTTCAAGAGGTTCTATTTCTGATAGTGTATTCATGTATACTCTGTATTCGTGCATAGGTTCTTTAGAAGTTTGTCCAGGAAATATTTCTGGGCTTAATGGAGGAGAAGTTGAAAATAAAGGATTTTGTTCAACTTTAACCATTGGTAAATCTTCATACTTATGTATGATTAAAATTCCAATAGGAGTTCCTAATGGAGTTAGATATGGATGATTTTCTAAGCTTGTGCTTTTCATAGTTATACAAGTATTCTGATCTGTCATAGATTCTATTAATCCATAGGTTATAAAGATATTTCTTATATTATGATATTTTAAATTTTGGATTTCCCCGTAATATCCGTAGGGTATTCTTATAATTAAGTCTAAGTAGATTTCAGTTGTTTGATATCTCTGTAGACTATAATTTTTGTTTGCATAAAGTATATGACCTGGAAATTTTAAAATTTCTCTTTGAGATAATATCACGGTTTTAGATAACGGTATAATTTGTACAGAATGATATGTTTTATTTATTGTCATCATATTTATGTTTAAGTCTTCTGTTTCAGAGGGAGATCCTTCATCAGAGGGAGATCCTTCATCATATACAGACTCTACTTCATATATAGTAGAAGTTTCACTATGTATTTCTTCAATTGTTCCTAAATGTATATCATAAGATTCTAAATCTTGTAGCCATACTGTCTTTATATTGACAGTACATTCGTAGGAATAATGTCCTTCTTTTCCGCATTTAAAACATTTACAATTCTTTTTTGGATTGTATTTGTTGCTTTTAATAAACTTTCGTTTTTTATATCTTTTAGACTTTCTATATTTTTCTTTGTATTCTGGTTTCCATTTTTTCTTAGAAACTTTGTATCTCTTTCTTTTATATTTAGATTTATAATTTGTATAATCTCTTTTATACTTGTATTTCTTAGAATATTTCTTATGCCTTTTCTTATAAGGAAAGTAAGGTTTATTGTATCCATAAGTTGGGGGACATCCAAATTGGAGGTTGATGTCTGGGTCGTATTTTGGACAACACGAAATTATTATATCCGATTTATGTAGGTATTTTGTTAGATGATTGTTTGCCTTTTGTAACTGGCAAGTCTTTTTTAATGTTTCCATACAGGCCTTTTTTAAGGCACCTGTGTTATGTGGAATACCGCCTTTTCTAAAGAAACTAAATTCTCAATCATAGAGTCCCAAGGTAGTGGTAGTTTAGAAAAGAAAGGCGTTATCCAGAATTCTTTCTTTTCTAAAGAATTTAATTTGAATATGTAGCTTATATATTGATTAGCAAATTCCTCAAGATAGCATATATTGCATAGTTTCATTTTTAATAATATATTTTCATCAATTCCTTCTGCTGATATGTCATCTCCAGTTAAGTCTGCATATAAATATTTGCAAATACTATGTAAAACCATTTTTCTAGAAGAATGATTGTTTAGAGATAATATTTCATTAGGGCATAATTTTTCATATTGTGTTAACCATCTAAGGGCTATTCCTTGCCAATAACCACAGGCAAGTAGTACAAAATCTTTATGTGGTATTGTCTTTGGTATTAATGAATTTGTTCCTACCATTAATTGTTCCCAATTTACTATATAATCTCTTAGTTCGTTTGCTGGTATATGATCTATATTAAATATCAAATTTTCAGTAGTTCTATGATGTCTATTGCTTTGTCTATATATATAAGAATCAACATAATTTTCTCCAATATCTCTATGATACATATTATCATCAGTACCTTCTGGTTGATGAGGAGGCGGTTGTGGATGTCGAGGATGATGTATTATAGAAGATTCTCCTTGTTCCATATGAACATATAAATTTTCCTCGGCAGAGGACTCCTCGTTAGAGGGTATATATGGTGTATCAGATTCCTCGTTAGAGGATATATATGTATATGTTTCCTCTTTAGAGGATATAGACAACGCTTCATCAAAAGAACTTTCAACAGAAACAAAGGTATCACCAGAAAAAGATTTTTCAGAAGATTTTTCATTAGAAAAGTATTTTATAGATTATGAATATCTTTCATAAAAATCAAAAATGGAAATCAAAGATCTCTTGAGTAAAGGGCTGATTCACCCTATGCGACAAGCCTGTGGTCCTGCATGGCACTCTATGTTAATTCTCGAAATGAGCAAGTCCGGGCCGACGGTTGGTAATCAACTACAAATCACTGAACGAGGCTCTCCAATGGATCCGGTACCCAACCGCCAAACGCAGAGCATGACGGATTTCGACAGCGACGAATCTTCAATCTTTCAGAAGAAATGTTCACCCATTTTTCGGCACTTTTCTGAAATGCTTCGAGATGCCTCGAAGTGGGCACATCACGGGAAGTACGAATAAGGAAGTACATAACGTTTCTTTCGACAGATCAGGACATCGTCTATATGACGCTATAGCAAAAAAGTCAGATGGGTTTGACTATCTCGTCCAGGAGTATTTACTAGGATCTCACCTACCGCATGCCGATAACACTTGCAACGGGAAGAGCTCGATTACTACGTTTGCCAATCATATGGAACTGCTCTTTCGTCTTCGCGCTCAGGTAAGCCACGATTACCCGACCATATGGAGGGAAGGCATGGCTTGCTAATCGATACCGCATACCCGCTTGATCGCTCCTATTCTCGTCATCTTCTAATGGGAAGCCCCTTGCATCAAAAGAAAGAAGGAATTTCGTCGATTTGAGACCCAGATCTCCGAGGAAAATGGGCTGTTTGACAGAAAGCATAGCTCCCGTCCTCTTATGGATAGGTGGTCCCCGGACCTACCTCATGCTATTCTTGAGATAGATAGGTGAAGAACGACAAGGAAATCCCAATCCCTGAATGTTCGGAAGTTTGCTTCTATCAAAGCGTTGTTCCTTTCCCACCCATCCTCCATCTTTACTTTTGTCGAATGTGAGCACATGTTGGCATTCTGACGCTCCGTCAAAATGACCTATTGACATCTTTCTTCCTTCAGAGACTCATCCTGCTTTTTTAGTTCGTCGAACGAATGAGCTGTGAATATCGAATTGGTTTTCTTCTTTAACTCGTCGGTAGTCATAGTTCACCGTCAAAGCACTTCCAGTAAACTGACGGAAGAATCGCATCGGGCTCGTTATAATCATTGCAGGGTTCAGTTCTCCTTAGCTCAACATCGTCGATTGACGGATGGAAGTATCATCGAGTCTGGTAGCCAGTATTGGAAACATCGTATAGAAATAGAAAAGTCATGCCAAAAAAGTCCCATGTCTTTAGTCGGTTGGACCAACCCAACCGGAAAAAACATTTTCGACAAGTCTTTGTCGAATTGTTGAGAGCGACGAAGCAGAACTCAAAAGGAAAGCTCATATAATGGATTCTGATTCATTTGCTTTCTATAGTGTGACTTCTTTCCGAACTCTTAGTCTTTCTGTGTTTCTATTTCGGAACGGAACAGGCGAACAAATGAAATGGGAACCTCCCATCATCGGGTGACGGGGCTCACTCCATCGCCCTCTTCGTCTCACTCTCCCCCTATGCTTTTGTGAGCTTTGGGAGCTCTGTCTTCTCCCCTTTCCCTTTGCTTTGGCTTTTTGCCTTATCTCGTGCAAATGAAAGGAGAGGAGAAAGGAGTTTACATCTCTCTCTCTCTCTTTCTCTCTGATTTTTCCATTGCCAAAATACTCGTCTCTCTTCCATTGTCGTAGGGGAAGCTCGAAATCACCGATGTTGAGTTCAAGTGGAGTAGCTTACGAACCTCAGAACCTCACTATTTTGGGTTCATAAGTGACTCTAGAATGCTATGTTCCGCGGCGGGACGGCAAGATTCCCTTCCAGGTGGTAGCCATTCCGTCAGAGGTAGGACGTATTTTGAAAGGCCTAGAATGACGGAGCATTCTGACGGCCCCTAGAATCGCATCAGTACGACGAATGCGGACGTTGATGGCTGTGTACGTCAGATGGCGATCCCCGATCTGCCCTAGAAAAAAGGAAGAAGATTACTATAATCAGTAAGTAAAAGCGGTTCATGACAATTTGCCACTAGGGGAGATATCTCCTACTGGAATTTCGTCAATTTGAGACCCAGATCTCCGAGGAAAATGGGCTGTTTGACAGAAAGCATAGCTCCCGTCCTCTTATGGATAGGTGGTACCCGGACCTACCTCATGCTATTCTAGAGATAGATAGGTGAAGAACGACAAGGAAATCCCATCCCTGAATGTTTGGAAGTTTGCTTCTATCAAAGCTTCGTTCCTTTCCCACCCATCCTCCATCTTTACTTTTGTCGAGTGTGAAGCACATGTTGGCATTCTGACGCTCCGTCAAAACTCTATAACCTATTGACATCTTTCTTTCTTCAGAGACTCATCCTGCTTTTTCAGTTCGTCGAACGAATGAGCTGTGAATATCGAATTGGTTTTCTTCTTTAACTCGCCGGTAGTCATAGTTCACCGTCAAAGCACTTCCAGTAAACTGACGGAAGACTCGCATCGGGCTCGTTATAATCATTGCAGGGTTCAGTTCTCCTTTTCTCTACATCGTCGATTGACGGATGGAAGTATCATCGAGTCTGGTAGCCAGTATTGGAAATATCGTATAGAAATAGAAAAGCCATGCCAAAAAAGTCCCATGTCTTTAGTCGATTGGACCAACCCAACCAAAAAAAACATTTTCGACAAGTCTTTGTCGAATTGTTGAGAGCGACGAAGCAGAACTCAAAAGGAAAGCTCATATAATGGATTCTGATTCATTTGCCTTCTATGGTGTGACTTCTTTACGAACTCTGAGTCTTTCTGTGTTTCTATTTCGGAATGGAACAGGCGAACAAATGAAAGAGCATCTTCATTTGCTCCAGAGATCATCCTTGAGACAGAGACGACGAAGCTTCCCATAGTGAGGTTTCTGACGCTTCCGTCAGAATTTTCCATAGGGGATGATCCTAAGATGGAAATTTATCGTTATGGATGATCTGAATAGTATTTTTTGGCAAATTTGTGACCAATTTTCCGAGTTGCTGGACGCAACCAGAACAACCTTCCTCGTCACATTGGTCTCTCCTAGAATGGGACTGGGAGGTGATTGGGGAAGAGGCAATGCTAGACCCCCTCTTATCTCGCCGAGATCGTCAGTCGATCTGCTCCAGCATGGTTCGAAAAGTTGGTATTAGGAGGCAGCTCAGAGCTTCAATCTCTCATTACCATCATCTATTGTCGAGTTTCCGTCGTCGTGCAGTAGTGGAGGTCAGAGGGGGAAGTTCATTTTTTTTCTGTATGCCGCTCCACGAGCGAAAGAGCGCCGCGAGCAGAGTGAGAGAACGAAGTGGGCTTTGGTAATGTCGAGATTTGCACCTATTTGTATCTTTTTTGTGATGAGTCTGCTAGTTTCTTTGATCCCACTCGGTGTTCCTTTTCCATTTGCTTCCAATAGTTCGACCTATCCAGAAAAATTGTCAGCCCACGAATGTGGTTCTGATCCCTCGGGTGATGCCAGGAATCATTCTGATATACGATTTTATCCAGTTTAGATTTTATTTATTATCCCTGATCCGGAAGTCTCCTTTTCTTCTCCTTGGGCAGTACCTCTAAACAAGATTGATTCTTTTGGATCTTAGTCCATGATGGCCTTTTTATTGATTTTGACGATTGGATCTCTCTATGAATGGAATAGGGGTGTTTCGGATCGGGAGTAACCACTAGTGATAGGGCAGATGGGGGGAAGGACATAAGAAAGAGATGGATGCCTACATTCAATCAATTGATTCGTCATGGTAGAGAAGAAAAACGGTGCACGGACCGTACTCGAGTTTCGGATCAATGTCCCGAGAAGCAAAGAGTATGCCCGCGTGTTTTGATGAGAACACCGAAAAAACCAAATTCAGCTCTATGTAAGATATCCAAAGTACGGTTGAGCAATCGACATGATATATTTACTCACGTTCCGGGCAAAGGTCATAATTCGCAGGAACATCCTATAGCCTTAGGCAGGGAGGTAGAGTGAAAGATTCGCTAGGTGTGAAATTCCATTGTATTCGAGGAGTCAAGGATTTGCTGGGAATTCCGGATCGAAGAAGAGGCAGATCTAAATATGGTGCGGAAAAACCAAAATCCAAACAAATGGAAGATGCCTCTGGAATGTCAATTTTCTCGGTCAGTCGAGTGAACAACCACAACTTCCCGCCCTAAAATAGAACTATACAGAGCCCTTCCAAATGACCTGTAGTCTATTACACTAGCCGATGAAAGAGTGTAGTAGACTCCATTCGCCCGTGGGGGTGAGTGGAGGAAGAATAAAAAAAACTTTGTATTTTTTAGGAGAGTTGCTCGTTCATAAATTAACTCAACCGCTCAGACTTTACGAGGAAGTCCACGTAGACTTGACAAGAACGTCGTTTATGAGTTTCATGTAGCCGGTGAGTACGAGTACAGCCTATGAAATAGGCTTTGAGTTCCGTTGCATTGTGACGAAATCATTCCCGCCATTCTCCTGTCCAGTGAACTACATGTGTCTGCTCCGACTACGAAACGATGGAGAACAGTTCTGAAGTACACTTCGTCGCTTCAATTTCATTCACACTTGTCAGCTCATTCCGTGAAGGCAATGTTGGAAATGTTTTCTCTACTTCTCGCGAACCGGAGGAGACTTGGTCAATAGTTGGTTTGTTACTCGAGCTCCAGTATGGGCAACTCAGTTACATGTGTTCGACGTCAATATGCAGCCACGGAATCGTGAAACTCCAGTTCTGGTAAATCGTGCCTGTCAACCTTCATCACCGCACTTTGGCAACCCGACTGAACGAATGCGGTGACGTGACTTGTGTAGCGAGGAGAATGGGTAAAGTAAAAGACAGATGGATTGCTCGTGATTGATAGCTGACTGGCCTGGTCCCCTGAAGATTGATAGCTGCGCTTTCCTACTATGTGATCGGATTGCTTTCCTTCTGCAGGCCCTACATCATTATAGTTCGATGTGCTTTTTAAGTGCCTGGTCCCCTGTCGAGGCGTCGGATTCATCTAAACTCTATTTGTTTGAAACATAGATGTAAATTCCCCATTTCATTTGATCATGAATGAATAGGCTCTCATTCGGCTTAGAATATCCCATCGCTCGAAATCCTATGCGTAACCTTTTCGACGCAACTCGCTTTCGCCCCTCTCCGTCCATCACCATTTCAAGCTTATGGTCTAAAAACCCCAACCCCCTGGAAAGAGGGATGGACTGTCGACCAATAAATAGTCTTTCCATTGATCCATCCATCGCCTCTCTCTATAGGGCTACTTCGTCTTAGGTGCGAAGCGGAGAAAGGGAACAAGCAATAGACGAACTTCTTCCCACACTGACGAACAACGAGGGCTTCCGAAATGAAGTCCTTTCTCTCACACTCACGTCAAAATAAGTGATGCAAATAATGACATGACCACAAAGGAGCTGGTTCAAGTTCCAACAGGGCCGGTTACAAAAGCACGAGAAAACAAATTTAAAGATACACTTAATGGACTGATTCAAGAGGTTTTGACTCAAGCAAATTCGTAGAGACCCATTGAGGATGGTTCACATGTTCAACAAAGATGCATCAATATTATTCAACTAGTAGAAGAATCTTGTCAAAGCTGATTGTTTCCTTTCCTATTGTGGGCGTGTGATCAGCCAAATTAAAGGTTGATTGTTTCCTTTTGTTTTGTTTCTATTTCTAATTGTTTTCTTTTTTTTATTATGGACGTGTGATCAGCCAAATTAAGGGGCTGATTGTTTCTTTTTGTTTTGTTTCTATTTTTGTAACTTTCCTTGTATTTTTTAGCCTATAAATAGGCATCTAATGGAATAGAAGGGACAACATAGTTTTCTAGAAATTGGTGAGTTTTATTCTCTTTGGTTCTTTCAAAGACTATTCGAACTTATCGGAATTCTTCCGTGGCATTCATCATCGACTTATCAAACGGCTTTCTATTACCGTTTGTGGTGTCTTTCTTATACCAAGGTTCTTGTTACGCATTAAATAATGGGTTGAGGTCAATTATACCGAGATTCTTGTTTTTGTTGAAGCAGCGGATCGAGGTCTCCCAACCAAGCCTAATCGTGGACGTTCTTGGATTTTCCTCTTATTTTAAGGGTACGTTATTCTTGATGGGATTCGCATCATTTGGTATCAGAGCCAAGGATTTTCTCGTCTCAGGTTTGCCTATCCCATTTAAATTTAGTTTTCTTTTTCTTATCTGGCCGAATTTGTTGTGGCCAAATTGGTTCTAGCCCTAGGCCCCCATTCTGATCATAATCTGTTTACTCTAATTTTAATTTGAAATCTTATTCTGTTATTAACGAAAGAAAGAATCTGATAAAAAAAGGGGTCCGAAAAAAAAAGGTCCGAAAAAAAAAAGTGTAAAAAGATTCTTTTTCGTTTGTTTCCAATAAGCCCGAAAATCACCTCACCCCAAAAACTAAAAATTTTCGTGGAAATTTTGCTGAATTGTGCTTTGAAAATCTAATCACCCATATCCCTTATTTTCTTACCTTTTAAACCTGAATTTCCTTGGTGAGTTCTTAGTGAATTGTTGCTGGAAATTTGAATATTGTTCGAATAGTTTCAAAAGAACTGAAAGAGGATTATCGAGTGGAAAATGGCAAGAGTGGTGAGCATATTAGAGGGTAAAATCCGATTATACTGAGTGAAATACGAGTGAAATAAAGTGAATCATTCTTTGAGTGAAACACGTAAGGGAGTATGTGAGATCTTTTTCCTTTTTTTTATTTTCTTACTTTGATTTGCAGCAATCATATCTCACAACAGTGAAAAGAGTATCGCCAAAGGTGCTACAGGGATGGCTGACCCAAAGTTGCTCATAGAGGCCATAATGAGTGAGATGAGGCGTGTGATAAGGTTAGAATTGGAGCAGGTACATGAGCGGATTGATCGAATGGAGAATACACGTTTGGAGCAGCCACAAAACACTCATAATATGCATAGGAGGGAAAGAGTTCAACATCGGGGAGTGAGAGATGAAGATAGAGAGTATTATGGGGCTAGTTTTGATGAAGAAGAAGATTGGGATTCAGTTGTTGATAATAGGAGATATGGAGGGCGGTTTAGAGGAGATAGGAATCGATAAGATAACAATTTGGGTAGTATTAAGATGAAAAATCCAGCATTTTAAGGAAGAAACGACCCCAAGGCTTATTTTGAGTGGGAGAAAAAGGTGGAGTTAGTGTTCAATTGCCACAGCTACTCTAAAATGAAAAAGGTAAAACTTGCTGCCATTGAGTTTTCTGACTATACTATTGTGTAGTGGGATCAATTAGTGTTGAACAGGCGGCGAAATAGGGAACGACCGGTAGAGACGTGGGAAGAGATGAAAATAGTGATGAGGAAGTGGTTTGTGCCCAGCTATTACCACCGAGAGTTATACAATAAATTGCAAACGCTCCGACAAGATAACCAGAGTGTGGAGGATTATCATCAAGAGATGGAGATTGTTATGATCCGGGCTAATATCGAAGAAGACCGAGAGGCTACTATGGCTAGGTTTTTGAATGGTTTGAATCAAGAAATTCATGATAGGGAGGAGATGCAGCATTATGTGGAATTAGAGGATGTGGTGTTTCCTTGGGAAAGACATTCTCAAATTTCTGCAAAAGAGAAACAACAGAACTGGGCAAAGCAGGGTCAAGTTTGTTAGTGTTTAAAATGCCTCTTTGTACAACAGTACAATCATTGGCTGATTTGAAAACATTGCTCGCTTAATCTCACTCACTTTTGCATAGAAATTCTTTTGTTTTCTCTCTGATTTTCTCTCAATGGCTGAATTTTGATTTTCTTTTTCTGTCTCATTTTGCTCGGCCACTCTCCGATTTTCACTCTTTTTCTTTTACTCACTCTCTTTCTTTTGATCACTATCTTTTTGCAACCTCACTTGATCTTCATAAACCTGTTTCGATGTCATCGGTGCAAGAGTGATGGGTTTTTGGTTGAGCATGAACGAGTATTTGTTGGTGAAGCCATCATGCTTAACTCTCCAATTGAATTGCCATGGTCGGCCTAATAACAAATGTCCAGCTTGCATCGGAACTACATCACACGAAACTTTATTTTCATTTTTTCCAATGCGGAATGAAACCAAAACCTACTTATTCACTTTTACCTCGCGACTATCATTCAGCTATTGTAACTTGTATGGCCTAGGATGTTTCAATATGGACAGTCCTAATTTCTCCACCAAGGTTGTACTTGCAACATTAGTACAACTTCCTCCATCAACAATCATACTACATACCTTTTTTTTGACGTAGCACCTAGTATGAAAGATGTAGCACCTAGTATGAAAGATGTTCTCCCACTACACTTCTTCAACTTCTTTTGCTTGCAAACTAATATTAGTTTTCTTGACACCAACAATTCACCTTGAACTGCATAGTCCTCAGCATCCACGTCCTCTAATGGTGGTATAGAGTCGGTATTGGACTCGTCGTCGGTTTTGATCTCTCCATTACCCCTTATCACCATGACTCTTTTGTTCGGGCATTGACTTCCTATGTGACCCCTGCCTTGGCATATAAAACACTTAATGTCACGAATTCGAGAAGTGGAAGGGTCAGATTTACCTTGAGTGTTTGGTTGTCTCTTGTTTTGGCTCGAATTTAGGTTTTGCAGCTAGTTTCTCCTCTTTCTTCACATGACTTGGTTTCTATGGGAAAAATCTGAATTATGGGATGCACGTGTACCACCCCTCCTCTTGAGTTGTTGCTCCACCTTGATGGCTATGTGCACCACATTCTCTAACTCCACATAATGCTGTATCTCCACTCTAACATGAATTTCTTTATTCAAGTCATTCAAGAACCTAGCTATAGTAGCCTCTCGGTCTTCTTCGATATTAGCCCGGATCATAGCAATCTCCATCTCTTGATGATAATCCTCCACACTCCGGTTACCTTGTCGGAGCGTTTGCAATTTATTGTACAACTCCCGGTGGTAATGGCTGGGCACAAACCGCTTCCTCATCACTATTTTCATCTCTTCCCACGTCCCTACCGGTCGTTCCCTATTTCGCCGTCTGTTCAACACTAACTGATCCCACTACACAATAGCAGAGTTAGAAAACTCAATGGCAGCAAGTTTTACCTTTTTCATCTCAGAATAGTTGTGGCAATTGAACACTAACTCCACCTTTTTCTCCCACTAAACATAAGCCTCGAGGTCGTTTCTTCCTTGAAACGCTGGAATTTTCATCTTAATACTACCCAAGTTGTTATCTCCCGATTCCTATTTCCTCTAAACCGCCCTCCATATCTCCTATTACCAACAACTGAATCTCGATCTTCTTTTTCATCAAAACCAGCCCCATAATACTCTCCATCTTCATCTCTCACTCCCCGATGTTGAACTCTTTCCCTCCTACGCACATTATGAGCATTTTATGGCTGCTCCAAACGTGAATTCTCCATCCGATCAATCCGCTCATGTACTTGCTCCAGTTCTAACCTCATCACATGCCTCATCTCACTCATCATGGCCTCCATGAGCAATTTTGGGTCAGCCATCCCTGTAACACCTTCGGCGATACTCTTTTCACTGTTGTGAGACATGATTGCTGCAAATCAAAGTTAGAAAAAAAAATGGAAAAGACCTCACACACTCCCTCACGTGTTTCACTCAAAGAATGATTCACTCTATTCCACTCGTGTTTTACTTAGTATAATCGGCTTTTACCCTCTAATATACTCACCATTCTTGCCTTTTTCCACTCGATAATCCTCTTTCAGTTATTTTGAACAATATTCAAAATTCCAGCAATAATTCACCAAGAACTCACCAAGGGAATTTAGGTTCAAAAGGTAAGAAAATAACGGATATGGGTGATTAGATTTTCAAAGCACAATTCAGCAAAATTTTCAAGAAAATTTTTGGTCTTTGGGGTGAGGTGATTTTCGGGCTTATTGGAAACAAACGAAAAAAGAATCCTTTTTACTCTTTTTTTTTTCAGACCCTTTTTGTTTTCGGACCCCGTTTTTTTTCTTTTTTCTCGGACCCTTTTTTCTGGACCCTTTTTTTTATGATCAGATTCTTTCTTTTGTTAATAACAGAACAAGATTTCGAAACAGATTACGATCAGAATAGAGACCTAGGGCTAGAACCAATTCGGCTACAACAAATTTAGCCAGATAAGAAAAAAGAAACTAAATTTAAATGGGATAGGCAAACCTGAGACGAGAAAATTAGTGGCTCTGATACCAAATGATGCGAACCTCGTCAAGAATAACAAGATCCGTAAAACAAAATGAAAATCAAAGTCCACGATCTGGTTTGGTTGGGAGATCTCAATCCGTTGTTTCAACAAAAATAAGAACCTCGGTATAATTGACCTCAACCCGTTATTTAATGCAAAATAAGAACCTTGGTATAAGGAAGACGACACAAAATGTAGTGGAAATCCGTTTGATAAGTCGATGATGAGCGCCACGGAAGAATTCCGATAAGTTCGAATAGTCCTTCAAAGAACTAAAAAGAATAAAACTCACCAATTATCTGTAAACTATGATGTCCTTCTATACCATTAGACGCATATTTATAGGCTAAAAAAAATATAAGGAAAGTTCCTATAAGGAAAGTTCCAGAAATAGAAACAAAACAAAAGGAAACGCCCAAAATAAAAAAAAGGAAACAATCAGAAATAGAAACGAAACAAAAGGAAATAATCAGTCCTTAATTTGGCTGATCACACGCCCACAATAGGAAAGGAAACAATCAGTTTTGACCGGATTCTTCTAGTAATTGAATCATGTTGATGCATCTTTGTTGAACACGTGAACCATCCTCAATAGGCCTCCACGAATTTGCTTGAGCCCAAACCTCTTGATTCAACCCATTAAATGCATGTTTGAACTTCTTTTCTCGTACTCTTATAACCAGCCCAGTTGGAACTTGAACTGGCTCCTTTGTGGTCATGCCATTATTTGCATCATGCGGGCGGCATGCTTATCTTGTGTGACAACACTACAGAGCAAGGGGATATTCTAGTTGAGCAGTTGTGCAACAACACTCCAGAGAAAGAGGCGCTTTTGTGTAACATGCTATGGCCTCAACGCCAAAACAACCTTCACGCAGGCCAACTAAAAGCGTCGTTGGATTGTCAAGTAGAGAAGAAGGATGAAGAATCTCCGCTTCTAGCCGCACTCTATTCTTACATAAACCAAGCAGCCAGGAACAAGCACCCACTCCGATCGTCATATCTCTCATCGTGAAATGAGCTACTTATCAGAATGTTGAAGATGCACTAGCCACTCCATATGACATTGGGAGAGAGTGTAATGGAACTTGATCTCATTGAATTTATGAGCGTTCACTCGAGCTTGATCTTCTATTTCTATTATACAATCATTTTACTTTGCGAAAGACATACCCGATCGAGTTCAACTAAACCAATCGACAAGAGGGAAAGAAGCCCTTGTTCTACCATTGATTTACGTTCTTCCCATGACACCGACCTATATCCCAACCAATCCAGCAAGCGAACGTCGTAGGTCTGACCGGCTTGAAAGCAGGAAACTCTCATCGGAGAACGAGTTCACCCAACATTCATTAATCGATCGCTATCAGTGAATTTTATGTCAGAGAAAGGGGTGCGTTTTCGGGAAAGCCTATGTGGGTTACCTTTCGGGTGTGGGATGCTCGTTTAACTTCTGTATTCATCTTATTCCTTATTTACCTGGGTGCACTGCATTTTCAAAAGCTTCCTGTCAAACCGGCTCCTATTTCAATCCGTGCTGGACCGATCGATATACCAATAATAAAGTCTCCAATCAACTGGTGGAATATATCGCATCAACGTGGGAGCATTAGCCGATCTGGTACATCCATACATGTTTCTATGCTCATTCCAATCTTGTTCAACTTTGCTAACTCCCCCTTCTCCACCCGTATATTGTTCTTCATTCGCTATCAAAAAGAAGCTCCGACCCAACATCCAGAACTATTCCCCCTTTCAACGAGCCATTCTTTGGGCGAGAGCATGGATACTGTGAGATCTCATTGAAGTGAGAAAACCATCATCGTGTCATGTCTATACGCAGGGGGGATGCTGCCTGATTCGTCATACATTATACTATTCACCGTCAATGGATCGGTATCCTCATCCTCAGTGTAATTGTGATGGTGAATGATTCCCTTGTGGTTGTCAAATTTGTCCCGAAGTCTCTTTACTCGATTATTCGAGAGTTCCGTTAAGAAAGCTCGAGAAGGAAATGTTGAAAAATCCTCGACGCGTCGGAAAGGAGGCTTTTTGTTGGGAGGAAAAAAATCGTTATCGACAAAAGGATCTCATTCGACGAACTCGAATTAGCACTTGGGTGGCCTAGGCCTACATGGGTTATGCCACTTTTCAATGATGGTGATTCTCTCTGTGTTGTTTGGCGCAGCACAAGACATAGTGAGCTGGATTTTGATACTTTACCCGTTCAAATCGATTCCTTCGGATAAGAGGGAGATATCGAAATACGTGAGCGAAACAATGTCTTAATATGACCAATAATAATAAACGAAAACTGTGGCCATTACTGTGATCCTTTTCACGAATAAAAAGAAGAAGTTGCCTTCTTTTGAGCAGAAAATATTTGCGGGAATTCGTAAATTCGACGGAATCTCCCCCCTAAAAACTTTTCCGCTGATGAATGTCCCCTTGATAGATGGCAGGACTCCTGCTGGGCCACGAAAGCCCTACACTTTGTCCTCCCGGCAAAAGGCACAAAAGATCCATCAGTCGTCAGGCGCCGAAATGCTCTCTTCTTCCTAGGCAATATTACCGATGGAGAGCCGATAGAACTCGAAAATATGGAAAGGAGAAGGTGGTAAGCAACCAAATGTCGACAGAGTCTCCTGCAGAATGGCTCGAAAGCCGAATGTCGCTTCTTGTTGGCGCTTATCCGAAGCCTGATTGGAAGACGTCTGACGTGCAAATTGCCTTTTTCTTAATTTAGTGAAAGTCTAGTTCCATAGACGATTGGAGCACACTTCTCCTCAATGCCAGCCGAAAGGAAGGAAGCGGTAAAAAATTCTGTGTCTTGCTTTCGATACTTCGTCAGCACAGATTTGCCTGCCTTTCTTTTGGTCGTCGACCGGGGAGAGAGGAATGGAGATATCTCTTCTTTTCACGGAATTCTTTCTCTTGCTCTTGACGCACCAAATTTTCTTTAATAGTTGACACCCATCCGAAGAAGAAAGTGAATAAAGCAATGTGAATATATCTGTTCTCTCTGCTGGGAAAGAATGAGTCAAGACAGGGACAGAAAAGAGGAAAGCGACGAAGCGAAGGCCAGTTGGATAATACATCTTTCTTTTCCGGAATGCTTTTTCCTTTCAAATTCTGTAAATAAAGTGTTGTGAATAGAAGCTGCGACCAATCTGGTATCAGAGCCAGTTTCTGGTGTACATACTCGGTCTTTATCTTCTGTTTTTGTAAGTATTATCTAACCTATGTCTAGCTAAATTGGTTAGACATGTTATTTTCTTAATTTCATTAGTTGTTTAGGTAATAATATCCTACGCCATGAGGTAGGAAACGAGCCATGGCTGTGTTCTCTCTCTCTGAAGCAGTAATAGGCTTGTGGTAGACAAGGAAGGTCTTGGCCTCCGAACTCTAAGATGAAAACCACTCTTAGAGATTACGATGAGCCGTAGAGAGTAGGGTCAAACCGATATTATTATCTAACCAGCTAACGAAAGAAAGAAAATAACATGTCTAATTTTATAAAAGTTTCTTAAAATGTCCAGAGATTTAGTTATTCCTGAAAATTATATATGTCCTTATAATTTGAATTCTCATGAGCATACTATTCATCTTTCTTCAAATGGTTCTGTAGAACAACAAAATAGTATGTTAAATTATCTGTGTGATCAACTTCATTTAGTTTCTCCGAAACTAAGAAATTTGCAAATGATTTCAAACGTACCTATTTATACTCCTTTAAACGAAAGACTTGGTTCTGTTAGGATGTTAAAGATTTCTTCAAAAGATTTAGAGCATGTTGAGCCTAAGGATATTGATTATCAAAACTATTTGCAATACAAACTTTTGCAAAAACAAGAATTAGATGGTACTATTGATTCAAAAGATCTTTATGAGTTTTATGAAAAACATTCTTCTTCTCTTAAATATTTTATTGAAGAATTTTCTTCTGAAAAAAGTTTTTCTCAACAATCTTTTGATGATTTGTCTATACCATCTGAAATGACATATACATATCCTATAACGAGGAACAAGATACATTACATATACCCTCTAACGAGGAGTCCTCTAACGAGAAAATCTATATATACATATGGAACATGGAGAATCTTCTGGTTCTATTATACAACATCCTAGACATCCACATCCTCCAACACAAGAAGTTACGGAAGAAAATATGTATCCTAGAGACACAGCAGAATCTTATATGGATTCTTATATATTAAGACATGGAAAAAATATCATACTCCTTCTGTAAACCTAATTTTTAATATAGATCATGTGCCTGCTAGAAAACTTAGAGATTATATAGAAAATTGGAAACAATTAATGGTCGGAACATCTTTATTACTTCCAACAGAGGTAACAAATAAAGATTTTGTTGTAATAGCATGCGGATACTGGCAGGGAATAGCCCTGAGATGGTTAACACAATATGAAAAATTCTATCCAGATAATATAGCTGCTTTGAATGCTCATACTAATAGAAAAGATGCGTTACATAGTATTTGTAAATGCTTATATGGAGACTTAACTGGAGAAGATTTATCTCGAGAAGATATAACTGAAAATATTTTATTAAAAATGAGACTTTGTAATATATGCTATATAGAAGAATTTGCTAATGAATATATAAGTCATATATTTAAATTAAGTTCTATAGAGAAGAAAGTATTCTGGGTAAAAGCATTTTTTTGCTAAACTACCATACCATGGGATACAATGATAGAAAAGAAATACAATAGTTTAAAAGAAGGAAATCTAGACAATACTGGAATGATAAAAAAAGCTTGTATGGAGACAGTAAAGAAAGTTTGTCAAACACATAAGACAAACAAACATATTAATAAGCATCTTTATAAATCAGATATAAAAGTATCATGTTGCCCAAAATATGATGATGAAATTAATTATCAATTTGGTTGTCCCCCGGTTTATGGATATAATAAACCTTATAAACCTTATAAAAAGAAACATTCAAAATATTCTAAACATAAATTTAGACCAAGATATAAAAAGAAAAGATATAAAATATCTAAGAAGAAATGGAAACCTGAGTATAAAGAAAAATATAGAAAATCAAAGAAATATAAAAGACGAAAGTTTATCAAAAACAATAAAGTAGAAAAAACAACTTATAAAAAAGGTTGTAAATGTTTTAAATGCGACAAAGAAGGACATTATGCTTATGAATGTCCTACAAATATAAAAACAGTATGGATTGATGATCTAGAGATATATGATATTCATGTAGGAACCATAGAAGAAATTCCTAGTGACATTTCTACTATATATGAAATAGAATCTGAATCTGAAGAAAGCTTATCTAGTTCTTCGATAGAAGAAAATATAGGAATTAATATGATAACACTTAATAAAACCTACAATTTTGTACAAATAATACCTTTATCAAAAACTGTACTCCTTCCTAAAAGAGAATGTTTAAAATATCCAGGGCATATAGTATATGCTAGTAAAACCTATCATCTACAAAGATATCAAACTACCGAAATATATTTAGATCTAATAATAAAAATTCCATATGAATATTATGGAGAAGTACAAAATTTAAAGTATCACACTATAAGGAATATCTTCATAACCTATGGATTAATAGAGTCCATGACAGATCAAAATATATGTATCACTATGAAAAGTACTAGTCTAGAAAATCAACCATACCAAATACCTACTGGAATGCCCATAGGTATACTAGTAATACATAAATATGAAGATTTACCATTTTTAAAGATAGAATCGGATCCTTTATTATTCACATCTCCACCTTTAAGCCCTGAAATTACTCCAGGACAAACTTCTAAAGATAATACTTTCGAATATAGAATATATATGAATAGATTATCAGAGATAGAACCACAAGAAATACATAATGAAAGTTTAGATAATAGTCAAGGAGAACATTTTGAAATAACTGATGAAGATATTGAGAAATTAAAACTTTTTATACCTCACGCAAAACAAAATGAGGTATATAATCCTCAATCTAAATTCAAATCATTATGGTCAAATAAAAATACTTATATATTTGAAATAATGTAAGGAAATATAGAATTAAAAGGAGATGAGGATTTTACTTCTATAAAAATATTAGATGCTGCTCAAATAGAAAAATTTAAGCAAAAATATCCTAAGAAAAAATACCTATATATTGGATTAATACAGATAAAAATAACAGGTCTATTTAGATCCGGAATAGATACTCCTATTATGATAATATGCTGTGATGAAAAAATAATAAATAATCCTTTAAATAGTATATTAGGCGGAGCCAAATCTAATTTTGCAAATAGAATATTCGGAGTAAATATACACCCGAATTTTTGTATTAGCCTATACGATAAAAATATAGAAAAGGCCTGCACTTTATCTATAAATTTAAAAGGTATATAAATATTACCTGGATCTAAATTATTAGGAATACAATGGGAACATTGTCTAGCTTTAAATGAAATATCTACTTTTAGATCAATAACACCTACACAATTTATTAAATTATATGAAGTAGGAAATGGTAAAATAATACAGCCAAAATTAGTAGATATTAAACATCTCAAGTATGATAATGAAATGCAATTTTTCCTAAAAACATTAACACCAAAAATACAGTTACCTGTAGAAACATTTATAGCCTCCGGAAATACAATTTCCACAACAATAATAAACCCGAATATTCCAAGAAGCTTAAGTACTACAAACTATAGAAATACACAGCAACTTTTAGAGCCTAGCAGAGCTAGTACCTCTACGATTGACACTCATACACCAATGGAAGGTAGAACACAAAGAATTTTAGACCAACAAAAACAACAACAAGAACAAAATATTATACGACTACCATCTTCTTCCACTGGAATAAATTATGTTGGATCTTAAAACAAAATCTCAATTACATATTTATATCCCATTAACTCTACAATTTCCTAATGATAAATTAGAGCTCACTATTCATGCCTTAGTGGACTCAGGCGCTGAGACAAGTCTCACACAAAACAATTTTATCTCACAGCAACATTGGATTCCTTTAGAGAAACAAGCAAAATTACAAGACTTCATGGGTCGCCCCGTTCATATTACCCATAAAGCCCGACTTTCTGTCATTATTCCTGATATCCATAATCAGGAACATCATTATACCTTTAAATTTGCTTTACTTCCTAAAGAATTTGACATTAATTGTCTTCTTGGCATGAACAACTTACGTCATTATGCCCCTTTTAATACTCATTATTTCACTTTCGACAATTATGTGGGTGCCTTTGAGAATTCCGAAGTACGAGTTCCAAAAGCCCTAGAGTTCCTATCCAGTCTCCAACTGGAGAAACAGGGTGCCAAGGCAAAAGAAGAATTCTATCAGGACTTAGAAAGAGCAGAAGATGAAGAGTCTGGAGGAGAGGACAATCAAGATAATAATGTCAAGGACGTCATGGATGACGACGCACTCAACAACATTATGCAGGATTAAAGCGTGGTAGGACCATGCATGTCTACATCACCAAAAAGAGATTCTTCCTTATCCAGCACGGACCAGCAGCCGACACTACCCTCCAAACAACCCAGCCGACAACTTTTTTCATTATTGTACCATGACTAGTGACAATTATTGTACTCCTTACTGTAGCCGCTATTATTGTGAATTCCTGTACTAAGATTCCTTCTTATCCTACTGTACCTACTGTATGAAGAAAGGGTATAAATAAAGACTGAAATGAAATGGCAGGGGCATCGAGTTTTCTTGCCTTTTTTTCTTATCTCTCTTGTTCCTTTTGAATTCTTCAGATTTTTAAAGTTTTCCTTTCAAATTCTGTAAATAAAGTGTTGTGAATAGAAGCTGCGACCAATCTAGTAAAAAAGAAAGGCAAGAAAGCTCGATGCATCCCAGATCCCCCTGGGCTCTGAGACGATGGGTTTGGATGTTGGTGAGAGAGTGTCATATGTGTTTTGGATGGTGGGTTTTTTCTTCGAAGTGCCACACAACACTGCATGGGTCTTTCTCTCTCTGTTCTCATTGCCCCCGTCATTTGTAAAGTGCCACTCTTTACTGACGCGTCTGTCTGGGCCTGTCTAAGTTAGGGAAGTATCTTTCTCTCACTTGGTCTAGGTGCTTCTCTGCATTGTCGGAACCACCCTCCTTCATAGCTGTAAAGAGCATTATGTGACTAGGCAGCGTCGGGAGGTAGTGTGGTACGTGCTGATTTCCTCTCTGCTAGTGTAATTCATGTCACCGAAAGAATCAATTAGCTGTCCAGAGCTGGATTCTTCAGTTACGAGATGATCCCATATGGTACGTTATGGCGAAGTTGATTCCCTACGGCTTGTTTTGGTCGGAAGTTTGCTACGCAGGAGGGGATGAAGGAAGCCTTGATCAAAAGGGTTAGTCCAATTCGACTTTCTTTCCCGATGCGGTCGAAGTGGTTCTTCAATCGCAGGAGGAGGTCCGGACACTTTACTTACCTGGAGGCTTCGGAGAGCTTCACGATGGATTGTCTCCTAGAGTCTGTCTTTCATCGAGATTGAGAATACTGGCTCAATTTCTCTATCGGCTCTACAGCTCTGCGACATCTATAGCTCTACCATTTCCGGAGTTGAGGAAGACCAATCCCACTTCCCCATATCGACAAAGTCAAAGCCCAAAGAGACCACGGAGTTCATTCGGACATAAAAGAGCCGCGACACCCTATATAGAACAGCGACTAGAGCCAGCATCGAGATGGATTGGCATGGGAATGCTTTACCAACCAGAGATGACCATAGATATCATCATGACAGATGCATATCAGCATGTGTATATGCCTTGTCACAATATTAAAAAAGCAAAGAGTATCTCTCAGTTTGATCCAAAACATCGAGATCTCCAGTGTCCTCCGGCCGAAAAACGATTCATAAGTGGTGGTTGTTGGAGGGAGCGAGACCTGGCTACGGACGACTTCGAAAAAGAGGCTAGCCCAGCTCGAGTATATGAGAAAGTCGGCAGCATCCCAGATCCCCCTGGGCACTGAGACAATGGGTTTGGATGTTGGTGAGAGAGTGTCATATGTGTTTTGGATGGTAGGTTTTTTCTTCGAAGTGCCACACAACACTGCATGGATCTTTCTCTCTCTGTTCTCATTGCCCCTGTCATTTGTAAAGTGTCACTCTTTACTGACGCGTCTGTCTGGGCCTTTCTAAGTTAGGGAAGTATCTTTCTCTCTCTTGGTCTAGGTGCTTCTCTGCATTGTCGGAACCACCCTCCTTCATAGCTGTAGAGAGCATGTTTATCATACTAGAAAGCGGACGTCGGAGAGGGTCCTCTTTGTTAAGCCTGGTCTACTTAGGCTAAGCCTGGTCCATCGTCGTTTCAGGATCCGACCGCATTATGTGACTAGGCAGCGTCGGGAGGTAGTGAGGTACGTGGTGATTTCCTCTCCGCTTGTGTAATTCATGTCACCGGAAGAATCAATTAGCTGTCCAGAGCTGGATTCCTAAGTTACGAGAGGATCCCGTAGGTACGTTATGGAGAAGTTGACTCCCTACGGCCTGTTTTGGTCGGAAGTTTGCTGCGCAGGGGGGATGAACGAAGCCCTGATCAAAAGGGTTAATCCAATTCGACTTTCTTTCCCGATGAGGTCGAAGTGGTTCTTCAATCGCAGGAGGAGGTCCGGACACTTTACTTACCTGGAGGCTTCGGAGAGCTTCACGATGGATTGTCTCCTAGAGTCTGTCTTTCATCGAGATTGAGGATACTGGCTCAATTTCTCTATCGGCTCTACAGCTCTACGACGTCTATAGCTCTACCATTTCCGGAGTTGAGAAAGACCATTCCCACTTCCCCATATCGACAAAGTCAAAGCCCAAAGAGACCACGGAGTTCATTCGGACATAAAAGAGCGGCGACACCCAATATAGAACAGCCACTAGAGCCAGCATCGAGATGGATTGGCATGGGAGTGCTTTACCAACCAGAGATGACCATAGATATCATCATGACAGATGCATATCAGCATGTGTATATGCCCTGTCACAATATTAAAAAAGAAAAGAGTATATCTCAGTTTGATCCAAAACATCGAGATCTCCAGTGTCGTCCGGCCGAAAAACGATTCATAAGTGATGGTTGTTGGAGGGAGCGAGACCTGGCTACGGACAACTTCGAAAAAGAGGCTAGCCCAGCTCGAGTATATGAGAAAGTCTGCAGCATCCCAGATCCCCCTGGGCTCTGAGACAATGGGTTTGGATGTTGGTGAGAGAGTGTCATATGTGTTTTGGATGGTAGGTTTTTTTTTCGAAGTGCCACACAACACTGCATGGATCTTTCTCTCTCTGTTCTCATTGCCCCCGTTATTTGTAAAGTGTCACTCTTTACTGACGCGTCTGTCTGGGCCTTTCTAAGTTAGGGAAGTATCTTTCTCTCTCTTGGTCTAGGTGCTTCTCTGCATTGTCGGAACCACCCTCCTTCATAGCTGTAGACCTTGAGTTCACCTTTCCTCCTGCCCTCTCTACGACTTTCTATTCGTGGCGGTCTCGTACCAGTAGGTGAATTCAAGACTTTTGGTGAAAGCATTCCAGGTTACCGTTGACGAAACCTAATGACGCACGCTTCCCCTCGCAGAAGGAATAAAATCTGTTTGACCTTGAGTTCCTGTGCTTGCACTAGCCTGCCCTCCGACTGGACTACCGCTTGAACTGACAGCCGAAACGCAAAGATTTTTCCTAACCTACCATTCCGACGCCCGGAACGATTGTCGTCGAAGATAGAAATAACATTTTCGAAAAAAGATGAGACTTCGTCGAATAAAAATGTACAACCAAAGGATTCCCACTCGTCCATTCTTCCACGCACACTACCTATTTTCGTCACTTCTCTCTCTCTCTCTCTCTCTCTCTAAAAAAAAGCTCTCAATTGTCGATTTTCAGAGAAAGAAGATAAGGAAAATCTCGATAGAGATAAAAAATAAAAGTATTCCACCTAGTTTTCCATTCCATCACTAAAGGAGAATAAGACGATGATTTCTGATCTGAGTAAGGAGCTAAACTGACAGTAGGGCTCAGCGCCGGGAGCCCAAACTCTAATCGATTCCATTTTTGTCCACCCTACTCTCCTCTGACGAAGAGGAAGGTTCAACAACCGGTGCATTTTTAATTTGTCCTATTTTATTCTAGGTTCAAACCGGGACCACCCATCAACATAAAATAAAGGGCGAGAGCGACTGTCGAGTGTTTCGTAACCAATTCTCATTTGATTGTCGAAATTATTGAGCACAAAAAAGCACCCGTCTCTTCCTTTCATTCAACATTCCCATTTAATGAGCAAACACCTTCTACAACAAATACTTCCTCCTCGGTTTCTCTTCCCTCTCATCAAAATTTTCAGAGACGGTTTTCGAAGGCCTTCCGAATAGGCATGGCTTCTAAAGAACTACATCAACAATATAGACGCATTGGATAAGACCGATTTCAAAGCTAGAGGAATATTTTCATAATCCATTCATAAGGGAGCAGTGCGTCATAAGAGAAAATCGAAATCAGACTTCAACCTGCTTCCAGATGGAAACCACTGACTGTAGCAAAGATTCAATTGCAATTAAATCTTTATAATGCTGGAACATAACAAAAATTGGGGAAACCATAAAATCCTCTGAAACATAATCACCATCTCGCTCCTCGCTCTCCTCCTTCCTTCGAGCAGCAACCCGCCAATCGAAAACTCACTCCCCCTCGCCCTCTTCAGGAGTCTTAGCCGACTGAAATACCAACCCCTAACTCCGGCATTTTCAGTTCGTGTGTGTTACGTGAGTGCGCTTCCCCCATGTGCGTAGTAACTAAACACGAAATTGATCATAAAAGTTCTGGAGCAGATTTTCTGTTGAGTCAGAGACAGCATAATAGTTTCCCGACCTCGCTTATTTCGTTAGGGAGTCTTCGTCGACTGAGAATACCTTGTTCCCTCCTTCTTTTTAGGCTTTGACAGCATCATAATTGGTAAATAATCTTCTGTCTTTAGAGCTGGATAAGTAAGCTGGAAGTGTATGTTAGGGTTCGCTTCTTTAGGGTGCTTATCCTGCTCCCTAGCATATGGAGTGGAGTGTGAGTTTTTCCGAACACAATTTGAAGGGGATAAATACCACTTTATCCATTCAGTTGTCATTGAATGATATTGGTCAAATGTCGGATTTCCCCTGTCGACGTCTTTCGTCCGGATTCTTCGAGTTGACGCTCGGTAGAAAGGGTGTATCGGCAGCTCGGGAGATGGGGACCCATCCCGTCGGAACTGTATTCACCAAGGACTGAGGCGACAATGGCTACTGAGAGGGGCAGTAACAAGCCCTGCCGGCAAAAGCCTCGAGGCACAACTTCTTTTTATTTAGATAAATCCCCGTCGTTGTCAGGTTAGAAGCTAGATTCACTGGAGTGTATCCCCTAGGTCTCATGGGTCGGTCCTCGAGGCTTTCTGAATCGGAAGGTGGGGAAGGACGAGATTGAAAACCGACGTCTTTCATACGAGAGGGGTGTGAGGGAATACATATGCTCAGTGGAGCGAGGAACGGGCAATAACTCATATGTGATGGGTGGAGCATCGAACCTGACAAACCCACATTGGAAAATGAGAGCTTCGGGGGGGTTTTCCGGAAAGCGTCGTCATCTTATACCCGGAAGTCTCTATCGTTTTCTTTATCTTTCTAGCCTCACAGCATTGGGACTTCCTAAATCAAACTGCAATCACAGTTTATCAACCACTCACGACGACAACAGAGATCTTTGACTGGGATCCCACAAGTAATCCACCCGGGGCGGAAGAGGAAGAAAGGGAGACAAAGTCTGGAATAAATCAATACACAATAACCTCAACTGTCTACCCATTCCATCCATCATATCAGTCGAGTCGGTCTGATTTGTTCTGAGATATAGATAACGCAAGAGAGAACTTATGACCATGAGGATGGAGAGGGATTCAAACCCCCAGTGACTCTGAAAATACTTCGGTTTTCGACGACCGACTCTTTCAACCGCTCAGACATCCATCCCTTCGCGCTTTGCCCGCCCTATCCATTTGTGAGCTGGCAGGTAGGGGAAACTGTATGCAATTCACTACACTTGCTCTTCCCCACCCCGTGACGCTGACTCTGTTGCTTGTCTTTCCATGATACTTTTCTGGTAGTACGAATCGCTACGCTTCGCTTGTTTCGAGATGAGGAGAGGCACGGTCGGTTGCTGCGCTCCCTGCGGGTAATCTCGCAAGAGAATGAAGAACGAACGATTCGACAGTGAAGGATCGACCCTATCCTCATGTGTGGAGGAAGGATCGGTCCTGTGGACACTGACGCATACCACTAAACATAGTTCTCGCGGTCGGTCAAATGCATCTCGAAGAAGTATCCTCCAGCATTGAAGTACCTGAGATGATCTCGTGAAAGTGTCTCTCATAACGTGTTCTACGCTTTCAAAAGCTAAATCTACATGAGGGGTGTGATGCATAGCTAAAAAAACTCCAGTCACTATCTGAATGACTAAACAAATACCAGCGGAAGAACCGAACCCCCACAAAATAACTAAGATTGCTCGGGGTTTGATAATCTATCAAATGTTGGTTAAGTGTGGAGGATATAGGTTGTTTAAGAAAAGAGAATCGTTGGTTCCTTATAGTCATTTCTCTTTTTTATCGTGACAACTCCTCTTCCCTCTGGTAGTTTCGCGTCGTCGCCGTCGCGTCGTAGACCAATAGCAGAGCGGAACTTTGTTCTGTTCGGAGGGTTTGGTGGTTGCTTGCTACCAAGACGATTTCCTTATGCCCATCAAAGGACCTCGAGATGCTAATCCACGAAAAACGATACGAGTAATGCGAAAGAACTCAACTACGAAACGAGGGCGACCCGTGGAAATACATCGGTTTCTTACTCGTGCAAAAGAACTAATTCTTGGCAACTTGGACAACTTATAACGATGTTTGTTCCGCATATCAGACGGAAGATCGGGATCTTTACAAAATGTTTTATAAAGCTTTCGCCTCAATTCATATTTAGCCGCGAGCAATCTACGTTATCTCGTATATTTCGCTTCTCCGACATCTTACGTCAGTTTCCCCCCTCAACGTTTAGCAAAAAGCTGCTCCACGGTGGTAAAGTCTCATCTTTTGTGTTGGCCGAAGTTACAATAGTCACATTGAACCCTCGAATATGCTCGAAGATCTTGAAATGATCTTCCAGTTCCGGGGAGAATTCGCAAAACTCCGTTTCCATCGAGAATTTCATCGGGTTTTCCCGTATTTGTCATTATGCCCCTTTTAATACTCATTATTTCACTTTCGACAATTATGTGGGTGCCTTTGAGAATTCCGAAGTACGAGTTCCAAAAGCCCTAGAGTTCCTATCCAGTCTCCAACTGGAGAAACAGGGTGCCAAGGCAAAAGAAGAATTCTATCAGGACTTAGAAAGAGCAGAAGATGAAGAGTCTGGAGGAGAGGACAATCAAGATAATAATATCAAGGACGTCATGGATGACGACGCACTCAACAACATTATGCAGGATTAAAGCGTGGTAGGACCATGCATGTCTACATCACCAAAAAGAGATTCTTCCTTATCCAGCACGGACCAGCGGCCGACACTACCCTCCAAACAACCCAGCCGACAACTTTTTTCATTATTGTACCATGACTAGTGGCAATTATTGTACTCCTTACTGTAGCCGCTATTATTGTGAATTCCTGTACTAAGATTCCTTCTTATCCTACTGTACCTACTGTATGAAGAAAGGCTATAAATAAAGACTGAAATGAAATGGCAGGGGCATCGAGCTTTCTTGCCTTTTTTTCTTATCTCTCTTGTTCCTTTTGAATTCTTCAGATTTTTAAAGTTTTCCTTTCAAATTCTGTAAATAAAGTGTTGTGAATAGAAGCTGCGACCAATCTAGTAAAAAAGAAAGGCAAGAAAGCTCGATGCATCCCAGATCCCCCTGGGCTCTGAGACAATGGGTTTGGATGTTGGTGAGAGAGTGTCATATGTGTTTTGGATGGTGGGTTTTTTCTTCGAAGTGCCACACAACACTGCATGGGTCTTTCTCTCTCTGTTCTCATTGCCCCCGTCATTTGTAAAGTGCCACTCTTTACTGACGCGTCTGTCTTGGCCTGTCTAAGTTAGGGAAGTATGTTTCTCTCACTTGGTCTAGGTGCTTCTCTGCATTGTCGGAACCACCCTCCTTCATAGCTGTAAAGAGCATTATGTGACTAGGCAGCGTCGGGAGGTAGTGTGGTACGTGCTGATTTCCTCTCTGCTAGTGTAATTCATGTCACTGAAAGATTCAATTAGCTGTCCAGAGCTGGATTCTTCAGTTACGAGATGATCCCATATGGTACGTTATGGCGAAGTTGATTCCCTACGGCTTGTTTTGGTCGGAAGTTTGCTACGCAGGAGGGGATGAAGGAAGACCTGATCAAAAGGGTTAGTCCAATTCGACTTTCTTTCCCGATGCGGTCGAAGTGGTTCTTCAATTGCAGGAGGAGGTCCGGACACTTTACTTACCTGGAGGCTTCGGAGAGCTTCACGATGGATTGTCTCCTAGAGTCTGTCTTTCATCGAGATTGAGAATACTGGCTCAATTTCTCTATCAGCTCTACAGCTCTGCGACATCTATAGCTCTACCATTTCCGGAGTTGAGGAAGACCAATCCCACTTCCCCATATCGACAAAGTCAAAGCCCAAAGAGACCACGGAGTTCATTCGGACATAAAAGAGCCACGACACCCTATATAGAACAGCGACTAGAGCCAGCATCGAGATGGATTGGCATGGGAGTGCTTTACCAACCAGAGATGACCATAGATATCATCATGACAGATGCATATCAGCATGTGTATATGCCTTGTCACAATATTAAAAAAGCAAAGAGTATCTCTCAGTTTGATCCAAAACATCGAGATCTCCAGTGTCCTCCGGCCGAAAAACGATTCATAAGTGGTGGTTGTTGGAGGGAGCGAGACCTGGCTACGGACGACTTCGAAAAAGAGGCTAGCCCAGCTCGAGTATATGAGAAAGTCGGCAGCATCCCAGATCCCCCTGGGCACTGAGACAATGGGTTTGGATGTTGGTGAGAGAGTGTCATATGTGTTTTGGATGGTAGGTTTTTTCTTCGAAGTGCCACACAACACTGCATGGATCTTTCTCTCTCTGTTCTCATTGCCCCTGTCATTTGTAAAGTGTCACTCTTTACTGACGCGTCTGTCTGGGCCTTTCTAAGTTAGGGAAGTATCTTTCTCTCTCTTGGTCTAGGTGCTTCTCTGCATTGTCGGAACCACCCTCCTTCATAGCTGTAGAGAGCATGTTTATCATACTAGAAAGCGGACGTCGGAGAGGGTCCTCTTTGTTAAGCCTGGTCTACTTAGGCTAAGCCTGGTTCATCGTCGTTTCAGGATCCGACCGCATTATGTGACTAGGCAGCGTCGGGAGGTAGTGAGGTACGTGGTGATTTCCTCTCCGCTTGTGTAATTCATGTCACCGGAAGAATCAATTGGCTGTCCAGAGCTGGATTCCTAAGTTACGAGAGGATCCCGTAGGTACGTTATGGAGAAGTTGACTCCCTACGGCCTGTTTTGGTCGGAAGTTTGCTGCGCAGGGGGGATGAACGAAGCCCTGATCAAAAGGGTTAATCCAATTCGACTTTCTTTCCCGATGAGGTCGAAGTGGTTCTTCAATCGCAGGAGGAGGTCCGGACACTTTACTTACCTGGAGGCTTCGGAGAGCTTCACGATGGATTGTCTCCTAGAGTCTGTCTTTCATCGAGATTGAGGATACTGGCTCAATTTCTCTATCGGCTCTACAGCTCTACGACGTCTATAGCTCTACCATTTCCGGAGTTGAGAAAGACCATTCCCACTTCCCCATATCGACAAAGTCAAAGCCCAAAGAGACCACGGAGTTCATTCGGACATAAAAGAGCGGCGACACCCAATATAGAACAGCCACTAGAGCCAGCATCGAGATGGATTGGCATGGGAGTGATTTACCAACCAGAGATGACCATAGATATCATCATGACAGATGCATATCAGCATGTGTATATGCCCTGTCACAATATTAAAAAAGAAAAGAGTATATCTCAGTTTGATCCAAAACATCGAGATCTCCAGTGTCGTCCGGCCGAAAAACGATTCATAAGTGATGGTTGTTGGAGGGAGCGAGACCTGGCTACGGACAACTTCGAAAAAGAGGCTAGCCCAGCTCGAGTATATGAGAAAGTCTGCAGCATCCCAGATCCCCCTGGGCTCTAAGACAATGGGTTTGGATGTTGGTGAGAGAGTGTCATATGTGTTTTGGATGGTAGGTTTTTTTTTCGAAGTGCCACACAACACTGCATGGATCTTTCTCTCTCTGTTCTCATTGCCCCCGTCATTTGTAAAGTGTCACTCTTTACTGACGCGTCTGTCTGGGCCTTTCTAAGTTAGGGAAGTATCTTTCTCTCTCTTGGTCTAGGTGCTTCTCTGCATTGTCGGAACCACCCTCCTTCATAGCTGTAGACCTTGAGTTCACCTTTCCTCCTGTCCTCTCTACGACTTTCTATTCGTGGCGGTCTCGTACCAGTAGGTGAATTCAAGACTTTTGGTGAAAGCATTCCAGGTTACCGTTGACGAAACCTAATGACGCACGCTTCCCCTCGCAGAAGGAATAAAATCTGTTTGACCTTGAGTTCCTGTGCTTGCACTAGCCTGCCCTCTGACTGGACTACTGCTTGAACTGACAGCCGAAACGCAAAGATTTTTCCTAACCTACCATTCCGACGCCCGGAACGATTGTCGTCGAAGATAGAAATAACATTTTCGAAAAAAGATGAGACTTCGTCGAATAAAAATGTACAACCAAAGGATTCCCACTCGTCCATTCTTCCACGCGCACTACCTATTTTCGTCACTTCTCTCTCTCTCTCTCTCACTCTCTAAAAAAAAGCTCTCAATTGTCGATTTTCAGAGAAAGAAGATAAGGAAAATCTCGATAGAGATAAAAAATAAAAGTATTCCACCTAGTTTTCCATTCCATCACTAAAGGAGAATAAGACGATGATTTCTGATCTGAGTAAGGAGCTAAACTGACAGTAGGGCTCAGCGCCGGGAGCCCAAACTCTAATCGATTCCATTTTTGTCCACCCTACTCTCCTCTGACGAAGAGGAAGGTTCAACAACCGGTGCATTTTTAATTTGTCCTATTTTATTCTAGGTTCAAACCGGGACCACCCATCAACATAAAATAAAGGGCGAGAGCGACTGTCGAGTGTTTCGTAACCAATTCTCATTTGATTGTCGAAATTATTGAGCACAAAAAAGCACCCGTCTCTTCCTTTCATTCAACATTCCCATTTAATGAGCAAACACCTTCTACAACAAATACTTCCTCCTCGGTTTCTCTTCCCTCTCATCAAAATTTTCAGAGACGGTTTTCGAAGGCCTTCCGAATAGGCATGGCTTCTAAAGAACTACATCAACAATATAGACGCATTGGATAAGACCGATTTCAAAGCTAGAGGAATATTTTCATAATCCATTCATAAGGGAGCAGTGCGTCATAAGAGAAAATCGAAATCAGACTTCAACCTGCTTCCAGATGGAAACCACTGACTGTAGCAAAGATTCAATTGCAATTAAATCTTTATAATGCTGGAACATAACAAAAATTGGGGAAACCATAAAATCCTCTGAAACATAATCACCATCTCGCTCCTCGCTCTCCTCCTTCCTTCGAGCAGCAACCCGCCAATCGAAAACTCACTCCCCCTCGCCCTCTTCAGGAGTCTTAGCCGACTGAAATACCAACCCCTAACTCCGGCATTTTCAGTTCGTGTGTGTTACGTGAGTGCGCTTCCCCCATGTGCGTAGTAACTAAACACGAAATTGATCATAAAAGTTCTGGAGCAGATTTTCTGTTGAGTCAGAGACAGCATAATAGTTTCCCGACCTCGCTTATTTCGTTAGGGAGTCTTCGTCGACTGAGAATACCTTGTTCCCTCCTTCTTTTTAGGCTTTGACAGCATCATAATTGGTAAATAATCTTCTGTCTTTAGAGCTGGATAAGTAAGCTGGAAGTGTATGTTAGGGTTCGCTTCTTTAGGGTGCTTATCCTGCTCCCTAGCATATGGAGTGGAGTGTGAGTTTTTCCGAACACAATTTGAAGGGGATAAATACCACTTTATCCATTCAGTTGTCATTGAATGATATTGGTCAAATGTCGGATTTCCCCTGTCGACGTCTTTCGTCCGGATTCTTCGAGTTGACGCTCGGTAGAAAGGGTGTATCGGCAGCTCGGGAGATGGGGACCCATCCCGTCGGAACTGTATTCACCAAGGACTGAGGCGACAATGGCTACTGAGAGGGGCAGTAACAAGCCCTGCCGGCAAAAGCCTCGAGGCACAACTTCTTTTTATTTAGATAAATCCCCGTCGTTGTCAGGTTAGAAGCTAGATTCACTGGAGTGTATCCCCTAGGTCTCATGGGTCGGTCCTCGAGGCTTTCTGAATCGGAAGGTGGGGAAGGACGAGATTGAAAACCGACGTCTTTCATACGAGAGGGGTGTGAGGGAATACATATGCTCAGTGGAGCGAGGAACGGGCAATAACTCATATGTGATGGGTGGAGCATCGAACCTGACAAACCCACATTGGAAAATGAGAGCTTCGGGGGGGTTTTCCGGAAAGCGTCGTCATCTTATACCCGGAAGTCTCTATCGTTTTCTTTATCTTTCTAGCCTCACAGCATTGGGACTTCCTAAATCAAACTGCAATCACAGTTTATCAACCACTCACGACGACAACAGAGATCTTTGACTGGGATCCCACAAGTAATCCACCCGGGGCGGAAGAGGAAGAAAGGGAGACAAAGTCTGGAATAAATCAATACACAATAACCTCAACTGTCTACCCATTCCATCCATCATATCAGTCGAGTCGGTCTGATTTGTTCTGAGATATAGATAACGCAAGAGAGAACTTATGACCATGAGGATGGAGAGGGATTCAAACCCCCAGTGACTCTGAAAATACTTCGGTTTTCGACGACCGACTCTTTCAACCGCTCAGACATCCATCCCTTCGCGCTTTGCCCGCCCTATCCATTTATGAGCTGGCAGGTAGGGGAAACTGTATGCAATTCACTACACTTTCTCTTCCCCACCCCGTGACGCTGACTCTGTTGCTTGTCTTTCCATGATACTTTTCTGGTAGTACGAATCGCTACGCTTCGCTTGTTTCGAGATGAGGAGAGGCACGGTCGGTTGCTGCGCTCCCTGCGGGTAATCTCGCAAGAGAATGAAGAACGAACGATTCGACAGTGAAGGATCGACCCTATCCTCATGTGTGGAGGAAGGATCGGTCCTGTGGACACTGACGCATACCACTAAACATAGTTCTCGCGGTCGGTCAAATGCATCTCGAAGAAGTATCCTCCAGCATTGAAGTACCTGAGATGATCTCGTGAAAGTGTCTCTCATAACGTGTTCTACGCTTTCAAAAGCTAAATCTACATGAGGGGTGTGATGCATAGCTAAAAAAACTCCCGTCACTATCTGAATGACTAAACAAATACCAGCGGAAGAACCGAACCCCCACAAAATAACTAAGATTGCTCGGGGTTTGATAATCTATCAAATGTTGGTTAAGTGTGGAGGATATAGGTTGTTTAAGAAAAGAGAATCGTTGGTTCCTTATAGTCATTTCTCTTTTTTATCGTGACAACTCCTCTTCCCTCTGGTAGTTTCGCGTCGTCGCCGTCGCGTCGTAGACCAGTAGCAGAGCGGAACTTTGTTCTGTTCGGAGGGTTTGGTGGTTGCTTGCTACCAAGACGATTTCCTTATGCCCATCAAAGGACCTCGAGATGCTAATCCACGAAAAACGATATGAGAAATGCGAAAGAACTCAACTACGGAACGAGGGCGACCCGTGGAAATACATCGGTTTCTTACTCGTGCAAAAGAACTAATTCTTGGCAACTTGGACAACTTATAACGATGTTTGTTCCGCATATCAGACGGAAGATCGGGATCTTTACAAAATGTTTTATAAAGCTTTCGCCTCAATTCATATTTAGCCGCGAGCAATCTACGTTATCTCGTATATTTCGCTTCTCCGACATCTTACGTCAGTTTCCCCCCTCAACGTTTTGCAAAAAGCTGCTCCACGGTGGTAAAGTCTCATCTTTTGTGTTGGCTGAAGTTACAATAGTCACATTGAACCCTCGAATATGCTCGAAGATCTTGAAATGATCTTCCAGTTCCGGGGAGAATTCGCAAAACTCCGTTTCCATCGAGAATTTCATCGGGTTTTCCCGTATTTCGACCGGAGAGTCAGAAATAGACATAACTGTCGAGATTCTGACCAAAAACTCCAACATTCCATGCCCTCGGAGAGCGCTTTATCGTGCAATGTCACTGACATATCCTGTGTCTTTTCGGACCCTAAGAATGAATTGGATCGAAACGACTTTCCTGCTTGGAAATAAGGGCCCCTTTTTGTCTTAAAGAATCTCTGACCGTGCGGAATCTCCATAGCCAATTTTCCAAATTTGATTCTGAAATTAGAGTCTGCTTTAGGTACTAATCTTATTTCACACGATCCAGGAACTTCCATAACGTTGGCGTGATTCGGTTTGAGCAACAGATCCTGACATGATACATTTTTGTAATGAAAATGTAGTGGAAACATCATGATGGGTTGGCTTTTCCGGTTTTTTTTCGAATGAGCACTGTGAACTATCCACTTCGACAAAGGATAGTTGATCAAACCGAAAACAACTTCCAGTCAACGAGCTGTCTAAATAGCGGAGTAAATGAGCTTCTGACATGCGGTATTTCCGTCAGTGATTCTTTCAGGGTGTTTTGGCTCGCAATAGACGCTAGGGTCCTGATCAAGCAAGACGTAGTCCTCTCTATCTACCTCTCCAGACACAATATCTTGAGTACCTATGATGGTGACTACATCTGTTGGCATGTGATGTTTGGACATAGAATCAGGTCCTTGTGAATGGGCAAAGCCAGGTGCTCTTATTTTACGATGGTAAGGACGATTGCTTCTATTACTAACAAGAAAGACACCAAATTCTCCTTTAGGTGCTTCAACTACAGTATAGGTAGAAGAGCTGGTACGGAAAAACCTTCTGTATAAGGTTCGAAATGGTGAATTGAGGTAGAGTAGGCTGATGATCCTGTAGTCATTTGGCCGGCTATGGAAAGAAAAAGCGTCGCATTTGCTCCCCCTAAACTATTACCGGTCCCTTCTCTCTCCAAACCTAACATGGTAGTTTCCCATCATAGGGCTTTCTATATATAGATTGAGCCATTACCAACTGACGGATCCCATTCGTTCAGAACTCAGTTGACAACTTCTATAGTTAAGGCGAAGCGTTCATTGGTTCAGCATTATAGCATATAGGCTTCGGCGCTACTACAACACTTCGCGGAATCGAAGCACCTCTCAATGAGAATGACGCTTCACGTAAGCGTTGCATTGTCAGCTTTGCTACTGACGCTTCGTTCCGCTTAGCGAAAACTCGGTTGACGTTGTCGAACTCTCGCACTGACTGTTCGCTTTCTCAGTAGCAAAAGCGCCTCTCTTTGCCCCGTCGACGTAGAAGGACAAGAAAGAGATTTTTCGGTTTTATTGCTCCCGCTTCCTCATCTGCGCTCGTTTAGCATTTTAGGAGGTGAAACAGCGGTTGAAGCTGACATTTTGAAATGACAGCATCGAAGATATTTAAATATTCACAGTCATGGTTATCCCGGACTGCGTTCCGGAAAAAGGGGAATACTTGACAGAAAGGGTGGGCACTCTCGGCTCGGAGGTAGGCATTCTAGTGTTTCAACCCCACTTCCCATCTGAAGGGGGTGGGGCACTGTGTACTTACAGCCTCTATGAGTTGCAAATGAATGGGGCCGGTGCATGGCGAACGGAACGGTTCATCAAGCCATTTCTCGCCTCAACCCCCTGACATAGGAAGATGGGTACTTTACGGAGAGATGGCGATTGCATTGCACCTGACTGTGAAGGACCTCTCGTTACCGTCATGTTCACTTCGTAACTAGTGGCCGGTTTCCCATCGCGGAAGCCTTTTCCCAGTGCGCGGAGCCCCAACGAGGAAGGTTTCCGTGGTTTCTCATGGGGTCAATAATGCAGAGCACTCTTTTTGTGCTACACCAATGAGAAGAAGATAAGAAAACGCGAAGCGTTCTCTTGGTTTCCCAACCTGTTGTTTCTAAAGGCTGCCCTCTCTCGACTGGATTTTGGTCTAGCCTACTACGAGGATTCCGTACATCGTCTTTTTCCCTCCCGGGTTCCCATGGTTCCTATGCCGCCGCGTTTCCCGATCCTTTTTCTTTTAGTGCTTTGACCCAAAGCTACCGCTTGACTCGTTTTCAGTGGATAAGATGGCTGCGCTCTAGCTCACTCGACGAATGGGATGGCAGTGGTCCGCCGGCAAGCTCGTTCTGATCGTCGAATGCAGTACATTGGAATCTTGAAGCACCACCACAAACGCTATCGTGCGTGCGCCTACGGTGCGGTAAGGCACCACCCTGATGTGCCAGCAGCCAAATCTGGCGTGTCAGCTTAGTTATCATCATCAAGCCACAACCGTCGATGTCTAGCTTCCCAACTGGTAGACGGTTCCTTTTACCCCAGATCAATGAAGAAGGGAGAAGTCGTTGATTCTTCCGAAGAACCAGAAGCCGACGCTCCCGGCCGGGGCGAGGGGACAAGAAAAGAAACTGCTCTGAAGAATGAGATTGGGGTTCCCAATGCTTCTCCATGCCCAACGAGATGCGCCAACCTCGGGATGCTTTACTCCTAACCCCACGACGGTTCCGAGACAGAGCTTAACTTGAGTCTCGGTTAAGAATGGCGATGATCGGAGTTTCACACGGCGCACAATTCCATGGTTAGTTTCATTCGACATCGTGATGGAGGACATAGCTTACGATCATCGGCTTTGATCATGCCACTAAGCATTTGATTAGGACATTGCACAATGATCCGAACACTTTGTCGCATCTCTTCGATACAAATACAGTAACGATCATAGCGATCTCCACTGGTACCTACTGGTATGTCAGGATCCGATTGGTCATGAACATCGTAAGGTGCTGCTCTTCACGAATCCTAGCATACCCCAGGTTGGGATGGGTAGGCCCACCACTTCACTTTCACGTCAGGCCCGGGCCTGACGTTAGTTAGGGGACCTTGTCGGGCTCCTTCCCCCCCCCCAAAAAAACAAACTGTATGTGGGAGTTTCCCTTCATACGGCTCGAATTATTCTCAGATGCCCCAAGAGGCATCTTTCCCATCAATTCCCTTTTGGGGTGGTTCACGCGCGCGCAGATGAGCACCGGCCACAACAGCAATGAACTATGACCAATAGAATCAGACACAGAGCGTCATACTTCTTTTTTTCTTGTGATGGTTGAGGCGTTTCGTGGGAATGAGGGTGCGGGATGCTCGTGGAGGCCGTGCCATACGTACCACCACAGGTCATTCGTCGGGCAGATCCCGCTCCTAAACATGACGGAAGGGATAGGGGGGAGGGGGCCGGCCTATTATATAGACGAGGGTTGTAGAAAGAGAATCCGGCCACCTATATTCATTCGACGTTCCGGGGCGCCCGATTCGATCGACGAATTCGGCGAACTGATCTGCTTTGATCCAAGAGAAAGCCCAGTCAGCCACCATCTTCGGTGCAGGTCACGTGACCTACAGCTTGGCCTTCACTTTTTGAGACTTCCTCTACCCACATCTCTATGTGCCTGCAGCACTTCCATATGGAGAAAGATGGGCTTACCATGTTCCATCAATAGTACCTAACCTATGCCGATTTTGGCGGACCGTGCTCCACCCCGGTGAACTCATGCGGTTCCGACATGCCCAGAGGGCAGAGGGGAATCCATTCACGGTCCTACAGACCAACACCATTCGAAGGTGGATGGCCCGCCCCACCTAGAATAGGAATCTTTGACTGGGCTTACACACATTCGCTCACGTCACGCTATCCCCCCTCAGCTCACCCTAGCCCCGGGTATGTCGTCTCCAAGGCTTCACACAAAATCTTCACTGACAACATATACATGCTTGAGTAGGGTCAAGCAGAACCGTTGTTGCCTGATGGGAACTTCCCCCATATTGCTATCAATGTCTTCATGTTGCACGACCTCTTAACAATACACCACTGAATCCCCAATCCTTTGCTTGCTGTGCAGTGACAGTACCAATATCACTAATCGTTGTTTCCAGATACGGTTGCCGGTTGACATCTCTTCTAATTCGTCAATACGAGAAGCAAATTGTTGTGTGGAGGAATCAATATCTCGACACAAGCCAAGAGGCAGATCTTGTGCCACTCCACCAGATTATATAAAACTGACATGCATCCTGGCTCCCGGGACTCTTTTATAGAATTCCAACAATTTCTCCCTCTCCTCAAAAGCCCAAAGGAACGAAGTTGATGCTCCCACATCCATAACATGAGTAGTTGAAGCAAGTGAATGATTTGAAATTCGAGTGATTTCATGGAATAACACTCGTATATATTGAGCTTGTAATGGTACCTTGCAATTCAAAATTCTCTCTACAGCTGAAGAATGAGCGTGTTCTTGGGCCATCGTAGAAACATAGATAGGGTCAATGATGGAACGAACAACGAAACTTTACGACAGCTTTTTCGTACACGTTCACTTGCATCACATACACGACGTGCTCTCTGAACCGTGCAATAAGGTCACCCATAACACGGCTCTCCCACTGGAGTTACCTTAGCCCCGGGCCATGCTATTCCATGATATTGGAAAAATGGCAGTGTAACATGTCTATTATAATCGTCGTTGAAAGCAGGGCTGTCGGGATATGGAGGGAAAGCGTTTCAATAGGAGCCCTACTTCTTTCAGTAGCAAACATCTCTAGAGTGATAAGGAGGAGTGCACCTGTCGGTACTTCAGTAGGACAATTTCCTCGTCACTTCTTTCGTCTTTCCGACGGTAGGGCGAGGAAAGGCTACTTCAATGACGGAAACGTCATAGGTCGCAATTCCCGTCTGAAGCTAAAGAGAAAGCGTCGCTCGTTGAATGTCGGGAGTGAGGAAGACATCCATAAACCAGGAAACTAAACGAGAGTCTCGTTCTCGCAACCACTGTCAGTACTTTGCTTCGTCATAGTGAGGACGTGGGGGACGTCGCGCTTGAATTGAACTGGCACCTTTTGAATATGAGTGGGGCTCCTAGGTGGTGCGTTCGTGGAGCCAAACCGAAGGAAGAGCAAAAGGAAGGTTGGGTGCGTCGTGGGGCGAGGCCATCCAGCCTCGAATAGGAGGGGGCGTCAGCTATGGATCTCGCCTGCTTGTAGAAATGAATGGATTAGAAGGGGGGTTGGGTTCGATTTTCGGGCCGGGCGAGGGAGGTAAAGGCCAGAAGAAGAAGAGAAGTGCGTCTTCCCGGTGACGGAAGTGGAGAAAAAGGTGCTGTCATCGAGCGAGACCAGTTTCCCGAGGCGTTGGAAATGGAAATAGACGACCGGCTCAGAGAATCACTGGCATGGTTTCCCCCTCACCATCGTTTCGCCAACAAAGAAGTCATCCATCGACGTCGACGATTAACCATTCCTTTCCTACCGAGCCGCCTCTCTTCGCCATTCGATTACCGTCACATCTGCCTTCCCTTTTTTAGGAAATACAGATGGCGCCCTCCTTTCCGAGATTTTCACTGACGAAAAAAGAAAGACTGTGAAATGAAAAAAAAAAAAAAAAGACTTCGTCTGTAATTTTCTCAGCCCCAACGGGAGTTTACTCGACCTATTCTACGGGATCCCACACTACTCGATGTGTGCGACTCCGTATGAAGACCTCCTTCCCTTTTGCTCTGCCCACTCTCCGTTCACACGGTTGTCAAAGCGGAGGAGGGGTGGGCAGTAGGTTCCACGAGCCCTCTGTCCCACACATCTATCGACGATGCAAGTGTAGTTCACCGGTTCCACCGAATGCTCCGAGCGATCGGCAAAGATCGTGTGAGTGTGCAGTTATGCTTCCGATGCTTCACCATGTTTCGGATCGACCCAGTTCCCGTTCTTTTTCGGTGCACTCACTTTGTATCTTCGACACACGACGGAGGGACGCGGTGGGAAGGAAGTAGCCCTAGCCTCTGTCTGGCCAATCATTCCGCTGGAATCTCGAATTCACCCGAACCCGTACGGTACGGAGCGTGGGCATCCCGACCGCCCCTAACATGACTGTCCGTGCACCCGAAATTGCACGGCATGGTGAGCGGGCAGTCCTAGCAGTACCATCTGCCCCAATACAAACCGTCTGTCCATCAGCCCCAAACCGGACAGTCCGTCCACCAGAACCAGCAAGGCACGGGCGTGAGCAATCCTGGCAGCCCCAAACTCGACCGTTCGTCCGCCAAAACTTGCATAACACAGTGCTTGGGGCAGTCCCATCCGTGCTCTGTGCCTTGCGGGTGCATTGCCATCCGCCCCGAACCGGACAATCCGTCAGCCTGAACCCTCACGGCACGGTGCGCAGGCAGTGTCATCCGACCCAGATCGGACTGTCCGTCCGCCAGCGTGGACTGCCCGCCTGCCCCAAAAAGTGTCGTCCATCTATCATGCCTTGCAGGTTCGGCTGGACGGACGGTCCGGTTCTAGGCGGATGACACTGACCGCGCACCGTGCCATACCGTCCGTCCACCCGAACCCGCACACAATCCGATTTGGGGCGGTCAGAACTGCCCGTGCACAGTCTTGTTCGGGGGGGGTGCTATTCGCCCTGAATCGGATCATCCATCTGCCCGAACCCACAAGGCACGGAGCGCAAGCAGTCCCGACTGTCCCGAACCAGACCGTCCGTCTGCCCGAACCAGCTCAGCACATCGCGCGGGCAATCTCGATCGAGCTATCGGCCCTGAACCGGATAGTGCCATCCGCCCTGAACAGGACCATTCGTCCGTTTGAACCCACATGGCACTTTCCGCTGGAAGTGCCATCGTCCCAGAACTAGACCATCCGTCCGTCCGAACCCACAGGGTACAGAGCGCTGCCAGTCCAGACCTCTCTGAACATGACCGTTCGTCCTCACGATCCCACATGGCATTGTGCGAAGGCAGTCCCGATCTATCCCAACCATACCGTCCATCTGCTATAACGCAAACGACACGGTGCACAGGCAGTCCAGGCTGTGCTATTGGCTCCGAACAGGACCGTCCGTCTGCCTGAACGGCAAGGCACGGTGTGCGAGCAGTGCCATCTACCCCCAACCATATCGTTCGCCCTCTAGAACCGGCCGGGACATCCACCCCAATCCGGACTGTTTGTCACTCCCAAACCTGCACGGCATGGTGCACGGGGCAGTCCTGGCCGTGCCATCTGCCCCAGACCGTCCGTCAAAACACGCAAGGCACGATGTGTAGGTAGTCCAAGCCTTGCCATCCGCCTCGAACCAGACTGTTCGTCCGCCAGAACCCGCACGACATGGTGAGTGGGCCACTCCTAGCCCTGCCATCCACCCCGAATCGGAGAGTTCGTCCGCCCCGAATCGGACCGTCCGTCCGCCATAACCAGCACGGTACGGCCGTGCTATTGGCCCCGATCCTGGCCGTTCATCCGCCAGAACCCACACGGCACGGTGAGTGGTTTGCCCCGAACATCCCGACCTAGCAAGGCAAGGTGCACGGGCCATGTTATCCGGCCTGAACTGGACCATCCGTCCGCCTGACCTAGCAAGGCACGGAGTGTGGGTAGTCCCGACCGCCCTGAACGGGACTATCCGTCCACCCGAACCCGCATGGCACGGAGCGTGGGCATCCCGACCGCCCCTAACAGGACTGTCCATGCACCCGAAATTGCACAACACGGTGAGCAGGCAGTCCCAGCAGTGCCATCCGCCCCAAACCAGACCGTAGGTCCCTCAGCCCCAAACTGGACAGTCCGTCCGCCAAAACCAGCAAGGCACGGTGCGTGAGCAGTCCCGGCCGCCCCGAACTCGACCGTTCATCTGCCAAAACTCACACAACACAGTGCTTGGGGCAGTCCAATCTGTGCTCCGTGCCTTGCGGGTGCAGTGCCGTCCGCCCCGAACCGAACCATCCATCAGCGCGAACCTGCATGACACGGTGCGCAGGCAGTGTCACCTGATCCAGACCGGATAGTCTGTCCGCCAGCCTGGACTTTCCGCCCGCCCCAAACAGTGCCGTCCATCTGTCGTGCCTTACGGGTTCGGGTGGATGGATGTTCTGGTTCTGGGCGGATGATGCTGACCGCGCACAATCCAGTTCGGGGAGGTCGGGACAGCCCGCGCACAGTCTGGTTCGGGGGCATTACTATCCGACCCGAACCGGATCATACATCTGCCCGAACCCACAAGGCACGGAGCAGATTAGTCCCGACAGCCCTGAACTAGACCGTCCGTCTGCCCGAACCAGCTTAGCACGACGCGCGGGCAATCATGGTCATGCTATCGGCCCTCAACCGGACAGTGCCATCCGCCCCGAACAGGACCATTCGTCTGTCTGAACCCGCATGGCACTTTTCGGTGGAAGTGCCATCGTCCCAGAACCAGACCATCCGTCCATCCGAACGTGCAGGGTATAGAGCGCAGCCAGTCCAGACCGCTCCGAATATGACCATTCGTCCGCATGATCCCGCATGGCATGGTGCGCAGGCAGTCCCGATCGCTCCCAACCGTACCGTCCATCTTCTATAACCCGAATGACATGGTGCAAAGGCAGTCCAGGCTGTGCTATTGGCTCCGAACCGGACCGGGGCGGATGGCAAGGCCTAGACTGCCACGCACTGTGCCTTGTAGGTGCGGGCGGACGGATGGTCCGGTTCCAGGTGGATGGCACGACAAGGATTGCTCTGCGCACCATACCGCATGGGTTCGAGAGTGACGGACAATCCGGATCGGGGCGGATGGCCCAGTCGGTACTGCCTCTCTCACCATGCCGTAAGGGTTCTGGCGGATGGACGGTTTAGTTTGTAGCGAATGGCACTGCCCGCGCACCATGCTGTGCGCGTTTGGGCAGATGGATGGTATTGTTCGGGGCAATTAGGACTGCCTGCGCACCGTGCCTTGCGAGTTCGGGCGGAAGGATGGTCTGGTTCGTAGTGGATGCCCCTACCCATGCATAGCAGTGTGGGTTTCGACGGACAATCGCTCTGGTTCAGGGCCTATTGCACAGTGAGGACTGCCCACACACAATACTGTGAGGGTTCGGGCGAACGGACAGTTCGGTTCGGTGCGGATGGGATGGCTAGGATTGCCTCGCGCACCGTTTCGTGAGGGTTTGGGCAGACGTACAGTCCAATCGGGGAGGTCGGGGCTGTCCGCGCTCTGTGTCATGCGGGTTTAGGTGGATGGATGGTCCATATATATGTACACACACATATATATATGTGCGTGTGAGTGTGTGTGTGTGTGTCCTGTTCGAGGCGAATGGCACTGCCCACACACTGTGTTGTGCTGGTTCGGGCGGACGGTCCAGTTCAGGGCAGTCAGGACTGCCAGCATTCCATACCTTGTGGGTCCGGGCGGACAAAAGGTCCGGTTTGGGGCGGATGGCACAGCCCCCAAACTGGACTGTGCATGGGCAGTGCCGACCTCCTTGAACTGGATCATCCCTCTACCAGAACCTGCAAGGCACGGAATGCTGGTTGTCCTGACCGCCTCAAATAGGACTGTCCGTTTGCCCAAACCCACAACGCATGGAGCATGGGCAGTCCCCTCTGCGCCAGACCAGACTGTCCATTCAAACTCGCATGGCACTGAGTGCGGGCAGTGCCATCCGCCCTGAACAAGACCGTTGGTCCGCTAGAACTCGCACTGCACAGTGCGCGGGTAGTGCCATCCACCCTGAATCGGGCAGTCAGTTTTGCCCGAACTTGCAAGGCATAGAGTGCGGGCAGTCCCGTCTACCCCAAACCAAACCGTCCATTCGAACCTGCAAGGCACTATGTGCGGGTAATGTCATCTGCCCAGAACCGGACCGTTCATCATCCCAAAACTGCAAGGCACGACGGACGGATGGTCCTGTTCGGGGAGGTCAGGCAATCCTGACGGGCGGACGGACGGCCCATTTCGGGTCGGATGGCACTGCCAGCGCACCGTGGTATGCGGGTTCGCGCAGTCGGGAATGCCCATGCTCCGTGCCATGTGGCTTTGTATGGATGGATGATCCAGTTCGGGGTGGCTGGCACTGCCTGCGCACCATGCCAGGCGAGTTTCATCGTGATGGTCAGTCCAGTTTAGGGTAGTCAAAACTGCTTGCGCTCCGTGCCTTGTCATTTTGGGTGGACCGACTGTTTGGTTCGGGGCGAATAGCACTGCCTGAGCACCATGCTGTCCCGGTTCGTGGTGGCCCGTCTGCCTAAACCCGCAAGGAATAGTGAGTGCGCCAGTCCTGACCGTGCCATTTGCCCTGAATAGGACCGTCTGTCCACAAGAATACACATGGCACAGTGCGCGGGCAGTCCCGGACGTGCTATCGGTCTCGAACCGGGCTGGCTGTCTGTCTGCCCGAACCAGCGCATCACGATGCGCAGGTAGTCCCGACAGTGCCATCCGCCCTAAATCAGACATTCCATCTGCCCCAAATCAGACGTGCCCTCCGCCTTGAATGGGACATTCCGTTTGTCCAAACCCGCAAGGCACGAAGCGAAGGCAGTCCCATCCCATCCGCCACGAACTGGACCATCCGTCATAGCACAAAGTGGCAGAGCCATCAGCCCCAAACCGGATCGTCGGTTTGCCCGAACCAGCACGACACGGTGTGCGAGCAGTGCCATCCGCACCGAACCGGACCGTCCTTCCGCTAGAACCCGCATGACACGAGGCGAGAGCAGTGCCATCCGCTGCGAACCGGACCGTCAGTCTGCCTAAACCAGCACAACACGGTGCGCGGACATTCCCTACCATGTGAGCGGTCCTGAATTGGACCATCCATCAACCCGAACCCAAAAGGCATGGTTCGCGGACAATGCCATCGGCCCCGAACCAGACCATCTGTTCGCCAGAACCTGCAATGCACTGCCCAATATATATATATATATATATATATATATATATATATATATATATACATATAAATGTACATATATATGGATCTTCCGTCACGCCCGAACCCGCATGGCATGACACACGGGGTAAACCTGGTCGTGCCAACCACCCCGAACCGGACCGTCCATCCACCCGAACTAACACGGCACAGCCGTGCTATCGGCCCCGAACCTGGCTGTCCGTCCACCAAAACCAGCACAGCACGGTGAGTGGGTAGTCCAGATCAACCCGACCCAGCAAGGCAAGGTGCACAGGCCGTGCCATCCGGCCTGAACCGGACCGTCCGTACGCCCGACCCAGCAAGGCACGGAGCGCGGGCAGTCCCGACCGTCCCGAACGGGACTGTCTGTCCACCCGAACCCGCACAGCATGGAGTGTGGGCATCCCGACCGACCCTAACAGGACTGTCCGTGCACCCGAAATCGCATGGCACGGTGAGCGGGCAGTCCCAGAAGTGCCATCTGCCCCAAACCACACCGTGCATCCTATCAGTCCCAAACTGGACAGTCCGTCCACTTGAACCAGCAAGGGACGGTGCGTGAGCAGTCCCGACCGTCCCGAACTCGACCGTTAATCTGCCAAAACTTGCACGATACAGTGCTTGGGGCAGCCCCATACGTGCTCCGTGCCTTGCAAGTGCAGTGCCATCCGCCCCGAACTGGACCATCCGTCAGCCCGAACCCGCACGGCATGGTGCATAGGCAGTGTCATCCGACCCAAACCGGACAGTCCATCCGCCAGCCTGGACTGCCCGCCCGCCCCAAACAGCGCCGTCCATCTGTCATGCCTTGCGGGATCGGGTGGACGAATGGTCCGGTTCTGGGCGGATGACACTGACCGCGCACCGTGCCGGACGATCCGTCCACCCAAATCCGCACACAATCCGGTTCGGCGAGGTCGGGACTGCCCGCGCACAGTCCGGTTCAGGGGTAGTACTATCTGCCCCAAACCGGACCATCCATCCGCCCGAACCCATAAGGCACGGAGCGCGAGCAGTCCCGACCGCCCCGAACCAGATCGTCCGTCTGCCCGAACCAGCTTGGCACAGCGCGCGGGCAATCTCGGTCGTGCTATCGGCCTTGAACCGGACAGTGCCATCCGCCCCGAACAAGACCATTCGTTCGTCCGAACCCGCATGGCACTTTGCGCTGGAAGTGCCATCGTCCCAGAACCAGACCATCCCTCCGTCCGAGCCTGCAGGGTACAGAGCGCGGCTAGTCTAGACTGCTCCGAACATGGCCGTTCATCCGCACGATCCGGCATGGCATGGTGTGTAGGCAGTCTCAATCGCTCCCAACCGTACTGTCCATCTGCTAAAACCCGAACAACACGGTGCGCAGGCAGTCCAGGCTGTGCTATTGGCTCCGAACTGGACTGTCCGTCTACCCAAATGGCAAGGCACGGTGTGGGGCAGTGCCATCTACGCCGAACCATATCGTTCATCCTCCATAACCGGCCTGGACATCCACCCCAATCCGGACAATTCATCACTCCCGAACCTACACGGCACAATGCACGGGCAGTCCTAGCTGTGCCATCCGCCCCGGACCGTCCGTCAAAACACTCAAGGCACAGTGCATAGGCAGTCCATGCCTTGCCATCCACCTCGAACCAGACAGTCCGTCCGCCAGAACCCGCACGGCACGGTGAGCGGACCAGTCCTAGCCATGCCATCCACCTCGAATCGGAGAGTTCGTCCGCCCCGAACCGGACCGTCCGTCTGCCCAAATCAGCACGGCACGGCCGTGCTATCGGCTCCGAACCTGGCCGTCCATCCACCAGAACCCGCACAACATGGTGAGTGGTTTCTCCCTAGCATCCCGACCGAGCAAAGCAAGGTGCACGGGCCGTCCCATCCGGCCTGAACCAGACCGTCTGTCCGCCCGACCCAGCAAGGCACGGAGGGCAGGCAGTCCCGACTGCCCCGAACGGGACTGTTCATCATCCCAAAACTATGTGCCCAGAAGGATCGCAAGCATGCGACAACTCTACACAGCAGTCCGAAGAAGAGATGGACACAGAGGTCGAGGCTGAAGTAGAAGTCGACATAACCGAAAAAGCCCTCAGCAGGGGAGTCTCTGTACAGAGGCTACTAAAATAACTACATGAAGAAGGCAACCCGACAGTTGGATTACTTGGAGAAGAATCTGGAAGGTTCGAATACTATGTTCTATATGAGAAACCGAAAATGAAAAAAATTAGTCCCAAGATCAAAACTGAATCAAAAGGAAACACTAGAATCGACGATCGTGCCAACAGGATGTGACGACCCTATCCTATCCCAAATGGATGGATGGATCTTGCATCTCCATGATCAATGGGCAAATCAAGAATTTCACTTCGAATTTCGGACCTCAACATCCTGCTGCTCATGGTGTTTCACGATCAGTATTGGAAATGAATGGAGAAGTGGTGGAACGTGCGGGGATCACTTCAGTGCGGCACGAAGTCGCTGACGCTGAGTAGGCTCCTATGCCTCCCTCCCTGCCCTACACAGTCCCCCAGCAGGGTGGGGGTTCCGTAGTGCGTCATGCGCACCGGGCAGATGGGGCGCGTCAAGCAACTCGACGCGAACCACCCTACCGTTTGTTCCGGTCTCGAAGGGAGAAGTTGTGAAGGTGGCCTCGTTATCCACACATCCGGTCGGATGAATAGAGGTGCTTTCCGCAAAAACCCTGGATTTTCACGAGCGTTGGCGGGTCCTGGAGTGCCCGTCGATGGGCTCCCGAGCATACCCCGGGGTGATCATCACCACCTGCACCTCACATCGTCTGCAAAGTGGAACGTGTAACCCGCCTGCTGCGCAAGTCAACCTTCGCACCTACAAGGCACAGTGCGGGCAGGTTATCCCGACGCCCCCTTTTGACTGCCGCTCGGGGATGTAGTTGTAGATATATGAGTCGTCATGGGGTCGTTGGCTCCACCTGTTATCTCCTTATATGACATGCTGTTGTCGTCGCCATATTCAAAATGTCACTTAGTCATATCTGCCTCGCTGCGGGTCAAAACCTCCGAAAGTGAACGAGGACTTCATTCAGTGACTCCGTGATCTCCCTCTGAACGATCAGAATAAGGTAAAGCTTGAAGATAAGTTTTGTACTCTAGTCTTTCGGCTAGTCTTTCGGCCGAAAGTGCCGGCTAGTCTTTTGGCCGGATCCCCCTGAAAACCGTACGTGTGGGTCTCCCTGCATGCGGCTCACGCCATTTGAGGTGGCCCAACCCAGCATTCATTCGCAAATCCTTTATCGAAATTGAGATTGCTCGACCTCGGAAGCGGAGTCGCGTGTAGGCAGCGCTGTCTGTCTACTGTTGACTTTGTATATTCCGGCGATCCATTGGCTCGCTCCCTCCCTCGTTTTCCGACGAATGACGAATGAATGAGCTGCTCAGACCTTCCATTTCTATCAAATGACTCAGCCTTCCCTGGCTCTTCCACCGTCCAGGCTCCCTTTCCTCCCTATGCTCACCCGGCACGGGCCTACCATGCTTCACGCCTGCGGCGCTTTCGCCAGACGGTCTTTGCCAGTAGTGCCATCCTCCCCGCAGGCTATCTGTATGGGTGGGTTGTCCCGTCGCTGCTACATTCTTTTCGGCGCTATGTCTCCCAAAAAAGAAAGTGGTTGACTTGCACAGCAGGCGGGTTACACGTTCCACTGTGCAGACGATGTGAGGTGCAGGTGGTGATGATCACCTCGGGGTATGCGCGGGAGCCCATCGACGGGCACTCCAGGACCCGCCAACGCTCGTGAAAATCCAGGGTTTTTGCGGAAAGCACCTCTATTCATCCGACCGGATGTGTGGATAACGAGGTCACCTTCACAACTTCTCCCTTCGAGACCGGAACAAACGGTAGGGAGGTTTGCGTCGAGTTGCTCGACGCGCCCCATCTGCCCGGTGCTCATGACGCACTACGGAACCCCCACCCTGCTGGGGGACTGTGTAGGGCAGGCAGGGAGGCATAGGAGCCTACCCACCGTCAGCGACTTCATGTCGCACTGAAGTGATCCCCGCACGTTCCACCACTTCTCCATTCATTTCCAATACTGATCATGAAACACTATGAGCAGCAGGATGTTGAGGTCCGAAATTCGAAGTGAAATTCTTGATTTGCCCATTGATCATGGAGATGCAAGATCCATCCATCCATTTGGGATAGGATAGGGTCGTCACATCCTGTTGGCACGATCGTCGATTCTGGTGTTTCCTTTTGGTTCAGTTTTGATCTTGGGACTAATTTTTTTCATTTTCGGTTTCTCATATAGAACATAGTATTCGAACCTTCCAGATTCTTCTCCAAGTAATCCAACTGTCGGGTTGCCTTCTTCATGTAGTTATTTTAGTAGCCTCTGTACAGAGACTCCCCTGCTAAGGGCTTTTTCGGTTATGTCGACTTCTACTTCGGCCTCGACCTCTGTGTCCATCTCTTCTTCGGACTGCTGTGTAGAGTTGTCGCATGCTTGCGATCCTTCTGGTGCTATATTCTCGAACTGTAGTGCCTCCTCTGATCTGTTTGAAGCAGCGAGGCTGGGTAACTCTTTTTCTAAAAGTTTACTCATGCTTTCTAAGAGATCAACTTGTTTAGGGGTTGCTTCCCTAATAATTCCCTCATTGAGGGTTGTTATATAATCCAAGCAAACTTTTCAAAGCCTTGAGTTCTGATTCTTGTTTTATTACAAGATTTGGTAAGTTCCCCATGTGCCTATGGAAGACACGTCGAGTTCCAATTCCCAGATTTGCCTTCTTGTGAGCTCGTCAGGCTCCATTTATTTCGGAATAAAATAGGGGTGGGATTTCCAACTTGGGAAAGCTCGTTATTTTTTGCTTGAGCATGTGATGGGCGAGATCACGAATCTCTTCCGCTAAGTATGGGTTCTGTCGTGATATCTCCCAGGTTAGAATGGCATCCTCTTTGAGTAGTAATGCCTGCAACAGGATCCATTAAAATCGAATATCTGGTCGTAACATCTTTCCCAGTTTGTGTAGATACCTGGCTGATATCCCACGAACACGACAAATACTGCTGGAGCAGGAACACTATTTGCTACATAGCCTTCCCCTTATCGTTCTTCTGCAAAATAAATTAATAAATTACTAATATTTAGTAATTACTTATTCTTTACTTGTTAGGTCGGCTTAGGTAATTTACGATAAAATTATCCTTTCCTTTAACGTGCTCGATCTCGAAAGAGTATTGGGCTATCTCATTATACCATTGCATGCGTTTCCTAGAGGTTTTTCTTGTATTTACTAGAAAATCCCTAACGGCCTTTTTATCTGTTCTAATAATAAAATATTCAGGTGCAAGAAATATTTGAAATTTCTGCAGGGCTAATTTTGTAGTGTATAGTTCCTTCTCGAGTATTATCCATTATAACTCGTTCGGTTTGAATTTTCCAAAGTTGTGCCCACAAAGTCTCTCATATTTTAATATCTTTTGTGGTATGTTTTTTTTTCTGAGTCTGATTCCATTCTGAGATAGGGGTGGATCCTCTTCGTCCCAATTTTCTTTCAGGATTGCTTTTAGTGCACATCCCTAATACACATCCGACACATCAGTATCTAAAATCAGTTTATCTCTTGTCTTTGGTAGGTAGACTTCCGGTGCCTTTTCGGCGAGCTGCTTAATTTGTCTTAGGACAATTTTATCTTTGTCTGTCAAGATAAAATCTTGATTTTTGTTCAGCTTCTTTAGTAGAGCTATATCTTCCTTTGTAACTGCTTTTTATCTTTTATCTCTTCGGGAAATTCCTTAATTTTCGAAATGATATGTTTTTGTAGTTGAATGCCATCTTTGTCTAGGATAATTCCAAGAAATTCTATTGACTCTTTTTCGATTTCTATCTTTTTTGGAGAGAGTATTATCCCGTGTCTTTTAAATATGTCACTAATGATCCTTAAGTGTCTCTTATGATCTTCTTTTGTTTTTGAAAAAACCAAAATGTTATGAATGTATACGACACAGAAATCCTTTGAGTTATTAAAGATTGAGTTCATCTATCTTTGAAATATCTGTGGTGCGGTGTTTAACCCAAATGGCATGACATTCCAGTGAAAGTGTCCTCGTGGCATACTAAATGTTGTTAGTAGTTTCGATTCCTCCGTCATTTTTAGTTGCCAAAAACCAGACTTACAGTCGAACTTACTGAATACTCTGGACCCTTTCGTTAAATTTATTAGGACTTCCTTTCTTGGGATAAAATACCCATTGAATTTCAGGTTTTGGTTTAGTCTTTTGTAATTAATTACCATTCGTGACTTTTTTCTTTTTAATTCATTAAGATTTCTAACCATGAATGCTAGACTAGAGTGAGGGCTAGTGGTTTTCTCTATTAGGCCTGTACTTAAAAGTTCACTTATTTGATTATCGAATTCATCTATATCTTGCCTAGTATAGAGCATGGGTTTTAATGATTATATTGTTGTCTTTTAACTGAACTTTTCAAAATCTTGGGCTTCGATCCCATAACTTTAATGGATTATAACTAAAATTTTCGCTAAGTGTTTTATAAAGCCAGTGGGTTTGATCTAGCTCATAAATTGCTTCGCATCTTTTTGATGGGTTTTCACTATCTGGAATACTTTTAGGGGGGGAAAATCTTCTGTACATTTATATCTAGGTCTCTCTAAGTGTGGCATGTCGACCCTTTGGGATTGGTTACCCTCTTGTTGATGTAAAGACACCATATGTTTTTCTACAATCATTGGTAAATACTCTCCAATAAAATTGTTTCCTAAAACCATGTCCTCATTCATATGTGGAAAACACAAAAGTTTTGGTATAATGAATTTTTTATCATTAAGCCAAATTTCCACGTTCTTGGCTTTGTTTTGGATAGTTGTTTTATGCGCACTGATCCCTGTTATTTTAATTGGATATTTCATTGGCTCCCATTTTTCTAGTGGTATGGCATTTTCTTGACAAGAACAAACTGTAGCCCCCTGTATCTAGTAGTGCATGTAATGAATATTGTTTATAACCCTTAAATCTGAATGTTCTTTTAACATAATTAAACCTTCTTCCTTGTTTTGGAGCAAAGATTATCTCATCAAATCATATCGTATATTCCTCTTCTCTGTTAAGGAGTTCTTCAGAATTTAAGATAACATCTTCAACTGTTCTTTCTACATCATCAATATCACTTTGGTAACTATTCTCTATTGGTTTAGTTTGTAGGAGATCTTGGATGTTGTTTTCCTTCACTATTTCTTTATCCTTTTTAATTATACTATTTATTGCATTTGTCGTTTCTTCTTCACTACTTTCTCCCATTTTTACTAGAATATTGCTGTTATTTTCTTTATTTGCCTTTTCGTCCTATTTAGTTTTGATATTGGGTTCAACCTTTTCTTGATTAGACTTTTATAACCAAAATGACTTAGTAAATCCTTAAATTTTTTATAGACTTCCTTGAGTTGTTCAGTTGGATCTTCTTTGGATTCTAAAGGTATGTTGGGATTTTTACCTTGTTCTTTTAATCTTTCTATTCAAAGAACTACCTCATCAAATTTTTTTTTGGAATACCTTGGTGTGTTCATAATATCATATATATCATTATACTTGATGTCGTATGGACTATAATCCGCTCTACATATCTCGCAATTGTAAAATATGCCGGTAACCATCTAAGATGTTAGTGGGTAACTAGCTCTGAGCAGCCTATGGTGCCAAAACCGTCTCCTGAGGGTCTTCCTACAAATACCTATCGGCGGCAACAAAAGGATCACTTTCGAAATTTGGGCTTTATGGTTACTCAAATCTAGTAGGGGATACTTAAAATGAAACTAGGACAGTAATCATGCAAGTTGTGAGATAATATAGGTCCGTGTTAAAGTCAATTTGATACCATATAAATTCTATTTATGCTATAAATCCTTTCCCAAATTTTTCCTAATTTTTCTGATTTTTACTTGATTTTTTCGGATTTTGCTACAGTGACATTTTCTAATTTTCGAGGGATTTTTTGCTACAGTAACTTTTTGATCGATTTTTTACGAATTTTTTGAAAATAAATCTACAAAAATTAAAACAAACATAGAGATTTATCTAACACACCAAAACAAATACAGTTTATTTCATAAAAATTCAGAACATACAGTACATACCGGAACAGTAGCCATCACACCAGAGACTCTTTGTACAGACTGCTGACCCCTATCGCCCAAAAAGGAACGCCACCGAGCTCTGATACCAGAATGAGTATTGGAGATGTGTGTGACAGTAGTAGTAGTAGTGTATTCTAGTATCAGAGCCTCAGGGGCGTTCCTTTTTGGGCGGTAGGGGTCAGCAGTCTGTACAAAGAGTCTCTGGTGTGATAACTACTGCTCCGGTACGTACTGTATGTTCTGAATTTTTATGAAATAATCAGTATTTGTTTTGGTGTGTTAGATAAATCTCTATGTTTGTTTTATTTTTTGTAGATCTATTTTTCAAAAAATTCGTAAAAAATCGCCAAAAAATCAAAAGTTACTGTAGCAAAAATCCCTCGAAAATTAGAAAATGTCATTGTAGCAAAATCTGAAAAAATCAAGTAAGAATCTGAAAAATTAGGAAAAACTTGGGGAAGGATTTATAGCATAAATAGCATTTACATGGTATCAAATTTACTATAACACCGACCTATATTATCTCACAACTTGCATGATTACTGTTCTAGTTTCATTCTAAGTATCCCCTACTAGATTTGAGTAACCTTAAAGTCTAGATTCCGAAAGTGAGTCCTTGGTTGCCGCGGATAGGCGTTTGTAGGGAGACCCTCAGGAGACGGTTTTAGACACCATAGGCTGTTCAGAGCTAGTTACCCGCTGACATCTTAGATGACTGCTGGCATATTTTGCAAATGCGAGATATGTAGAGCGGATTGTAGTCCATAAGATATCAAGTATAATGATATATATGATATGATGAACACACCAAGGTATTCCAAAAAAAAATTGATGACGTAGTTCTCCGAATAGAAAGATTAAAAGAACAAGTTAAAAATCCCAACATACCTTTAGAATCCAAAGAAGATCCAACTGAACAACTCAATGAAGTCTATAAAAAATTTAAGGGTTTAATAAGTCATTTTGGATATAAGTCTAATTAAGAAAAGGTTGAACCCAATAACAAAACTAAAGAGGACGAAAAGGCAAATAAAGAAAATAACAGCAATATTCTAGTAAAAAAGGGAGAAAGTAGTGAAGAAGAAACGACAAATACAATAAACAGTAAAACTAAAAAGGATAAAGAAATAGTGAAGGAAAACAATATTAAATATCTCCTGCAAACTAAACCAATAGAGAATAGTTACCAAAGTGATATTGATGATGTAAAAAGAACAGTTGAAGAGGTTATCTTAAATTCCGAAGAACTCCTTAACAGAGAAGAGGAATATACGATATGATTTGATGAGATAATCTTTGCTCCAAAATAAGGAAAAAGGTTTAATTATGTTAAAAGAACATTCAGATTTAAGGGTTATAAACAATATTCATTACACGCACTAGTAGATAAAGGGGACTATAGTTTGTTTTGTCGAGAAAATGCCATACCACTAGAAAAATGGGAGCCAATAAAATATCCAATTAAAATAACAGGAATCAGTGCGCATAAAACAACTATCCAAAACAAAGCCAAGAACGTGGAAATTTGGCTTAATGAGAAAAAATTCATTATACCAAAACTCTTGTGTTTTCCACATATGAATGGGGACATGCTTTTAGGAAATAATTTTATTGGAGAGTATTTACCAATGAATATAGAAAAACATATGGTGTCTTTACATCAACAAGAGGGTAACCAATCCCAAGGGGTCGACATGCCACTCTTAGAGGGACCTAGATACAAATGTACAGAAGATTTCCCTCCCCCCTAAAAGTATTTCAGACAGTGAAAACCAATCAAAAAGATGCGAAGCAATTTATGAACTAGATCAAATCCACTGGCTTTATAAAACACTTAGCTAAAATTTTAGTGAAAATCCATTAAAGTTATGGGATCGAAGCCCAGGATTTTATAAAATTCAGTTAAGAGAATAATATAATCATTAGGGTAAAACCCATGCTCTATACTAGGCAAGATATTGATGAATTCGATAATCAAATAAGTGAACTTTTAAGTACAGGCCTAATAGAGAAAACCACTAGCCCTCACTCTAGTCCAGCATTCATGGTTAGAAATTTTAATGAATTAAAAAGAAAAAAGCTACGAATGGTAATTAATTACAAAAGACTAAACCAAAACCTCCTTTTCTTCATCACCATCCTCTCTCACCCTCTCATCCTCTCCCATCCGTTTTGGCGGTTTTATATCTGCCGATCAATCCACCAACCACTTGTAGTTCTCCACCACTTATATGTATAATTAAGTGTGCCTGAGTGTATTTCCCTTTGTATTAGTTTTTTCTTCTGCATGAGTGTGTGACAGTAGTAGTAGTGTTTGGTGGATTGATCGGAGCCCCTCGAGCTTTGATACCAGATTGCTCCGATACCATAATACACTACTACTACTGTCACATACTGATGCAGAAGAAAAAGCTAATGCAAAGGGAAATACACTCAGGCACACTTAATTATACATATAGGTGGTGGAGAACTACAAGTGGTTGGTGGATTGATCGGCATGTAAAAAACATGCAAAACGGATGGGAGAGGATGAGAGGGTGAGAGAGGATGGTGATGAAGAAAAGGAGGCGTTGACGAGTTTAAGGTGTTATGGAAGCTTGCTGATATTTTAGCCGATTCACCTATTTGCTGATGTTTTTCCCATCCTTCGAAAGTCCATTTTATAGGCAAGCTTCCTTGCACGAGAAGTCTCTTCAATGTTGATATCTTGTCTCTGTCAGGAATCTTCACTGTTGATGTCTTGTCATTTTCAGGTGACAGAAATCTCTACTATTCACTATTCATGTCTAGTCATTGTCTGAAATATTCTCTATTAATGTCTTGTCAGAAGACTTGGAGCCGGATGCTTTTTTGATCAAGAATTTCTTCTTGATGAAGCTTTTGATGGGGCCCATACCTTTAATCCTGAAGGAGCTTTTAATCATGAAGTTGCCATGTTAGGCTATTTTTATCATATCATGCTACTTTTGTCATATCAGGCTTTGTTTATTTGTTTTCTTTTGTAGATAATTTTGTCGCCTTTGTTTGAGACCAGAGACTTCATAAGGAATTGTCAAATAATATGGAATTTTTAGCAAACCCCCAGCTATCAAAAGATTTGATTTGCCTTTACCAACTACCGTTTGAGTTGGGCTAGCCAAGCTATTCCTCTCAGCATGATGAGTTGTCAAGGATTTCATTTGGACTTATATGCCAAACTAGTCCTTTTAGTAGTTTTGGTTTCTACAGGATCCTTTTTTTTAGACTATATTTATATGAGATTTTTAATAATTGTAAAATTTACCAGAGGCTGAGATTTTTGCCAAACCTGGAGACGCAAGGTCGTCTTACCTTATTGACATAGCTGGAAGGTCCCAAGCTCAGATCTAGACACAAATTATTCTTGGCACTGGGATCTTCTTGATTATCTCTAGCTCTATGTGTCCTCGTGTGCCCTCCAAGTGCATTCCCGTTCATAAACTCGATTCCACAGATGGAACACTTGTGTACTTTAGGTTTCCTTTCTTTTTCATGTAGCTTTTTTGGCCTCGACCTTCTGTGGCTTGCCCGGTGGCCTCCGAGTGCGTTACGGAGATCGATGCTTCTGTCGACTTCTACTTCTTTGACCATCCTGTCTCTGGGAGTGTTGCGCACCTGCAAATCTTCCTTTGCCAAGATCCTGAACTGCAATCTTGATTCAATGAGGATGAGTAGCTTCTTTGTGATCCTTGCCTTATATACTGCTTGATGATTTTTAGCTGTACGATTTATTCTTTGGTGTAATTTCCAGGCTTCTTTTAGCTCGGGAATCTTTGTCTTATTACTTTTGTTTCTTCTGTATGAAGTGATATAGCATTCTTACAGGGGTAATGATGTCTGTGGAATACCTGTTTATATTATTTATCCCGTATTGTGTATATACCTGGTTGGTATTCCACGTATACAATAAATGCTGCTGAAATACTATTTGTTATGGCTCTCACCATGTTTCTCTTCTTCAAAATCATGATTGATATATCATTATTGTTTTCCTTTATTAAGAATTTATTATTATTATTTATTTGTTTTTTGATGTATCCTGAACTAGAGGCTATTTTTCTTCCGTCTGCATCTCTTATCGTTGAGTTACTTAATCCTGACGTTAGGAGTGTGACTATATCTGACTCGTTGATTATTATAGGGATTATCTCAAACTCTGAATTGCTCTTATATCTGCAGGGCACTATATCGAAAAGGGTGATTTTTTTCCAATGTAGACTTCTAAATTTTGCTTTATCATTTTTTGAGCATCTTCTCCTTTTTTAGGACAGTGTCATTTTTCGTTATATATAAAATACTTGCATTCCCTTTTACCCACTAGTGTAGAGGATTCATCATACTTCGGGATGTACTTGTTACTCTTAATAAATCTCCTTTTGTTTTTCCACGGTTTTCTAGGTAGGTAGACCTTTTGAGGATTTTCAGTTTACTGTTTTAAAACTCTTTTATCTTCATCTGTCCAGATAAAACCTCAATTTTTATCTACTTTTTTCAATAGTAGTTTTTCTTGCCTTTTATCCTTTACTCTTTTTTCAAATGGTTTTGGTTTTTTCCTTTTTCCTCTTTTCCATCTTTCGTTGTTACAGTATTTCCTCTTTTTAGGAAAGTTACTGGTTATGTTTTTTATTTCTTTATAAGATTCTATATTAAGCGCATAGGGAATATAGTGTCTTAGATTGTTTTCTTTCTTGATTTGTTTTAGGTAATCTAGGTATCTGTTTTGTGTTATAGTATCGCATAGACTTGGGAGCTTGTGAAGGAACAGATCAACCCAGTTTTGTGTCTTATCGTGTTCTAAGTATCTTGAGAACGTTTTGCAGATTTCTTCGAATTCGCATATATCACATAATTCAATTTTAGATATTACACGGAAGATTATTTCCTTATTTATTATTCCACATAAATTTTCTTTTATGAGGTCAATGGTGGTATCCTCAGATCCAACGGTTTTGTCGTTTTCAACCCACTCCTTTTGCGAATTTATCCATTGTTTCATCCATAGCAAAATATCTCCTTGTAATGTTCTCGTAATGTAATTGGCAGATCTCTTATTGTCCCATGATCCTTTATGATTTGTGATTACGACGGTTAGGGATTGCGTCCAGTCATTTATATTGTTGAAATGTCCTTTGGACAAATCTAGATTACCAATCTTTTCCATTTTAATTCACTCGAGTCCATTGTGGATTTACTATCTTCTCTGACATATATCAGTTTATTGTCAGATTTAATATTTTCTTTAGATTCTGTCTTGTACTCATCATTTGCAGACATTCTACAGTCTTCATTCTCTGAGTTCATGATGCTGCCATTTTCTAGGTTTTTGTCTAAGTCGTATATTCCAGGGTCTCTTCATTCTCTGAGTTCACGATGCTGCCATTTTCTAGGTTTTTGTCTAAGTCGTATATTCCAGGGTCAAACTCGAAATAGTGCAACAAATCTCTTTATATTGGAGGTATGTCTCTAGAATATTATTCCCTAGATACCCTTTCTCTTGAATTGTTTTATTCTGATCCCTATACAACTCTTTCCAGCAATTAATTACCTCAAGTATTGAGTCGTATTCTTGTCTGGAGTATATTTTCTCGGCTCACATCATATCAACTTGTTGACTTGGATTTTTTTGTTTTGAACTAGTTCCTAATCTGTAATGTGATTTAACTTTCTTACTTCTTCCTTTATTTCTTTTATTTGCTCAGGAACATAAATTATCAGATCGTATCCTATCGTACATTCTTCTTCTTCATCAAAAGATTTTTCAGAACTCAAGATGAATTTTTCATTTGTTCTTTCTACCTTAGATTCATTTCCTCGGTAACTATTCTCTATTTGACTTTGTGAGGAACCACTTTGGTTATTATTATCTTTTTGGTCACTGACTTGTGATATGTTTCTATATCTAACTTCCTTAGGGAGATTACCATTATTTTCTATATTTACCTTTTCGACTTCTTTAGTTATTTTATTTATGGTATTGGGTTCGATTTCTTTCTGGTTCGGTTTATATCCAAAATGACTTAGGAGACCATTAAATTTTTTATAGACTTCTTTGAGTTGTTCAGTTGGATCTTCTTTGGATTCTAAAGGTATGTTGGGATTTTTACCTTGTTCTTTTAATCTTTCTATTCGGAAAACTATCTCATCAAAGTTTTTTTTGGAATACCTTAGTGTGTTCATCATATCATATATATCATTATACTTGATGTCATATGGACTACAATCCGCTCTACATATCTCGCAATTGCATAATATGCTGGTAGCCATCTAAGATGTCAGTGAGTAACTAGCTCTGAGTAGTCTATGGTGCCTAAAATCTTCTCCTGAGGGTCTCCCTACAAACACCTATCCGGGGCAACAAAGGGATCACTTTCGAAAAAAGGAACGCCCCCGAAACAGTATTCTCGTATCAGAGCCCGGGGGCATTCCTTTTTGGGCGAGAGGGGTCAGCAGTCTGTACAAAGAGTCTCCGGTGTGATGGCTACTGTTTCGGTATGTACTGTATGTTCTGAATTTTTATGAAGTAATCTGTATTTATTTTGGTGTGTTAGATAAATTTCTATATTTTATTTTTTGTAGATCTATTTTCGAAAAATTCATAAAAAATCACCAAAAAATCAAAAAGTTACTTTAGCAAAGTTACTATAGCAAAAATGCCTCGAAAATTAGAAAATGTCACTGTAGCAAAATCCGAAAAAATCAAGTAAAAATCAGAAAAATTAGAAAAATTTTGGGGAAGGATTTATAGCATAAAAAACATTTACGTAGTATCAAATTAACTGTAACACCGACCTATATTATCTCACAACTTGCATGATTACTGTCCTAGTTTCATTCTAAGTGCCCCTGCTAGATTTGAGTAACCTTAAAACCCAGATTCCGAAAGTGATCCCTTTGTTTCCGCGGATAGGCGTTTGTAGGGAGACCCTCAAGACGAGTTTAGGCACCATAAGCTGCTCAGAGCTAGTTACCCACTGACATCTTAGATGGCTACCGGCATATTTTGCAATTGCAAGATGTGTAGAGCAGATTGTAGTAAATACGACACCATGTATAATGATATATATGATATGATGAACACTCCAAGATATTCCAAAAAAATTTTTTATGAGATAGTTCTCCGAATAGATAGATTAAAAGAACAAAGTAAAAGTCCCAACCTAACTTTAGAATCCAAAGAAAATTTAACTGAACAACTTGAAAAGGTCTATAAAAAATTTAAGAGTCTACTAATTCATTTTGGATATAAATCAAACCAGGAAGAAGTCAAACCTAATAATAAAAAAATTGAAGAAGACGAAAAGGTAAATGAAGAAAGTTATAGTAATCTTCCTATAAAAGAGAAAAATGAATGTAATAACCTATCACAAGTCAGTAACCAAAAAGATAATAATAATCAAAGTCGTCTCTCACAAAGTCCAATAGAAAATAGTTACCAAGAAAGTAGATATAAGGTAGAGAGAACAAATGAAGAATTCATCTTGAGTTTGGACAAAAAAGAAGAGTGTATGATAAGATACGATGAAGTAGAGGAAGCGGTAGGAAAGTTAGATCAAATTGACAGATTAGGAACTAGTTCAAAACAAGATAAACTAAGTCAACCAATTGATATGATGCAAGCCAAGAAAACATACTCCAGACAAGAATACAACTCAATACTTGAGATAATTAATTGCTGGAAAGAGTTGTATAGGGATCAAAATAGCACTATTCAAGAGAAAATCTATCTAGTGAATAGGATAAAAGAGACATACCTCCAACATAAAAATTTGTTACACCACTTCAAGTTTGACCCTGAGATATACAACTTAGATGAAGACCTAGAAAATGAGAGTATCACGAAACCAAAGAATGAAGATTGTGGAATGACTACAAATGATGAGTGCAGGACATAATTTTAAAAAAGTATCGAATCTGACAATAAACTGATTGATTTAATGGAAAGTGACCTAAGGATTAGTGATCTAGATTTGCCCAAATAACATTTCAAGGATATAAACGACTGGGCACAATCCCTAACCATCGTAATCACAAATCATAAAGAATCATGGGACATTACAAGAATATTACAAGGAGATGTTTTGCTAAGAATGAAACAATTGATAAATTCGCAAAAGGAGTGGGATGAAAACAATAAATCAATTGGATATGAGGATATCCCCATTGACCTTATAAAAGAAAATTTATGTAGGTTAATAGATGACAAGGCTTATGAGAAAATAATCCTTTATGCAATATCTAATATTGAACTAATCAATATGCGAATTCAAAGAATACTGCAAAACGTTCTCACAATACTTAGAATAAAATAAGACACAGAACTGGATTGATCCGTTCCTTCACACATTTCCAAGTCTATGGGATACAAAAACCCAAAACATATATTTAGAATACCTAAAACAAATAAAGAAAGAGAACAATCTAAAACACTATATTCGAAATACAGAATCTTATAAGGAAGTGAAAAATGCAACAAGTAACTCTCCTAAAATGAAGAAATACTGTAATAACGAGAAATGGAAAAAAAAAAAGAAAGAAAAGACAAAAAAAAGAAAAGGATAAAAAGCAACAACAGAGCCTACTAGAACTGCTGAATTGTGGGGACAATTTTCAAAAGAAACTGTCCAAGCAAGAAAAGCCACTATCAAAAAAGATAAATAAAAATCGAGATTTTATCTGGACGGATGAAGATAAAAGAATTTTAAAACAGTAAGCTGAAAATACCCAAAAGGTTTACCCACCTAGACCAGTATCTAGAAAACCATGGAGAGACAAAAAGGGATTTATCAAGAGTAACAAGTATATCCAGAAGTGTGATGAATCCTCTACACAAATGGGTAAGAGAGAATACAAATATTTTAAATACAACGAAAGAGGGCATTGTCCTAAAAAAGAAGAAGATGCTTAAAAAATGATAAAGCAAAATTTAGAAGCCTACACTGAAAAAAAAAAATCTTCCTTTCCGATATAGTGCTGTGCGAACATAAGAGCAATTCAGAGTTCGAGATAATTCCTATAATGAACAACGAGTCAGATATAATCAACGCTAAGATTAAGCAACTTAACGTTAAGAGATGCAGTCGAAAGAAAAACGACCTTAATCTAGAATACATCAAAAAATAATAATAATAATAATAATAAGTTCTTAATAAAGAAAAACAATAATATATCAATCAAGATTTTGAAGATGAGAAACATAGTGAGAGCTATAACAAATAGTATTTCAGCGGCATTTATTGTATACGTAGAATATCAACCAGGACGGAATAAACACCTTTCAGTAGACATCATTGCTCCTGTAATTATGCTATATCACTTCAGACAGAAGAAACAAAAGTGATTAGACAAAGATTCCCAGAGCTAAAAGAAGCCTGGAAATTACAATAAAGAATAAATCGTACGGCTGAAAATCATCAAGCAGTATATAAAGCAAGGATCACAAAAAAGCTGCTCATCCTCACTGAATCCATATTGCAGTTTAGGATCTTTGCGAAAGAAGATTTGCAGGTGTGCAACATTTCCAGAGATAGGATGGTCAAAGAAATAAAAGTCGACAGAAGTATCGATCTCCGTAACGGTAAGAACACTATCCAACAACAATATAAACGAGTATTCAACTGTAAAATCTGCAGCAAACAATTCACTTCATTCCAAGCACTCGGAGGCCACCGGGCAAGCCACAGAAGGTCGAGGCCAGAAAATCTACATGAAATAGAAAGGAAACCTAAAATGCACAAGTGTTTCACCTATGGAACGAGTTTATGAACGGGAATGCACTTGGAGGGCACATGAGGACACATAGAGCTAGAGAAAATCAAGAAGATCCTAGTGCCAAGAATGGTCTGTATCTAGATCGGAGCTTGGGATCTTCCAGCTATGTCAACAAGGTAAGACGACCTTACATTTCCAGGTATGGCAAAAATCGCACTCTCTGGTAATTTATATAATTATCTGTAAGTATACTCGTATAAAAATATTATATAGATATAGCCTATTCAAAAAAAAAATAAGGGATTATGTAAAAACCAAAAACTGCTAAAAGGATTAGTTTGGCATATAGGTCCAAATGAAGTCTTTAACAACTCATCATGCTGAGAGAATAGCATGGCTAGCCCAACTCAAACGGTAGTTGGTAAAGGCAATTCAAATCGTTGATAGTTAGGAGTTTGCTAAAAATCCCATATCTTTTGACGATTCCTGAATGAGACAAGATTATCTACAAAAGAAAATAGACAAGTAGCCTAACATGGCAACATCAAAAGCTTCATCAAGACGAAGCTCTAGTTCAACAAAGCATACGGCTCCAAGTCTTCTGACAAAGACAAGACTTCCACAGGAAGATTCCTAACAGAGACAAGACGTCAACAGTGAAGACTCGTGACGAGACTTCTACAGCAAGATTCTCGAGAGGCTTCTCATGCAAGGAAGGTTGTCTATTAAAAGGGGCTTCCGAAGGATGAGAAGATCATCAGCAAATCGCGAATCGGCTAAAACATCAGTAAGCTTCCATAACACCTTAAACTCGTCAACGCCTCCTTTTTTTCATCACCATCCTCTCTCACCCTCTCATCCTCTCCCATCCGTTTTGCCGGTTTTACGCCTGCCGATCAATCCACCAACCACTTGTAGTTCTCCACCACCTATATGTATAATTAAGTGTGCCTGAGTGTATTTTCCTTTGTATTAGCTTTTTCTTCTGCATCAGTGTGTGACAGTAGTAGTAGTGTATTCTGGTATCTTGCATGAGAAGTATCTTAAAAATCTTGCTGTAGAAGTCTTGTCACAAGTCTTCACTATTGACGTCTTATTTCTGTCAGGAATCTTGCTGTAGAAGTCTTGTCGCAAATCTTGATGTCATGATTTTGTACTGTTGATGTTTTGTCGCTGCCAGGAATTTTCACTGTTGATATCTTGTTTTTGTCAGAAGCTATGGAGCTTGATGCTTTGTTGTACAAGGGTTTCTTCTTGGTGAAGTTTTTGATGGTGCCCATACATTTAATCTTTCTTTTCTTTTTGATATATTAGGCTCCCCTTGTCTTGTTGTTGTAGAGAATCTATCAACTATGATGTCTTTTGGTTCTTTTCTTGTGAAGCCTTAGCTTGGGGGATCCGATGCTTAGATCCATAGAACATTTGAGATTTTTTTTATATATTATTTTTACATATCCATTCGAACTCTATTAGGATATCTAAATTTTTCTGGTTGAAAGCTATATCTTGTAACAGTTTCATTGCTCTGTGGTTCTGTCCTTTCGGAATGCTAAACTTTGCATGATAGTCTTTCATGGAACTATCCTTCTTCCATCTGTCATGATTGAGTAGCTGCTAATATTTTTGATAAGCTTTCTTGCTTTGTCGACCAGCTTGATAAAACTGCTATACCAGAAATAAATATAATTGACTCCTTTGATGTTGTATTTGGGGTCAAATTTCTGCCATTGCTCAGGATAGCCGAATATCCATATTTGATATGGCTAGAAAAATTTTGTCTCTTCACTCCACCCAAGCATGCTGAATATTTGGAAGGTGAACAAATGGTGATAATTAATGCTTGTGGCTAGTTTGCGGGTGAAAAATCTTAACATTGCTGGTAGTTTGCACCATTCATATTCTCCTCGTAGTCTGAAGCATAGCTGGCTTATAAGCCCCCATTCGACTCCTTGGATATCCCACATTCCTTCTTTCTTGAATTTAAAAGCTTCGGGTAGTTATTTCGGGCGAGGATAATATCTGTTCTATTTTTTGACAAAATTCTCCTTATATTTTCTTTCTGATCGAGCGTCATTGTTTTGAAAAAGATTTTTTCGGGAAATGCCTGTCTAGCTTCCTCAAGAATTTGTACTCTTTTTGTCTTTTTTGACACAATCATTTCTTTTCCTTTCTTCGGGTTTTCCTGTAAGATGGTTAGTACATAATTATTTACTCATATGAAAAATTACTACTAATAACTGAACTCGACAGCTCCTTCGACAGCCTCTTCCCGAGACGTCGACCCGGGCATGAGAGGTATACTGAGTTTTTGGCTTATTTTTTTAATGTTGGGGCTCAACTTTTGATCTTCTCCTAGTAGTCGTGACAGCACTGGCTCTCTTATTTCTTCCCTGGTAATAGATCTCCTGGCTACTCTCTACTTTTTCTTTCACTATTGCTTCTTGTTAGTAAAGTTTGTTTTGAATTATTATTAATATATAGGCTGTTTCCAGAACTTTGTATTTCTACCTCTCCAAAGTGTTTTGATTCTTCAGTTTGTATTAAATCTTCGAGAAACCATTGTCTTGGCACCGTGAGATCCTTTATATTCATTAGTCGGGGTTTGATTTCTTCCTCAAAAGGTTTTGGTTCAAATATTTCGATTATTTCTCTTTGATTTGAAACTGTTCTTGCCTCTGTGGTCTGGGTCAATTCATGAATCGTCGTATATTCTATGGCCAGATCGTGTGAGTTGGTTTTCATGTTCATTCCTTAGGTCTTAATTTTTAGTCGTATAGTATCTTTTATGTTTGGGCCAGATATAGAGATAAGTAGTTGGGTCCGATATTGAACCATACAGTTTGATTTACTAGATTGGATTGGAAACCTCCTATTAGTGCTTGGTGGCAATTGGTGAACCGATTGTCCATTACGAATGTAATTATAGGGATGTCTATGCCAGCTCTAAACAGTGCATTAATTTTGATTTGAATTAGGCCAACGTGGATATAGCGAATTTCCGGGTATTTCTTTTTCCATCTTCGTACCTTTTCACGACTAAAGATAGGAATGTCTACTCTTCCTCCGGCTGACAGATTTGCTGTTGTGTTTTCGTTAAAATTTTTTATTATTCTCCTGGAAAAGAAATTGAACCGTGAAATTTTGTAAATTTATGTTTTCTTTATTTGTTGATGTTTTTTCATTCTATCGATGTCCTCTGGACTAAAAATTGTTTCTCTTCTGACTACGTCTCCTAATATTATATTGTCCAGTTCTGATACCGGAGGTGTGATAGGACTTAATTCTTCGTTCATCATAAAAACTAGTTCGGCGTCTGAATCATCTTCGACCTCAAATTCATATAGTATTATATATGTTGGCAAGATTTCTTCACCTAAACAGATTTCAAGTTCTTGTTTCTCCATATATTTTATCATTTTTTGAGCATTTTTTCCTTGCTTAGGACAGTCTCTAGCAAAATGTCCTTCTTCATCACATACAAAGCATCTGCAACTCTTTTGGTCCTTTTGTGCAGAGGATTCCTCGTCCCTCTTTCTAACATATTTATTGCTTCTGACAAATCCTCTACTCCTTGTCCACGGTTTCCATTGAAATCTTTTTCTAAATGTTGTTTTTGGCCTTTTCTCACTTCTTATTTTCCATTTTTCGTAAATTATTTTTTTACAGCACCTTCTTCTTTTAGGAGAGTTACTTATTGTTTCTTAATTTTCTTGTAGGATTTTATATTAAGACAGTTGTCCTATATTATTTTAAGCGCATAGTATATGTGGTGCCCCAAATTATCCTTCTTCTTAGGCTGGATCGATTCGTTTTGTTGTTGAAGGAGACCGATTCTACAAATGGAAGGGCTTTGTTTTCACCCACACATCCCTAGTCGACGCATTCTCTGCTAAGAGTTGAGTACGACAAAAACCTTCCACGGCGAATTGGGTTCTGGTGACTCAAATGGCATGACTCTGAACGAAAGACGTCGCTCGTGGATGGTCTTCGCTTAGACCATTTCATTCAATTCGTCATACTTTTCAGTCCCTTTGTGCTGTGAACCTTCTTCTGTTGGTAGTCCTTTTTCTATTGATTTTGAACCTCACATATACCGATCATCTTGTTCGACTTCCGAAATGTGTTACCTAGGGCGTAGCAAGCGCCGTCGGCCTCATTTAACCAGTGTGCCCACGTGACAAAAAGAGCATCGGTAAAGTACTGGAAGGGATTTTATCGGGCTGTAGCTACGGAGCAATTGCGACGGGATTTCTTTCCGACGCCATCGACTTTTTTTTATAGTCTCATAACAAACAATATAATATACCGAAACACCTTTCGTAAAAAAGAAAGAAAAGGAATCAGATGCATAGCCGGAAAGAGGTGGAAGATTTCACATAGAACCACAAAGAAAGAAGGATTGTGAGCCTTCACCAAAGCAGACAAAGTCGAACCCAAGCTGGATATCGATAAAGACTGAAACAGAAGGGGGAAAGAAAAGTCCAATACTCGACAGTAAACCAGAATAATGAGACAGGAGAAAAAAAGGTTCGAAAAGGCTTCAAGCCTAGAACGATCGTTTTGATGCAGTTTAGGTCAAAGGCAAAGGCCACACACAACCAATATCGAGCAGCGACTCAATAAGTGCGCAATGATGTCTCTGTCTTAGTTTACACTTCCTATTTTCATGACAGGACTTCGTCGATGATAGAACTTCAAGCCAAAAAGCCCGCGATCCACTATAGGCGGGGGCAGTTGTGGTTCACGTCGTGAATCATGCGCAGTAGCAACTTCGAATTGCATAGATGCATAGAATCTCTTCCTTCTTTGCCGCTCTGAAAGTCGACGAAAGGAATCGCTACTTCTTTAGGTGACGGAAGAGTTTCAGTCTCCCTCCGTAAGCCAATGAACTCTCTTTATACATTTTTTTGTCTCCGACAATCTCTCTTGCTGATGAAAGACATTGTGATATTCGGCCAATTTGCTTCTCAGAAGTGTCAGATTGTCAAGAGAAAGACCTCCACAAGGCGCCTCCAGCTTCTATAAGTCATGAATTTCCGGCCGAAGCTCTATGGAAGAGGTTCCCGACCACCGGGATATTGAGTGCTGCTTTCGTTGCCGTCAGACGATGGAATTCACTCGGACAAGCCTGGGCCATTGAAAGGCCAAGCATTCCTAACGAACTTCCCGACGATTGTTCATGCTCTAGCCAAAAGTCCTCGAATATGAATGGTTTGCTCTTTTTCGACAAAGAATGATCGGGATAGAGGAAGAGGGGGCTGTGGTCTGAGCCAATGGGTGCCAAATGCGTCGATGGTAGAGCCTCTGGGAACGTCAGAAAGCCATTTTTCATTTCAAAGGCCCCTATCCAACCGAAGCCATAATCTGGCCATGCCTCCATCGGTTCTTACACTAGCTATGGCTAGGACCCTGAAAATCCATTTCGACCAGCCCACACTAAGAGACAGACTCTCTAAACTCCTTAACTCCTCTATCCAGTCCAGTGCAAAAACCACTCTACACTTCCTCATCGGCCCCTCACAACGACTTCATGAAAATCCCCCATGTATAAGACAAGGATATTAAGGCTATACACACTTCTCAACGTATGCCATACCACCCTCCGCTCCATATCAGAGTGACTGGCATACACCCCAAAAATACACCAGGTCCCTACCTCTCTAGAAGTAATAATCCCCACTAGTACATATCTATGAACTCTTGACAAATTTCACCCCCCGAAGTGATTCTTCCAAATGGCCTAGGGACCTTCCGAACGGCCCAATGACAGAATTCCTTCCGACCTCCACCCTGGCCCCATGCAAATGGCTTTCCAAAAGCACAAAAATCTCCAACCTATGCTCAATCTTGAGCCCCTTTCAGTGGTCGAGAGCAGTGGGTTTACCTTGCTCCCCTGCAGTTCCATACCATGACGAATCATTAGGTGGAACTATTGGCTGTCGGGTTGCCCCTCGAACCCTACTCCTTCATGTCGGGTCACAGAGCATGAATTTGATAAAGTCCGCCATACCATTTTAGCAAAGGCCAATTACCGACGTAGATCTAGCCAATCTCTTTTCAGTCAACATCATGAAGGAAAGTGATCCTTATCTCAGTGGTCCACTGTTCATCTGGAGATCTAAATAGAAGTCTGACAGCTTTATCTTGGACAAGATGCAGAGCAAACAAAAAGGCGAAGGAAAGCTCAGTCTTTGTCTCCTCCGTCAACAGAAGTTCGGGATGGGGAACCACTTCTGACGGTAAAGTCAGGTTGGTCAATCTGCATGCCTGTATACAGATGGAACGGGGTTCTCCAGGAAAACAGAAGTCAGGGCTGATTTCACTCTCTCTCCCGGCTCTCCTGTATCCCGTGCTCTTTGCTTTTGTCTCTCTGCAGCTTCAGCAGCCTTTTGGCATTCTTCTCTCTTTGATAGGTCAGTACGGGACCGACGTCCTCTTTCTTTGATAGGTCAGTGCAGGACTCTAGGCTTCGCTTAGCCAAACTTCATTGATACTGATTGATCAATGAAAAGGATGATGAAAACTATGACGAATATCTTTTCCAGCTCGACGCGCCTTCTCTTGCAGATTGAGTGGATGGAACTGGCTACCCAACCGACAGCTGTTGATTGTATCTCAATCATTTTTGATGGAACCGTCTAAACTCGCCTGATGTTTTTCTAGCAAAAGATGGGGGTGAAGACAAAGTGGTAGGAACATTCCCTCCTTCCTCTGCATCTGAGATTGCATTGTCGTCAATAGCCATTGTTCTCTCTTCGATCTCCCAATAGATCTCTGATTCAAAAGCAACTGAGGGGGTCTTTCGACGGACCTGTGGTTTGATTCGTGCTCTGTGGTTCTCCAATCGTCTATAGATGTCTTGTTAAAAAGATGTCATTTTCACGGACCGTCAACCATGCAGTATAGCCGACGGGAAGGAGCGTCCAAGACAGCACAGGCATGGCACGCTTACCGTCACAGCATTAGAGTGGGTGCGATTGACCGTCAACGAGCGGGTACCCTAGGATAGACGAATCATTTCTAGCCTGTTGTCGATTTCCCTATCCTTGTACCCTATGGTATGGCCCTCGCGCGTAGTAGTCAGTGGTCTATATAGTTCGTTCCGGGACTGGATAGGTTACCCCCCATCTGTTTCGAATACTAATCCGTGTCCTACCGAAAAAAGAGATTCTTTCTGGGTACCCGACGACTCTTTGATAGGTCAGTACGGGACCGACGTCCTCTTTCTTTGATAGGTCAGTGCAGGACTCTAGGCTTCGCTTAGCCAAACTTCATTGATACTGATTGATCAATGAAAAGGATGATGAAAACTATGACGAATATCTTTTCCAGCTCGACGCGCCTTCTCTTGCAGATTGAGTGGATGGAACTGGCTACCCAACCGACAGCTGTTGATTGTATCTCAATCATTTTTGATGGAACCGTCTAAACTCGCCTGATGTTTTTCTAGCAAAAGATGGGGGTGAAGACAAAGTAGTAGGAACATTCCCTCCTTCCTCTGCATCTGAGATTGCATTGTCGTCAATAGCCATTGTTCTCTCTTCGATCTCCCAATAGATCTCTGATTCAAAAGCAACTGAGGGGGTCTTTCGACGGACCTGTGGTTTGATTCGTGCTCTGTGGTTCTCCAATCGTCTATAGACGTCTTGTTAAAAAGATGTCATTTTCACGGACCGTCAACCATGCAGTATAGCCGACGGGAAGGAGCGTCCAAGACAGCACAGGCATGGCACGCTTACCGTCACAGCATTAGAGTGGGTGCGGTTGACCGTCAACGAGCGGGTACCCTAGGATAGACGAATCATTTCTAGCATGTTGTCGATTTCCCTATCCTTGTACCCTATGGTATGGCCCTCGCGCGTAGTAGTCAGTGGTCTATATAGTTCGTTCCGGGACTAGACAGCTTACCCCCCATCTGTTTCGAATACTAATCCGTGTCCTACCGAAAAAAGAGATTCTTTCTGGGTACCCGACGGCCTATGGAAGAGCCGCTACATGGACCAACGTTTCACAGAACCAGGGGGTTTGTCAAAGAGTTCTTCTGGATTGCTAACATGGTTCGATAAGGCCTCGACGGCTGGAGATTCATCCAACTTCGATCCGACGCGATGTGCGTAGGCTATAGAATGGAGAAATCGGAGAGAATCCCCAATTCCTTCAGTTCTTCTCTTTCTCCCTTTACACGAGTTGAAGTTTCAGTTGAAGATTTCCTTCCCTTCTTGCTGAACTCTCTCTTAGTTCCCCACCAGCTAATGCTAAAAGGCAGTCCTAATCTACTTCTTTTTCTCTTCCAGCAAGTTCCGGTTCTCCTAATTGAAGATGGGTGGATATGGGTTCATGCGAGCTCCTAGTCATTTCGACAGTACCGTCGGATGTTTTGGGGGTAAGAGTATAAGGATACCTCTGTGATAGACAGGGATCTTTCTCTTGTTACAGGTTAAATTCTGAGGGGAACCCTGGTTTGGGCTTTTCTACTCCCACTAGTATTTCATTAAGGGGAAGCTCTGAACCCTTCACTGCTTCTTCGGACTATAAACCCTTGTGTGGTAATGTAAACTCCCTTGAGAAAAAGAGCTTTGCCCTTAACTGAAAAAGAATAAAGGCAAGAATCAAGTTTCTTAGCCCGGACAAAGAAATTTGTTGGTTTCCTGAAGCAATCCCTTTTTTGGCTGTTGGAATGTGAGGGGTCCAAAAGAGCATATGAAAAGAAAGAGATGTTAGGCTAGAGCACAGGCTTTCCTTTTTTGGTTGGGTAGAGACCACAAAAGTCAAAGCAGTAAATAATGAGAAAGTTCTGAAGAATATTTCGAGGGATTGGGAGGGAGCTTCACAGCTTCTAACTCTAATTACCAGAATTCAAATAAATAGATATATACATAACAAGCATCTTAGTCAGTCCTCCTTGACTATGAATTCTAAAGCGGCATTCCCCCGTCGACGTGAACAGAAGCTTTCTCGGAGAAAGCTTTTTTTCTTTGTTCACTTCACTTAGCAGAATCAAAACCTTTCTTTTCTACGCTTTCTTCTCTTAAGATATTTATTGATAGTGACAGCTGATAGAGTAAGCTTACTCTTTGATCGACCAAGCCGAAAGACATACACATTTCCTAAAGCCACGCCCCTACCGCCAACATCGGATATTCCGTCGAAGCCTTCAACAGATCGGATTCAATCGATTATTTGCATTTAACTTGAAAAATTCTTGTGACAACAGACGGAATTCCTTCGTTCCCTTTCTCAAAGGCGAAGATCTCGATTTCGAACAAAAAGGCAATCTAGAGGACAAGCCAAGGAGAAAGACTGCCATCTCAGGCATACCATCAATCTTACCATCCTATCATCAAGCATACCATCGACAAAGTCAGGAAAGGATAGAAGAAATGAGAATATACTCGACAGTAGGGAGAGGACTGGGGTCTCTAATCCCAAACACATTCAAGAGAAGATCCAATCTAGAGGTACTACTCGAAAGCTGCTATCCCGCCCCACTACAATCTATCCTCTACGTGCCCCCCACAAGCACACTACTACCGACGGGTTTAATCCGGCTGCTCATCCGACGTCTTATCGCCAGCAAGCCCAGTCCCATGTTGAATTACTGACGGTTTGATGAAACTAAGTCAGAGACGCAGGCATCGACGGTCTGAAGGACGATGTGGGTCTACCTTCGCCTTCTTCACTACCTCGCGTTCCTCTGCACTTAGTTGCTTGGGAATACTTTATACATACATGGGTTTGAAAAGAACACTATTACCGAGAATCGCTCTCTCTTGGCCACTACAACTACTAATACACTATTACTGCCCGCCTAACTGCCAAACGAGCTAGCTTAATCGACGGAGGGAATGGAAGCCAAGGACTTAAGTGCAGGTGTTTGGAAACATCATATGAGCCATCTCTCGTCACTCCACTTCCCCTTGCTCGGGACCTAAGATGGGCTGGAAGAGAAAAAGAATATGGGGAAGGTGGATACCACGGTGCTCTCTTGTGGGAAAACGTCGACCTTCGATACCAGCTATCTCTCAGAAATAGAATTAGGCTGTCAGTTTCTCTTCTATACAGTCAAGTTAGATGGCATTACTTGTTTAGCCACATTGCTATTTCTTCCTTTGATTGGCTGCACCTGAAGTCACTCATTCCCAATCACATTTCTGGTTAAGAGAAGTAGGTTCTTTGGCTCTCTTCTTTTGTCGAATTTTTGATTGGAACAAAGAGGGGTAGCTACACCATAGGAATGATTCAAAGGTAGGAAGAGTTTAGGCTATTAGCGTGATGAAGAGGAATGTGGCTAATCCCTCCACGGTACTCTGCTCTGCTGAACATGGTAAAATGGGCTTCATTCAGCCAACGAGAGGTTTCGAAGTAACTCGACTGTATGACCTTTCGGCCACGACCTAGAGGGGTGAAGAGGTGCTGTTGAGCCCGACCATCCATTACATCATATACAATAGATCTGACTGCTTTAGCATCTTTCTTTCTTGCAATTGAGCAGCCTTTCTCACTTCCGGCACACTTGCTATACTTCCAAAAGCGGGTCATAAGCGGGGGTTTTTTTTGCCTCGACGTCTCAGTCTTCTTCAATGGCAGGAATGGCTGGATTGAAGAGCACACAGCTAGTCGACTGTAAGGAATTGAGTGAGCCGAGCATAGCGAGGTTATGACAATATACTCGACTACAGGGAGTGGAAGAACTACGGCTCATAAGAAAGCCTTTACTGATTAGAAAGCTATAAAACTTATCACACCAAGCACGTGATGCCTTTTTAAGACCATACAATGCTTTCTGCAACTTGCAAACATAACCAGGCAGTTAGGGATCTTAAGGGGAGGGGTTGGTAGTGAAGGGAAGTCCAGGGCTATGTCTGATCAGCTTACTAGGAGAATTCCAGGCGAGGGAGTATTGGTAAGGTTATGGAGGAAAGAGGAAATAGGATTTTGGGCATAGACAGGGAAAAGATGAGGCTCCTCTTTTCTTTAGAAGTGGTTTGTTGGGTAGCAATGTTTTCAACTGGAGAGGAAGGTTTGAGGACGGGCCTGAGGTATCAATCTTTCTTTGTTTGTAAAGGTTTGGAAGAATTTTGTCAGAGCGGAAAGGGTTTGAACGTCGGATGGATTGTTTCGACGGGGCTAGAGAGTCTTTTGGACTGGGTATGGTGTGAATGGCATTGGTTGAAAGGAGAAAGGTATGCTCGAAAGATAGGTAGGTGGTGAATGAAACAGAGAATTCGGAGATAGAGAAAGAGAAATGGACTGCGACTGCGCTGGTAGTGAAGTGAAATGACAGAAGGAGCGTGAACCAATAAATGTCTTTTGTCTTTCTTTGTAGTTAGATGTGTGGTAACGGTTGGTTTGGTAATAAAATACCTGAAGCAATGGGAATACCCGAGTCAATTAGCTAAGCGAATAGGGCTATTAGCGAGAAGAGGAGTAGCTCTTAAACCAATGAGCTTACGGCCTGACGAATGCATTCCTTCATTCACTACAAGTAGCTTCTGACGCTTTCCTAAAGTTCTAGTATATAAAGAAGGAAAAGAAAGAAACCCCCTACTAGCTCATCTTGGCTCAGAGGGGAAGGGCACTAGCTTAGTTTGTTCGCTCTTTCTTCAGTGCCTTATACTCATGTGAGACAAGCCCCTTGGCTCCAGGGAAAGACATTCTTTAGGGAACGGCCCCAAGCCAAGTGGCATCGCGATTTAGCTGTTGTCGAAAGGGAAGATAGTTCTTTGATCCGAAGCAGTTCTTGCTCAAGTTGAACCAGCTGTGAAATAAGCGATTGTTCATGTTCACGAGTCAGCTCTTCTCGCTTTGCTCTTGATGCGGCATAACTGGTCTTAGCGAAATCCGTTGCTATAGAATCAATTGCAGTTAGCTCTATTCCCTAACCTCGGGGAGATGCTTCTTTCTTAAAATAAGAGTATGCCATCACTGGTTGTTGCCGCTGTTCAGAGTAGTGCAGATGGGGAAGGAAGATGCTTTTTAATAGCTATCTTTCATACTTGCACGAAATTCGACTTTTCTTCTGAGATGGAGGGAAGGCCCTGTGCTACTATCTTTTTCTTTTTCATGAGGATTGTTTCAAAAGCCGAGAGGTAGAGATAAGTATCCCGCCTTTTATAATATTCTTTTTCGAGATGCAAAAAGTCACTAATACCTGAAAAGAGAAGATGTGAGCAAAGAAGCAGCTCTTGCCATTGTCGTCGTAACCGCAGTTGGAGGATCGTCATTACCAGCCTTGTCTCTTGTTGAATATATTTTCTCTTTCAACTGTGATTTCTCTCCGGAAGTTTAATTTGATTTGGTGTGGTTAAGCTCTTCCTTATCTTAGGACGAATCCGTAGAGAAGGGCCTTCGAACTCTCCTGTTTAGGAAGAAAGCTGCCATTGAACTAGGCTCCCATTTAGCATTGAAACTAAATAGTGAGTGAGATTTTGATTGACGCGAGGGAAGGAACCCCGGCGTAAATAAAGTTTCATATAACAGAACCATTAGCGATTCCCGCTCCTGTCTTATCTGCTGCTGTCTCTGACTGACGAAGAAGAAGTCCCACTACACAAAAATAAAGAAGGTAGGAGCCCATCCCTGGTGAAATGGTTGATGGTTGAATGAATGTGACCAAGCCGACGAATGGCTTTTGTTGACAGAGAGATTCTCTATTATAGGAAGCAGAATAAGCGCAGTTAGCAAGATCCCCTGCTATTTCAGCTGCCGTTGAAGGAAGAACCGATGTGATTGCTCGAGTTGAAGAAGTGGATGCTGGTATAGTAGATAAAAAAAGGCTGCTAAAAGGATAGATTTCTCTCTATTGATTAAGTCATTTGCCTAGTCAGATGCCATGATCACACGTCCTGACGGATGGAACTCGTAAACCGTCTATTCTCTACTAGAATTCTTGATTCCTTATCCCCCTCCCTTTTCTTTCCCACTGGCCGTGTGTGTGGGCCACACTTCAGAAAGGCCAGATGGGGGTCCTTCACTTACTTGTGTTAGCCCCCTTATAAGGTTAAAAGAAGAGTCGACGGCGTCGGAGATAGAATTCACTAGCAGGGCTTTGTAATTGATCTACTAGTAGAAAAAGATCTCGCATTACATTATCCCCTTGGCTGACTCTTTGAGCAAGGGTTGCGCGAGGTCTGACCAGCTGTATTTATCCCGCGAAAAGGAAGGCGCGAAAAATGACTCGATGAAGGCTTGCAGCCTGATACAAATAATGGCTTGACTACAAAGGAGCCAGTTCAAGTTCCAACTGGGCCGGTTACAAGAGCACAAGGAAAGAAGTTCAAACATGCACTTAATGGGCTGATTCAAGAGGTTTGGGCTCAAGCAAATTCGTGGAGGCCCATTGAGGATGGTTCACGAGTTCAAAAAAGATGCATCAATATGATTCAACTAGTAGAAGAATCTGGTCAAAATTGATTATTTCCATTTATTTTATTTCCAGAACTTTCATTGTATTGATCAGCAAATTAAGGGGCTGATTGTTTCCTTTTATTTTGTTTCTATTTCTTAAACTTTCCTTGTATTGATCAGCTAAATTAAGGGGCTGATTGTTTCCTTTTGTTTTGTTTCTATTTCTTGAACTTTTCTTGTAGGAAACTTTCCTTGTATTTTTTTTAGCCTATGAAAAGGCGTCTAATGGAATAGAAGGGAGACAGTTTAGAGATAATTGGTGAGTTTATTCTATTTGGTTATTTGAAGGACTATTCGAACTTATCGGAATTCTTCCGTGGCGTTCACCATCGACTTATCAAACGGCTTCCCACTACCATTTGTAGCGTCTTCCTTATACCAAGGTTCTTGTTTCGCATTAAACAACGGGTTGAGGTCAATTATATCGAGGTTCTTGTTTTTGTTGACGCAACGGGTCGAGGTCTCCCATCCAAACCTGATCGAAAACGTTCTTGGATTTTTCCTCTTATTGACGGGGTTCGCATCATTTGGTATCAGAGCAAAAGATTTCTCGTCTCAGGTTTGCCTATCCCATTTAAATTTAGTTTCTATTCCTTGTCTAGCCGAATTTCTTTTTTTTACCCCATTCGAAATCTTGTTCTGTTATTAACGAAAGAAAGAATCTAAAAAAAAGGGATCCAAAAAAAAAATTCAAAAAAAATCCAAAAAAAAAGAAAAAAAAGGGGTCTGAAAAAAAAAGGGTCCGAAAAAAAACAGAGTAAAAAGATTTTTTTTCGTTTGTTTCCAATAAGCCAGAAAATCACCTCACCCCAAAGACCAAAAAAATTTTTTTTGGAAATTTTACTGAATTGTGCTTTGAAAATCTAATCACTAATATCCCTTGTTTTCTTACCTTTTGAACCTGAAGTCCCTTGGTGAGTTCTTGGTAAATTGTTGCTGGAATTTTGAATATTGTTCGAATAGTTTTAAAAGAACTGAAAGAGGATTATCGAGTGGAAGAAGGCAAGAGTGATTAGCATATTAGAGGGTAAAAACCGATTATACTGAGTGAAACACGAGTGGAATAGAGTGAATCATTCTTTGAGTGAAAACACGTGAGGGAGTGTGTGAGGTCCTTTCCTTTTTTTTGTTGTTTTCTAACTTTGATTTGCAGCAATCATGTCTCACAACAGTGAAAAGAGCATCACCGAAAGTGCTACAGGGATGGCTGACCCAAAGTTGCTCATGGAAGCCATGATGAGTGAGATGAGGCGTGTGATGAGGTTAGAATTGGAGCAGGTACATGAATAGATTACCTAAGCCGACCTAACAAATAAAGAATAAGTAATTACTAAATATTAGTAATTTATTAATTTATTTTGCAGAAGAACGATAAGGAGAAGGCTATAGCAAATAGTGTTCCTGCTCCAGCAGCGTTTGTCGTATTCATGGGATATCAGACAGGTATCTACACAAACTAGGAAAGATGCTATGACCAGGTATTCGATTTTAATGGATCCTGTTGCAGGCATTACTACTCAAAAGAGGACGCTCGATTCTCGAGATTCATAGGCCGTCTCGTGAAGATCTTTGATCCGAACCTTCACATCTACTCTCTCTTAGAGGATGAACCACGGCTTCGCTATTGCAAGAATACAGCGATCAAAGAGCTATCGCTCAGCTGCTTTGCCTATTACGAAAGCTGTATTGCCCGAAGGGGGCATGCTGCAAGAGCGTAGGTGAGTGGTAAGCGTAGGAGGCGTGCCCGAAGGGCAGCGGCAGTAGTGTGGTTCCAAGTGCCGTCGCTAGATTGAGATCTGCAGGGTGGCGGGGACTTCGACTGCCATGTTTCGGGTGGAGAAGGGGGTGGTAGGCTTAGTAGGGCTCGAACCTACAATATAACTGTTATGAGCAGTACGTTTCAACCAATTAAACTATAAACCCCTGCGGATCACTACATGCAATTCGCCCACTTCGCGGGAAGAGCGGGCGGAAAGAAGAGGCTTTTGCTCCATCTGCTTTTTCTGAATCTTAGGAACGAACGATTGGATAAAAAATGATTTTATTATTGTTTATAGATATAATTATAATATTTTAATTGGATTATTAATTAAAATAATATAATTAAGCAAGCGGCCGTTTCACGACTCAAACTGCCGATATGCTTTCCGGCTCGCAACGACTCAAAGGGGCGAGGGCTCTCTAAAAGCTTGCAATGCCGGCTGTTCGCCTTTAGTTATAAGTGGATGGAGGGTGCTTCTCAACTAGAGTTGGGGGTGGGGTCCCTATAGCGGCTAGGTTGAGTCTTCCTACATGGCTGGACGCCCAGCTCTAGACGAAGGGGGTTACCACCACATCCTCTTCCGATAGACTTAAGCCTTTGAATACTCAGGCGGGGTAGAAAATCTTCTCTAAAAAAGAGACAGACTAGAGATGACAAGAGGTAGGTATTCGGTTAAAAAAAAGATAAGGTAGTCAGAACAGCTTCAGCTCATACAAGTAGAAATCTCAATATTAGGTATAGACCCCAACATTCCAATATAAAGACAATTTCTAAGCCTTAGGCTGAAGACATGTATGTCCTAATCTACAATGCCACAACAAAAAAAGAGGAAGTAGAGGGAACAACACCAGACAGAGTAGAAAGGGCAAAAGACTAAGGTAAACGAAGTTTCTCAAAAAAAGAAAAAAGAGAGCTTGCCAACTCTACGGTCATTCCCAACCCCCTTATTCACATTGGCCTCTCGTATGATCCTGTACAAGACAGGAGGTATGAGAGAAGTGAATATGATGCATTTTTTTGCAAGCCGGAAAGAAGATTCATTGAGAGAGCAGGAAGATTCAAAAATCAGAACATATTCGATGATAAGGAGAGAGAGTACCAAGACTAGCGCCAGGGGATTGCTCGGAGTTTGCAGTTTCAACAATAAGGAACTTAGGTGGAGAATGAAGAGAAGAAAGAAGTGAAGAATCACCAGTTATATTCTTTGATGCACCCAAAGAAAGTAAGCAGCCCCCTATGTTCTAAGCCTAAGGGAGAGCAGCAAGATGAGCTTTGTCTAACTGTTAACGAGAGTTTGCATTCTGCCGCTTGCGAGAGTCTGCAATCATGTGACCCGGCTTCTTGCAATAGTGGCATATGATCTTGGACATGTCTCCGTCGGTCTGATGCACCAGCAGGAGCTTCCAGATTGAAGATTCGTCATTATAGGGTCGATGTCCCGAAGCATGTTCAGCTGCAAGAACCTGATCTGAAGGACCTTGATGAATAGAAGATCGACACCCAGCACCCAACCTAGTAAGGGGGAGCAAGTCGAGTCTCCTCGAATTTCACATCAGCAACTGCTCTCTCAATGTCTGGTGGCCATTGTTGACAGAGAGATTCTCTATTATAGGAAGCAGAATAAGCGCAGTTAGCAAGATCCCCTGCTATTTCAGCTGCCGTTGAAGGAAGAACCGATGTGATTGCTCGAGTTGAAGAAGTGGATGCTGGTATAGTAGATAAAAAAAGGCTGCTAAAAGGATAGATTTCTCTCTATTGATTAAGTCATTTGCCTAGTCAGATGCCATGATCACACGTTCTGACGGATGGAACTCGTAAACCGTTTATTCTCTATTCGAATTCTTGATTCCTTATCCCCCTCCCTTTTCTTTCCCCCTGGCCGTGTGTGTGGGCCACACTTCAGAAAGGCCAGATGGGGGTCCTTCACTTACTTGTGTTAGCCCCCTTATAAGGTTAAAAGAAGAGTCGACGGCGTCGGAGATAGAATTCACTAGCAGGGCTTTGTAATTGATCTACTAGTAGAAAAAGATCTCGCATTACATTATCCCCTTGGCTGCCTCTTTGAGCAAGGGTTGCGCGAGGTCTGACCAGCTGTATTTATCCCGCGAAAAGGAAGGCGCGAAAAATGACTCGACGAAGGCTTACAGCCTGATACAAATAATGGCTTGACTACAAAGGAGCCAGTTCAAGTTCCAACTGTGTCGGTTACAAGAGCAAAAGAAAAGAAGTTCAAACATGCACTTAATGGGCTGATTCAAGAGGTTTAGACTCAAGCAAATTCGTGGAGGCCCATTGAGGATGGTTCACGACTTCAAACAAGATGTATCAATATGATTCAACTAGTAGAAGAATCTGGTCAAAATTGATTATTTCCATTTGTTTTATTTCTAGAACTTTCATTGTATTGATTAGCAAATTAAGGGGCTGATTGTTTCCTTTTGTTTTGTTTCTATTTCTTAAACTTTTCTTGTATTGATCAACTAAATTAAGGGGCTGATTGTTTCCTTTTGTTTTGTTTCTATTTCTTGAACTTTTCTTGTAGGAAACTTTCCTTGTATTTTTTTTAGCCTATGAAAAGGCGTCTAATGGAATAGAAGGGAGACAGTTTAGAGATAATTTATGAGTTTATTCTATTTGGTTCTTTGAAGGACTATTCGAACTTATCGGAATTCTTCCGTGGCGTTCACCATCGACTTATCAAACGGCTTCCCACTACCATTTGTGGCGTCTTCCTTATACCAAGGTTCTTGTTTCCCATTAAACAACGGGTTGAGGTCAATTATACCGAGGTTCTTGTTTTTGTTGACGCAACGGGTCGAGGTCTCCCATCCAAACCTGATCGAGAACGTTCTTGGATTTTTCCTCTTGTTCTACGGGTCTCGTTATTCTTGATGGGGTTCGCATCATTTGGTATCAGAGCAAAAGATTTCTCGTCTCAGGTTTGCCTATCCCATTTAAATTTAGTTTTTTTTCCTTATCTAGCTGAATTTCTTTTTTTTACCCCATTCGAAATCTTGTTCTGTTATTAACGAAAGAAAGAATCTGAAAAAAAGGGATCCAAAAAAAAAATTCGAAAAAAAATCCAAAAAAAAAAGAAAAAAAAGGGGTCTGAAAAAAAAAGGGTCCGAAAAAAAAAAGAGTAAAAAGATTTTTTTTTCGTTTGTTTCCAATAAGCCAGAAAATCACCTCACCCCAAAGACCAAAAAATTTTTTTTTGGAAATTTTACTGAATTGTGTTTTGAAAATCTAATCACTCATATCCCTTGTTTTTTTACCTTTTGAACCTGAATTCCCTTGGTGAGTTCTTGGTAAATTGTTGCTGGAATTTTGAATATTGTTCGAATAGTTTTAAAAGAACTGAAAGAGGATTATCGAGTGGAAAAAGGCTAGAGTGATTAGCATATTAGAGGGTAAAAACCGATTATACTGAGTGAAACACGAGTGGAATAGAGTGAATCATTCTTTGAGTGAAAACACGTGAGGGAGTGTGTGAGGTCCTTTCCTTTTTTTTGTTGTTTTCTAACTTTGATTTGCAGCAATCATGTCTCACAACAGTGAAAAGAGCATCACCGAAAGTGCTACAGGGATGGCTGACCCAAAGTTGCTCATGGAAGCCATGATGAGTGAGATGAGACGTGTGATGAGGTTAAAATTAGAGCAGGTACATGAATGGATTACCTAAGCTGACCTAACAAATAAAGAATAAGTAATTACTAAATATTAGTAATTTATTAATTTATTTTACAGAAGAACGATAAGGGGAAGGCTATAGCAAATAGTGTTCCTGCTCCAGCAGCGTTTGTCGTATTCATGGGATATCAGTCGGGTATCTACACAAACTAGGAAAGATGCTACGACCAGGTATTCGATTTTAATGGATCCTGTTACAGGCATTACTACTCAAAAGAGGACGCTTGATTCTCGAGATTCATAGTCCGTCTCGTGAAGATCTTTGATCCGAACCTTCACATCTACTCTCTCTTAGAGGATGAACCACGGCTTCGCTATCGCAAGAATATAGCGATCAAAGAGCTATCGCTCAGCTGCTTTGCCTATTACGAAAGCTGTATTGCCCGAAGGGGGCATGCTGCAAGAGCGTAGGTGAGTGGTAAGCGTAGGAGGCGTGCCCGAAGGGCAGCGGCAGTAGTGTGGTTCCAAGTGCCGTCGCTAGATTGAGATCTGCAGGGTGGCGGGGACTTCGACTGCCATGTTTCGGGTGGAGAAGGGAGTGGTAGGCTTAGTAGGGCTCGAACCTACAATATAACTGTTATGAGCAGTACGTTTCAACCAATTAAACTATAAACCCCTGCGGATCACTACATGCAATTCGCCCACTTCGCGGGAAGAGCGGGCGGAAAGAGGAAGCTTTTGCTCCATCTGCTTTTTCTGAATCCTAGGAACGAACGATTGGATAAAAAATGATTTTATTATTGTTTATAGATATAATTATTATATTTTAATTGGATTATTAATTAAAATAATATAATAAAGCAAGCGGCCGTTTCACGACTCAAACTGCCGATATGCTTTCCGGCTCGCAACGACTCAAAGGGGCGAGGGCTCTCTAAAAGCTTGCAATGCCGGCTGTTCGCCTTTAGTTATAAGTGGATGGAGGGTGCTTCTCAACTAGAGTTGGGGGTGGTGTCCCTATAGCGGCTAGGTTGAGTCTTCCTACATGGCTGGACGCCCAGCTCTAGACGAAGGGGGTTACCACCACATCCTCTTCCAATAGACTTAAGCCTTTGAATGCTCAGGCAGGGTAGAAAATCTTCTCTCAAAAAGAGACAGACTAGAGATGACAAGAGGAAGGTATTCGGTTAAAAAAAGATAAGGTAGTCAGAACAGCTTCAGCTCATACAAGTAGAAATCTCAATATTAGGTATAGACCCCAACATTCCAATATAAAGACAATTTCTAAGCCTTAGGCTGAAGACATGTATGTCCTAATCTACAATGCCACAACAAAAAAAAGGGAAGTAGAGGGAACAACACCAGACAGAGTAGAAATGGCAAAAGACTAAGGTAAACGAAGTTTCTCAAAAAAAGAAAAAAGAGAGATTGCCAACTCTACGGTCCTTCCCAACCCCCTTATTCACATTGGCCTCTCGTATGATCCTGTACAAGACATGAGGTATGAGAGAAGTGAATATGATGCATTTTTTTGCAAGCCGGAAAGAAGATTCATTGAGAGAGCAGGAAGATTCAAAAATCAGAACATATTCGATGATAAGAAGAGAGAGTACCAAGACTAGTGCCAGGGGATTGCTCAGAGTTTGCAGTTTCAACAATAAGGAACTTAGGTGGAGAATGAAGAGAAGAAAGAAGTGAAGAATCACCAGTTATATTCTTTGATGCACCCAAAGAAAGTAAGCAGCCCCCTATGTTCTAAGCCTAAGGAAGAGCAGCAAGATGAGCTTTGTCTAACTGTCAACGAGAGTTTGCATTCTGCCGCTTGCGAGAGTCTGCAATCATGTGACCCGGCTTCTTGCAATAGTGGCATATGATCTTGGACATGTCTCCGTCGGTCTGATGCACCAGCAGGAGCTTCCAGATTGAAGATTCGTCATTATAGAGTCGATGTCCCGAAGCATGTTCAGCTGCAAGAACCTGATCTGAAGGACCCTGATGAATAGAAGATCGACCCCCAGCACCCAACCTAGTAAGGGGGAGCAAGTCGAGTCTCCTCGAATTTCACATCAGCAACTGCTCTCTCAATGTCTGGTGGAGGAACTCGATGTTGAATTGAGGGTCTAACATTCTCGAACTCAGGCCTCGATGCCCATCAAAAACTTAGAGAGCCCCTTTATACTCTATAAGGCTATTCTATGTTATATGAAATTCTTCCCGACAAGAGACTTTAGAATGGGTTCACATGATAAAAAACGATTCATGAAGAAGAAGTTCCTGCCTATTTTCTTTCTTTTTGACGAATGATAAAGAAGCGCTTGATCCGGGCCTTCTAAGGGCATCGAGATCAAGGAGATCATGGGATCAAAGTGGACGTTCCCGATTTCCATGCCTGATTGCATCTCGAGGGCTTTCGTCGATTGGTTAAGTAGCGTGGAGAAGTTCTTTGATTGGAAAGAACTATCCGAGGTATACGAAGGTGAAATTCCTGAGCACGGGTCATGCCTCAATTTGGTGGGATCAAGTCCAAGCAAGGCGTGAGCGTAAAGGCAAAGGGAAAGGGAAGTACATGAGACAAGATGCGATCGAGGTTGTAGGATCCATTTCTACCCTCTGATTAGACCCAAAGCTTGTTCCAAAGGTTTCACTTCGCTTTAGACGGATAGGAGGGGATAAGCGTACAACGAAAGCCCCTCCTCCAGAAAATAAGAGTTGCGGAGTTCTACCAATTGTTTATTCGCAATGGCTTGAATGAATCCGACGAAGAATCCCTTGCGTCGATAGGACTTGAGGTTCTAAATCCGACGATGAAATCTCGATGCATCAGATGTGGAAAGTGAACTATCAACTAGCTCTAAAGGCCGAGGAAAAGCTAAAGAGGACCACATGGAGGCACCGAAGGTGATAGGGGATCGACCAACGGGAGAGGTGACGGGAGCTCGACCGACCCGTCGATCCTAACCCTCGGAGAGTGAAGCGTTAGAAATCCCGTGTCCAATGGCTGAATCTTTGAGACCAGAACTCTAGCTTTTTCTTTAACTCCATAAAGAATCACTATAATAGGAGAAAGATTGTCTATATTTGTGGAGAGGATGGCATGAGGATCAACAACCCCTTTGATGATAAGGATGAGATTGTGTGGTATTTCAACAATTTGCTTGGGACTGGCCCTCAAAATGAGCAGGTTGATCTCGAAGCTCGACGGAAGGCTCTCCCTGAGCAGATTACGCCAGACCAGGTTGTGGAATTGGGCAGAGAGGTCACCGAAGAGGAAATCAGATTGGTTTTTTCCTCCGTCGAAGGATAATAAGGCTTCAGGTCCTCCTGACTTCAGTGCAACATTCTACATTCTTCAAAAAAGCTTCGGAGCATTATTGGTAAGGATATTACGAGAGCTATCCAGGATTTCTTTGATGCAGGCCGGATGCTTAAGGAGATTAATGCGACTGCAATCACCTTGATCCCTAAAGTCAGTACCCAACCCGACCCTGAAGAAGTCTCAGAGGCCTATTTCGTCTTGCAATATGATCGTAAAGTGCATAGTGAAAATCATTCCCAACAGAAGAAAGCCTGCGGCTTCCTTCTCTAGTAGGGAGACAACAGACAACCTTTAGTGAAGGGCGGAGAATTAGTGACAACATTTGACTCTCCCAGGAGCTCCTAGTAGAAACTATCATCGAAGTCGACGGTATGCCTCACTGTGCTTTGAAAGTGGATTTAATGAAAGCTTATGTTAACTTGCGGTGGGATTTTCTCCTTGTGGTTCTGCAGATAGTAATGGGATGGATTAAGGAATGTGTCACACTCGCTAGATTCTCGATCTACATCAATGGCGAATTGAACGGATTTTTTCCGGGCTACAAGGGTCTGCGTCAAGGGGATCAAATGCCGCCTTATCTCTTTGTGCTAGCGTAGGAGGTCTTTTCCGGGCTGCTGAATAGGATGGTGGAGGGCGGTTTCAGGTACCATTTGGGGTGCTAGAAGGAACATATCTCCCACTTATGCTTTGCGGATGATCTTATGATCTTCTATCGGGGGGAGTCCGACTCGGTTTCTAGGGTTTCTGGTTGCCTACAGCAATTCGATGGATCTTTCGGGTCTTTCTCCGAATCCATATAAAAGTCACTTATTCACTAGTGGAGTTCTAGCGGTTGTCAAGGAAGAGTTGTAAGGAGAAGCGACTCTATAAACACAATCAATAGATGAGTTCCGTTAGCGGCACTGTGGAATACATCCGTTCACTCCTCACTCTACTAACGCAAAGTAAGTGATTATTGATATCCGGCTGCCTTGATCGACTCCTCCATTCATCGCCTACTTCATCATCGTTGGTCCTTTTTCACTAATGATCTGATCTAATGATTTCGCCTTCATTATATATGAAAATCTCGGTGATGTCTTCGACGGATGCAAGCAAAGAACCGATACCACAGTCTTCGCCAAGACAGCAGGAAGGAATAGAATCGAGACAAGCCAAGAAAGATAAGAAGTTTTTGGCTATATGCTGGAAACATGCAAGTCGAACGTTGTTACATCAGTACTTGTTTGTGCTGACGGGACTATGTTTTCAATCAATTTGGTTCACACCTAGCTATGGCCCAATCTAATCATACGAAAACTTGGATGAGAATGAACACCTGAATCATGTACAATGTGTACTGGAAGTCTTGCGACGGGAGAAATTGAATCATGTACAATTTGGAGAAAGAGACAAAGCAACTGAGATCAGAATGAGTAGCATTGGTCTCTCCGTTTGGTCCGACTAATCAATGTAAAAAAGATTCCATCGATCGGTGAAGCACATCAACGGAAGTGTGCACTCCTGCGCTCTCCTCTGACGCTTCTATTCCCCTCATCAAAAAAACGGACTCCCCTAATGTGGAGCACATGTGTTTGTGAAGATGCGTTGGTTGATCCGAAGACATGGCCACTACTAGCCTATGGTCCTGTTAGATTGCATAGCACATGCTGACGAACTGCGATGCCTGCCAGAGGTATGGACCAATCCAGCGCAAGCCGGCTTCCGATTCCTACCCTATTATCAAGTCGTCGGCCATTTCGAGGTTGGGCCATGGATATCATCAGAAAGATCTATCCCAGATCGTCAAAGAGGTCATGCTTTTCTCCTAGTAGCTATGGCCCAGCCTTCCCCACTTCTGAAGTTGTAACTTCTCTGGGGAGCATGTCTTGAATCTCTGAAGAAACCTTTTCATGGACCACTCCCCTTATCTGACTCCAATCTGCTTGGAAATTGCTGTTTTACGGAAGATATCATTAAAATGCTTCGACATTTCAGTCTCCTCCTCACACTGGATATGCAAATATGAAACTCGGCTTCTGACGTGCGGTATATAGAGTATGGACTTCCTTCATCCCGTCGGTCTATTTCTGTTTTTATTTTATCGGAGATGGAATATCTAGAAATTTAGAGATCTCCTCCCAAAACATCTTTCTGCATTCCATTTCCGACAATTCAAATCTCAGGAGATGGTCTTGACAGAGCGTTCTGGAGTCTTTTTGACGTACCGGATGGCAGCTTCTCTGTTCTGTAGGCTTGACATCATGTAAGGAAGAAAAAGGAAGATTTTTCAATCTTTTGAGAACATTTGGCATGACGGTGATTCCTTTGAAGATTGACTTTCTAGAAGCTTCTTCAGAATCCAACAGAGGGTATAATGAAAAAGAGGGGATAGACGATTGGTGTCTGACATGTGTTTGCTTCGGGGTCTTTCATCGTCTAATGCTTCGTCACAGGTCAGGGTGCAAAACAGGTTTGGATTCTTTCAAATGTTTAGTCTCGTCAATTATTTCGAGAATCTCATCTACATTTTCTTTCCGACGGACACATTCGTTCGGGCCTTTCCTTTTTCTTTCTCTATTTTGTTCAATCTTCATTCAATTTATCATATAAAGACTTCGTCTCTTTCTATTGACGTGACGAGTGAGTTGACTTTCTCAAAATTGATGTTCGAACCGACGTGGATCAACCAAAAGGGGAACTGCCACAACTCATATCTATCGCGTCAGCTTATGCTGTATACCGTCTATTTCCCATTCGTTTCCTTTAGATGACGGAAACTCCTTCTGCAATCGATTCTATCTCCCCAAGGGACTTTATAGAATTCAGGTCCAGCAGAAGATTGACGTAACGGTACGGTAGAAAGTCCAATAAATCTCCTCCGACAAAAAGGCACTGACCTGACCACAATCAATCAGTTTATTGTTCTGGTTCTATAGAGTCGGAGACCGTAAAGAGAAGACTCATCGTTTGAAGTCTGGTTCTATCCAACCAGACTAAACTCAAACATTCCTGGAACTCGACAACCGGTATTCCTCATTCTGTTTAGCCCAGGAAGACGAGTTCGTCGCCTCTGAATCCATCTCCTTTCTGTTTATTTCTTCATCAATTGATGAACTGATTGCCTCTACGCTGTCGAGACAGTTTCGGCTTGCTTTCGCTCCTACAACTACCTATGCTCACTTTGCATAGGCTACTTTTGCCTGGTCAATGTCACCTCTCATCTGTTCGACGTAAATGAAAAGTACCAGAATCCCATACCTCTTTAGTCTGTCAGAGTCTGGGGCGGAGCTGAACACCAACCCAATCTCGATGTGTCGAAAGATGCTCTGTTCACATACTCATTTTCACACATAGGCACAGACTAGAAAGAAGGGGCCTTCGTCAACAACTCATCGTCGTCTATATGTATGTTTATTCCGAAGCGATAACGTCATATTATGAAGCAACATTACTATAACGTCATTACTCACGTCGAGTATATCTCGAAGCACCCTAATTTTGTTTTGTCGAATTGCATTTTTTCTTGACATACCATATTCCTCCTTTGCCAAAGACTCATCCTCGACACTCGTCTGAGAAAGAGACGCACATCCATAAAATGAACCTTTGACTATTTAAAGTTGGTCATGATGACGGGCCAAGCTAAATGACGAAGGAAGGTGGGGCGATCTGCTTCGATGGAATTTGCCCATACCGAATGGAAGCCCTCTTTTCTTACGCAAGGGAGAACTAGGCATAAAAGGATCAACCGCACATGCAGTCAATCTGGGACTGACTTTGACTTCAACGGGAGGGGAACTGATTCTCCCATTCTCTCAGGGTATGCCGTGTTCAGAGAGCCAGCCTTTTTTTTCTTTTTCTGGAAAAAAGGGAGCCTTTTTGCCCTTTGGCTGTCTCAAATCCGGTACTATTCGAACTACATCGGACGTTGATCCTGTACAAACGAGTATGTAGGAAAGCTCCTTTGGAGCACCAGTCATAAATTGACTTTCATCAAAACCAGCTCGAGAGAGGACCGGAAAGTGTGTTTCTAGCATATAGATGGTTTTTGACTTGTTTAGGCATTTGGTGTCCCTCTTGCCATGTCTGGCTAAACTTATTAGGCATGTTATTTCCTTAATTTCTTAAACTACTTAGATAATAGTATCTTACGCCATGAGGTAGGAAACGAAACATGGCTGTGCTCTGTCTCTCTGAAGCATGTAATAGGTTTGTGGTTGACTATATATCCGGAAGGGATGCTTCAGTTATTGCGGCCTTACTCTAAGGATAAAGCCACCCTTAGAGGTTACAATGCCGGAGAGACCAGGGTCAAAGCGATACTGTTATCTAATCTAGTGAAAGAAAGGAAGGAAATAACGTGTCTAAGTTTATAAGAACCTCTTCACAGAAATGTCTAGAGCTTTAGTTCTTCCCGAAATATACGAATGTCCTCTCAGTTTAAATTCTCATGAACATAGTATTCATCTTCCTAGTAATGGTACAATAGAACAACAAAATAGTTTGCTTAATTATTTAAGTGATCAAATCTACTTAGTTTCTCAAAAATTAAGTACTTTACAAACTTTCTTAAGTTTTCCAAAATTCTCTTCATCTTCAAAAGAAAGACTTGGATCTGTTAGAATGGTAAAAACATCTTCAAAAAGTTTGAAAGAAACAAACTTAGATGAAATTGATTACCAAAAATATTTAAAATATAAAACTTTATTAGTTGGAGAAATAGAAGGAAAAATTACTTCTAAAGAGATTTTCAAATTCTATGAAGAAAACTCTGCTTCTATAAAATATTTTTCTAAAAGTTCTTCTGATAATGAAAGTTATATTTCTGCATCTGATTCTTTTGATGATGAATTATCTGAATATGATGATGTTGTTGATGAACTATTAATACCCTCTAATGAGGAGTATGGTGATGAGTTTATACCCTCTAATGAACAAACTTAGATGAAATTGATTACCAAAAATATTTAAAATATAAAACTTTATTAGTTGGAGAAATAGAAGGAAAAATTACTTCTAAAGAGATTTTCAAATTCTATGAAGAAAACTCTGCTTCTATAAAATATTTTTCTAAAAGTTCTTCTGATAATGAAAGTTATATTTCTGCATCTGATTCTTTTGATGATGAATTATCTGAATATGATGATGTTGTTGATGAACTATTAATACCCTCTAATGAGGAGTATGGTGATGAGTTTATACCCTCTAATGAGGAGTATGGTGATGAGTTATCAATACCCTCTAACGAGGAGTCCTCTTTTGTTGAGGAATTATACCACATACCCTCTAACGAGGACTATCATATATTAAATATACCCTCTAACGAGGAGCACTATTTATTTAATATAAATATGGAACGTGGGGAATCATCTACTCAAATGATTTCTACATGTAGACAAAATCCACCACATCCTAATACTACTGAAGAAACTATGTATCATAGAGATATAGGAGAAAATTATGTAGATTCCTACATCTATAAACAAGGAAAGAGACATCAAACTAATACATATGGGTTTAACAAACCATATTTTCCCAAGAAAACAAAATATGGGAAGAAATCTAAATACCAAAAATCTAGATTCAAGAAGAAAAAATACAAGGTATCCAGAAAGAAATGGAAACCTGAACATAAAGAAAAGTATAAAAGTTCAAAGAAATATAATAAACGAAAGTTTATCAAGACAAATCAAACAGGTATGAAAAAAGACTGTAAATGTTTTAAATGTGGCAAAGAAGGACATTATGCTTCTGAATGCACAGTAAACATTAAAACAGTTTGGTTAAATGAATTAGAAATGTACGATATACATACTGGAACTATAGAAGAAGTTCTTAGTGACAATTCTTCTATATATGAAATTGAAACCATATATGAAGAAAGTTCAGATTCTTCTGGAACAGAAGGATTCAATATAAATATGTTAACCTTGAATAAAACATATCATTTTATCCAGGTTATACCTTTGTCCAAAACTACTATATTACCCAAAAGGGAATCATTAAAATTTCCAGGACATATACTATATGCTAACAATCATTATAGTATAAGAAGATATCAATCTATTGAAATTTATTTAGATTTGATTATAAGAATACCTTATGGTTATTATGGAGAAATTAAAAATCTAAGACATCATACTCTTAGAAATATTTTCATTACTTATGGAATAATAGAATCTATGACAGATCAAAACATAAGTATAATAATGAAAAGTACAAGTTTAGATGATAACCCATATCAAATTCCTTTAGGTACTCCTATAGGAATACTTATAATCCATAAATATGAAGATTTAGCAATGGTTAAAGCTGAACAAGATATTTTACTTTCAACATCTCCACCTCTTAGTCCAAAATTTACTCCTGGACAATCTTCAAAAGAATCTATGTTTGAATACAGAGTATATATGAATACATTGTCGGAAATAGAATCTCAAGAGATTCATAATACAAGTATTGATAACAGTCAAGGAGAACATTATGAAGTCACTGATGAAGATATTGAAAGACTAAAGCTTTCTATACCACATGCTAAACAAGATGAGGTATATAAACCTCAATCTAAATTCAAATCTTTATGGACAAATAAACCTACCTATATCTTTGAAAGAATGCAAGGAAATATAGAACTAAAAGGAGATGAAGATTTTACTTCTATAAAATTATTAAACTTTTCTCAGATAGAAAATCTGAAGCAAAAATATCCTAAGAAGAAATATTTACACATTGGATTAATCCAAATAAAGATTACTGGTCTATTCAGATCCGGAATAGACACACCTATTATGATAATATGTTGTGATGAAAGAATCATCAATAATCCTCTAAATAGTATATTAGGAGGAGCAAAATCTAATCTAGCAAATAGAATATTTGGAGTAAATATACATCCTGATTTTTGCATCAGTCTATATGATACAAATATAGAAAAAGCATGTACTCTATCTATCAATCTCAAAAGAATAGAAATGCTTCCTGGATCTCAAGTATTGGGAATCCAATGGGAACATTGTCTAGCACTAAATGAAACATCTACTTTTAGATCTATCACACCAACCCAATTTATTAAACTCTTTGAAGTTGGAAATGGAAAAATAATCCAACCAAAATTGGTCAATATACGACATCTAAGGTATGATAATGAGATGCAAATATTCTTGAAAACTCTAAAACCAAAAACACATCTCCCAATAGAAACATTTATTGCTTCAGGCAATACTATTTCTACTACGATTATAAATCCAAATATTCCAAGAAGTCTTAGTACCTCTGAATACAGAAATAACAATTTATTTGTCGACAAAGCTAGACCCAGTACGTCTGCTTTAGAAAATATTGAAAATACTCCTCTTGAAGGAAGGACTCAACGAATCATTGATCTCCAAAAGAATTGCAGGAGAGCTTCTGCTCCAGTACAAAGCGCTACTATTTATTCACACTATTTTAAACTAAGAAGCAGATCAGAGGAAGAAATATGTTTAAGAAAAAAAGAAGTTCGGAAAGGCTCTCTGCCTCCTCCCTTCATCTGATGTCTTTATTTATAATGTTTCGAAAGATGTCCTTCAGATAGGAAGGAATCTTTTACAAAGTTTCTTTACAAAACATGTACAGGAAAAAGGACTGCATTATTGTCCTTCGTACAGGGAAAATGTTACATTATTGTCCTTCATAGGGTCCCACCATACTGATTGGTGTCCTTTTTGTCGGTTTGAGAGGATGAGAAGGAATCTTTGGCTGAGTGGATGCTGAGTGGAATGGGCCCACCATGCTTTTAGTCTTGCATGATGTTTAGAAGAGCATCTTCATCAAGGGCTTCATCTGGATCATGATTGTTGTCTTGGTTGTTGTTTTCACCAAGATCTTCATCATCAATTTTTTCCAGGTCTTCATAGAATTCTTCTCTAGCTTTGGAGCCAATTTTGCCTAATTGAATGGAGTTCAAGAAGGACAAAACTCTGGAGGTTTTGGTTTCTGCAGTATCAATTGCTCCCACAAAATCATAAAACAGAATATTATCTTCTATTTTAATAGAATGGGCTCCAGTGATGACTTTGGTGTATGCTTCATCAAAGAATTCTTTAGCTGCCTTTTTGGTTTCCTCTTCTAGGTCAAGGACAGGCAGAGCATCACATGTGGGAGAGGGAACATAATTGAAATTGTGAAGTTCCCATAGCTGGTAGGAAGGGTAGACTTTAATATATCTTCTTTCTTCCCAAGTACTCCAGATGCGGAAGAAGAATGTAGTCTGGTACCATGTAGTATAGGCTTTGACAATCTTTTGGCAGATAGGAGGTATAATATCCTGGAACTCTTCGGGGTGAGAGGAATTTAAGAAGAGTTCATGGACTAACCCCAGTTTAATAGCCTTGCTACACTTTGGTATTTCCTGAAAGCCGGTTATAATTCTTGCAGAATTATTCTTATTGTAGATGAGCTTGTTTTCCTGGAGAATGGAAATAACATCTGTGGCTTCCAATTGTTTAAAAAAGTCCCTTAACTGGTCGTCTGGGATCATGTTTTGTTGGTTTAAGCCAATCATCTTGTGGACTGTGATTTCAGCTTCCAACTGTCTGGTTTTCTCTGTGTGTATTTTACAAAGATCTAGTAGTTTGTAAAACTCAGGTAAAGGATGATATACCTGATCAGAGATCTCCAAATCCTGAATTATATTTCTCAGGAAAGTCTGGTCTTGAGAAGAACCTTGGAACCAGGTTCCTTTTCTTTGCTCCAAATCTGAACTTTGAGCAGTGAGAGTATAGTTGCATAAATCTTGAACTGTTTTTGAAATGTTCTGCTTCTCTGTCTTCTCTTGCAAGTAATGGTTGTACATAGAGAGCACCATTTGCTCAATCTGGGATAACCAATATTTGGAAGAGTGGAAGTCATTGGATTGAATGGCACGGTAGCATCCATTCAATTTATCATAGATGTTTGAATTGGTTGCCTTGAGGTCGGTATTGTACCAATCTCGTACAACTGCTGCTGCTGTGGGTCTAGAGGGTTGTCCTGTCTGGACTCTTCTTTGTGCTGAAATAATATTGTTGTATGTTGGAGTAGAATTGTTGGCTGGTAGTACAGTCATTCCCAGAGGGGGGAATGGTTTTTCCTCGGTAGAGGTGCCAGTCTCCTGGGTTGTTGTAGTGCTTGCTCCTTTTTCAGGGGCCTTCTTTAGGTTGTTACCTCCCGTTTGTGACGGGGTCTTTTTGCTTACTTCAATGGTAGTCCATTTGGCTTTTTCAGCCATGGATTTGAGCCTTTTCAGGCGTTCGTCGTCCATTGTTAGGACGTGGTAATGGATCTGCAAAATAGAAGTTAGTCCTTTATGTTTTTTATAATAGAAAACAATCTTTGTTTCCCTTTTTTGCTTATTAGTTATAGTTTGAAATCTTATTGGACTTAGGATAATTCCATTATCGAGCAGTATTTTTGCTATTTGTTTTTCTAAAGTAAAAGAAAAAATTACAAATTGTAGATGTCCAAATATAGAGTTCATCCATTTTTGGAATATTTGTGGAGCAATTTTTTGGCCAAATGGTATTACTAACCACTCATAGTGTCCTTGAGGGCAACTAAAGGCAGTTAGTTCTATAGATTCTTTATTGGCTAATTTTACTTGCCAAAACCCAGATTTAGCATCAAATTTACTATAGTATTTAGATCCCTGTATTTGTTTGATTAATTGTTCTGCAGCAGGGATAAAATAGTCGTCAAACTTTGTATAGCTATTTAATTTTCTGTAGTTAATAACCATTCTAGCTTTTCCTCTTTTCTGCTCTGCATGCTTTCTGACCAGAAAAGCAGGGGAAGAATGAGGACTGCTGCTAGGTTGTATTAATTTGAGGGATAAAAGCTCTTTTATTTGAGCTGCAAATTCTTGTTTATCCATAGGTGATAAGGTTTTCACCACGTTGGGTTGCAGTATAAGATGAGGCGAGGGAAACCGGAAAGGGAACCCGAGGGATTTGATGATTATCAAAGAGGAAAAATTGTGAATTAAATGGAGCATAGTGGCGTAAGTTATTCATGCCAATAAGGCAGTCAACATTAAAGTTGATAGGTAATAAAGTAAAGTGATGAGAGATATTATGAATATCAGGAATAACAGGTTTACCCATAAAGTCATTTAAGCTTGCTTGCTTTTTAAGGGGTAACCATAACTGTGTAGGAATAAATTTTTCATGAATAAGACTAGTTTCAGCACCAGAATCTAGTAAAGTATGTAAAGTAAGACATGATTTATTAGGGAATATCAATGTCATGGGAATGTATTGGGGTGTTTTATGAAGATCCAACATTTGATAAACCAAATGAACCTGATGGTAGTCTTATAATATGTTGGTCTTCTGATTTCTTTTGGAGATCAAGGATTCGTTGAGTCCTTCCTTCAAGAGGAGTATTTTCAAGATTTTCTAAAGCAGACGTACTGGGTCTAGTTTGTTCGATAAATAAATTGGTATTTCTGTATTCAGAGGTACTAAGACTTCTTGGAATACTTGGATTTATAATCGTAGTAGAAATGGTATTGCCTGAGGCAATAAATGTTTCTACAGGGAGATGTGTTTTAGGTTTCAAAGTTTTCAAAAATATTTGCATCTCATTATCATATTTCAGATGTCTTATATTGACCAATTTTGGTTGGATTATTTTTCCATTTCGAGTTTAATAAATTGCGTTGGTGTGATAGATCTAAAAGTAGATGTTTCATTTAGTGCTAAACAATGTTCCCATTGGATTCCCAATACTTGAGATCCAGGAAGCATTTCTATTCCTTTGAGATTGATAGATAGAGTACATGCTTTTTCTATATTTGTATCATATAGACTGATGCAAAAATCAGGATGTATATTTACTCCAAATATTCTATTTGCTAGATTAGATTTTGCTCCTCCTAATATACTATTTAGAGGATTATTGATGATTCTTTCATCACAACATATTATCATAATAGGTGTGTCTATTCCGGATCTGAATAGACCAGTAATCTTTATTTGGATTAATCCAATGTGTAAATATTTCTTCTTAGGATATTTTTGCTTCAGATTTTCTATCTGAGAAAAGTTTAATAATTTTATAGAAGTAAAATCTTCATCTCCTTTTAGTTCTATATTTCCTTGCATTCTTTCAAAGATATAGGTAGGTTTATTTGTCCATAAAGATTTGAATTTAGATTGAGGTTTATATACCTCATCTTGTTTAGCATGTGGTATAGAAAGCTTTAGTCTTTCAATATCTTCATCAGTGACTTCATAATGTTCTCCTTGACTGTTATCAATACTTGTATTATGAATCTCTTGAGGTTCTATTTCCGACAATGTATTCATATATACTCTGTATTCAAACATAGATTCTTTTGAAGATTGTCCAGGAGTAAATTTTGGACTAAGAGGTGGAGATGTTGAAAGTAAAATATCTTGTTCAGCTTTAACCATTGCTAAATCTTCATATTTATGGATTATAAGTATTCCTATAGGAGTACCTAAAGGAATTTGATATGGGTTATCATCTAAACTTGTACTTTTCATTATTATACTTATGTTTTGATCTGTCATAGATTCTATTATTCCATAAGTAATGAAAATATTTCTAAGAGTATGATGTCTTAGATTTTTAATTTCTCCATAATAACCATAAGGTATTCTTATAATCAAATCTAAATAAATTTCAATAGATTGATATCTTCTTATACTATAATGATTGTTAGCATATAGTATATGTCCTGGAAATTTTAATGATTCCCTTTTGGGTAATATAGTAGTTTTGGACAAAGGTATAACCTGGATAAAATGATATGTTTTATTCAAGGTTAACATATTTATATTGAATCCTTCTGTTCCAGAAGAATCTGAACTTTCTTCATATATGGTTTCAATTTCATATATAGAAGAATTGTCACTAAGAACTTCTTCTATAGTTCCAGTATGTATATCGTACATTTCTAATTCATTTAACCAAACTGTTTTAATGTTTACTGTGCATTCAGAAGCATAATGTCCTTCTTTGCCACATTTAAAACATTTACAGTCTTTTTTCATACCTGTTTGATTTGTCTTGATAAACTTTCGTTTATTATATTTCTTTGAACTTTTATACTTTTCTTTATGTTCAGGTTTCCATTTCTTTCTGGATACCTTGTATTTTTTCTTCTTGAATCTAGATTTTTGGTATTTAGATTTCTTCCCATATTTTGTTTTCTTGGGAAAATATGGTTTGTTAAACCCATATACTGGGGGATATCCAAACTGATAATTAATATCAGGATCATATTTTGGACAACAAGATGTTTTAATGTCTGATTTATGTATGTATTTGGATAGATGATTATTTGTCTTTTGTAGCTGGCAAGTTTTCTTAACAGTTTCAATACAAGCCTTTTTTAAAGCTCCTGTATTATGTGGAATACCACCAGCTCTAAGACTGTTATATTTTTTCTCTATCATGGTGTCCCATGGTATAGGTAATTTAGAAAAGAAGGCTGTTAGCCAAAAGATCTTTTTCTCTAAAGTGTTCAGTTTAAAAATATAACTGATGTACAGATTAGTGAATTCTTCTAAGTAACATATGTTACACAGTCTTAGTTTTAAAAGAATATTTTCATCTATTCCTTCAGCATTAATATCTTCTCCAGTTAGATCACCATATAGACTTTTACAAATACTATGTAAAGCTGTTCTTCTAGATTCATGGCTATTTAAAGCTACTATCTCGGTTGGGTATAATTTCTCATATTGTGTTAGCCATCTTAAGGCTATTCCTTGCCAATATCCGCAAGCTAGTATTACAAATTCTTGATGAGGAATTCCTTCTGGCATTAGGGTATTGGTTCCAACCATTAGTTGTTCCCAATTAAGTATATAATCTCTTAAAGCATTAGTTGGTATATTATCAACATTGAATATTAACCCAGAAGTAAGAGTTTGATGTCTCTTTCCTTGTTTATAGATGTAGGAATCTACATAATTTTCTCCTATATCTCTATGATACATAGTTTCTTCAGTAGTATTAGGATGTGGTGGATTTTGTCTACCTGTAGAAATCATTTGAGTAGATGATTCCCCACGTTCCATATTTATATTAAATAAATAGTGCTCCTCGTTAGAGGGTATATTTGATATATGATAGTTCTCGTTAGAGGGTATGTGGTATAATTCCTCAACAAAAGAGGACTCCTCGTTGGAGGGTATTGATAACTCATCACCATACTCCTCATTAGAGGGTATAAACTCATCACCATACTCCTCATTAGAGGGTATTAATAGTTCATCAACAACATCATCATATTCAGATAATTCATCATCAAAAGAATCAGATGCAGAAATATAACTTTCATTATCAGAAGAACTTTTAGAAAAATATTTTATAGAAGCAGAGTTTTCTTCATAGAATTTGAAAATCTCTTTAGAAGTAATTTTTCCTTCTATTTCTCCAACTAATAAAGTTTTATATTTTAAATATTTTTGGTAATCAATTTCATCTAAGTTTGTTTCTTTCAAACTTTTTGAAGATGTTTTTACCATTCTAACAGATCCAAGTCTTTCTTTTGAAGATGAATAGAATTTTGGAAAACTTAAGAAAGTTTGTAAAGTACTTAATTTTTGAGAAACTAAGTAGATTTGATCACTTAAATAATTAAGCAAACTATTTTGTTGTTCTATTGTACCATTACTAGGAAGATGAATACTATGTTCATGAGAATTTAAACTGAGAGGACATTCGTATATTTCGGGAAGAACTAAAGCTCTAGACATTTCTGTGAAAACGTTCTTATAAACTTAGACACGTTATTTCCTTCCTTTCTTTCACTAGATTAGATAACAGTATCGCTTTGACCCTGGTCTCTCCGGCATTGTAACCTCTAAGGGTGGCTTTATCCTTAGAGTAAGGCCGCAATAACTGAAGCATCCCTTCCGGATATATAGTCAACCACAAACCTATTACATGCTTCAGAGAGACAGAGCACAGCCATGTTTCGTTTCCTACCTCATGGCGTAAGATACTATTATCTAAGTAGCTTAAGAAATTAAGGAAATAACATGCCTAACAAGTTTAGCCAGACATGGCTAAGTTAAGGATACTTACAAAAAAAGAAGACGGAACTGCACAAAGGCTCTGATACCAGTTGCAGGAGAGCTTCTGCTCCAGTACAAAGCGCTACTATTTATTCACACTATTTTAAACTAAGAAGCAGATCAGAGGAAGAAATATGTTTAAGAAAAAAAGAAGTTCGGAAATGCTCTCTGCCTCCTCCCTTCATCTGATGTCTTTATTTATAATGTTTCGAAAGATGTCCTTCAGATAGGAAGGAATCTTTTACAAAGTTTCTTTACAAAAGATGTACAGGAAAAAGGACTGCATTATTGTCCTTCGTACAGGGAAAAGGTTACATTATTGTCCTTCATAGGGTCCCACCATACTGATTGGTGTCCTTTTTGTCGGTTTGAGAGGATGAGAAGGAATCTTTGGCTGAGTGGATGCTGAGTGGAATGGGCCCACCATGCTTTTAGTCTTGCATGATGTTTAGAAGAGCATCTTCATCAAGGGCTTCATCTGGATCATGATTGTTGTCTTGGTTGTTGTTTTCACCAAGATCTTCATCATCAGTTTTTTCCAGGTCTTCATAGAATTCTTCTCTAGCTTTGGAGCCAATTTTGCCTAATTGAATGGAGTTCAAGAAGGACAAAACTCTGGAGGTTTTGGTTTCTGCAGGATCAATTGCTCCCACAAAATCATAAAACAGAATATTATCTTCTATTTTAATAGAATGGGCTCCAGTGATGACTTTGGTGTATGCTTCATTAAAGAATTCTTTAGCTGCCTTTTTGGTTTCCTCTTCTAGGTCAAGGACAGGCAGAGCTTCACATGTGGGAGAGGGAACATAATTGAAATTGTGAAGTTCCCATAGCTGGTAGGAAGGGTAGACTTTAATATATCTTCTTTCTTCCCAAGTACTCCAGATGCGGAAGAAGAATGTAGTCTGGTACCATGTAGTATAGGCTTTGACAATCTTTTGGCAGATAGGAGGTATAATATCCTGGAACTCTTCGGGGTGAGAGGAATTTAAGAAGAGTTCATGGACTAACCCCAGTTTAATAGCCTTGCTACACTTTGGTATTTCCTGAAAGCCGGTTATAATTCTTGTAGAATTATTCTTATTGTAGATGAGCTTGTTTTTCTGGAGAATGGAAATAACATCTGTGGCTTCCAATTGTTTAAAAAAGTCCCTTAACTGGTCGTCTGGGATCATGTTTTGTTGGTTTAAGCCAATCATCTTGTGGACTGTGATTTCAGCTTCCAACTGTCTGGTTTTCTCTGTGTGTATTTTACAAAGATCTAGTAGTTTGTAAAACTCAGGTAAAGGATGATATACCTGATCAGAGATCTCCAAATCCTGAATTATATTTCTCAGGAAAGTCTGGTCTTGAGAAGAACCTTGGAACCAGGTTCCTTTTCTTTGCTCCAAATCTGAACTTTGAGCAGTGAGAGTATAGTTGCATAAATCTTGAACAGTTTTTGAAATGTTCTGCTTCTCTGTCTTCTCTTGCAAGTAATGGTTGTACATAGAGAGCACCATTTGCTCAATCTGGGATAACCAATATTTGGAAGAGTGGAAGTCATTGGATTGAATGGCACGGTAGCATCCATTCAATTTATCATAGATGTTTGAATTGGTTGCCTTGAGGTCGGTATTGTACCAATCTCGTACAACTGCTGCTGCTGTGGGTCTAGAGGGTTGTCCTGTCTGGACTCTTCTTTGTGCTGAAATAATATTGCTGTATGTTGGAGTAGAATTGTTGGCTGGTAGTACAGTCATTCCCAGAGGGGGGAATGGTTTTGCCTCGGTAGAGGTGCCAGTCTCCTGGGTTGTTGTAGTGCTTGCTCCTTTTTCAGGGGCCTTCTTTAGGTTGTTACCTCCCGTTTGTGACGGGGTCTTTTTGCTTACTTCAATGGTAGTCCATTTGGCTTTTTCAGCCATGGATTTGAGCCTTTTCAGGCGTTCGTCGTCCATTGTTAGGACGTGGTAATGGATCTGCAAAATAGAAGTTAGTCCTTTATGTTTTTTATAATAGAAAACAATCTTTGTTTCCCTTTTTTGCTTATTAGTTATAGTTTGAAATCTTATTGGACTTAGGATAATTCCATTATCGAGCAGTATTTTTGCTATTTGTTTTTCTAAAGTAGAAGAAAAAATTACAAATTGTAGATGTCCAAATATAGAGTTCATCCATTTTTGGAATATTTGTGGAGCAATTTTTTGGCCAAATGGTATTACTAACCACTCATAGTGTCCTTGAGGGCAACTAAAGGCAGTTAGTTCTATAGATTCTTTATTGGCTAATTTTACTTGCCAAAATCCAGATTTTGCATCAAATTTCACAACGGAACGGGGGCACGTTCTCGGTGGAAAACCACTTCCGAGGACTATTTACGGGAACAAAAGACTTCCACTTCTCTTTTCCTTCCTTACTTAAAGAATGTGAAGGGGCCCACCTCACCACTCCCCTTCCCCTGCTCCATGGCTGAAACATGACCTGTATCTTCACATTTTTTCTTCTGCCAAGAAGAGAAAGAAAGAGTACAGTTTTGTTTACGATTGGAGGACAAATGAGATCAGAGAGGCCATCATTGGGGCAAACAATGCAATAGTTTCGGTTAGAGCAAATCCCAAAATGGCATAACCAAATAATTGTTTAGCCAATGAGGGATTTCGCACCTCGGAATGAATCGAGGAACTTAAGACGTTTCCAATACCGATAGCTGCTTCCGCTAAAGCAATTATCACTGTTCTGGCACCTATTGATGTAGCCTGTACCTCTTTTTGGATATATCAGGCTCTCATTGTCTTTCGTGTGAAGCTTTGATGAAAAATGGGAGCCCACATATTTGATTGTCTTAGGCTACTCCTGTCTTTATCAGGCATTCACTTGGTTTTTCTTGGAATGAATTTTTGTGAAACTGATGCTTTAGAGAGGATTTCTATTTTGTCAGGCTTCTTTTGTCAATATTGTTGTAGAGATTATGATATGAGATTTTTAGCAAACCTCCAGCTATCAACGGATTTGACTTGTCTTTACCAACTACCGTTTGAGTTGGGCTAGCCATGCCATTCCCCTCCGCATGATGAGTTTGTCAAGGATTTCATTTGTGCTATATGCCAAACTAATCCTTTTAGTATTATATATACGTATATAACCTCTCTCTTTTTTTTTTTTTTTGACTAGTCGCTCATGTTGTCAAAATTTTGTATGCCTTCATCTTCCACGTTTCTGAGTAGATTCGATGATGTATATTTTTCTGCCCATTCTGTCATGTCTTGCTGAAGTAATCTGTCTTCTCCCCTTTTCTTTTGTCTATAGTACTGAATTAATTCCTCATGGGCTGACCTGATAAACTTTGGGACCCTACAAACAATTTCATTGTCTACATAGACTCTATAGATTTCAGTTCCTGTGGCTAGTCTGAATCTATTTCCACTGAAAAATATGAGAGAAAAGGAAAGAAGGGAGAGCCCCCAAAATACTAGAGATACAGAACCCATGCAAGCTAGATTATTCTTTAAAACAAACGATGAGCTATCTTTTTTTCCAGAAGATATCAGGCAAAACATTCACCAGAAAGTTCAAGGCAATTTCAATAAGAAAGCCGAAGACATGCAACAGATACTCAGAGAAATCCAAAAAAGAGAAAGAAGATGCAGAGGAGTAACTGTAGAGCAAGTGATACATTATGCCAATACCGATAGGTGCGTCAACAGCAATACAAACTGCAGCATCATGGACCCCTCACAACCAAAATGCCAATGTGAGTTAGCTTATGGCATCTACAGACTAAATATTCAATTAGGCCAAATGAAAACAGAAAAACTCCATGGAACCAATTATAGCTGGAAAGGCTTCATAGATGAGGGATTTGTTTCACAAATAATCATTAGTCGTCCAGATCATGTAGAGTTACTCCCTGATTCACTAGCAATTCCAGTTTCAGAAGCTTTTATAGGAAAAGAACCACAGCTCAAGATAGAATTCGATTCCATAATAGCAGAATACATAAAAGGAGTGTGGTATCCCACAAAGCACAGTTCATGGATTACACACAGACTAGCCCATCCCCTACATCCAGATAGAGAAGAAAGAGAAGTAGCTTGTGACAGAGAGGTCCCAAGGCAAATCAGGCACTGGATCATCAAAAGATTCTCACGAACGAATGAAACTTAAGGAACAATTCCACCATCGCTTTCGACAACAAACAATAAAGATTCTCCGGTTTCCGTATGTTTCGTAGCCTGCCTTTTTGCTTTCCTTCATTAGCTCGCGAAAGTGCAAACCAATGGTTCAGGAATGGAGTTTCAGCTGCCATAGGGTGTAGGTTGGTCCCCTACCGTCACATCATAAGCGGTTTAGCTTTCTCTCCTCTCGCATCTGTGAAATTTCGTAGAGAGACCTGTGCTTTCAGGTGTGCTTTCAGGCTCTTCCAGCCGTCAGCTTCGTCGCTTTCGCTATTTTCTTTCTATTCTAAAGGAAAGACATTCCGACTATGTGGGATCTTTTAGTGCAGTTTGTTTTTTAGAGTGGATTTCCCCGTCGACTCTCTCAATTTCTTTCTTCGACGTATGGAATTCTCTCCCAGAGCTACGGAACTCACGACTCTATTAGCAGTCGAATGACCAACTTTTACATGAATTTTCAAGTGGATGAGATCGGTCGAGTGGTCTCAGTTGGAGATGGGATTGCACGTGTTTATGGATTGAACGAGATTCAAGCTGGAGAAATGGTCGAATTTGCCAGCGAGGTGAAACGAATAGCCTTGAATCTTGAGAATGAGAATGTAGGTATTGTTGTCTTTGGTAGTGATACCGCTATTAAGGAAGGAGATCTTGTCAAGCGCACTGGATCTATTGTGGATGTTCCTGTAGGAAAGGCCATTTTACGCCGTGTGGTCGATGCATTGGGAGTACCCGTTGATGGAAAAGGGGCTCTAAGCAATCACGAATGAAGACGTGTCGAAGTGAAGGCCCCAGGGATTATTGAACGTAAATCTGTGCACGAACCCATGCAAACAGGGTTAAAAGCAGTAGATAGCCTAGTTTCTATATGCCGTGAACAACGAGAACTTATAATCGCTGATAGACAAACTGAAAAAACAGCTATAACTATCGATACTATATTAAACCAAAAGCAAATGAACGAAAGGGGAACCTCTGAGAGTGAGACATTGTATTGTGTCTATGTAGCGATTGGACAAAAACGATCGACTGTGGCACAATTAGTTCAAATTCTTTTAGAAGCGAATGCTTTGGAATATTCCATTCTTGTACAGCCACCGCTTCGGATCCTGCCCCTCTGCAATTTTTGGCCCCATATTACGGGTATGCCATGGAGGAATATTTTCGTGATAATGGAATGCACACATTAATAATATATGATGATCTTAGTAAACAGGTGGTGGCAATCGACAAATGTCATTATTATTACGCCGACCACCAGGCCGTGAGGCTTTCCCCGGCGATGTTTTCTATTTACATTCCTGTCTCTTAGAAAGAGCCGCTAAACGATCGGACCTGACAGGTGCAGGTAGCTCGACTGCGTTACCCGTCATTCAAACATAAACTAGAGACGTATCAGCCTATATCCCCACCAATGTGATCCCCATTACAGATGGACAAATCTGTTCGGAAATAGAGCTCTTTTATCGCGGAATTAGACATTCAATTAACGTTGGCTTATCTGTCAGTCGCGTCGGGTCTGCCGCTCAGTTGAAAGCTATGAAACAAGTCCGCTGTAGTTCAAAACTGGAATTGGCACAATATCGCGAAGTGGCCGCCTTCGCTCAATTTGGCTTAGACCTTGATGCAGCGACTCAGGTATTACCGGAGAGAGGTGCAAGGCTTACAGAAGTGCCCAAACAACCACAATATTCACCACTTCCAATTGAAAAACAAATTGTAGTGATTTATGCAGCGATCAAGGGCTTCTGTGATCGAATGCCACTAGACAAAATTTCTCAATATGAGAGAGCCATTCGAAGTATTATAGATCCCGAATTACTAAAATCCTTCTTAGAAAAGGGTGGGTTAACGGAAGAAAGAAAGATGGAACCAGATGCATTATTAAAAGAAAGCGCTTTGCCTTACCTATGATGCCAAAAGCGTGACGACCAAATGGTCTCCGATTTTATTTATTTTTTTTCCGAATAGAAAGTTTCTTTGAGAGCGTGAGGGAAGGTCCTGACGAATCTCGTCGAAGCGCTGCCGCATTACTTGTCTCGACGTGCGCTATTATGAGGAATAGACGAAGAATCCGACGAAAGAGCAGCAAAGGAAAAGCGTGACGAGCAAATGGGATCATATTCTGACATATGTTAGTTTATTTCGTAGTAAAATGGGGGTGAGATTTCCAACTTGGGAAAGCTCGCTATTTTTGGCTCGAGCATATGATAGGCGAGATCACGAACCTCTTCTGCTAAGTATGGGTTCTGTCATGATATCTCCCAGGCTAGGATGGCATCATCTTTTGAGTAGTAATGTCTGCAACAGGATCCGTTAAAATCGAATACCTGGTCATAGAATTTTCCCAATTTGTGTAAATACCCGGCTGGTATCCCACGAATACGACAAACGCTGCTGGAGCAAGCAAGGGAGTCTCTGTACAGAGGCTTCTAAAACAACTATATGAAGAAGGCAACCCAGCAGTAGGGTTACTTGGAGAGGCATTTAGGAAGTTCGAATACTATGTTCTATACGGAAAACCGAAATGAAAAAATTAGTCCCAAGATCACAACTGAACCAACAAGAAACACCAGAGCCGACGATTGCACCAACAGGATGGGACGACCCTAACCTATCCACAAATGGATGGATGGATCTTGCATCCCCAGAAACTTCAGTATCCGACAATTTTATTAACTTCTTGTAAAAAAAAAAAAAAAAAGGGGCTCTCTCAAAAGTCCTAAACATCGGATCCTCCAAGGCTTCACAAAAAAGACAGCATTTGGCAACAAACAATAAAGATTCCTGACAACAACAGTACGATTCCTGATTGATACCGACAACAACAGTACGATTCCTCAACAACAGTACGTTTCATAAATAGTGTCTTTTTCATCACCAATAGTCGACATCAGTGGTACCATCTCTAGTTCTTTACTACTAATTATCATGTCAGCTCTCTTCCATCGGATCTCTTTTCTATGCTAGGATCCCATCCCTCTTCGATTATTCAATTGATAGTGAGCCTAGTTGCTCAAGAAAAAACTCTTTCTTTTGGTTCGGTTCATATCCGATCCTTCATAAAATAACCGTTGTCAAAGTAATATACAAAAGCTGCTTTCTTTTTAGAGAAATGTAATAAGTGCACATAGCGCTATATTTAGTTTCATATGAGACAGTCCTTTTCTTTTCAGAAAGAATTTATCTGTGGTGACATTTGTTAATTTTATTTTGAGGGAATTTATTATTGCTTTGTTTTGATAAAGAAAAAAATTTCATTTAGTTTCTGCATGTTATTCATATTAAATTGCAAATGGTGACTGTAATATTTTGTTTGAGGCTCGTCGAGTTATCATTCAAGGCCGAACGTTCTAGCTCTCCACACTACTGGAAGTGGGGCGTTACATCCGATGTTGGGGCAAGGCAAGCCCAAGGAAAGTATAGGTTGGCTCCCAGCTTCATCTTGGCCGACATCCTGCTCTCGAGAGGGTGTGGTCTGTCGAGTGAACTACTCATGTGTTGTGTTGTCCTAACCCGACGGGCATTTGGTGAGTATCCCTGGTCCAGTGGTTGACAAGCCACTGATTGAAGGTGACTGTCTCGTAGTGCTTTCATCAAATGATGCATGTGGGCTGAGCCATTCCCATCCCGATGTGGCAGCCCGATTCGACCTAGCCGGGTCGGGAAGAGATTCAAATAGGAGAATATGCGCACCAAGAATAGGTATCTATGTGGGAAGGAGGGGGCGGGCTTTTCTCTGGTAGTCCCGCTGTGGCCTCTAACAGTCCATCCCATCTCATCATTCTTTGTCCCTCCGTCATAGCCAGCCATTTTCGCTCCACATTCAACCCGTCTTTCGTTTGTTGAACTCAAAAGGCACTCATCAGTCGCCCTTTATGGAGCATCTTTGCTTGCCGCCTCTCTAGAGAATAAGTCCCGGTTCGACGTGGCCCGCCTTCATCATCTATACCAGCTGCCACGCACGATCCCATAGGAACGATTTATGCGCCCTGACGAAGTAGAACGCACCATCACCTACAGCCCTTTCCTCTGCCGGGAACTTCCATGAAATGAAAACGGGCGGCATCATCGTATGCTCGACTTTGTCTTGGTGTACATCCCGGAGTACTCCTATGGCCGATCCATCACCCATACATTCTGGGCTGGGCCCCGTCCCATGTGGAGAATGCCCTTGGGAGGCACGACGTCGGGCAGTTATTATCGCAGTTTAGAGTGTCAATATGTAAGCATCCACTTCCTTGAAGCATGGTTCGTCGCCTCCCTCCGTCGAAGCTCATCCATTCGTTGGGTGATCCCTTGCTCTCACATTCGAGTGTTTGCTCGTCATTTAGGTCGGTGAGTGACATTTCTACTCATTGCAGTCACCTCCAGGGTTCTTCGCACCTGGGTAGTAACAGGACCCGTCGTGCCCCGGACTGCACTGCCCACCCTATGAACCAAAACAAAAAATGTGCCTTGCGACAATACGCGGACATTCCTCATGCTACGGTTCCCTCCGGTCCATTCTCGGGTTGGGTTAGGGAAACTTCAGTAAGAATGTCTATAGATAGAGACTTTCGATCGAGGTGATTGATACCGATGCTCTTCCTAGGCGACCCTCCTTTTGAAAGGAGCTTCGTTTGCTTCCGAAGCCGGATCGACTATCGCTGATCCTAAATTTCATTTCCTAAAGTACTATCAAGAGCTAAGAAAGTACGAGATCGGTTATCTACGAAATTCGAAAGAAATGTTTGTTGTTCTAAAACTAGCTAGTTCACAGTCTTGCCTTAAATCAAAAAAGCATCTCTATAGACGACAGCGGGTGACACACCGCCCAATTGGGTTTATGCTTGCTTGGTATCATCGAGAAGATAGCAAACCATAATCATATATGCAATTCGTTTTTCTCTTTCTCTTTTTGTGTGGAAGTGAAGATAGACCTGAAGGGAAAGCAAAGCCGTTTGAGAATCTTTTTTCAATAGACAGTGGGACCTCGCGGCTCGAGCCGCATTTCACGAAGTTAGGCTTTGTCACCCACCATTCGACATGTGATCTAAACAACACACAACTATAGAAAAGCAGAAAATGAAATCTCAAGTGAAAAGGCAGTGAGGGTTTTGAAAAGGCAGATTGACCTGAGTTCATCGATCTGTATCCAGATTTTCACTTATCCCCGTACATCGACAGTGGCTTGCCCTCTCCATCTTCTAGCTCTGGAGAGCGTCTTTGAGCTCGGCAACCTCTTTTGGGGCGTCGACCTACTGTGACCACTTTCCAAAAGATTCGTTTCCAGACGTATTCTGGTTCCGACTCTTTTTATGATGAATCATTCTCTGATGAAACAAAACAGAAATCGTCATTTAGTTTGGAAAACAATTCCGACGGTTTTGCTTTCCTTTAGAGTCGACAAATCTCTATCCTCTGAGGAACCACATCCTCCAGTCACCTATTCTACAAATAAAAGTTCCATTTCGATGATGAGAAGATAAAGATCCTACTTCTTCACAAGCCTTCTCTGGCACACCCACTCAAAAGAAAAAAATATTTCTGTGATTCTGTCGAAGACTTTGTCGAAGAAATCTATGTGATTCACTCCATATTTCTGACGCAGGCTTACCTCTCCTCTAGTTTATTCGAGTGTGTAAAATAGGTCCGCTCGTGCGAAATATCCTGAAGAAAAGCTAAAACCAGGAGGGAGGAATTCACTCCATGGTCAAAGAAAAATAGCAACTCTTCACCAGTTCCGAGAAAAAAGTCGACGTCGATCTCTGTAAGAGAAATGGCACTAGGAAAGGAAGTGAAAACAAACACGCTCGACCTTTGGGAAAGTAAATTCCAGTAAATGGAGAGTATGTGGCGGAGACAGTTCATTTACCTTCGGTCTTGCATAAGCAGCTGAAGTGGACAGAAAGTCAGAAATTTGCCAAAGTACCTGAAGGATCTACAGAATAGCCTCGCCTCAATGCCATTCTGTAGAGTTTTTTCCATTCCAAAAGACCCACTACTCAGAGCATATTGAAAGAAAGAAAGGAGCTGGCGATGTTTCTGATGCAAGCGAAGATAGTCAAAATGAAGAATCTTATGACCTTATCCGGCATCATCAAAATCTTGCACCTCCTGCGTTCCAAACACTAGGAAGTATACCCCCAGAACCTCCTCTCCTACCGTCAACCACCCTTGTCGAAAGTGAAGTCGTATAGGTTTTTGAGGAAGATATAGTGAACACTTTGTTGGAAGATCCATCGGCATATCTTTAGTTTCGACAAGTCGCGCGGACATCATCAGTCCTCCTACCTGAGTCGACTCTTCATCCTTACCACCGTCGAAAGAAGACTGACGCCGATAACCTCAGCTTCGTGGTTGGGGATGGTAGATCCATCCCCCCGGGACGAAGTGAAAAATCTTCCCAGAAGGGTTTTGAAAAGGCATAGCAAGCATCCGGCTAAACTATCAAATACCATTGATTGACTACACCTGCATCGTCAGAAGATGAAGAAATTTCACAATGGAACGGGGGCACGTTCTCGGTGGAAAACCACTTCCGAGGACTATTTACGGGAACAAAAGACTTCCACTTCTCTTTTCCTTCCTTACTTAAAGAATGTGAAGGGGCCCACCTCACCACTCCCCTTCCCCTGCTCCATGGCTGAAACATGACCTGTATCTTCACATTTTTTCTTCTGCCAAGAAGAGAAAGAAAGAGTACAGTTTTGTTTACGATTGGAAGACAAATGAGATCAGAGAGACCATCATTGGGGCAAACAATGCAATAGTTTCGGTTAGAGCAAATCCCAAAATGGCATAACCAAATAATTGTTTAGCCAATGAGGGATTTCGCACCTTGGAATGAATCGAGGAACTGAAGACGTTTCCAATACCGACAGCTGCTTCCGCTAAAGCAATTGTCACTGCTCTGGCACCTATTGATTTTGCACCCTCTAACATATGTCAGAATGTGATCCCATTTGCTCGTCACGCTTTTCCTTTGCTGCTCTTCGTCGGATTCTTTGTCTATTCCTCATAATAGCGCGCGTCGAGACAAGTAATGCGGCAGCGCTTCGACGAGATTCGTCAGGACCCTCCCTCACGCTCTCAAAGAAACTTTCTATTCGGAAAAAAAATAAATAAAATCGGAGACCATTTGCTCGTCACGCTTTTGGCATCATAGGTAAGGCAAAGCGCTTTCTTTTAATAATGCATCTGGTTCCATCTTTCTTTCTTCCGTTAACCCACCCTTTTCTAAGAAGGATTTTAGTAATTCGGGATCTATAATACTTCGAATGGCTCTCTCATATTGAGAAATTTATTCTAGTGGCATTCGATCACAGAAGCCCTTGATCGCTGCATAAATCACTACAATTTGTTTTTCAATTGGAAGTGGTGAATATTGTGGTTGTTTGGGCACTTCTGTAAGCCTTGCACCTCTCTCCGGTAATGCCTGAGTCGCTGCATCAAGGTCTAAGCCAAATTGAGCGAAGGCGGCCACTTCGCGATATTGTGCCAATTCCAGTTTTGAACTACAGCGGACTTGTTTCATAGCTTTCAACCGAGCGGCAGACCCGACGCGACTGACAGATAAGCCAACGTTAATTGATGTCTAATTCCGCGATAAAAGAGCTCTATTTCCGAACAGATTTGTCCATCTGTAATGGGGATCACATTGGTGGGGATATAGGCTGATACGTCTCCAGTTTATGTTTGAATGACGGGTAATGCAGTCGAGCTACCTGCACCTGTCTGGTCCGATCGTTTAACGGCTCTTTCTAAGAGACAGGAATGTAAATAGAAAACATCGCCGGGGAAAGCCTCACGGCCTGGTGGTCCGCGTAACAATAATGACATTTGTCGATATGCCACCACCTGTTTACTAAGATCATCATATATTATTAATGTGTGCATTCCATTATCACGAAAATATTCCTCCATGGCATACCCGTAATATGGGGCCAAAAATTGCAGAGAGGTAGGATCCGAAGCGGTGGCTGTACAAGAATGGAATATTCCAAAGCATTCGCTTCTAAAAGAATTTGAACTAATTGTGCCACAGTCGATCGTTTCTGTCCAATCGCTACATAGACACAATACAAAGTCTCACTCTCAGAGGTTCCCCTTTCGTTCATTTGCTTTTGGTTTAATATAGTATCGATAGTTATAGCTGTTTTTCCAGTTTGTCTATCCGCGATTATAAGTTCTCGTTGTTCACGGCATATAGAAACTAGGCTATCTACTGCTTTTAACCCTGTTTGCATGGGTTCGTGCACAGATTTACGATAATCCCTGGGGCCTTCACTTCGACACGTCTTCATTCGTGATTGCTTAGAGCCCCTTTTCCATCAACGGGTACTCCCAATGCATCGACCACACGGCCTAAAATGGCCTTTCCTACAGGAACATCCACAATAGATCCAGTGCGCTTGACAAGATCTCCTTCTTTAATAGCGGTATCACTACCAAAGACAACAATACCTATATTCTCATTCTCAAGATTCAAGGCTATTCGTTTCACCTCGCTGGCAAATTCGACCATTTCTCCAGCTTGAATCTCGTTCAATCCATAAACACGTGCAATCCCATCTCCAACTGAGACCACTCGACCGATCTCATCCACTTGAAAATTCATGTAAAAGTTGGTCATTCGACTGCTAATAGAGTCGTGAGTTCCGTAGCTCTGGGAGAGAATTTCATACGTCGAAGAAAGAAATTGAGAGAGTCGACGGGAGAAATCCACTCTAAAAAACAAACTGCACTAAAAGATCCCACATAGTCGGAACGTCTTTCCTTTAGAATAGAAAGAAAATCGTGAAAGTGACGAAACTGATGGCTGGAAGAGCCTGAAAGCACACCTGAAAGCACAGGTCTCTCTACGAAATTTCACAGATGCGAGAGGAGAGAAAGCTAAACCGCTTATGACGTGACGGTAGGGGACCAACCTACACCCTATGGCAGCTGAAACTCCATTCCTGAACCATTGGTTTGCACCTTCGCGAGCTAATGAAGGAAAGCAAAAAGGCAGGCTACGAAACATACGGAAACCAGAGACTGCGTACGAAAGCCATCGAGTCACCTTTGATGGGACCATTTGCTTTCATGTAGTCTATTTGTAAAGTCGACAGAATGAGAAAGGTACCGTCAGTGCTGCCTTCGAAAGTGACTATGATCATGATTATACTACATCCATTCCAGCAGTCGGCCCCTCCATCAATGAAACCGGAGGAAAGAATGAAGTTCAGTGGCTCTCCACAGTCGACCCGCCATATCCCGCACCCCTGTTCGACCTCGTTGGGTGTCGATGGAAAAAGAGTCTGGAGGTTCATTCCCCCCTTCCGACGAATCAGTCAGCTGCATCGTATCAATATAGGGTTCGAGTGAGGCGGGAAAGAAAGAGAAGGCTAGGAATATTGGGAACTCGACGGCTAGCCCTCCACGTCAGTAGGGCATCATACCTTCTTCATCAGGAAGGCTACGGTGACGGCATAGAAAAATCCCGCCTACCTACCATTTAGGGCGGACTACTGAACCCGATCAACTCCTTCCGTCTATGGCAGGAGGTTGGATTCAGCAGTCGAGGGATCCACATTGCAGGGGGCAGCGAACAGAGTGATAGGGGTAGGCAATCGAGATTGTCCATCTATTTAGCTTTTGCTATCGACTCCGAAGGCACCAGGCAAATGAAAGGAAACTTTTCAAACTGTCCTTCCGATCCCCAACTCCTGTCAAATAATGATGGAGTACCAAAGCAAAAGGCAGCCTCATGCCAATCTGAGTGCTCGCATAGGGATCGTGAGTTCTTCTTTGATTCCAACTTTCTGGATTTCAAACAAAACTGTTGGATGGTCTCCCCCCTTCCTTGTTGTCGAAATGAATCTATCGGAAAATGAGAGTCCTCGATCCCCGGAGAAATATCTTCAGATAGTGAAGGGCATCGATTCGCTACTGCCCCGGGAGTCCAATACCTTCACTACTAGTTTCAATCTGGTCCGTTTCACCCTACATGCGCTTTTCACCTTCGCTACCGGTTTCCCTTTCGAGAATGACGGGGAACGAGCAGAAATCAGGCCCTTCGTGTGCAACCGAATGTCAGTGATATAGTCGACGGAAAATTCTTCCGCAAACCTAGTGGTGGCATTCACCAATTACACGGGTAGTAATGCAGGATCCGGGCCCTAAAAGAAATAGTGAATGGAAGGAGTGGAGGAGCCCGCTTCCGGTTCTTCCTGCTCCTACAGAAGTCACCGTACGTAGTAAACGGGGGCAAGCGTCGGGGCATGAACAGAAGAAAGAGCCCCTGACTTCTCCCAATTACAGAGACCCAACTTCGTATTGGTTTATCTGATCCCTCACTCAGCTCAGGTTGTCATGGAAGAAAAAGACTTCGCTGACGGTTTCACTGTTGGTTGGAATGGTTCTTCGCACGCGCTACGATTTCATTGAATGAACTGCGAATTGAAGAAGACGTGCAATGCCTTTAGTTCGGGAAGTAAACTACTCGAACATGTTCAATGACCGGGTCTGTTCTTTGTAGTGACGACCATAGACAAGACCTTTACCACGCCACGATGGGTCGGGTCCTTCTTTCCGGCAACTTCTCACCTCTCACCTGGAGCTAACCGAGACTTCCATTCTGTACATCGACATAAAATCGTCTACACGGAGCCTCATCGTCATTGAGAGTTGACAATTGGGACTGCAGGATGAAGAAGACCAATTGTCCACCCCCAGTGCTACTCCAAACAAGTGCTCCGTCGCTTGCTGAAATACCAAAATCACAGTGACAACACTTTCTGCTCTCCATGAGCTCTCCAACGTCAATGACGACATCATAAAGAAAAAAAAGGATGACCTTTGAGATGAGGTTGGCGGCACCAACGGGATCGAGCAGTCAGGGGCAACCAGAGTCACAAGCTATTGCGAATATCTGTCGAAGGCTAGTTAGGGAGAAAGCCAGGGTATAGGTAAGGCTACAGCCTCTTCCTTCACACATGAAAGAAAGAGAGTGGAAGGATAAGAGGTCTCATAGGTGCTTTAAACGTACTGGAGGGGAGGGACTTCTTTTGACCCGTCACCGGCTAGCTTGCGTCGAAGAAAGATAGCCAAATCCAATAGATGAAACTCGAATCGAGAATCTCTGTCTTCATTGGAAGAGAACTCCAATTATAACATAGATCTACGATAGGTCTTTTTGTCGATTCTTTTTTCGTCGTTTTCGTTCCAAAGGTTGTTTTCTTTGGAAGCATTATGTTGAGTCACTCCGACGAGTAGAATCAGCAGCTCACCTCAGTTTTAGTAACAAAATGAGGAATCACACGTAGACGGACCTGAGCATTCTCCTGCTCTACGGAGCCCTCTGTATCCCGAGTTGGGGCTGCATCATGCTCTTCTCCTTTCGAGTGAATTGAATTACTTCGGCTCGGATGCCTTTGATCGAATGGAAGGATGGATGCCTGCCGTTCCGCGACTTCATTTGGTCATTTCGTCAATTACTTGTTCGCTATGGTGTCGAGAGTGAATCGCACGATTCCATAAGTAAGAGATTGAAAAGAGGATCATTGGACCCCGCTCTCGGGCTTCATCTCCGATGATACCATTTTGTTTAGTTGCTTTGCTCATATCGCGCTATGATGACATTCTTCCTTTCGAACAACTGGCTGGATGAGACTCTTTCTTAACCTACGTCTGAATGGGATCGGTGAGTGTGACAGGTAAGTAGCCAATTTCGATGATTTGATGATAATTTAGCAACATTTTCTTTTACCGTTGACGTAGTGACATCTGCTCTCTCTGCCCAATAGAAGGCTTCGCTCATTACTCCTCCGCTACCAGACTTTCTATATAAATGACAGAAAGGTTCATCATTGGCTGCTCGCCCTAAATGATGCAAAAAAGGTGAGACGAGGTCACTTGCTCCGATGGCGTCGAGCCTCGAATGGGAGTATCTGACCTTGGAATATTTCTAAAGGATTGTCCTGCCCGAGGGATGGATCTTTCTTTGCTTTGAGCTGAGCCTATGCTGGACGCAGATTCGTCATACTATATCAGTCGAGTTCATTTACGATTCCTTTCATTCGGGATCGTCGTTCTTTGTTCTTGGTCAACGCTTTTATTTTTTCCTTCGTAGCTTTCCATCCAGTAATCGATTGGTTACGGATTGAGAAAAGCCCCTCTCCCATATCTATTTTCTCGCTTGCTTCCGTCAGCAAAGAAGTCCTTTGGTTCCAGATTTCGGTCGTCGTAGCCTTCGACGATCTTCTTTTGTTTTCTTCGCGTCAGTTGATACCAGTTCTGTTATCGGAAGGGTCAGACTGTATCTGAACGATGGATACGGGATCTATCTGTGGGATGGCTGTAGCTTTTTGTCGAAGGCTTCCAGAGAAAGGCTTCGTAGCCAACCCAACGCGACCTGTGACCCTAAAGGGCTGTCTGACAAAGTCTTGCTGGTCCAACAACTTCTAATAGGTACGACCACATTGGTTGGCGGCAGGGGATTCCGTAATCTCGGCGGGTTCCATGATTGTTGCTCAGACTTTTTTTCACTCCCATGTCTAGTTGGAAATCCGGTCTAGTCTGTCTAAGCCAGTACAAAGCCATTCGAAAACGTTCCAACCTAGCCAAAAGAGCAAAAGGAGTCAACGGTCTCAGTCCTCTTAGTCCGGTCAATCAATCAATCGACACGACGCAAGCAAAGTCGACGGAGCCATTCTCGATTTTTGTAGGCTGCTTTCAGTCCTCTCAATGGTAGTGAGAGTGCGAGGGCGACGTTTTTGGGTGAACGACTGGGATGGTTAGATAGTTTCTGGCTTTCGACGGCATTTGTCGATGCTCGGAATGGAAGAAAGCTAAAGCTGCGTTCCAAAAGAAAAACAAGGGGAATGACGATTGGTCAGCGTGCTAATCAATTGGTGGGACACCACATCGGACAGCAAGTCAAAAGGGAGTCTTCGCCCTCTAGAAGAGCATCAAAGAAGTGGGTCGCCAAGTTCGCTTGGGACCCGGAGTATTGAATGAAAATCTCTTTATAAAAAAAGAGAGGTTTCACTGTCGAATCCATCGTTGGTAAAGGCTCCTCAGATCACTAGGGCAGAGCATCTTTTTATGGTCATGTGTCCTTCTCGTCTGATCGGTTCTCAGCTGGGAGTAATGGCAAGTGAGTATCACGTGCCGGCTTATGATGGAACATCGTCAGATTCACCCTTTTGTCTACTTTACCTAAAAAGGAAGAGCTTAAGAAAGTGCCAAAATGCAGTTGGATTTTCAAATCTCGCCCTACCAAAAGAAAGTGCTAGAGCAAGCCAAAATTCCATACAAATCATCTATGCATGAGAGAATGTCATCTGCACCATCCACGTTCGACGTGGAGAAGGCGTCATCTTGACAGTTTGGATCATTAAATTCTCGGGATCGGACAAAAGCAGAAACAAAAATAGAAAGCGCTTCATCACCTCTTGTAGGACGCCCAGCTCACTATTCCCACGACAAAACTACCCGGGCCTGTAAACAATAAACTCACTGTTTGACTCGCTCTTCATTCGGATCTAATCATTTTCGTATTCGGCCAACTCGAAATTGATCTATATCAATATCAATGAAGAATAAATAGAAATAACGCAAAACTATGGAAGTCAAAAAATGTGATCGAGCTTGTCTCTTTCTCCATTCCAGATCGACGAAGTTGATGGAGCCAGTGAGCCTAATTGTATCGGATAGGTCGACGGTAGCGCATACGTTGTGCTCGACCGTAGGCCAAGCGTTCCATCACTTTCTGTTCTTTGACATCGTGGTGGTATGTTTGGCTCATTCTGGAACAACGATATACCCTTTCCGCCGTCAGAGGGAAGCACCCGTAAGTACTGAAAAATAAAATGTGAGTGATTCGTCACCTAAAAATAGAAAAAGCCATCAAAATGACAAAGACTGATGGTTCCGAGGCATTCATTGCAAGATTCAAGGCTATTCGTTTCACCTCGCTGGCAAATTCGACCATTTCTCCAGCTTGAATCTCGTTCAATCCATAAACACGTGCAATCCCATCTCCAACTGAGACCACTCGACCGATCTCATCCACTTGAAAATTCATGTAAAAGTTGGTCATTCGACTGCTAATAGAGTCGTGAGTTCCGTAGCTCTGGGAGAGAATTTCATACGTCGAAGAAAGAAATTGAGAGAGTCGACGGGAGAAATCCACTCTAAAAAACAAACTGCACTAAAAGATCCCACATAGTCGGAACGTCTTTCCTTTAGAATAGAAAGAAAATCGTGAAAGCGACGAAGCTGATGGCTGGAAGAGCCTGAAAGCACACCTGAAAGCACAGGTCTCTCTACGAAATTTCACAGATGCGAGAGGAGAGAAAGCTAAACCGCTTATGACGTGACGGTAGGGGACCAACCTACACCCTATGGCAGCTGAAACTCCATTCCTGAACCATTGGTTTGCACCTTCGCGAGCTAATGAAGGAAAGCAAAAAGGCAGGCTACGAAACATACGGAAACCAGAGACTGCGTACGAAAGCCATCGAGTCACCTTTGATGGGACCATTTGCTTTCATGTAGTCTATTTGTAAAGTCGACAGAATGAGAAAGGTACCGTCAGTGCTGCCTTCGAAAGTGACTATGATCATGATTATACTACATCCATTCCAGCAGTCGGCCCCTCCATCAATGAAACCGGAGGAAAGAATGAAGTTCAGTGGCTCTCCACAGTCGACCCGCCATATCCCGCACCCCTGTTCGACCTCGTTGGGTGTCGATGGAAAAAGAGTCTGGAGGTTCATTCCCCCCTTCCGACGAATCAGTCAGCTGCATCGTATCAATATAGGGTTCGAGTGAGGCGGGAAAGAAAGAGAAGGCTAGGAATATTGGGAACTCGACGGCTAGCCCTCCACGTCAGTAGGGCATCATACCTTCTTCATCAGGAAGGCTACGGTGACGGCATAGAAAAATCCCGCCTACCTACCATTTAGGGCGGACTACTGAACCCGATCAACTCCTTCCGTCTATGGCAGGAGGTTGGATTCAGCAGTCGAGGGATCCACATTGCAGGGGGCAGCGAACAGAGTGATAGGGGTAGGCAATCGAGATTGTCCATCTATTTAGCTTTTGCTATCGACTCCGAAGGCACCAGGCAAATGAAAGGAAACTTTTCAAACTGTCCTTCCGATCCCCAACTCCTGTCAAATAATGATGGAGTACCAAAGCAAAAGGCAGCCTCATGCCAATCTGAGTGCTCGCATAGGGATCGTGAGTTCTTCTTTGATTCCAACTTTCTGGATTTCAAACAAAACTGTTGGATGGTCTCCCCCATTCCTTGTTGTCGAAATGAATCTATCGGAAAATGAGAGTCCTCGATCCCCGGAGAAATATCTTCAGATAGTGAAGGGCATCGATTCGCTACTGCCCCGGGAGTCCAATACCTTCGCTACTAGTTTCAATCTGGTCCGTTTCACCCTACATGCGCTTTTCACCTTCGCTACCGGTTTCCCTTTCGAGAATGACGGGGAACGAGCAGAAATCAGGCCCTTCGTGTGCAACCGAATGTCAGTGATATAGTCGACGGAAAATTCTTCCGCAAACCTAGTGGTGGCATTCACCAATTACACGGGTAGTAATGCAGGATCCGGGCCCTAAAAGAAATAGTGAATGGATGGAGTGGAGGAGCCCGCTTCCGGTTCTTCCTGCTCCTACAGAAGTCACCGTACGTAGTAAACGGGGGCAAGCGTCGGGGCATGAACAGAAGAAAGAGCCCCTGACTTCTCCCAATTACAGAGACCCAACTTCGTATTGGTTTATCTGATCCCTCACTCAGCTCAGGTTGTCATGGAAGAAAAAGACTTCGCTGACGGTTTCACTGTTGGTTGGAATGGTTCTTCGCACGCGCTACGATTTCATTGAATGAACTGCGAATTGAAGAAGACGTGCAATGCCTTTAGTTCGGGAAGTAAACTACTCGAACATGTTCAATGACCGGGTCTGTTCTTTGTAGTGACGACCATAGACAAGACCTTTACCACGCCACGATGGGTCGGGTCCTTCTTTCCGGCAACTTCTCACCTCTCACCTGGAGCTAACCGAGACTTCCATTCTGTACATCGACATAAAATCGTCTACACGGGGCCTCATCGTCATTGAGAGTTGACAATTGGGACTGCAGGATGAAGAAGACCAATTGTCCACCCCCAGTGCTACTCCAAACAAGTGCTCCGTCGCTTGCTGAAATACCAAAATCACAGTGACAACACTTTCTGCTCTCCATGAGCTCTCCAACGTCAATGACGACATCATAAAGAAAAAAAAGGATGACCTTTGAGATGAGGTTGGCGGCACCAACGGGATCGAGCAGTCAGGGGCAACCAGAGTCACAAGCTATTGCGAATATCTGTCGAAGGCTAGTTAGGGAGAAAGCCAGCCTCTTCCTTCACACATGAAAGAAAGAGAGTGGAAGGATAAGAGGTCTCATAGGTGCTTTAAACGTACTGGAGGGGAGGGACTTCTTTTGACCCGTCACCGGCTAGCTTGCGTCGAAGAAAGATAGCCAAATCCAATAGATGAAACTCGAATCGAGAATCTCTGTCTTCATTGGAAGAGAACTCCAATTATAACATAGATCTACGATAGGTCTTTTTGTCGATTCTTTTTTCGTCGTTTTCGTTCCAAAGGTTGTTTTCTTTGGAAGCATTATGTTGAGTCACTCCGACGAGTAGAATCAGCAGCTCACCTCAGTTTTAGTAACAAAATGAGGAATCACACGTAGACGGACCTGAGCATTCTCCTGCTCTACGGAGCCCTCTGTATCCCGAGTTGGGGCTGCATCATGCTCTTCTCCTTTCGAGTGAATTGAATTACTTCGGCTCGGATGCCTTTGATCGAATGGAAGGATGGATGCCTGCCGTTCCGCGACTTCATTTGGTCATTTCGTCAATTACTTGTTCGCTATGGTGTCGAGAGTGAATCGCACGATTCCATAAGTAAGAGATTGAAAAGAGGATCATTGGACCCCGCTCTCGGGCTTCATCTCCGATGATACCATTTTGTTTAGTTGCTTTGCTCATATCGCGCTATGATGACATTCTTCCTTTCGAACAACTGGCTGGATGAGACTCTTTCTTAACCTACGTCTGAATGGGATCGGTGAGTGTGACAGGTAAGTAGCCAATTTCGATGATTTGATGATAATTTAGCAACATTTTCTTTTACCGTTGACGTAGTGACATCTGCTCTCTCTGCCCAATAGAAGGCTTCGCTCATTACTCCTCCGCTACCAGACTTTCTATATAAATGACAGAAAGGTTCATCATTGGCTGCTCGCCCTAAATGATGCAAAAAAGGTGAGACGAGGTCACTTGCTCCGATGGCGTCGAGCCTCGAATGGGAGTATCTGACCTTGGAATATTTCTAAAGGATTGTCCTGCCCGAGGGATGGATCTTTCTTTGCTTTGAGCTGAGCCTATGCTGGACGCAGATTCGTCATACTATATCAGTCGAGTTCATTTACGATTCCTTTCATTCGGGATCGTCGTTCTTTGTTCTTGGTCAACGCTTTTATTTTTTCCTTCGTAGCTTTCCATCCAGTAATCGATTGGTTACGGATTGAGAAAAGCCCCTCTCCCATATCTATTTTCTCGCTTGCTTCCGTCAGCAAAGAAGTCCTTTGGTTCCAGATTTCGGTCGTCGTAGCCTTCGACGATCTTCTTTTGTTTTCTTCGCGTCAGTTGATACCAGTTCTGTTATCGGAAGGGTCAGACTGTATCTGAACGATGGATACGGGATCTATCTGTGGGATGGCTGTAGCTTTTTGTCGAAGGCTTCCAGAGAAAGGCTTCGTAGCCAACCCAACGCGACCTGTGACCCTAAAGGGCTGTCTGACAAAGTCTTGCTGGTCCAACAACTTCTAATGGGTACGACCACATTGGTTGGCGGCAGGGGATTCCGTAATCTCGGCGGGTTCCATGATTGTTGCTCAGACTTTTTTTCACTCCCATGTCTAGTTGGAAATCCGGTCTAGTCTGTCTAAGCCAGTACAAAGCCATTCGAAAACGTTCCAACCTAGCCAAAAGAGCAAAAGGAGTCAACGGTCTCAGTCCTCTTAGTCCGGTCAATCAATCAATCGACACGACGCAAGCAAAGTCGACGGAGCCATTCTCGATTTTTGTAGGCTGCTTTCAGTCCTCTCAATGGTAGTGAGAGTGCGAGGGCGACGTTTTTGGGTGAACGACTGGGATGGTTAGATAGTTTCTGGCTTTCGACGGCATTTGTCGATGCTCGGAATGGAAGAAAGCTAAAGCTGCGTTCCAAAAGAAAAACAAGGGGAATGACGATTGGTCAGCGTGCTAATCAATTGGTGGGACACCACATCGGACAGCAAGTCAAAAGGGAGTCTTCGCCCTCTAGAAGAGCATCAAAGAAGTGGGTCGCCAAGTTCGCTTGGGACCCGGAGTATTGAATGAAAATCTCTTTATAAAAAAAGAGAGGTTTCACTGTCGAATCCATCGTTGGTAAAGGCTCCTCAGATCACTAGGGCAGAGCATCTTTTTATGGTCATGTGTCCTTCTCGTCTGATCGGTTCTCAGCTGGGAGTAATGGCAAGTGAGTATCACGTGCCGGCTTATGATGGAACATCGTCAGATTCACCCTTTTGTCTACTTTACCTAAAAAGGTAGAGCTTAAGAAAGTGCCAAAATGCAGTTGGATTTTCAAATCTCGCCCTACCAAAAGAAAGTGCTAGAGCAAGCCAAAATTCCATACAAATCATCTATGCATGAGAGAATGTCATCTGCACCATCCACGTTCGACGTGGAGAAGGCGTCATCTTGATAGTTTGGATCATTAAATTCTCGGGATCGGACAAAAGCAGAAACAAAAATAGAAAGCGCTTCATCACCTCTTGTAGGACGCCCAGCTCACTATTCCCACGACAAAACTACCCGGGCCTGTAAACAATAAACTCACTGTTTGACTCGCTCTTCATTCGGATCTAATCATTTTCGTATTCGGCCAACTCGAAATTGATCTATATCAATATCAATGAAGAATAAATAGAAATAACGCAAAACTATGGAAGTCAAAAAATGTGATCGAGCTTGTCTCTTTCTCCATTCCAGATCGACGAAGTTGATGGAGCCAGTGAGCCTAATTGTATCGGATAGGTCGACGGTAGCGCATACGTTGTGCTCGACCGTAGGCCAAGCGTTCCATCACTTTCTGTTCTTTGACATCGTGGTGGTATGTTTGGCTCATTCTGGAACAACGATATACCCTTTCCGCCGTCAGAGGGAAGCACCCGAAAGTACTGAAAAATAAAATGTGAGTGATTCGTCACCTAAAAATAGAAAAAGCCATCAAAATGACAAAGACTGATGGTTCCGAGGCATTCATTGCAAGATTCAAGGCTATTCGTTTCACCTCGCTGGCAAATTCGACCATTTCTCCAGCTTGAATCTCGTTCAATCCATAAACACGTGCAATCCCATCTCCAACTGAGACCACTCGACCGATCTCATCCACTTGAAAATTCATGTAAAAGTTGGTCATTCGACTGCTAATAGAGTCGTGAGTTCCGTAGCTCTGGGAGAGAATTTCATACGTCGAAGAAAGAAATTGAGAGAGTCGACGGGAGAAATCCACTCTAAAAAACAAACTGCACTAAAAGATCCCACATAGTCGGAACGTCTTTCCTTTAGAATAGAAAGAAAATCGTGAAAGCGACGAAGCTGATGGCTGGAAGAGCCTGAAAGCACACCTGAAAGCACAGGTCTCTCTACGAAATTTCACAGATGCGAGAGGAGAGAAAGCTAAACCGCTTATGACGTGACGGTAGGGGACCAACCTACACCCTATGGCAGCTGAAACTCCATTCCTGAACCATTGGTTTGCACCTTCGCGAGCTAATGAAGGAAAGCAAAAAGGCAGGCTACGAAACATACGGAAACCAGAGACTGCGTACGAAAGCCATCGAGTCACCTTTGATGGGACCATTTGCTTTCATGTAGTCTATTTGTAAAGTCGACAGAATGAGAAAGGTACCGTCAGTGCTGCCTTCGAAAGTGACTATGATCATGATTATACTACATCCATTCCAGCAGTCGGCCCCTCCATCAATGAAACCGGAGGAAAGAATGAAGTTCAGTGGCTCTCCACAGTCGACCCGCCATATCCCGCACCCCTGTTCGACCTCGTTGGGTGTCGATGGAAAAAGAGTCTGGAGGTTCATTCCCCCCTTCCGACGAATCAGTCAGCTGCATCGTATCAATATAGGGTTCGAGTGAGGCGGGAAAGAAAGAGAAGGCTAGGAATATTGGGAACTCGACGGCTAGCCCTCCACGTCAGTAGGGCATCATACCTTCTTCATCAGGAAGGCTACGGTGACGGCATAGAAAAATCCCGCCTACCTACCATTTAGGGCGGACTACTGAACCCGATCAACTCCTTCCGTCTATGGCAGGAGGTTGGATTCAGCAGTCGAGGGATCCACATTGCAGGGGGCAGCGAACAGAGTGATAGGGGTAGGCAATCGAGATTGTCCATCTATTTAGCTTTTGCTATCGACTCCGAAGGCACCAGGCAAATGAAAGGAAACTTTTCAAACTGTCCTTCCGATCCCCAACTCCTGTCAAATAATGATGGAGTACCAAAGCAAAAGGCAGCCTCATGCCAATCTGAGTGCTCGCATAGGGATCGTGAGTTCTTCTTTGATTCCAACTTTCTGGATTTCAAACAAAACTGTTGGATGGTCTCCCCCATTCCTTGTTGTCGAAATGAATCTATCGGAAAATGAGAGTCCTCGATCCCCGGAGAAATATCTTCAGATAGTGAAGGGCATCGATTCGCTACTGCCCCGGGAGTCCAATACCTTCGCTACTAGTTTCAATCTGGTCCGTTTCACCCTACATGCGCTTTTCACCTTCGCTACCGGTTTCCCTTTCGAGAATGACGGGGAACGAGCAGAAATCAGGCCCTTCGTGTGCAACCGAATGTCAGTGATATAGTCGACGGAAAATTCTTCCGCAAACCTAGTGGTGGCATTCACCAATTACACGGGTAGTAATGCAGGATCCGGGCCCTAAAAGAAATAGTGAATGGATGGAGTGGAGGAGCCCGCTTCCGGTTCTTCCTGCTCCTACAGAAGTCACCGTACGTAGTAAACGGGGGCAAGCGTCGGGGCATGAACAGAAGAAAGAGCCCCTGACTTCTCCCAATTACAGAGACCCAACTTCGTATTGGTTTATCTGATCCCTCACTCAGCTCAGGTTGTCATGGAAGAAAAAGACTTCGCTGACGGTTTCACTGTTGGTTGGAATGGTTCTTCGCACGCGCTACGATTTCATTGAATGAACTGCGAATTGAAGAAGACGTGCAATGCCTTTAGTTCGGGAAGTAAACTACTCGAACATGTTCAATGACCGGGTCTGTTCTTTGTAGTGACGACCATAGACAAGACCTTTACCACGCCACGATGGGTCGGGTCCTTCTTTCCGGCAACTTCTCACCTCTCACCTGGAGCTAACCGAGACTTCCATTCTGTACATCGACATAAAATCGTCTACACGGGGCCTCATCGTCATTGAGAGTTGACAATTGGGACTGCAGGATGAAGAAGACCAATTGTCCACCCCCAGTGCTACTCCAAACAAGTGCTCCGTCGCTTGCTGAAATACCAAAATCACAGTGACAACACTTTCTGCTCTCCATGAGCTCTCCAACGTCAATGACGACATCATAAAGAAAAAAAAGGATGACCTTTGAGATGAGGTTGGCGGCACCAACGGGATCGAGCAGTCAGGGGCAACCAGAGTCACAAGCTATTGCGAATATCTGTCGAAGGCTAGTTAGGGAGAAAGCCAGCCTCTTCCTTCACACATGAAAGAAAGAGAGTGGAAGGATAAGAGGTCTCATAGGTGCTTTAAACGTACTGGAGGGGAGGGACTTCTTTTGACCCGTCACTGGCTAGCTTGCGTCGAAGAAAGATAGCCAAATCCAATAGATGAAACTCGAATCGAGAATCTCTGTCTTCATTGGAAGAGAACTCCAATTATAACATAGATCTACGATAGGTCTTTTTGTCGATTCTTTTTTCGTCGTTTTCGTTCCAAAGGTTGTTTTCTTTGGAAGCATTATGTTGAGTCACTCCGACGAGTAGAATCAGCAGCTCACCTCAGTTTTAGTAACAAAATGAGGAATCACACGTAGACGGACCTGAGCATTCTCCTGCTCTACGGAGCCCTCTGTATCCCGAGTTGGGGCTGCATCATGCTCTTCTCCTTTCGAGTGAATTGAATTACTTCGGCTCGGATGCCTTTGATCGAATGGAAGGATGGATGCCTGCCGTTCCGCGACTTCATTTGGTCATTTCGTCAATTACTTGTTCGCTATGGTGTCGAGAGTGAATCGCACGATTCCATAAGTAAGAGATTGAAAAGAGGATCATTGGACCCCGCTCTCGGGCTTCATCTCCGACGATACCATTTTGTTTAGTTGCTTTGCTCATATCGCGCTATGATGACATTCTTCCTTTCGAACAACTGGCTGGATGAGACTCTTTCTTAACCTACGTCTGAATGGGATCGGTGAGTGTGACAGGTAAGTAGCCAATTTCGATGATTTGATGATAATTTAGCAACATTTTCTTTTACCGTTGACGTAGTGACATCTGCTCTCTCTGCCCAATAGAAGGCTTCGCTCATTACTCCTCCGCTACCAGACTTTCTATATAAATGACAGAAAGGTTCATCATTGGCTGCTCGCCCTAAATGATGCAAAAAAGGTGAGACGAGGTCACTTGCTCCGATGGCGTCGAGCCTCGAATGGGAGTATCTGACCTCGGAATATTTCTAAAGGATTGTCCTGCCCGAGGGATGGATCTTTCTTTGCTTTGAGCTGAGCCTATGCTGGACGCAGATTCGTCATACTATATCAGTCGAGTTCATATACGATTCCTTTCATTCGGGATCGTCGTTCTTTGTTCTTGGTCAACGCTTTTATTTTTTCCTTCGTAGCTTTCCATCCAGTAATCGATTGGTTACGGATTGAGAAAAGCCCCTCTCCCATATCTATTTTCTCGTTTGCTTCCGTCAGCAAAGAAGTCCTTTGGTTCCAGATTTCGGTCGTCGTAGCCTTCGACGATCTTCTTTTGTTTTCTTCGCGTCAGTTGATACCAGTTCTGTTATCGGAAGAGTCAGACTGTATCTGAACGATGGATACGAGATCTATCTGTGGGATGGCTGTAGCTTTTTGTCGAAGGCTTCCAGAGAAAGGCTTCGTAGCCAACCCAACGCGACCTGTGACCCTAAAGGGCTGTCTGTATCAAAGACATAAAAGCAGTGAGAAAGTCTTCCATATCAACTCAACGGGCATCGTCAGATGTAACAATGCCAGAAGATCTCGGACTACCTACATCGGCTGTAATCAAATCCGCCGAATCATGCAAAAGAGGACCTCTTTAAGTACCGGAGATGGAATCTGCGAAGTCGGGGATACGTACGAAAGGAAGAGGTTCTTGTCTCTACCGACGCGGAAGAGGAAGAGGAAGGAAGCGGTAATCCCCAGCAGGAGAGGTAGCACCGTTGGTTCAGCCCTTTCAGCAGTTCTAGTTTCGGCAGCAAGAGTTTCGGAATCTTTTGAATAAGTCAATAGGTACTTGACTTTGACGTCTGAAGCCAGATCAGATTGAGTGAATACCGACGCCCAGGCCAAGCCGTTCCCCGTAGGTCTACTATAGGATGTAACGTCATTGAAAGAACCAGTGACCGAGAGCAAGACCAAGCGATCAATGACGAAGGTCTTTCCTCAACCACAAGTAGAATGAGACCCATGATCGGATGAAGTAACCTACGTAGACCAGCTCCCTCCCCAGGTGAAAGCGCATTGGCCCGTCGGTTTTTTTCGAATCTCGGAATGGTGGAAGAATGATAGACTAAAAGCATTAAAAAGGAAAGTCCCTCCCGGATCACTCACCGAATCGAGATGGGTGGGAAACTCAGATGTAAGGGATTGATCACTTGAGAATCACTCTGTCTTCTAGCCAGTAGCGAGCCAGATCCTTCCCACCTTACCAGAAGGGAGTAGAGGGACGCCCTTTCCTGTCCTGGATGTCACTCACTCTATTTAGTAAGAGCAAGCAAAGCAGTATCGTATCGAGTCGGGGGGAGGCAGCCTTTCTAGATAGTAGTAATCGACCGAATGCCCGACTGCAGTTCCTGGATTCACTCCGGTAACCAACTAAAAACAACATTCCCAGCACGAGCAGTGGAAGAAAGCCAGTGACGATCTCCTTTCCAGGTTTGACGATTGTCCGTCAGGCTTTCTAGTCCCTGGCCTGTTCCCTCAATCTGATATGGAAATCGAAGACACACATAAGACAGCCCGAAAGAAGCATTCCTGGAATCTCTTGCTTTTGGCTATTTACCATCTTTCCTTTCCCTGTTGGTCGAGCGGATGATCCCGAAGCAGAAGAAGCTCCTGTTCGATCATTCACTTCAGTCCCGTATAAAGAAGCTACTCCAGTCATCGTAACATCGACGTCGGCAATTCCCTTCCTCTACCTACGCTACGGTTACTGGCTTTCATAAAGCTCTTTGAGCACTAGTTCCTAAAACCTCTATCGAGATTACTCCGGGAGATCCTTCCATCAACCAAAAGTTTCGACGCGACGAAAGCGTATGACCAACCCCTTCTCACCTCACTAAAGCATGTCTCTCGGACATCAAGGCATTGTAGGTAGTCCCATCGCGTCGTTCCCCATTTCAAAAGCAGTCCCCGACTACCTGAAGTCGTGCCTGCATTTGAAGCGCTAGTTTACGGTTCCTTCGTGTAACTATCCTTTCTGTCTGAGTTTCGATCGTTGAATCAGTCTTCCGCTTACGTCACGTTCGACGGGATCCTGATTACGCTTTCAAATGTTGGCTCTGTCAGTTGAAAAGGCTTCCTACGTGGGATATAGTAGCCTACCGGGGACTGGCCTGTGCCCATAAATCTCAATGACAGTGAAGGCACATCGGGGCGCTGCTTTCTTGAGCCGATCTCTGACTTTTTTTGATAGCCACTATTGAGAGCGACAATCCTCGCCAGGCTCCATTTGATTATGCTTAGTGCGATCTCCACCAGCGTATTCCCCAGCTCGGTGTTTGGGAGAGGGTGAGGGCAAGGCAACCTATAAACCAGAGGGGAATGGCTGACGGTCAGGCACCGGAGCCTACGAAACCAGAGAGGAAGGGGTGCAAACGTCAAATAGACGATGCAGAGAGGAGCCTCGACTTTCTTCACTTCACTACCTCGACACACGACTAGGGGATTCTTCGGTGTTTGGGAAGAGTGAGGGCAAGACATCGGATATCATTTGGTATTTTGAGTGATGATCTTCATGAAAAAAGAGATTCGTTACGTTCACTTGCTCACTTCACTCTTTTTTTTTGACTTTTTTCAAACAATCTTTCTCGTAGAGAGATTGTCGAAAACGCTGAGGCGATGAAAGCCGTGTTGCTGGAACCAGTTGTTCATCAACAAATCTGGTATGGCGTTGCGGAATGGGATGTCTCTGGGCAATAGTGGACATATATCGAATCCTGACGGTTCCAATTCAGCACAGGAAGGCCGCCATAATTCTCGACGATCCCTGAGGATCAATCGTCGTTGTTCCTTCAGAAAAGTGCTGCCCAGTGCGCTGAGTCAAAAACATCAGCTCCACTGGAAAGCCAGCCCCCACCCCCCTAGACGTTCCTCCATTTTTCGGGGTATGTCGATTTAGATTCTAATATTTTTATACCCATTTTCTAGGAAATAATGAGAGACAAAAAAGCTGACGGGCACTGCATCTGAGTTCTTCAAGCGAAGAATAGAGAGCCTTTCTTGATGAAGGTCTTCGTCATCTTATTCCTCTGGGAAGACGTGGTTCATGAGCCATTAACTCGATCATCAAGTCAAAATGACGGCGCTTTCGTCGAGTTCTTTTACCATTTGTACTGCAGAGAGCAGCATCTGAGCTATGGGATCGCTAGCTTATGAAAGATCATAGATCGGGGACATCTGACTGAGATAGATCGTCATCTCCGGGTGCTACTGTCTCGATTTCCGTTGCCCATGTTCACATTGGTGCTTCTTCCAACTCAGCCTCGATCCCGACCTCCGGGTCTCGGATCAACAGGGTCGGGGTAAGCCATGGGAACGTTGAATTGCTTGGAAAAGATCCTGCGATGCAATGGATGCATCATGTTGAAAGTGCAGTAAAGTACAACAACGTTGGGGTGGGGCGTGCATCGATTTAGTATATCACCCAGCAACAGACCAAAGCGGAGAACCCACAGTCCCTTTCATTTCTCGAACCGGAAGCGAGAGAGTTGGGAGTAGCTACAGTTGATTGAATTGAGATAGCCCTCTCCATGTCGAGCCCGCTGCTTTCCTTCGCTGGGATCCTCCTCGACGGAGCAAAGCTACCAACAGTAGACAGACGTCAAGAGATTCATTTTTCGAATGAGATTGATGTAATAGATTATCCAGGCGTAGATAGAGTTCCTTTCAGTCGATTAGAATAACTTTTCCTCGATGTACATTGAGATCCCGTGCTGGAAGAGGGAAAGGCATGACCGGCAGCAGTAGGAACAGAGGCAGTTGATCCATCGATCCATAAGCTAATGTGACTGATCTAAGCGCGTCGACGATTGGACCATGCACAGGAAGCCTTCTTTTCGTCGGCAGTGCTGTGGAGGGAGAGGGTATACTCGGGATTGACGCCTTTCTTTTTCAACACTATCGTCTTCTTCCTTCCGTACTGCAGTTTGAGTGATGATCCGACGTTTTCCCCCATATACTTCGATTTGAAATCGAGAAATTTTGACTCTTTTGTCAGCTATCTCTAATATGACGTTATGGAAAATATCCTGCTATCTATGAACGTATGAATTCATTTCGACAGTTCAGCCAATGCATCGTCCGTATGTCAGATTGTCGTCCCACATAGGGAACGTCGGGTCTGCCTTTGTATTGATAGCAAATGGAAAGAACTTCGCCCACGGCAATCATTCAAATCATCTGCTATTCCATTCTGGTTTCCGCAGGATCTGAACCTATGCCAGCACCGTGTGATGATCGAAAGAAGGCTCGGTTTCGACGTTCAGTTGTTCAAGATCAGGAATAGTAATAGTGGCATTAAGTTTCTCTACCCTTTGCCATCATGCTCTGTCAGTTCTATTTCTCAATGGGGCCGGTGACGGGATATAACTCAGCGGTAGAGTGTCACGTCGATGTGGTGGTAGTCATCAGTTCGCGCCTTCTCATCCCTAAACCCGATGTGAGTTTTCTATTTTGACTTGCTCCCCTGCAGTGATCGAATGAGAATGGCTAGCCCAGAGGGTCTGACGTCCCTCTCCAAAGTCAGAGAAGAGCAACAAATCATACTTTCCCGCATAAAGGCGACGCTTGCTTACGTGTTCAAACAAAAGTAAGGAAGAAGAGAGAGTATTCGCCATTGAGGACGTTGACTCTACGTGGGTAGATTGAATTGGAATATTGAATTTTGAAGAAAAGATACACGAGCTGGGATCGAACCCACACCTCCGACGTCAATGAATGCCTCGGAACCATCAGTCTTTGTCATTTTGATGGCTTTTTCTATTTTTAGGTGACGAATCACTCACATTTTATTTTTCAGTACTTTCGGGTGCTTCCCTCTGACGGCGGAAAGGGTATATCGTTGTTCCAGAATGAGCCAAACATACCACCACGATGTCAAAGAACAGAAAGTGATGGAACGCTTGGCCTACGGTCGAGCACAACGTATGCGCTACCGTCGACCTATCCGATACAATTAGGCTCACTGGCTCCATCAACTTCGTCGATCTGGAATGGAGAAAGAGACAAGCTCGATCACATTTTTTGACTTCCATAGTTTTGCGTTATTTCTATTTATTCTTCATTGATATTGATATAGATCAATTTCGAGTTGGCCGAATACGAAAATGATTAGATCCGAATGAAGAGCGAGTCAAACAATGAGTTTATTGTTTACAGGCCCGGGTAGTTTTGTCGTGGGAATAGTGAGCTGGGCGTCCTACAAGAGGTGATGAAGCGCTTTCTATTTTTGTTTCTGCTTTTGTCCGATCCCGAGAATTTAATGATCCAAACTGTCAAGATGACGCCTTCTCCACGTCGAACGTGGATGGTGCAGATGACATTCTCTCATGCATAGATGATTTGTATGGAATTTTGGCTTGCTAGAATTCTCTCATGCACTTTCTTTTGGTAGGGCGAGATTTGAAAATCCAACTGCATTTTGGCACTTTCTTAAGCTCTTCCTTTTTAGGTAAAGTAGACAAAAGGGTGAATCTGACGATGTTCCATCATAAGCCGGCACGTGATACTCACTTGCCATTACTCCCAGCTGAGAACCGATCAGACGAGAAGGACACATGACCATAAAAAGATGCTCTGCCCTAGTGATCTGAGGAGCCTTTACCAACGATGGATTCGACAGTGAAACCTCTCTTTTTATATAAAGAGATTTTCATTCAATACTCCGGGTCCCAAGCGAACTTGGCGACCCACTTCTTTGATGCTCTTCTAGAGGGCGAAGACTCCCTTTTGACTTGCTGTCCGATGTGGTGTCCCACCAATTGATTAGCACGCTGACCAATCGTCATTCCCTTTGTTTTTCTTTTGGAACGCAGCTTTAGCTTTCTTCCATTCCGAGCATCGACAAATGCCGTCGAAAGCCAGAAACTATCTAACCATCCCAGTCGTTCACCCAAAAACGTCGCCCTCGCACTCTCACTACCATTGAGAGGACTGAAAGCAGCCTACAAAAATCGAGAATGGCTCCGTCGACTTTGCTTGCGTCGTGTCGATTGATTGATTGACCGGACTAAGAGGACTGAGACCGTTGACTCCTTTTGCTCTTTTGGCTAGGTTGGAACGTTTTCGAATGGCTTTGTACTGGCTTAGACAGACTAGACAGGATTTCCAACTAGACATGGGAGTGAAAAAAAGTCTGAGCAACAACCATGGAACCCGCCGAGATTACGGAATCCCCTGCCGCCAACCAATGTGGTCGTACCCATTAGAAGTTGTTGGACCAGCAAGACTTTGTCAAGGTTTCGATACTATACTTGTCGGAAGGAACTCTTTCGAAGGTTGCTCAAAAGCATAGAACCATGGATACACGGATTGCTTCCAACTCAAACTCATGGATTTGAGACAAACTTCATTGTCCACGGAAACGATAACCTCAGGTGTTTAGTCACTTCTCGCTGCCCTGCTTTCGAGATTCAACCTATACTGAAAAAGCCCCATCAACGAGTCATAGCTAGTCTATTCTCTCAGGGTAAAAGCACACAGCTGGTGGATCAAGGAAGTCGCGTCATTGGTCTCTCGTAATAGACTACGGCCTGGCAGAACAACAAGACGTATTCAAGACAGGAAAGTGTCCATATAGACAGTTACCACTTTTTGACAAATAAAGCCCTATTGTCATCATCGAGCTACCTTGGAACTATTTAAACATGAACTTTTATGGGGCTCTAAAAAAGTGAGTTCCAATGAATCCAAAGAAAAGCGCACATTATGGCCATGACCAACAAAAAGATCACTATCATCTCATGAATTGGATTCGAGCCAATATCAACGCTACTTGCCCGTCGGGGAGATAGTGCGTGGATGGGCGATCTCTTTCTCTTTTACTCGACAAATGAAAAGTAGATTCCGTCTATTCAGGTTTTGCATAGCTTACCGATGCGCCCTTCTGCTCGATGGTTTTTTTTTTTGGTTCCGAAAGGCAGAGTAGCTTTAGCATCGAGCAAAGGATGGGATTCAACAGGGGAGCAGTTTGTCAGGGAGTTTTCTTCAGGTATTCGACCTGTGAAAGAAAACAAATGAGACCCTCTTGTTTTTCTTTCGGAACGCAGCGTCAGCTTTCTTCCATTCCGAGCATCGACAAATGTCATCGAAAGCCAGAAACTATCTAACCATTTCAGTCGTTCACCAAAAAACGTCGCCCTCGCACTCTCAATACCAATGAGAAGATTGAAAGCATCCTACAAAAATTGAGAATGGCTCCGTCGACTTTGCTTGCGTCGTGTCGATTGATTGATTGACCGGACTAAGAGGACTGAGACCGTTGACTCCTTTTGCTCTTTTGGCTCGGTTGGAACGTTTTCAAAAGGCTTTGTACTGGCTTAGATAGACTAGACCGGATTTCCAACTAGACATGGGAGTGAAAAAAAGTCTGAGCAACAACCATGGAACCCGCCGGAATTTCGGAATCCCCTGCCGCCAACCAATGTGGCCATACCCATTAGAAGTTGTTGGACCAGTGAGACTTTATCAAGGTTTCGGTACTGTACTTGTCGGAAGGAACTCTTTCGAAGGCTGCTCAAAAGAATAGGACCATGGATACATGGATTGCTTCCAACTCAAACTCATGGATTTGAGACAAACTTCACTGTCCACGGAAACGATATCCTCAGGTGTTTAGTCACTTCTCACTACCCTACTTTTGGGATTCAAACCTATTCTGAGAAAGCCCCATCAACGAGTCATAGCTAGTCTATTCTCTCAGGGTAAAAGCACACAGCTGGTGGATAAAGGAAGTCGCGTCATTGGTCTCTCGTAATCGACAACGGCCTTGCAGAACAACAAGACGTATTTAAGAAAGGAAAGTGTCCATATAGACAGCTACCACTTTTTGACAAATAAAGCCCTATTGTCATCATCGAGCTACCTTGGAACTATTTAAACATGAACTTTTTTGGGGCTCTAAAAAAGTGAGTTCCAATGAATCCGAAGAAAAGCGCACATTATGGCCATGACCGGCAAAAGATCACTATCATCTCATGAATTGGATTCGAACCAATATCAACGCTACTTGCCCGTCGGGGAGATAGTGCGTGGATGGGCGATCTCTTTCTCTTTTGCTCGACAAATGAAAAGTAGATTCCGTCTATTCAGATTTTGTATAGCTTACCGATGCGCCCTTCTGCTCGATGGATTTTTTTTTTGGTTCTGAAAGGCAGAGTAGCTTTAGCATCGAGCAAAGGATGGGATTCAACAGGGGAGCAGTTCGTCAGGGAGTTTTCTTCAGGTATTCGACCTGTGAAAGAAAACAAATGAGACCCCCTTGTTTTGAATATTCTGCTGAAGTAGAATGTGAGAGATTGAAGCAATGTAAATTCATATTTGATTACTTGTTCCTTAGTAGTTGGATCTCTCACCAACCCAGTTTTGACTCTTCCACCCTTCATTCCACTTTGGCATCTGGTCGATACCAGCAAAAATGCTTTCCCTTAGTCTCGGGTGTGAGTTTCGAGTTTCGAGATTGGGTTTTTCTATGGCTTTTGCTAGTCCTCTTCGTCGCTTTACAGTGTCAGGTCGGAATGAACCCTAGACTCCAGGCTTCGTTTTCACGGTTCTGATGCACCATACTGTCAATCTGATCTTCGGAGGAAGACTTACTTTCCTTCTTCACAGAATTCGATTAGCACTGTTACCTTCCTCTTGTCACGTCAGTCTCCCTTCTTCCCATCCCAGTCGATTAAAGGAATGTGGCGCGAACTAGATAGACAGAAAAAACAGAAAGATGGGAGTCGGCTTAACTCACTACCAATGTTACCGCACCAGAAATGAGGCTGACCCCTAAAAGGGAAGAGGACTGTAATGTGGTTAACCACTGATGAAACGGAGAGGACAGGAAGAAATGAAAGAAATTCTTTTTGAAGACCCAGAAAAAGAGGTTAACCCCTAATAATTGGATCGGGCTTTCGGTCGGTCTTTCTCCTCTCCATCGGATTCGACAAATGGCCGTCGAAAGATGTCGTAGACAAAACTAAAACAATGGCTTCCTTCCTTTCTTTCACTTCACCTGGTAGGCGTCGGCAGGCTATCTCGTCTTGGCAAAACGTAGGAAGACCAACATACAGGGGCACATACTGGAGAGAGAGGAGATTGACGCGCGAGCTGCTAATCAAAGACAGGCGATGGGAGCACTGACCACAGGCTGGGCAACTGTTTCGTTTGGTGGACCGACCTTCTCATTCTGACGGGAGAGCTATTACATCCCCTCCAGGAATGGTCGAAGCCATACCCAATCGAAAAAGGATGTTATCCAAATGCATCTCAAGTAGTTGTAGTAAAACCTGGCCTGTTGACCTTTTAGCTTGACGTTTTCATTTCATTTTCCCCTGTTTTTTCATGAAAAAAAGTGAAGAAATTTCACAACATAATGGGGGCGCGTTCTTGGTGAAAAACCATATCTGGGGACTATTTACAGGAACAAAAGACTTCCACTTCTCTTTTCCTTCCTAAAGAATGTAAAGTTCGCTTTTCATGCATGTATTTTGACAGTGGACTAGCTGCGAGTACTGTCCTTTCTTTCACTCCCGTCCGTCTATTTCATCGTCAGATGATAATGAATCTGCTGACTGTCTCCCGGCGAGGGTCTCACTCCTCTATTTCAGTCCCACTCGTCTCCGAGATTTGCTCCCCTACCGTCTACTGTCACTCTCTCTCCGCTCGTCTCTCCCGAATCTCCAGCCTAGCCCCGTCGGGTCAAACAAAAGTAGGCCTCGTCCTCATCTCCAGAAAAGGGGAGGGAGGCATCGGGACGTCACTTTGACGCATTCATTCATTTCCTCTTCCTTCGAAATAGGATCCGGGTGCCTCGAGGAATTCATCTTCCACCAGTTCGTTCGCTCTTCCTTGATGGAGTTTCCGTTTCATCTTGTTTAAGCGAGTGAGAAGTATAGGTTGCCCAAATCAACTTACCCACCTGAGCATGCAACTAAAGGAATTTCGGTAGGGTTTGCTTCTGTAAAAGGTCTGGGTGTCCCAGTTCATTTGGATTCGATCAGTGGATCATAAATGAGCGTAGCTTTACTGATCTCGCACTGAACTGAACTCTGACGCGAGTGACTCCTTATGGAATCTCAACCCAATGCCTACGACGAAATGCACTCTGGCAAACCTTCCGGGAATGACTCGATCTCGTTGGATGGCAAGAGCCCACCCTGTCTCTTTCCCCCTAACGAAAAAAGACTAGAATTACTTGCCTCCGGTAGGTTTGTCGGTAGAAACATTCATCCATCCATACATACTTCGACACGTCTCATTAGCCTCTTTGACGAATGTCAGTGAGAGAGACATAGTAAATCGGTCCGCGGGTATCGCGATAAGTCCTCTGTCCTACTACAGGTGCCGCGACAACCTTTACCAAATCCGAACGATTGTCGACCACCAGATCCGCTGGTCTGCTATATTCACCCTAACCCACACGAACAAATCTTTGGTGCGGAATATAATCCCAAAGTACCCCAAAGACTCAAATATTGTAAATAAAGAAGGTGGTAAGACCCTTGCAGAGTTCCCAAACAGCATAGAGCTTGGGAAGCTCAGACCCTGTTGATGATCTGATCAATGATGGAGCACCCAACTACTTTGTCGAATGGCGTTGTTGTCTTTTTGTCAATTGCAAATAGGTATTTACATGATCTCTGTTGTGTAGGCTTGCGTTATTTGTCTTCTATAATACCTCCTGTTGTGGGGCTTTAAAAAAAAACAGGATTTTTCCAAAGGCTTCGCTATCGCTCAGGAAGTCGTATAGTAGTCCAGGGATTGTAGTAGGCCCTCCATGCCTCGTCGAGTCTTTTGGAGGCGGAGACCTTTTCCTCCTTCATTAATCTTTTGGTAGCTTACGCGCAAGAAAAAAGGCCTCCTTCTCGGCCGGAAGATCACTTCGCTTCTGGCGACGGTCTCCTACCACTTCAATCAATGGCTAAAGCTACCTTTCATCAATCGTCGGGTTCGTGGACCTATTGGTCAAAAGAAAGGGGAGGTCCCCAGATTCCGGGATAGAGTCATATGACGCGAGAGTCTCACGTATGGTTCCTTTGAGAAGGGTGTGATACCACCACCTATCTGACCCGACGAGCAGTCCACGGAGCTACATCCCTACTCACCCGGTCCATGCACATCGCTCTCTCTAGGAGGTTGGCTGCCGTTCCTCGATCTTCCTATTTCCAAGAAGATCCCGGGCTCGATCTAGTTTAATATCAAGGTGATTATTTTTCCGTTTCTACATAAATGGGTTCGTGCAGCATTTCCACGATATTGTTATGATCAATTAATTGGACTTGGCCGGAAAGTGAGCCTCTATCATTAGCTCGGGTAGTCCCCGTTTCTTGTGTTTCAGTCACATTTTGATGGCTCCCTTAATGTATGTGCCAGGAAGTTTATGAAGAAGCGGGCTACTCCTCGAAAATGCCCCGCTCTGTTGTTTGTTTGTCATTGAGTATTTATTGCTCGTTCTGCAGTTATCAGCAACATGGCTAGCCGGAGTTATAGAATAGGGCTGCGGGCAGGAGGGCTGTCGTTTTGTTTGTGCAATGTTGCTCACAACACCTCTCCTCTGGCTGAGAGAGACATAGTAAATCGGTCCGCGGGTATCGCGATAAGTCCTCTGTCCTACTACAGGTGCCGCGACAACCTTTACCAAATCCGAACGATTGTCGACCACCAGATCCGCTGGTCTGCTATATTCACCCTAGCCCACACGAACAAATCTTTGGTGCGGAATATAATCCCAAAGTACCACAAAGACTCAAATATTGTAAATAAAGAAGGTGGTAAGACCCTTGCAGAGTTCCCAAATAGTATAGAGCTTGGGAAGCTCAGACCCTGTTGATGATCTGATCAATGATGGAGCACCCAACTACTTTGTCGAATGGCGTTGTTGTCTTTTTGTCAATTGCAAATAGGTATTTATATGATCTCTGTTGTGTAGGCTTGCGTTATTTGTCTTCTATAATACCTCATGTTGTGGGGCTTTAAAAAAAAAACAGGATTTTTCCAAAGGCTTCGCTATCACTCAGGAAGTCGTATGGTAGTCCAGGGATTGTAGTAGGCCCTCCATGCCTCGTCGAGTCTTTTGGAGGCGGAGGCCTTTTCCTCCTTCATTAATCTTTCGGTAGCTTACGCGCAAGAAAAAAGGCCTCCCTCTCGGCCGGAAGATCACTTCGCTTCTGGCGACGGTCTCCTACCACTTCAATCAATGGCTAAAGCTACCTTTCATCAATCGTCGGGTTCATTGACCTATTGGTCAAAAGAAAGGGGAGGTCCCCAGATTCCGGGATGGAGTCGTATGACGCGCGAGTCTCACGTATGGTTCCTTTGAGAAGGGTGTGATACCACCACCTATCTGACCCGACGAGCAGTCCACGGAGCTACATCCCTACTCAACCGGTCCATGCACATCGCTCTCTCTAGGAGGTTGGCTGCCGTTCCTCGATCTTCCTATTTCCAAGAAGATCCCGGGCTCGATCTAGTTTAATATCAAGGTAATTATTTTTCCGTTTCTACATATATGGGTTCGTGCAGCATTTCCACGATATTGTTATGATCAATTAATTGGACTTGGCCGGAAAGTGAGCCTCTATCATTAGCTCGGGTAGTCCCCGTTTCTTGTGTTTCAGTCACATTTTGATGGCTCCCTTGATGTATGTGCCAAGAAGTTTATGAAGAAGCGGGCTACTCCTCGAAAATGCCCCGCTCTGTTGTTTGTTTGTCATTGGGTATTTATTGCTCGTTCTGCAGTTATCAGCAACATGGCCAGCCGGAGTTATAGAATAGGGCTGCGGGCAGGAGGGCTGTCGTTTTGTTTGTGCAATGTTGCTCACAACACCTCTCCTCTGGCTGAGAGAGACATAGTAAATCGGTGCGCGGGTATCGCGATAAGTCCTCTGTCCTACTACAGGTGTCGCGACAACCTTTACCAAATCCGAACGATTGTCGACCACCAGATCCGCTGGTCTGCTATATTCACCCTAGCCCACACGAACAAATCTTTGGTTCGGAATATAATCCCAAAGTACCCCAAAGACTCAAATATTGTAAATAAAGAAGGTGGTAAGACCCTTGCAGAGTTCCCAAACAGCATAGAGCTTGGGAAGCTCAGACCCTGTTGATGATCTGATCAATGACGGAGCACCCAACTACTTTGTCGAATGGCATTGTTGTCTTTTTGTCAATTGCAAATAGGTATTTACATGATCTCTGTTGTGTAGGCTTGCGTTATTTGTCTTCTATAATACCTCCTGTTGTGGGGCTTTAAAAATTAACAGGATTTTTCCAAAGGCTTCGCTATCACTCAGGAAGTCGTATGGTAGTCCAGGGATTGTAGTAGGCCCTCCATGCCTCGTCGAGTCTTTTGGAGGCGGAGGCCTTTTCCTCCTTCATTAATCTTTCGGTAGCTTACGCGCAAGAAAAAAGGCCTCCTTCTCGGCCGGAAGATCACTTCGCTTCTGGCGACGGTCTCCTACCACTTCAATCAATGGCTAAAGCTACCTTTCATCAATCGTCGGGTTCATGGACCTATTGGTCAAAAGAAAGGGGAGGTCCCCAGATTCTGGGATGGAGTCGTATGACGCGAGAGTCTCACGTATGGTTCCTTTGAGAAGGGTGTGATACCACCACCTATCTGACCCGACGAGCAGTCCACGGAGTTACATCCCTACTCACCCGGTCCATGCACATCGCTCTCTCTAGGAGGTTGGCTGCCGTTCCTCGATCTTCCTATTTCCAAGAAGATCCCGGGCTCGATCTAGTTTAATATCAAGGTAATTATTTTTCCGTTTCTACATATATGGGTTCGTGCAGCATTTCCACGATATTGTTATGATCAATTAATTGGACTTGGCCGGAAAGTGAGCCTCTATCATTAGCTCGGGTAGTCCCCGTTTCTTGTGTTTCAGTCACATTTTGATGGCTCCCTTGATGTATGTGCCAAGAAGTTTATGAAGAAGCGGGCTACTCCTCGAAAATGCCCCGCTCTGTTGTTTGTTTGTCATTGGGTATTTATTGCTCGTTCTGCAGTTATCAGCAACATGGCCAGCCGGAGTTATAGAATAGGGCTGCGGGCAGGAGGGCTGTCGTTTTGTTTGTGCAATGTTGCTCACAACACCTCTCCTCTGGCTGAGAGAGACATAGTAAATCGGTGCGCGGGTATCGCGATAAGTCCTCTGTCCTACTACAGGTGTCGCGACAACCTTTACCAAATCCGAACGATTGTCGACCACCAGATCCGCTGGTCTGCTATATTCACCCTAGCCCACACGAACAAATCTTTGGTGCGGAATATAATCCCAAAGTACCCCAAAGACTCAAATATTGTAAATAAAGAAGGTGGTAAGACCCTTGCAGAGTTCCCAAACAGCATAGAGCTTGGGAAGCTCAGACCCTGTTGATGATCTGATCAATGACGGAGCACCCAACTACTTTGTCGAATGGCGTTGTTGTCTTTTTGTCAATTGCAAATAGGTATTTACATGATCTCTGTTGTGTAGGCTTGCGTTATTTGTCTTCTATAATACCTCCTGTTGTGGGGCTTTAAAAAAAAACAGGATTTTTCCAAAGGCTTCGCTATCGCTCAGGAAGTCGTATAGTAGTCCAGGGATTGTAGTAGGCCCTCCATGCCTCGTCGAGTCTTTTGGAGGCAGAGGCCTTTTCCTCCTTCATTAATCTTTCGGTAGCTTACGCGCAAGAAAAAAGACCTCCTTCTCGGCCGGAAGATCACTTCGCTTCTGGCGACGGTCTCCTACCACTTCAATCAATGGCTAAAGCTACCTTTCATCAATCGTCGGGTTCGTGGACCTATTGGTCAAAAGAAAGGGGAGGTCCCCAGATTCCGGGATAGAGTCATATGACGCGAGAGTCTCACGTATGGTTCCTTTGAGAAGGGTGTGATACCACCACCTATCTGACCCGACGAGCACTCCACGGAGCTACATCCCTACTCACCCGGTCCATGCACATCGCTCTCTCTAGGAGGTTGGCTGCCGTTCCTCGATCTTCCTATTTCCAAGAAGATCCCGGGCTCGATCTAGTTTAATATCAAGGTGATTATTTTTCCGTTTCTACATAAATGGGTTCGTGCAGCATTTCCACGATATTGTTATGATCAATTAATTGGACTTGGCCGGAAAGTGAGCCTCTATCATTAGCTCGGGTAGTCCCCGTTTCTTGTGTTTCAGTCACATTTTGATGGCTCCCTTAATGTATGTGCCAGGAAGTTTATGATGAAGCAGCCTACTCCTCGAAAATGCCCCGCTCTGTTGTTTGTTTGTCATTGGGTATTTATTGCTCGTTCTGCAGTTATCAGCAACATGGCCAGCCGGAGTTATAGAATAGGGCTGCGGGCAGGAGGGCTGTCGTTTTGTTTGTGCAATGTTGCTCACAACACCTCTCCTCTGGCTGAGAGAGACATAGTAAATCGGTGCGCGGGTATCGCGATAAGTCCTCTGTCCTACTACAGGTGCCGCGACAACCTTTACCAAATCCGAACGATTGTCGACCACCAGATCCGCTGGTCTGCTATATTCACCCTAGCCCACACGAACAAATCTTTGGTGCGGAATATAATCCCAAAGTACCACAAAGACTCAAATATTGTAAATAAAGAAGGTGGTAAGACCCTTGCAGAGTTCCCAAATAGCATAGAGCTTGGGAAGCTAAGACCCTGTTGATGATCTGATCAATGATGGAGCACCCAACTACTTTGTCGAATGGCGTTGTTGTCTTTTTGTCAATTGCAAATAGGTATTTATATGATCTCTGTTGTGTAGGCTTGCGTTATTTGTCTTCTATAATACCTCATGTTGTGGGGCTTTAAAAAAAAACAGGATTTTTCCAAAGGCTTCGCTATCACTCAGGAAGTCGTATGGTAGTCCAGGGATTGTAGTAGGCCCTCCATGCCTCGTCGAGTCTTTTGGAGGCGGAGGCCTTTTCCTCCTTCATTAATCTTTCGGTAGCTTACGCGCAAGAAATAAGGCCTCCTTCTCGGCCGGAAGATCACTTCGCTTCTGGCGACGGTCTCCTACCACTTCAATCAATGGCTAAAGCTACCTTTCATCAATCGTCGGGTTCATGGACCTATTGGTCAAAAGAAAGGGGAGGTCCCCAGATTCCGGGATGGAGTCGTATGACGCGAGAGTCTCACGTATGGTTCCTTTGAGAAGGGTGTGATACCACCACCTATCTGACCCGACGAGCAGTCCACGGAGCTACATCCCTACTCACCCGGTCCATGCACATCGCTCTCTCTAGGAGGTTGGCTGTCGTTCCTCGATCTTCCTATTTCCAAGAAGATCCCGGGCTCGATCTAGTTTAATATCAAGGTGATTATTTTTCCGTTTCTACATAAATGGGTTCGTGCAGCATTTCCACGATATTGTTATGATCAATTAATTGGACTTGGCCGGAAAGTGAGCCTCTATCATTAGCTCGGGTAGTCCCCGTTTCTTGTGTTTCAGTCACATTTTGATGGCTCCCTTAATGTATGTGCCAGGAAGTTTATGAAGAAGCGGGCTACTCCTCGAAAATGCCCCGCTCTGTTGTTTGTTTGTCATTGAGTATTTATTGCTCGTTCTGCAGTTATCAGCAACATGGCTAGCCGGAGTTATAGAATAGGGCTGCGGGCAGGAGGGCTGTCGTTTTGTTTGTGCAATGTTGCTCACAACACCTCTCCTCTGGCTGAGAGAGACATAGTAAATCGGTCCGCGGGTATCGCGATAAGTCCTCTGTCCTACTACAGGTGCCGCGACAACCTTTACCAAATCCGAACGATTGTCGACCACCAGATCCGCTGGTCTGCTATATTCACCCTAGCCCACACGAACAAATCTTTGGTGCGGAATATAATCCCAAAGTACCACAAAGACTCAAATATTGTAAATAAAGAAGGTGGTAAGACCCTTGCAGAGTTCCCAAATAGTATAGAGCTTGGGAAGCTCAGACCCTGTTGATGATCTGATCAATGATGGAGCACCCAACTACTTTGTCGAATGGCGTTGTTGTCTTTTTGTCAATTGCAAATAGGTATTTATATGATCTCTGTTGTGTAGGCTTGCGTTATTTGTCTTCTATAATACCTCATGTTGTGGGGCTTTAAAAAAAAAACAGGATTTTTCCAAAGGCTTCGCTATCACTCAGGAAGTCGTATGGTAGTCCAGGGATTGTAGTAGGCCCTCCATGCCTCGTCGAGTCTTTTGGAGGCGGAGGCCTTTTCCTCCTTCATTAATCTTTCGGTAGCTTACGCGCAAGAAAAAAGGCCTCCCTCTCGGCCGGAAGATCACTTCGCTTCTGGCGACGGTCTCCTACCACTTCAATCAATGGCTAAAGCTACCTTTCATCAATCGTCGGGTTCATTGACCTATTGGTCAAAAGAAAGGGGAGGTCCCCAGATTCCGGGATGGAGTCGTATGACGCGCGAGTCTCACGTATGGTTCCTTTGAGAAGGGTGTGATACCACCACCTATCTGACCCGACGAGCAGTCCACGGAGCTACATCCCTACTCAACCGGTCCATGCACATCGCTCTCTCTAGGAGGTTGGCTGCCGTTCCTCGATCTTCCTATTTCCAAGAAGATCCCGGGCTCGATCTAGTTTAATATCAAGGTAATTATTTTTCCGTTTCTACATATATGGGTTCGTGCAGCATTTCCACGATATTGTTATGATCAATTAATTGGACTTGGCCGGAAAGTGAGCCTCTATCATTAGCTCGGGTAGTCCCCGTTTCTTGTGTTTCAGTCACATTTTGATGGCTCCCTTGATGTATGTGCCAAGAAGTTTATGAAGAAGCGGGCTACTCCTCGAAAATGCCCCGCTCTGTTGTTTGTTTGTCATTGGGTATTTATTGCTCGTTCTGCAGTTATCAGCAACATGGCCAGCCGGAGTTATAGAATAGGGCTGCGGGCAGGAGGGCTGTCGTTTTGTTTGTGCAATGTTGCTCACAACACCTCTCCTCTGGCTGAGAGAGACATAGTAAATCGGTGCGCGGGTATCGCGATAAGTCCTCTGTCCTACTACAGGTGTCGCGACAACCTTTACCAAATCCGAACGATTGTCGACCACCAGATCCGCTGGTCTGCTATATTCACCCTAGCCCACACGAACAAATCTTTGGTTCGGAATATAATCCCAAAGTACCCCAAAGACTCAAATATTGTAAATAAAGAAGGTGGTAAGACCCTTGCAGAGTTCCCAAACAGCATAGAGCTTGGGAAGCTCAGACCCTGTTGATGATCTGATCAATGACGGAGCACCCAACTACTTTGTCGAATGGCATTGTTGTCTTTTTGTCAATTGCAAATAGGTATTTACATGATCTCTGTTGTGTAGGCTTGCGTTATTTGTCTTCTATAATACCTCCTGTTGTGGGGCTTTAAAAATTAACAGGATTTTTCCAAAGGCTTCGCTATCACTCAGGAAGTCGTATGGTAGTCCAGGGATTGTAGTAGGCCCTCCATGCCTCGTCGAGTCTTTTGGAGGCGGAGGCCTTTTCCTCCTTCATTAATCTTTCGGTAGCTTACGCGCAAGAAAAAAGGCCTCCTTCTCGGCCGGAAGATCACTTCGCTTCTGGCGACGGTCTCCTACCACTTCAATCAATGGCTAAAGCTACCTTTCATCAATCGTCGGGTTCATGGACCTATTGGTCAAAAGAAAGGGGAGGTCCCCAGATTCTGGGATGGAGTCGTATGACGCGAGAGTCTCACGTATGGTTCCTTTGAGAAGGGTGTGATACCACCACCTATCTGACCCGACGAGCAGTCCACGGAGTTACATCCCTACTCACCCGGTCCATGCACATCGCTCTCTCTAGGAGGTTGGCTGCCGTTCCTCGATCTTCCTATTTCCAAGAAGATCCCGGGCTCGATCTAGTTTAATATCAAGGTAATTATTTTTCCGTTTCTACATATATGGGTTCGTGCAGCATTTCCACGATATTGTTATGATCAATTAATTGGACTTGGCCGGAAAGTGAGCCTCTATCATTAGCTCGGGTAGTCCCCGTTTCTTGTGTTTCAGTCACATTTTGATGGCTCCCTTGATGTATGTGCCAAGAAGTTTATGAAGAAGCGGGCTACTCCTCGAAAATGCCCCGCTCTGTTGTTTGTTTGTCATTGGGTATTTATTGCTCGTTCTGCAGTTATCAGCAACATGGCCAGCCGGAGTTATAGAATAGGGCTGCGGGCAGGAGGGCTGTCGTTTTGTTTGTGCAATGTTGCTCACAACACCTCTCCTCTGGCTGAGAGAGACATAGTAAATCGGTGCGCGGGTATCGCGATAAGTCCTCTGTCCTACTACAGGTGTCGCGACAACCTTTACCAAATCCGAACGATTGTCGACCACCAGATCCGCTGGTCTGCTATATTCACCCTAGCCCACACGAACAAATCTTTGGTGCGGAATATAATCCCAAAGTACCCCAAAGACTCAAATATTGTAAATAAAGAAGGTGGTAAGACCCTTGCAGAGTTCCCAAACAGCATAGAGCTTGGGAAGCTCAGACCCTGTTGATGATCTGATCAATGACGGAGCACCCAACTACTTTGTCGAATGGCGTTGTTGTCTTTTTGTCAATTGCAAATAGGTATTTACATGATCTCTGTTGTGTAGGCTTGCGTTATTTGTCTTCTATAATACCTCCTGTTGTGGGGCTTTAAAAAAAAACAGGATTTTTCCAAAGGCTTCGCTATCGCTCAGGAAGTCGTATAGTAGTCCAGGGATTGTAGTAGGTCCTCCATGCCTCGTCGAGTCTTTTGGAGGCAGAGGCCTTTTCCTCCTTCATTTATCTTTCGGTAGCTTACGCGCAAGAAAAAAGACCTCCTTCTCGGCCGGAAGATCACTTCGCTTCTGGCGACGGTCTCCTACCACTTCAATCAATGGCTAAAGCTACCTTTCATCAATCGTCGGGTTCGTGGACCTATTGGTCAAAAGAAAGGGGAGGTCCCCAGATTCCGGGATAGAGTCATATGACGCGAGAGTCTCACGTATGGTTCCTTTGAGAAGGGTGTGATACCACCACCTATCTGACCCGACGAGCACTCCACGGAGCTACATCCCTACTCACCCGGTCCATGCACATCGCTCTCTCTAGGAGGTTGGCTGCCGTTCCTCGATCTTCCTATTTCCAAGAAGATCCCGGGCTCGATCTAGTTTAATATCAAGGTGATTATTTTTCCGTTTCTACATAAATGGGTTCGTGCAGCATTTCCACGATATTGTTATGATCAATTAATTGGACTTGGCCGGAAAGTGAGCCTCTATCATTAGCTCGGGTAGTCCCCGTTTCTTGTGTTTCAGTCACATTTTGATGGCTCCCTTAATGTATGTGCCAGGAAGTTTATGATGAAGCAGCCTACTCCTCGAAAATGCCCCGCTCTGTTGTTTGTTTGTCATTGGGTATTTATTGCTCGTTCTGCAGTTATCAGCAACATGGCCAGCCGGAGTTATAGAATAGGGCTGCGGGCAGGAGGGCTGTCGTTTTGTTTGTGCAATGTTGCTCACAACACCTCTCCTCTGGCTGAGAGAGACATAGTAAATCGGTGCGCGGGTATCGCGATAAGTCCTCTGTCCTACTACAGGTGCCGCGACAACCTTTACCAAATCCGAACGATTGTCGACCACCAGATCCGCTGGTCTGCTATATTCACCCTAGCCCACACGAACAAATCTTTGGTGCGGAATATAATCCCAAAGTACCACAAAGACTCAAATATTGTAAATAAAGAAGGTGGTAAGACCCTTGCAGAGTTCCCAAATAGCATAGAGCTTGGGAAGCTAAGACCCTGTTGATGATCTGATCAATGATGGAGCACCCAACTACTTTGTCGAATGGCGTTGTTGTCTTTTTGTCAATTGCAAATAGGTATTTATATGATCTCTGTTGTGTAGGCTTGCGTTATTTGTCTTCTATAATACCTCATGTTGTGGGGCTTTAAAAAAAAACAGGATTTTTCCAAAGGCTTCGCTATCACTCAGGAAGTCGTATGGTAGTCCAGGGATTGTAGTAGGCCCTCCATGCCTCGTCGAGTCTTTTGGAGGCGGAGGCCTTTTCCTCCTTCATTAATCTTTCGGTAGCTTACGCGCAAGAAATAAGGCCTCCTTCTCGGCCGGAAGATCACTTCGCTTCTGGCGACGGTCTCCTACCACTTCAATCAATGGCTAAAGCTACCTTTCATCAATCGTCGGGTTCATGGACCTATTGGTCAAAAGAAAGGGGAGGTCCCCAGATTCCGGGATGGAGTCGTATGACGCGAGAGTCTCACGTATGGTTCCTTTGAGAAGGGTGTGATACCACCACCTATCTGACCCGACGAGCAGTCCACGGAGCTACATCCCTACTCACCCGGTCCATGCACATCGCTCTCTCTAGGAGGTTGGCTGCCGTTCCTCGATCTTCCTATTTCCAAGAAGATCCCGGGCTCGATCTAGTTTAATATCAAGGTAATTATTTTTCCGTTTCTACATATATGGCTTCGTGCAGCATTTCCACGATATTGTTATGATCAATTAATTGGACTTGGCCGGAAAGTGAGCCTCTATCATTAGCTCGGGTAGTCCCCGTTTCTTGTGTTTCAGTCACATTTTGATGGCTCCCTTGATGTATGTGCCAGGAAGTTTATGAAGAAGCGGGCTACTCCTCGAAAATGCCCCGCTCTGTTGTTTGTTTGTCATTGGGTATTTATTGCTCGTTCTGCAGTTATCAGCAACATGACCAGCCGGAGTTATAGAATAGGGCTGCGGGCAGGAGGGCTGTCTTTTTGTTTGTGCAATGTTGCTCACAACACCTCTCCTCTGGTTGAGAGAGACATAGTAAATCGGTGCGCGGGTATCGCGATAAGTCCTCTGTCTTACTACAGGTGTCGCGACAACCTTTACCAAATCCGAACGATTATCGACCACCAGATCCGCTGGTCTGCTATATTCACCCTAGCCCACACGAACAAATCTTTGGTGCGGAATATAATCCCAAAGTACCCCAAAGACTCAAATATTGTAAATAAAGAAGGTGGTAAGACCCTTGCAGAGTTCCCAAATAGCATAGAGCTTGGGAAGCTAAGACCCTGTTGATGATCTGATCAATGATGGAGCACCCAACTACTTTGTCGAATGGCGTTGTTGTCTTTTTGTCAATTGCAAATAGGTATTTATATGATCTCTGTTGTGTAGGCTTGCGTTATTTGTCTTCTATAATACCTCATGTTGTGGGGCTTTAAAAAAAAACAGGATTTTTCCAAAGGCTTCGCTATCACTCAGGAAGTCGTATGGTAGTCCAGGGATTGTAGTAGGCCCTCCATGCCTCGTCGAGTCTTTTGGAGGCGGAGGCCTTTTCCTCCTTCATTAATCTTTCGGTAGCTTACGCGCAAGAAAAAAGGCCTCCTTCTCGGCCGGAAGATCACTTCGCTTCTGGCGACGGTCTCCTACCACTTCAATCAATGGCTAAAGCTACCTTTCATCAATCGTCGGGTTCGTGGACCTATTGGTCAAAAGAAAGGGGAGGTCCCCAGATTCCGGGATAGAGTCATATGACGCGAGAGTCTCACGTATGGTTCCTTTGAGAAGGGTGTGATACCACCACCTATCTGACCCGACGTGCAGTCCACGGAGCTACATCCCTACTCACCCGGTCCATGCACATCGCTCTCTCTAGGAGGTTGGCTGCCGTTCCTCGATCTTCCTATTTCCAAGAAGATCCCAGGCTCGATCTAGTTTAATATCAAGGTGATTATTTTTCCGTTTCTACATAAATAGGTTCGTGCAGCATTTCCTCGAAATTGTTATGATCAATTAATTGGACTTGGCCGGAAAGTGAGCCTCTATCATTAGCTCGGGTAGTCCCCGTTTCTTCTGTTTCAGTCACATTTTGATGGCTCCCTTAATGTATGTGCCAGGAAGTTTATGAAGAAGCGGGCTCCTCCTCGAAAATGCCCCGCTCTGTTGTTTGTTTGTCATTGGGTATTTATTGCTCGTTCTGCAGTTATCAGCAACATGGCCAGCCGGAGTTATAGAATAGGGCTGCGGGCAGGAGGGCTGTCGTTTAGTTTGTGCAATGTTGCTCACAACACCTCTCCTCTGGCTGAGAGAGACATAGTAAATCGGTCCGCGGGTATCGCGATAAGTCCTCTGTCCTACTACAGGTGCCGCGACAACCTTTACCAAATCCGAACGATTGTCGACCACCAGATCCGCTGGTCTGCTATATTCACCCTAGCCCACACGAACAAATCTTTGGTGCGGAATATAATCCCAAAGTACCACAAAGACTCAAATATTGTAAATAAAGAAGGTGGTAAGACCCTTGCAGAGTTCCCAAATAGCATTGAGCTTGGGAAGCTCAGACCCTGTTGATGATCTGATCAATGATGGAGCTCCCAACTACTTTGTCGAATGGCGTTGTTGTCTTTTTGTCAATTGCAAATAGGTATTTACATGATCTCTGTTGTGTAGGCTTGCGTTATTTGTCTTCTATAATACCTCATGTTGTGGGGCTTTAAAAAAAAACAGGATTTTTCCAAAGGCTTCGCTATCACTCAGGAAGTCGTATGGTAGTCCAGGGATTGTAGTAGGCCCTCCATGCCTCGTCGAGTCTTTTGGAGGCGGAGGCCTTTTCCTCATTCATTAATCTTTCGGTAGCTTACGTGCAAGAAAAAAGGCCTCCTTCTCGGCCGGAAGATCACTTCGCTTCTGGCGACGGTCTCCTACCACTTCAATCAATGACTAAAGCTACCTTTCATCAATCGTCGGGTTCATGGACCTATTGGTCAAAAGAAAGGGGAGGTCCCCAGATTCCGGGATGGAGTCGTATGACGCGAGAGTCTCACGTATGGTTCCTTTGAGAAGGGTGTGATACCACCACCTATCTGACCCGACGAGCAGTCCACGGAGCTACATCCCTACTCACCCGGTCCATGCACATCGCTCTCTCTAGGAGGTTGGCTGCCGTTCCTCGATCTTCCTGTTTCCAAGAAGATCCCGGGCTCGATCTAGTTTAATATCAAGGTAATTATTTTTCCGTTTCTACATATATGGGTTCGTGCAGCATTTCCACGATATTGTTATGATCAATTAATTGGACTTGGCCGGAAAGTGAGCCTCTATCATTGGCTCGGGTAGTCCCCGTTTCTTCTGTTTCAGTCACATTTTGATGGCTCCCTTGATGTATGTGCCAGGAAGTTTATGAAGAAGCGGGCTACTCCTCGAAAATGCCCCGCTCTGTTGTTTGTTTGTCATTGGGTATTTATTGCTCGTTCTGCAGTTATCAGCAACATGGCCAGCTGGAGTTATAGAATAGGGCTGCGGGCAGGAGGGCTGTCGTTTTGTTTGTGCAATGTTGCTCACAACACCTCTCCTCTGGCTGAGAGAGACATAGTAAATCGGTACGCGGGTATCGCGATAAGTCCTCTGTCCTACTACAGGTGTCGCGACAACCTTTACCAAATCCGAACGATTGTCGACCACCAGATCCGCTGGTCTGCTATATTCCCCCTAGCCCACACGAACAAATCTTTGGTGCGGAATATAATCCCAAAGTACCCCAAAGACTCAAATATTGTAAATAAAGAAGGTGGTAAGACCCTTGCAGAGTTCCCAAACAGCATAGAGCTTGGGAAGCTCAGACCCTGTTGATGATCTGATCAATGACGGAGCACCCAACTACTTTGTCGAATGGCGTTGTTGTCTTTTTGTCAATTGCAAATAGGTATTTACATGATCTCTGTTGTGTAGGCTTGCGTTATTTGTCTTCTATAATACCTCCTGTTGTGGGGCTTTAAAAAAAAACAGGATTTTTCCAAAGGCTTCGCTATCGCTCAGGAAGTCGTATAGTAGTCCAGGGATTGTAGTAGGCCCTCCATGCCTCGTCGAGTCTTTTGGAGGCGGAGGCCTTTTCCTCCTTCATTAATCTTTCGGTAGCTTACGCGCAAGAAAAAAGGCCTCCTTCTCGGCCGGAAGATCACTTCGCTTCTGGCGACGGTCTCCTACCACTTCAATCAATGGCTAAAGCTACCTTTCATCAATCGTCGGGTTCGTGGACCTATTGGTCAAAAGAAAGGGGAGGTCCCCAGATTCCGGGATAGAGTCATATGACGCGAGAGTCTCACGTATGGTTCCTTTGAGAAGGGTGTGATACCACCACCTATCTGACCTGACGAGCAGTCCACGGAGCTACATCCCTACTCACCCGGTCCATGCACATCGCTCTCTCTAGGAGGTTGGCTGCCGTTCCTCGATCTTCCTATTTCCAAGAAGATCCCGGGCTCGATCTAGTTTAATATCAAGGTGATTATTTTTCCGTTTCTACATAAATGGGTTCGTGCAACATTTCCACGATATTGTTATGATCAATTAATTGGACTTGGCCGGAAAGTGAGCCTCTATCATTAGCTCGGGTAGTCCCCGTTTCTTCTGTTTCAGTCACATTTTGATGGCTCCCTTAATGTATGTGCCAGGAAGTTTATGAAGAAGCGGGCTACTCCTCGAAAATGCCCCGCTCTGTTGTTTGTTTGTCATTGGGTATTTATTGCTAGTTCTGCAGTTATCAGCAACATGGCCAGCCGGAGTTATAGAATAGGGCTGCGGGCAGGAGGGCTGTCGTTTTGTTTGTGCAATGTTGCTCACAACACCTCTCCTCTGGTTGAGAGAGACATAGTAAATCGGTGCGCGGGTATCGCGATAAGTCCTCTGTCTTACTACAGGTGTCGCGACAACCTTTACCAAATCCGAACGATTATCGACCAACAGATCCGCTGGTCTGCTATATTCACCCTAGCCCACACGAACAAATCTTTGGTGCGGAATATAATCCCAAAGTACCCCAAAGACTCAAATATTGTAAATAAAGAAGGTGGTAAGACCCTTGCAGAGTTCCCAAACAGCATAGAGCTTGGGAAGCTCAGACCCTGTTGATGATCTGATCAATGACGGAGCACCCAACTACTTTGTCGAATGGCGTTGTTGTCTTTTTGTCAATTGCAAATAGGTATTTACATGATCTCTGTTGTGTAGGCTTGCGTTATTTGTCTTCTATAATACCTCCTGTTGTGGGGCTTTAAAAAAAAACAGGATGTTTCCAAAGGCTTCGCTATCGCTCAGGAAGTCGTATAGTAGTCCAGGGATTGTAGTAGGCCCTCCATGCCTCGTCGAGTCTTTTGGAGGCGGAGGCCTTTTCCTCCTTCATTAATCTTTCGGTAGCTTACGCGCAAGAAAAAAGGCCTCCTTCTCGGCCGGAAGATCACTTCGCTTCTGGCGACGGTCTCCTACCACTTCAATCAATGGCTAAAGCTACCTTTCATCAATCGTCGGGTTCGTGGACCTATTGGTCAAAAGAAAGGGGAGGTCCCCAGATTCCGGGATAGAGCCATATGACGCGAGAGTCTCACGTATGGTTCCTTTGAGAAGGGTGTGATACCACCACCTATCTGACCCGACGTGCAGTCCACGGAGCTACATCCCTACTCACCCGGTCCATGCACATCGCTCTCTCTAGGAGGTTGGCTGCCGTTCCTCGATCTTCCTATTTCCAAGAAGATCCCAGGCTCGATCTAGTTTAATATCAAGGTGATTATTTTTCCGTTTCTACATAAATAGGTTCGTGCAGCATTTCCACGATATTGTTATGATCAATTAATTGGACTTGGCCGGAAAGTGAGCCTCTATCATTAGCTCGGGTAGTCCCCGTTTCTTGTGTTTCAGTCACATTTTGATGGCTCCCTTAATGTATGTGCCAGGAAGTTTATGAAGAAGCGGGCTACTCCTCGAAAATGCCCCGCTCTGTTGTTTGTTTGTCATTGGGTATTTATTGCTCGTTCTGCAGTTATCAGCAACATGGCCAGCCAGAGTTATAGAATAGGGCTGCGGGCAGGAGGGCTGTCGTTTTGTTTGTGCAATGTTGCTCACAACACCTCTCCTCTGGCTGAAAGAGACATAGTAAATCGGTGCGCGGGTATCGCGATAAGTCCTCTGTCCTACTACAGGTGTCGAGACAACCTTTACCAAATCCGAACGATTGTCGACCACCAGATCCGCTGGTCTGCTATATTCACCCTAGCCCACACGAACAAATCTTTGGTGCGGAATATAATCCCAAAGTACCCCAAAGACTCAAATATTGTAAATAAAGAAGGTGGTAAGACCCTTGCAGAGTTCCCAAACAGCATAGAGCTTGGGAAGCTCAGACCCTGTTGATGATCTGATCAATGACGGAGCACCCAACTACTTTGTCGAATGGCGTTGTTGTCTTTTTGTCAATTGCAAATAGGTATTTACATGATCTCTGTTGTGTAGGCTTGCGTTATTTGTCTTCTATAATACCTCCTGTTGTGGGGCTTTAAAAAAAAACAGGATTTTTCCAAAGGCTTCGCTATCGCTCAGGAAGTCGTATAGTAGTCCAGGGATTGTAGTAGGCCCTCCTTGCCTCGTCGAGTCTTTTGGAGGCGGAGGCCTTTTCCTCCTTCATTAATCTTTCGGTAGCTTACGCGCAAGAAAAAAGGCCTCCTTCTCGGCCGGAAGATCACTTCGCTTCTGGCGACGGTCTCCTACCACTTCAATCAATGGCTAAAGCTACCTTTCATCAATCGTCGGGTTCGTGGACCTATTGGTCAAAAGAAAGGGGAGGTCCCCAGATTTCGGGATAGAGTCGTATGACGCGAGAGTCTCACGTATGGTTCCTTTGAGAAGGGTGTGATACCACCACCTATCTGACCCGACGAGCAGTCCACGGAGCTACATCCCTACTCACCCGGTCCATGCACATCGCTCTCTCTAGGAGGTTGGCTGCCGTTCCTCGATCTTCCTATTTCCAAGAAGATCCCGGGCTCGATCTAGTTTAATATCAAGGTGATTATTTTTCCGTTTCTACATAAATGGGTTCGTGCAGCATTTCCACAATATTGTTATGATCAATTAATTGGACTTGGCCGGAAAGTGAGCCTCTATCATTAGCTCGGGTAGTCCCCGTTTCTTGTGTTTCAGTCACATTTTGATGGCTCCCTTAATGTATGTGCCAGGAAGTTTATGAAGAAGCGGGCTACTCCTCGAAAATGCCCCGCTATGTTGTTTGTTTGTCATTGGGTATTTATTGCTCGTTCTGCAGTTATCAGCAACATGGCCAGCCGGAGTTATAGAATAGGGCTGCGGGCAGGAGGGCTGTCGTTTTGTTTGTGCAATGTTGCTCACAACACCTCTCCTCGGGCTGAGAGAGACATAGTAAATCAGTCCGCGGGTATCGCGATAAGTCCTCTGTCCTACTACAGGTGCCGCGACAGCCTTTACCAAATCCGAACGATTGTCGACCACCAGATCCGCTGGTCAGCTATATTCACCCTAGCCCACACGAACAAATCTTTGGTGCGGAATATAATCCCAAAGTACCACAAAGACTCAAATATTGTAAATAAAGAAGGTGGTAAGACCCTTGCAGAGTTTCCAAATTGCATAGAGCTTGGGAAGCTCAGACCCTGTTGATGATCTGATCAATGACGGAGCACCCAACTACTTTGTCGAATGGCGTTGTTGTCCTTTTGTCAATTGCAAATAGGTATTTATATGATCTCTGTTGTGTAGGCTTGCGTTATTTGTCTTCTATAATACCTCATGTTGTGGGGCTTTAAAAAAAAACAGGATTTTTCCAAAGGCTTCGCTATCACTCAGGAAGTCGTATGGTAGTCCAGGGATTGTAGTAGGCCCTCCATGCCTCGTCGAGTCTTTTGGAGGCGGAGGCCTTTTCCTCCTTCATTAATCTTTCGGTAGCTTACGCGCAAGAAAAAAGGCCTCCTTCTCGGCCAGAAGATCACTTCGCTTCTAGCGACGGTCTCCTACCACTTCAATCAATGGCTAAAGCTACCTTTCATCAATCGTGGGGTTCATGGACCTATTGGTCAAAAGAAAGGGGAGGTCCCCAGATTCCGGGATGGAGTCGTATGACGCGAGAGTCTCACGTATGGTTCCTTTGAGAAGGGTGTGATACCACCACCTATCTGACCCGACGAGCAGTCCACAGAGCTACATCCCTACTCACCCGGTCCATGCACATCGCTCTCTCTAGGAGGTTGGCTGCCGTTCCTCGATCTTCTTATTTCCAAGAAGATCCCGGGCTCGATCTAGTTTAATATCAAGGTAATTATTTTTCCGTTTCTACATATATGGGTTCGTGCAGTATTTCCACGATATTGTTATGATCAATTAATTGGACTTGGCCGGAAAGTGAGCCTCTATCATTAGCTCGGGTAGTCCCCGTTTCTTGTGTTTCAGTCGCATTTTGATGGCTCCCTTGATGTATGTGCCAGGAAGTTTATGAAGAAGCGGGCTACTCCTCGAAAATGCCCCGCTCTGTTGTTTGTTTGTCATTGGGTATTTATTGCTCGTTCTGCAGTTATCAGCAACATGGCCAGCCGGAGTTATAGAATAGGGCTGCGGGCAGGAGGGCTGTCGTTTTGTTTGTGCAATGTTGCTCACAACACCTCTCCTCTGGCTAAGAGAGACATAGTAAATCCGTCCGCGGATATCGCGATAAGTCCTCTGTCCTACTACAGGTGTCGCGACAACCTTTACCAAATCCGAACGATTGTCGACCACCAGATCCGCTGGTCTGCTATATTCACCCTAGCCCACACGAACAAATCTTTGGTGCGGAATATAATCCCAAAGTACCCCAAAGACTCAAATATTGTAAATAAAGAAGGTGGTAAGACCCTTGCAGAGTTCCCAAACAGCATAGAGCTTGGAAGCTCAGACCCTGTTGATGATCTGATCAATGACGGAGCACCCAACTACTTTGTCGAATGGCGTTGTTGTCTTTTTGTCAATTGCAAATAGGTATTTACATGATCTCTGTTGTATAGGCTTGCGTTATTTGTCTTCTATAATACCTCCTGTTGTGGGGCTTTAAAAATAAACAGGATTTTTCCAAAGGCTTCGCTATCGCTCAGGAAGTCGTATAGTAGTCCAGGGATTGTAGTAGGCCCTCCATGCCTCGTCGAGTCTTTTGGAGGCGGAGGCCTTTTCCTCCTTCATTAATCTTTCGGTAGCTTACGCGCAAGAAAAAAGGCCTCCTTCTCGGCCGGAAGATCACTTCGCTTCTGGCGACGGTCTCCTACCACTTCAATCAATGGCTAAAGCTACCTTTCATCAATCGTCGGGTTCGTGGACCTATTGGTCAAAAGAAAGGGGAGGTCCCCAGATTCCGGGATAGAGTCGTATGACGCGAGAGTCTCACGTATGGTTCCTTTGAGAAGGGTGTGATACCACCACCTATCTGACCCGACGAGCAGTCCACGGAGCTACATCCCTACTCACCCGGTCTATGCACATCGCTCTCTCTAGGAGGTTGGCTGCCATTCCTCGATCTTCCTATTTCCAAGAAGATCCCGGGCTCGATCTAGTTTAATATCAAGGTGATTATTTTTCCGTTTCTACATAAATGGGTTCGTGCAGCATTTCCACGATATTGTTATGATCAATTAATTGGACTTGGCCGGAAACTGAGCCTCTATCATTAGCTCGGGTAGTCCCCGTTTCTTGTGTTTCAGTCACATTTTGATGGCTCCCTTAATGTATGTGCCAGGAAGTTTATGAAGAAGCGGGCTACTCCTCGAAAATGCCCCGCTCTGTTGTTTGTTTGTCATTGGGTATTTATTGCTCGTTCTGCAGTTATCAGCAACATGGCCAGCCGGAGTTATAGAATAGGGCTGCGGGCAGGAGGGCTGTCGTTTTGTTTGTGCAATGTTGCTCACAACACCTCTCCTCTGGCTGAGAGAGGCATAGTAAATAGGTCCGCGGGTATCGCGATAAGTCCTCTGTCCTACTACAGGTGCCGCGACAACCTTTACCAAATCCGAACGATTGTCGACCACCAGATCCGCTGGTCTGCTATATTCACCCTAGCCCACACGAACAAATCTTTGGTGCGGAATATAATCCCAAAGTACCACAAAGACTCAAATATTGTAAATAAAGAAGGTGGTAAGACCCTTGCAGAGTTCCCAAATAGCATAGAGCTTGGGAAGCTCAGACCCTGTTGATGATCTGACCAATGACGGAGCACCCAACTACTTTGTCGAATGGCGTTGTTGTCTTTTTGTCAATTGCAAATAGGTATTTATATGATCTCTGTTGTGTAGGCTTGCGTTATTTGTCTTCTATAATACCTCATGTTGTGGGGCTTTAAAAAAAAACAGGATTTTTCCAAAGGCTTCGCTATCACTCAGGAAGTCGTATGGTAGTCCAGGGATTGTAGTTGGCCCTCCATGCCTCGTCGAGTCTTTTGGAGGCGGAGGCCTTTTCCTCCTTCATTAATCTTTCGGTAGCTTACGCGCAAGAAAAAAGGCCTCCTTCTCGGCCGGAAGATCACTTCGCTTCTGGCGACGGTCTCCTACCACTTCAATCAATGGCTAAAGCTACCTTTCATCAATCGTCGGGTTCGTGGACCTATTGGTCAAAAGAAAGGGGAGGTCCCCAGATTCCGGGATAGAGTCATATGACGCGAGAGTCTCACGTATGGTTCCTTTGAGAAGGGTGTGATACCACCACCTATCTGACCCGACGAGCAGTCTACGGAGCTACATCCCTACTCACCCGGTCCATGCACATCGCTCTCTCTAGGAGGTTGGCTGCCGTTCCTCGATCTTCCTATTTCCATGAAGATCCCAGGCTCGATCTAGTTTAATATCAAGGTGATTATTTTTCCGTTTCTACATAAATGGGTTCGCGCAGCATTTCCACGATATTGTTATGATCAATTAATTGGACTTGGCCGAAAAGTGAGCCTCTATCATTAGCTCGGGTAGTCCCCGTTTCTTGTGTTTCAGTCACATTTTGATGGCTCCCTTAATGTATGTGCCAGGAAGTTTATGAAGAAGCGGGCTACTCCTCGAAAATGCCCCGCTCTGTTGTTTGTTTGTCATTGGGTATTTATTGCTCGTTCTGCAGTTATCAGCAACATGGCCAGCCGGAGTTGTAGAATAGGGCTGCGGGCAGGAGGGCTGTCGTTTTGTTTGTGCAATGTTGCTCACAACACCTCTCCTCTGGCTGAGAGAGACATAGTAAATCGGTCCGCGGGTATCGCGATAAGTCCTCTGTCCTACTACAGGTGCCGCGACAACCTTTACCAAATCCGAACGATTGTCGACCACCAGATCCGCTGGTCTGCTATATTCACCCTAGCCCACACGAACAAATCTTTGGTGCGGAATATAATCCCAAAGTACCACAAAGACTCAAATATTGTAAATAAAGAAGGTGGTAAGACCCTTGCAGAGTTCCCAAATAGCATAGAGCTTGGGAAGCTCAGACCCTGTTGATGATCTGATCAATGATGGAGCACCCAACTACTTTGTCGAATGGCGTTGTTGTCTTTTTGTCAATTGCAAATAGGTATTTATATGATCTCTGTTGTGTAGGCTTGCGTTATTTGTCTTCTATAATACCTCATGTTGTGGGGCTTTAAAAAAAAACAGGATTTTTCCAAAGGCTTCGCTATCACTCAGGAAGTCGTATGGTAGTCCAGGGATTGTAGTTGGCCCTCCATGCCTCGTCGAGTCTTTTGGAGGCGGAGGCCTTTTCCTCCTTCATTAATCTTTCGGTAGCTTACGCGCAAGAAAAAAGGCCTCCTTCTCGGCCGGAAGATCACTTCGCTTCTGGCGACGGTCTCCTACCACTTCAATCAATGGCTAAAGCTACCTTTCATCAATCGTCGGGTTCATGGACCTATTGGTCAAAAGAAAGGGGAGGTCCCCAGATTCCGGGATGGAGTCGTATGACGCGAGAGTCTCACGTATGGTTCCTTTGAGAAGGGTGTGATACCACCACCTATCTGACCCGACGAGCAGTCCACGGAGCTACATCCCTACTCACCCGGTCCATGCACATCGCTCTCTCTAGGAGGTTGGCTGCCGTTCCTCGATCTTCCTATTTCCATGAAGATCCCGGGCTCGATCTAGTTTAATATCAAGGTAATTATTTTTCCGTTTCTACATATATGGGTTCGTGCAGCATTTCCACGATATTGTTATGATCAATTAATTGGACTTGGCCGGAAAGTGAGCCTCTATCATTAGCTCGGGTAGTCCCCGTTTCTTGTGTTTCAGTCACATTTTGATGGCTCCCTTGATGTATGTGCCAGGAAGTTTATGAAGAAGCGGGCTACTCCTCGAAAATGCCCCGCTCTGTTGTTTGTTTGTCATTGGGTATTTATTGCTCGTTCTGCAGTTATCAGCAACATGGCCAGCCGGAGTTATAGAATAGGGCTGCGGGCAGGAGGGCTGTCGTTTTGTTTGTGCAATGTTGCTCACAACACCTCTCCTCTGGCTGAGAGAGACATAGTAAATCGGTGCGCGGGTATCGCGATAAGTCCTCTGTCCTACTACAGGTGTCGCGACAACCTTTACCAAATCGGAACGATTGTCGACCACCAGATCCGCTGGTCTGCTATATTCACCCTAGCCCACACGAACAAATCTTTGGTGCGGAATATAATCCCAAAGTACCCCAAAGACTCAAATATTGTAAATAAAGAAGGTGGTAAGACCCTTGCAGAGTTTCCAAACAGCATAGAGCTTGGGAAGCTCAGACCCTGTTGATGATCTGATCAATGACGGAGCACCCAACTACTTTGTCGAATGGCATTGTTGTCTTTTTGTCAATTGCAAATAGGTATTTACATGATCTCTGTTGTGTGGGCTTGCGTTATTTGTCTTCTATAATACCTCCTGTTGTGGGGCTTTAAAAAAAAACAGGATGTTTCCAAAGGCTTCGCTATCGCTCAGGAAGTCGTATAGTAGTCCATGGATTGTAGTTGGCCCTCCATGCCTCGTCGAGTCTTTTGGAGGCGGAGGCCTTTTCCTCCTTCATTAATCTTTCGGTAGCTTACGCGCAAGAAAAAAGGCCTCCTTCTCGGCCGGAAGATCACTTCGCTTCTGGCGACGGTCTCCTACCACTTCAATCAATGGCTAAAGCTACCTTTCATCAATCGTCGGGTTCATGGACCTATTGGTCAAAAGAAAGGGGAGGTCCCCAGATTCCGGGATGGAGTCGTATGACGCGAGAGTCTCACGTATGGTTCCTTTGAGAAGGTTGTGATACCACCACCTATTTGACCCGACGAGCAGTCCACGGAGCTACATCCCTACTCACCCGGTCCATGCACATCGCTCTCTCTAGGAGGTTGGCTGCCGTTCCTTGATCTTCCTATTTCCAAGAAGATCCCAGGCTCGATCTAGTTTAATATCAAGGTGATTATTTTTCCGTTTCTACATAAATAGGTTCGTGCAGCATTTCCACGATATTGTTATGATCAATTAATTGGACTTGGCCGGAAAGTGAGCCTCTATCATTAGCTCGGGTAGTCCCCATTTCTTGTGTTTCAGTCACATTTTGATGGCTCCCTTAATGTATGTGCCAGGAAGTTTATGAAGAAGCGGGCTACTCCTCGAAAATGCCCCGCTCTGTTGTTTGTTTGTCATTGGGTATTTATTGCTCGTTCTGCAGTTATCAGCAACATGGCCAGCCGGAGTTATAGAATAGGGCTGCGGGCAGGAGGGCTGTCGTTTTGTTTGTGCAATGTTGCTCACAACACCTCTCCTCTGGCTGAGAGAGACATAGTAAATCAGTCCGCGGGTATCGCGATAAGTCCTCTGTCCTACTACAGGTGCCGCGACAACTTTTACCAAATCCGAACGATTGTCGACCACCAGATCCGCTGGTCTGCTATATTCACCCTAGCCTACACGAACAAATCTTTGGTGCGGAATATAATCCCAAAGTACCCCAAAGACTCAAATATTGTAAATAAAGAAGGTGGTAAGACCCTTGCAGAGTTTCCAAATAGCATAGAGCTTGGGAAGCTCAGACCCTGTTGATGATCTGATCAATGACGGAGCACCCAACTACTTTGTCGAATGGTGTTGTTGTCTTTTTGTCAATTGCAAATAGGTATTTATATGATCTCTGTTGTGTAGGCTTGCGTTATTTGTCTTCTATAATACCTCATGTTGTGGGGCTTTAAAAAAAAACAGGATTTTTCCAAAGGCTTCGCTATCACTCAGGAAGTCGTATGGTAGTCCAGGGATTGTAGTAGGCCCTCCATGCCTCGTCGAGTCTTTTGGTGGCGGAGGCCTTTTCCTCCTTCATTAATCTTTCGGTAGCTTACGCGCAAGAAAAAAGGCCTCCTTCTCGGCCGGAAGATCACTTCGCTTCTGGCGACGGTCTCCTACCACTTCAATCAATGGCTAAAGCTACCTTTCATCAATCGTCGGGTTCATGGACCTATTGGTCAAAAGAAAGGGGAGGTCCCCAGATTCCGGGATGGAGTCGTATGACGCGAGAGTCTCACGTATGGTTCCTTTGAGAAGGGTGTTATACCACCACCTATCTGACCCGACGAGCAGTCCACGGAGCTACATCCCTACTCACCCGGTCCATGCACATCGCTCTCTCTAGGAGGTTGGCTGCCGTTCCTCGATCTTCCTATTTCCAAGAAGATCCCGGGCTCGATCTAGTTTAATATCAAGGTAATTATTTTTCCGTTTCTACATATATGGGTTCGTGCAGCATTTCCACGATATTGTTATGATCAATTAATTGGACTTGGCCGGAAAGTGAGCCTCTATCATTAGCTCGGGTAGTCCCCGTTTCTTGTGTTTCAGTCACATTTTGATGGCTCCCTTGATGTATGTGCCAGGAAGTTTATGAAGAAGCGGGCTACTCCTCGAAAATGCCCCGCTCTGTTGTTTGTTTGTCATTGGGTATTTATTGCTCGTTCTGCAGTTATCAGCAACATGGCTAGCCGGAGTTATAGAATAGGGCTGCGGGCAGGAGGGCTGTCGTTTTATTTGTGCAATGTTGCTCACAACACCTCTCCTCTGGCAGAGAGAGACATAGTAAATCGGTCAGCGGGTATCGCGATAAGTCCTCTGTCCTACTACAGGTGTCGAGACAACCTTTACCAAATCCGAACGATTGTCGACCACCAGATCCGCTGGTCTGCTATATTCACCCTAGCCCACACGAACAAATCTTTGGTGCGGAATATAATCCCAAAGTACCCCAAAGACTCAAATATTGTAAATAAAGAAGGTGGTAAGACCCTTGCAGAGTTCCCAAACAGCATAGAGCTTGGGAAGCTCAGACCCTGTTGATGATCTGATCAATGACGGAGCACCCAACTACTTTGTCGAATGGCGTTGTTGTCTTTTTGTCAATTGCAAATAGGTATTTACATGATCTCTGTTGTGTAGACTTGCGTTATTTGTCTTCTATAATACCTCCTGTTGTGGGGCTTTAAAAAAAAACAGGATTTTTCCAAAGGCTTCGCTATCGCTCAGGAAGTCGTATAGTAGTCCAGGGATTGTAGTAGGCCCTCCATGCCTCGTCGAGTCTTTTGGAGGCGGAGGCCTTTTCCTACTTCATTAATCTTTTGGTAGCTTACGCGCAAGAAAAAAGGCCTCCTTCTCGGCCGGAAGATCACTTCGCTTCTGGCGACGGTCTCCTACCACTTCAATCAATGGCTAAAGCTACCTTTCATCAATCGTCGGGTTCATGGACCTATTGGTCAAAAGAAAGGGGAGATCCCAAGTTCCGGGATGGAGTCGTATGACGCGAGAGTCTCACGTATGGTTCCTTTGAGAAGGGTGTGATACCACCACCTATCTGACCCGACGAGCAGTCCACGGAGCTACATCCCTACTCACCCGGTCCATGCACATCGCTCTCTCTAGGAGGTTGGCTGTCGTTCCTCGATCTTCCTATTTCCAAGAAGATCCCGGGCTCGATCTAGTTTAATATCAAGGTAATTATTTTTCCATTTCTACATATATGGGTTCGTGCAGCATTTCCACGATATTGTTATGATCAATTAATTGGACTTGGCCGGAAAGTGAGCCTCTATCATTAGCTCAGGTAGTCCCCGTTTCTTGTGTTTCAGTCACATTTTGATGGCTCCCTTGATGTATGTGCCAGGAAGTTTATGAAGAAGCGGGCTACTCCTCGAAAATGCCCCGCTCTGTTGTTTGTTTGTCATTGGGTATTTATTGCTCGTTCTGCAGTTATCAGCAACATGGCCAGCCGGAGTTATAGAATAGGGCTGCGGGCAGGAGGGCTGTCGTTTTGTTTGTGCAATGTTGCTCACAACACCTCTCCTCTGGCTGAGAGAGACATAGTAAATCCGTCCGCGGGTATCGCGATAAGTCCTCTGTCCTACTACAGGTGTCGCGACAACCTTTACCAAATCCGAACGATTGTCGACCACCAGATCCGCTGGTCTGCTATATTCACCCTAGCCCACACGAACAAATCTTTGGTGCGGAATATAATCCCAAAGTGCCCCAAAGACTCAAATATTGTAAATAAAGAAGGTGGTAAGACCCTTGCAGAGTTCCCAAACAGCATAGAGCTTGGGAAGCTCAGACCCTGTTGATGATCTGATCAATGACGGAGCACCCAACTACTTTGTCGAATGGCGTTGTTGTCTTTTTGTCAATTGCAAATAGGTATTTACATGATCTCTGTTGTGTAGGCTTGCGTTATTTGTCTTCTATAATACCTCCTGTTGTGGGGCTTTAAAAAAAAACAGGATTTTTCCAAAGGCTTCGCTATCGCTCAGGAAGTCGTATAGTAGTCCAGGGATTGTAGTAGGCCCTCCATGCCTCGTCGAGTCTTTTGGAGGCGGAGGCCTTTTCCTCCTTCATTGTAACGGCCACTTTTCATTGTGTTCATTTCACTTCAAAAAAAAAAAAAAGAAGAAAAAAAAAAATTATTAAACTGAATTAAAATTTAGAAATCTGAAAAAAATAAATAAATAAATAATAATTTAAATATAAAAATATATATATAATGGGGTTGTTGGAAGGAAATCTAAACAGTTAGAAGGATATCAATCTTATCCGAAAAAGATTCGTTTGTTGGATCTCAACCAAATAGGTTATATCCTAACCTAAAGATAAATAAGGATCTAAAATCCGTTCTCACCTCTCTTCTATTCTGGAACGCTGGAAATCTCAGGACGTACGGGAAGAGGAAGAGGAACGCAGGTCAGAAAAGAAAAGGGAAGGGGGAGGCGACTCAATTAAAAGTGAGTTTTTAAACTCACTTAACATGCTATGCTTGTTCTTTATATAGTTTTGGATTTATAATATTTTTTTTTTTCATTATTTATTTATAGGCCAAAAACATTATTTTGTTTGATTTTGTTATATTATGAATGTATTGGTAGACTATAAGTCGACAATTGCAAAATTTGCTTTTAGTATTGCTATGTTTTGCATTAATCTGATGAGCTCAACAATTAATATGATGATCTGGTTACATTATGAACATTATGGTAGACTGTAAGTTGGCAATACGTCTCTAATAATACATCAGCATATAATATCTACATATATGCTAAAAATACAAACTATACTACATTTTTATAACTTTTAAATAGGAATAAGCATTGGCTCTCATGTGAGTGGGCATCCATTTCGATCTCTCTCGCTTCCTTCTTCAAGATCCTGATCTCCTGAAGGCGACACCTGTGCCTAGGACCTCGCATCCCTTGTTTCTCCAACTTCGTCGTGATGACATAAGGTCTCCATATCAAAATCATCAATTGCTTTCATAGATTTGATATCAAAATCCAAGGTAACCCATTCCTGCAATCCAAATTTAGGATGATACTTGTATCCAAGTAGGTGCAGTATGTATGGGGTGCTTCATTGATTCAATAATAGACTATTATAGGAGATCATGGCTGAGGCCAGCAATAGAATTTTATGTGCAAGCGGTGATATTTTGGCCTTATAGTATCAGTTATTTTCATGATCACTAACTTGCAGTCTCATTCATTTTCCTGCCAAGCACCTTTATCTTCTTCTGTTGCTAACTCACGGTTACATAACATACTGTACCTCTTTTGTTATCACATTTTTCTTTCTATTCGCTTGCTATCTTCTTTTTCTTTTTCTTTTTTTTATTTCATTTAATTGAGCTTGCATCAGTCATTTAGTAACTTCTTGCATAGTTTATGAAGTATACAAGTCTATATATCTACACTGACACGAAACATAGCAAACCTCAGGTCAGTTTCGACTTCGGGTGGATGGTATGGAGTAAGCAGCACTAGTTTTTAGGATCTATTTCTTTCGGCTGTGTTAATGAATAATCAAGATTAAGTGGTGCCAATGGATTATAAAGAATATTGACAAATTTACCAAGATTTAAGTGATTTGAGAGACATGAAGTAGGAGCCAGGAGATTCTATGTAATATACTGCTGAATAGTTGGGTTCTATGTAAATGTGCTGGCCCTCACAACTTTGATAACGACTAAGTGCGCACACATAGACCCAGAGAGCACTATTTCCCCTATGTAGTAAACCACTTTACTTTCTAGTATATGGTGCGCATTTAGTCTACCTGCAGTAATTGCAGCAACTTTTAGGAAATTCTAAGTGAGCACCTATTTCACTAGTAAGCACCATTTCCCCTATGTTGTAAATTACTTTATTAAATGGGTTGTGGTGTGCAGGTAGAACTATCTGGTTGTAGTGCAGGAAACTCTTGGGAGTTCTAAACGCGCACATCTCTGCTAGTGAGCATCATTTCCCTATGTTGTAATTTCCCTTAATTATATAGTATTAGGTGCGCATCTAGAACTACCTCAATATTGCGGGAAAACTTTAGGGAATTCTAAATGCACACATATTTTACTAGTGAACACTACTTTTTCTATACTGTAATTTACTCTACTATATAGAATGGGGTGCGCATTTAGTAATTCTACTTTTTCTTCTTTTTTTTGCCTGTTTCGGCTACTGCTGCTTCTCTTTCTCCTTGCAATGATAAGTCAACTTTAGGAAATTCTAAATGCACACATATTTAGTAGTGAGCCCCATTTTTCCTATATTGTAAATCACTTTGTTATACATCATATTGGAAATAAAGCCCGAAAAGACACCGTATAAATGCAAATTGTTATTGTATAAGATTGGTGATAGATAATTAAATTACCGCAACGTTATATTGTCACTGATATTGTTACTGTTCACCGAACTCTAATTATTATCACCGATCTACATACTGAACTGAAATTTACTGTAATCATAAATTATATTGAAATTGATAATTAACACCGAATTTGATATACACTGGGGACTTGGGGAAAATTTAGGTTTGTATGAATTAGATGGCTGAACGTAACTGTACTGTGCCACTGTTTCCCATTGTTGGGAGGATCGGGATAGGCTCCGATCAACTTACTGCGCCACTGTTTCCCATTTTTGGGAGGATCGGGATAGGCTCCGATCAACTTACTGTTCCGTTTTCCCGGGGGTAGACGGGGATGCGTTTAGACCAGCTATATTCATATTTCCTGAATTTTCAAATACCATAACTAAAAGACATTACTGTAAAAATTTAAAAGATATCGATTAAAATAATAGTAATGATAAGCATAAATACGTAAAACCTTCTGTCCTTCATTTGCATGATTGTTCCTGACATTGAGATATTATTATTCATTATTTTTTTTTGTTGTTCTTTATTATTTAATATTGGATCGCTTTGCTGACGATCCTGGTTATGCATGACCAGATGCAGACCTCTATCAAGAGGTAGATCCACCAGTGGCAGGACAGGATATGTTGTACTTCCAGGAACAAGCAGATCTACAGGATTGATTACTTCCTTTTGTTAGCTGCTTTCTATTTAGAGAAATGTAATAAGTCCACACGGCACTATATTTAGTTTCATTTGAGACAGTCCCTTTCTTTTCAGAAAGAATTTATCTGTGGTGACATTTGTTAATTTTATTTTGAGGGAATTTATTATTGCTTTGTTTTGATAAAGAAAAAAAAAACAAAATTTCATTTAGTTTCTGCATGTTATTCATATTAAATTGCAAATGGTGACTGTAATATTTTGTTTGAGGCTCGTCGAGTTATCATTCGACGCCGAACGTTCCAGCTTTCCATACTACTGGAACTGGGACGTTACAGGTGGTATCAGAGCCAGGTTTCTTTAAGTCTGTTCAAGTGATTTGAACAAACTTGAATATCATTACAGTCGGCAAATAAATAAATAAGTATAATGGTTTAAATTTACTAAACTATTTAAGGTTTGATACGACTATACACATATATGCATAAATATGATTTTCTACGTATATCTATTTACTTTTATTAGGTTTATTTAAGTGATACTTACGTTATATTGTTCCTCAGAGGGATGGCCCGTCAGACTAATAGGAATGGGGGAAATTCCGGTTCGACCTCAAACTCCGTTGATGCTAATGAAATGTTGGGACTGCTTAGCAAGATGGTCGACGCGCAACAACAGCAGGCCGAAGCCTTTCGAGCGGGAGTGATGGCAACCCTAGATCGTGTGGCGGAACCAAGGGACCAGCGTCCAGGAGGGATATCGGATTTCAGACGTCTTCATCCAGCTACTTTCTCAGGAACAGTAGGAGCCTTGGAGGCTGAACAGTGGCTCATGCAGATGGAAGACTTATTAAGGGCCGCTCGAATTCCTGAAGCCGACAAGGTGAATGTCGTCAAAATCCAATTAACGAATATTGCAAGGGCTTGGTGGCAAACAGAGGAGAGCAGGCTATCCCAACCGATCTCGTGTGAAACTTTCACGACAAGCTTCCTTGCAAGGTTCTTTCCGAGAACAGCCAGGAGGGAAATGGAGCACCAATTCATTAACTTGAGGCAGGCCGGGATGACGGTAGAGGAATATGCATCAGAGTTTGTCCGTCTGAGTCGATTTGCGCCGTACATGGTATCAAATGAGGCAGATTGTGCTCATCGCTTCCAACAGGGATTGAGGATAGATATCCAGAAATATTTAGTAACCTCCAGAATAGAGACCTATGCGGAGGTTATTGATGCAGCTCAGGATGTAGAGCAAGTAATAAATAAGGAGAGGAGGATTCAATCTTCTGCGCCCAAGAGGTCGGCCAGTCAAATGTTGGGTGGAACTTCAGCTAGGAATGCGGAGAAACGGCTGGTTACGTCTTCGCAACAGAAGGTCACTTGCACACATTGCCAGAAGCCAGGACACACTATCAAGGAGTGTCGGTATGCCAACAACTTATGTCTAGCATGTGGATCAAGTGAACACAGGATCGGAGATTGCCCACGAAGGAGCAACAGGGGGCCAATGCCTCGTCTTCCAGCATCCCAACAACAACAACCACCCAAGGATCAAATCAGCAGTCAGAATAGGCGACCACTTCCACCTCAAAATAAAGTTTATGAGCAGGCCAAGAAGAATATGACAGTGGATAAAGGACGTGGACAAGCATATAATCTAACTGCGGAGCAAGCGGAGAAGTCAGATGATGTGGTGACAGGTATGATTCTAGTATATCATGTACCTGCATCCGTTTTATTTGACTCGGGAGCATCACACTGCTTTATTTCTTCTGCATTTGTGACACGACATGCCATACCTTATGAAAACCTAAACATTAGATGGAGAATTAGTACGGGTAATGGGGGTATTGATTCTACTCAAGTGTGTAGAATGTGCCCCATAGTGATTTGTAAAAGGGAATTTTATGCTAATTTCCTGGTTATCGATACCCACGGATTTGATGTGATACTGGGAATGGATTGGTTGAGTACCTTCCATGCAATTATTGATTGTCGGAGGAGGAGCGTTGTCTTCAAGATACCGAATCACCTGGAGTTCGAATTCATCGGGGGCAGCAGTACCAATGAGGCAGCAGAATTTAGAGCTCAACCTAGGGAAGGAGTAATAATCCAAATGGATGCCATACCGGCGGACATCCTAGTGGTGTCGGAGTTCTTAAATATCTTCGAGGATTTCTCAGGACTACCACCAGACAGGACAGTGGAGTTCGCCATCGAGCTTCTTCCTGGCACCACACCAATCTCTCAAGCACCATATCGAATGGGTCCAGCAGAGCTAAAGGAAGTTAAGGTACAATTAGACGAGTTGGAAGCTAAAGGTTTTATCAGACCAAGTGTTTCTCCTTGGGGTGCACCAGTACTTTTGACTGGGAAGAAGGATGGAGGCAAAAGATTATGCATTGATTATAGAGGATTGAATAGGGTCACTATCAAGAATCGGTATCCACTACCGAGAATTGATGATTTGTTTGATCAACTTGGCGGTGCTAAGGTATTTTCCAAGTTGGACCTTAAGTCTGGATATCACCAAGTGAAAGTGAAGGAGTCAGACATTCCTAAAACAGCATTCCGAACTCGATATGGGCATTTTGAATTCTTAGTGATGCCATTCGGAGTAACAAATGCACCTGCAATTTTTATGAACTTAATGAATCGAATTTTTCTCCCATATTTGGATAAATTCATTGTGGTGTTCATAGATGACATATTGGTGTATTCTAAGACCCAAGAGGATCACACTAAGCATTTAAGGATAGTCTTGGAGACGCTAAGGAAAGAGAAATTGTATGGGAAGCTCAGCAAATGTGAATTTTGGCTGAAGAGTGTTTCATTTTTGGGACACATTATTTCTCAAGAAGGAATCTCTGTTGATCCTGGCAAGGTTTCAGCAGTGAAGGATTGGCCGATTCCGAAAAATGTTTCAGAAGTGAGGAGCTTTCTGGGATTGGCAGGTTATTATCGAAAGTTCGTTCAGGACTTTTCTAAGGTTGCAGGGCCTCTGACCAAACTCCTGAGGAAAGGAGAGAAGTACGACTGGACAGTTGAATGTGATGCAGCTTTCAATGAGTTGAAAAGGAGGCTCACAACAACACCAGTATTAGCCGTTCCGGAAGGGACCGAAGGAATGGTTGTGTACAGTGATGCGTCCGATGCAACGGGGACGGGTCATAGCTTATGCTTCTAGACAATTGAGGCCACATGAGAAAAACTATCCCACACATGATTTGGAGCTTGCAGCTGTGATTTTTGCATTGAAGATTTGGAGACACTACTTGTTGGGTAGTAGAGTAGAGATTTATACAGACCATAAGAGCCTTAAGTATATCTTCACACAGAAAGAACTTAATATGAGACAGAGAAGGTGGCTTGAATTGATGGCAGATTATGACATCAACTTGCAGTATCATCCGGGTAAGATCAATGTGGTACCAGATGCTTTAAGCAGGAAGCCAATGGCAATGGTTCTAACTCAGCAAAAAGAGCTACTTGAAGAGATTATAAAGTTAGAATTAGAAATTTTCTTACCCGGTGCTAAGGCTCAAATGCTGGTTTTGCAACTTCAACCTTCATTAGTAGAGAAAATTAAAGAAGCTCAGAAAGATGATCCTAAGTTGCAAAGATTTCGAAGACAAGTAGAAGAAGGACGGAGAACAGATTTATGTATTCACGCAGATGGGTCTCTTCGATTTGGCAACAGGTTGTGTGTGCCCAAAGGAGAAATTCGGCAGGAAGTATTATCAGAGGCTCATAGTTCAGTCTATTCAATCCATCCCGGAGGAACAAAGATGTATCAAGACATGAAGCAATATTTTTGGTGGCATGGAATGAAGCGTGAGATCGCCAAGTTTGTATCCAAATGCTTGACTTGTCAACAAGTTAAAGCAGAGCATCAAAGAATGCCGGGACTCCTTCAACCTCTACCCATACCTGAATGGAAATGGGAGAGAGTTACTATGGATTTTGTTACCGCATTGCCACGTAGTCCCAAGGGTAATAATGTAATCTGGGTGATTGTGGACCGCCTTACTAAAGTAGCGCATTTCATACCATTTCGTATAGGACAGTCTACCGAAAAATTGGCGGAAAAGTATATGCGTGAAGTGGTAAAATTACATGGTGTGCCAGTCAGTATTGTGTCGGATCGAGATGCTCGGTTCACTTCTCACTTTTGGAAGAAATTGCAAGATAGTCTGGGGTCAAAATTAGAGTTCAGCACAGCATATCATCCAGAAACAGATGGCCAATCAGAAAGGACTATCCAGACATTGGAGGATATGTTGAGAGCCTGTATGCTTGACTTCGGGGGCTCATGGGAGGATTACCTGCACCTAGTGGAATTCGCCTACAATAATAGCTACCAAGCAAGTATCAAGATGGCACCATTTGAGGCTCTGTATGGAAGGAAATGTAGATCTCCGTTATACTGGGATGATATTGGAGAAAGAAAACTGCTTGGACCAAAAATAATCACCCAGGCAGTAGATAAAATTAACTTAATACGGCAACATCTGAGAGCAGCCCAAGATCGACAGAAGAACTGGGCAGACCAACGACGGCGGTTTCTGGAATTTCAAGTTGGGGACTCAGTTTTCTTGAAGGTGTCGCCCACACGTGGAGTCATTCGCTTTGGCAATCGTGGGAAGTTAAGCCCAAGGTTTATCGGACCCTTCCAAGTCTTGGAACGGATAGGCAAAGTCTCCTATCGCCTGGCACTACCGTCTGCACTGGAGCAAGTACATAACGTTTTCCACGTCTCGCAATTAAAACGATATGTTCATGATGAAAAACATATCGTGGACTATTCAGAATTTGAGGTTGGACCAGATCTCTCCTATCCAGAGGAACCAGTCTCCATACTTGATCGAATGGAGAAGACTTTGAAGAATAAAGTAATCCCACTGGTGTTGATTTCTTGGAATCGACATTCTGATCGGGAGGCGACATGGGAGCGAGAGGAAGACATTCGGGAGCGTTTTCCACACCTATTTGAATAAAGGTATAACCTCTCTACATCATTTAGGTTTAAAGAAATTTCGAGGACGAAATTTTTCTTAAGGAGGATAGAATGTAACGGCCACTTTTCATTGTGTTCATTTCACTTCAAAAAAAAAAAATAAATAAAAAAAAAAATTATTAAACTGAATTAAAATTTAGAAATCTGAAAAAAATAAATAAATAAATAATAATTTAAATATAAAAATATATATATAATGGGGTTGTTGGAAGGAAATCTAAACAGTTAGAAGGATATCAATCTTATCCGAAAAAGATTCGTTTGTTGGATCTCAACCAAATAGGTTATATCCTAACCTAAAGATAAATAAGGATCTAAAATCCGTTCTCACCTCTCTTCTATTCTGGAACGCTGGAAATCTCAGGACGTACGGGAAGAGGAAGAGGAACGCAGGTCAGAAAAGAAAAGGGAAGGGGGAGGCGACTCAATTAAAAGTGAGTTTTTAAACTCACTTAACATGCTATGCTTGTTCTTTATATAGTTTTGGATTTATAATATTTTTTTTTTTCATTATTTATTTATAGGCCAAAAACATTATTTTGTTTGATTTTGTTATATTATGAATGTATTGGTAGACTATAAGTCGACAATTGCAAAATTTGCTTTTAGTATTGCTATGTTTTGCATTAATCTGATGAGCTCAACAATTAATATGATGATCTGGTTACATTATGAACATTATGGTAGACTGTAAGTTGGCAATACGTCTCTAATAATACATCAGCATATAATATCTACATATATGCTAAAAATACAAACTATACTACATTTTTATAACTTTTAAATAGGAATAAGCATTGGCTCTCATGTGAGTGGGCATCCATTTCGATCTCTCTCGCTTCCTTCTTCAAGATCCTGATCTCCTGAAGGCGACACCTGTGCCTAGGACCTCGCATCCCTTGTTTCTCCAACTTCGTCGTGACGACATAAGGTCTCCATATCAAAATCATCAATTGCTTTCATAGATTTGATATCAAAATCCAAGGTAACCCATTCCTGCAATCCAAATTTAGGATGATACTTGTATCCAAGTAGGTGCAGTATGTATGGGGTGCTTCATTGATTCAATAATAGACTATTATAGGAGATCATGGCTGAGGCCAGCAATAGAATTTTATGTGCAAGCGGTGATATTTTGGCCTTATAGTATCAGTTATTTTCATGATCACTAACTTGCAGTCTCATTCATTTTCCTGCCAAGCACCTTTATCTTCTTCTGTTGCTAACTCACGGTTACATAACATACTGTACCTCTTTTGTTATCACATTTTTCTTTCTATTCGCTTGCTATCTTCTTTTTCTTTTTCTTTTTTTTATTTCATTTAATTGAGCTTGCATCAGTCATTTAGTAACTTCTTGCATACTTTATGAAGTATACAAGTCTATATATCTACACTGACACGAAACATAGCAAACCTCAGGTCAGTTTCGACTTCGGGTGGATGGTATGGAGTAAGCAGCACTAGTTTTTAGGATCTATTTCTTTCGGCTGTGTTAATGAATAATCAAGATTAAGTGGTGCCAATGGATTATAAAGAATATTGACAAATTTACCAAGATTTAAGTGATTTGAGAGACATGAAGTAGGAGCCAGGAGATTCTATGTAATATACTGCTGAATAGTTGGGTTCTATGTAAATGTGCTGGCCCTCACAACTTTGATAACGACTAAGTGCGCACACATAGACCCAGAGAGCACTATTTCCCCTATGTAGTAAACCACTTTACTTTCTAGTATATGGTGCGCATTTAGTCTACCTGCAGTAATTGCAGCAACTTTTAGGAAATTCTAAGTGAGCACCTATTTCACTAGTAAGCACCATTTCCCCTATGTTGTAAATTACTTTATTAAATGGGTTGTGGTGTGCAGGTAGAACTATCTGGTTGTAGTGCAGGAAACTCTTGGGAGTTCTAAACGCGCACATCTCTGCTAGTGAGCATCATTTCCCTATGTTGTAATTTCCCTTAATTATATAGTATTAGGTGCGCATCTAGAACTACCTCAATATTGCGGGAAAACTTTAGGGAATTCTAAATGCACACATATTTTACTAGTGAACACTACTTTTTCTATACTGTAATTTACTCTACTATATAGAATGGGGTGCGCATTTAGTAATTCTACTTTTTCTTCTTTTTTTTGCCTGTTTCGGCTACTGCTGCTTCTCTTTCTCCTTGCAATGATAAGTCAACTTTAGGAAATTCTAAATGCACACATATTTAGTAGTGAGCCCCATTTTTCCTATATTGTAAATCACTTTGTTATACATCATATTGGAAATAAAGCCCGAAAAGACACCGTATAAATGCAAATTGTTATTGTATAAGATTGGTGATAGATAATTAAATTACCGCAACGTTATATTGTCACTGATATTGTTACTGTTCACCGAACTCTAATTATTATCACCGATCTACATACTGAACTGAAATTTACTGTAATCATAAATTATATTGAAATTGATAATTAACACCGAATTTGATATACACTGGGGACTTGGGGAAAATTTAGGTTTGTATGAATTAGATGGCTGAACGTAACTGTACTGTGCCACTGTTTCCCATTGTTGGGAGGATCGGGATAGGCTCCGATCAACTTACTGCGCCACTGTTTCCCATTTTTGGGAGGATCGGGATAGGCTCCGATCAACTTACTGTTCCGTTTTCCCGGGGGTAGACGGGGATGCGTTTAGACCAGCTATATTCATATTTCCTGAATTTTCAAATACCATAACTAAAAGACATTACTGTAAAAATTTAAAAGATATCGATTAAAATAATAGTAATGATAAGCATAAATACGTAAAACCTTCTGTCCTTCATTTGCATGATTGTTCCTGACATTGAGATATTATTATTCATTATTTTTTTTTGTTGTTCTTTATTATTTAATATTGGATCGCTTTGCTGACGATCCTGGTTATGCATGACCAGATGCAGACCTCTATCAAGAGGTAGATCCACCAGTGGCAGGACAGGATATGTTGTACTTCCAGGAACAAGCAGATCTACAGGATTGATTACTTCCTTTTGTTAGCTGCTTTCTATTTAGAGAAATGTAATAAGTCCACACGGCACTATATTTAGTTTCATTTGAGACAGTCCCTTTCTTTTCAGAAAGAATTTATCTGTGGTGACATTTGTTAATTTTATTTTGAGGGAATTTATTATTGCTTTGTTTTGATAAAGAAAAAAAAAACAAAATTTCATTTAGTTTCTGCATGTTATTCATATTAAATTGCAAATGGTGACTGTAATATTTTGTTTGAGGCTCGTCGAGTTATCATTCGACGCCGAACGTTCCAGCTTTCCATACTACTGGAACTGGGACGTTACATTCATTAATCTTTCGGTAGCTTACGCGCAAGAAAAAAGGCCTCATTCTCGGCCGGAAGATCACTTCGCTTCTGGCGACGGTCTCCTACCACTTCAATCAATGGCTAAAGCTACCTTTCATCAATCGTCGGGTTCGTGGACCTATTGGTCAAAAGAAAGGGGAGGTCCCCAGATTCCGGGATAGAGTCGTATGACGCGAGAGTCTCACGTATGGTTCCTTTGAGAAGGGTGTGATACCACCACCTATCTGACCCGACGAGCAGTCCACGGAGCTACATCCCTACTCACCCGGTCCATGCACATCGCTCTCTCTAGGAGGTTGGCTGCCGTTCCTCGATCTTCCTATTTCCAAGAAGATCCCAGGCTCGATCTAGTTTAATATCAAGGTGATTATTTTTCCGTTTCTACATAAATGGGTTCGTGCAGCATTTCCACGATATTGTTATGATCAATTAATTGGACTTGGCCGGAAAGTGAGCCTCTATCATTAGCTCGGGTAGTCCCCGTTTCTTGTGTTTCAGTCACATTTTGATGGCTCCCTTAATGTATGTGCCAGGAAGTTTATGAAGAAGCGGGCTACTCCTCGAAAATGCCCCGCTATGTTGTTTGTTTGTCATTGGGTATTTATTGCTCGTTCTGCAGTTATCAGCAACATGGCCAGCCGGAGTTATAGAATAGGGCTGCGGGCAGGAGGGCTGTCGTTTTGTTTGTGCAATGTTGCTCACAACACCTCTCCTCTGGCTGAGAGAGACATAGTAAATAGGTCCGCGGGTATCGCGATAAGTCCTCTGTCCTACTACAGGTGCCGCGACAACCTTTACCAAATCCGAACGATTGTCGACCACCAGATCCGCTGGTCTGCTATATTCACCCTAGCCCACACGAACAAATCTTTGGTGCGGAATATAATCCCAAAGTACCACAAAGACTCAAATATTGTAAATAAAGAAGGTGGTAAGACCCTTGCAGAGTTCCCAAATAGCATAGAGCTTGGGAAGCTCAGACCCTGTTGATGATCTGACCAATGACGGAGCACCCAACTACTTTGTCGAATGGCGTTGTTGTCTTTTTGTCAATTGCAAATAGGTATTTATATGATCTCTGTTGTGTAGGCTTGCGTTATTTGTCTTCTATAATACCTCATGTTGTGGGGCTTTAAAAAAAACAGGATTTTCCCAAAGGCTTCGCTATCACTCAGGAAGTCGTATGGTAGTCCAGGGATTGTAGTAGGCCCTCCATGCCTCGTCGAGTCTTTTGGAGGCGGAGGCCTTTTCCTCCTTCATTAATCTTTCGGTAGCTTACGCGCAAGAAAAAAGGTCTCCTTCTCGGCCGGAAGATCACTTCGCTTCTGGCGACGGTGTCCTACCACTTCAATCAATGGCTAAAGCTACCTTTCATCAATCGTCGGGTTCATGGACCTATTGGTCAAAAGAAAGGGGAGGTCCCCAGATTCCGGGATGGAGTCGTATGACGCGAAAGTCTCACGTATGGTTCCTTTGAGAAGGGTGTGATACCACCACCTATCTGACCCGACGAGCAGTCCACGGAGCTACATCCCTACTCACCCGGTCCATGCACATCGCTCTCTCCAGGAGGTTGGCTGCCGTTCCTCGATCTTCCTATTTCCAAGAAGATCCCGGGCTCGATCTAGTTTAATATCAAGGTGATTATTTTTCCGTTTCTACATATATGGGTTCGTGCAGCATTTCCACGATATTGTTATGATCAATTAATTGGACTTGGCCGGAAAGTGAGCCTCTATCATTAGCTCGGGTAGTCCCCGTTTCTTGTGTTTCAGTCACATTTTGAGGGCTCCCTTAATGTATGTGCCAGGAAGTTTATGAAGAAGCTGGCTACTCCTCGAAAATGTCCCGCTCTGTTGTTTGTTTGTCATTGGGTATTTATTGCTCGTTCTGTAGTTATCAGCAACATGGCCAGCCGGAGTTATAAAATAGGGTTGCGGGTAGGAGGGCTGTCGTTTTGTTTGTGCAATGTTGCTCACAACACCTCTCCTCTGGCAAACCTGTGATTGTTGTATCGGAATGAATGCTCAACTGAGGTCGTGTAACCGTCAACCGCACAAAACGGGGCTGGGCCTACCCCCATCCCTAGAGGAGCCGTATGAGGCTGAAGCTCCACGTACAGTTTTGAAGCCGAGCCTTTCCAGCAATGGGGTCTAGGGACCAATATGATGATTGGACCCCGCTCTCGGGCTTCTTCTCCAACGATACCATTTTGTTTAGTTGCTTTGCTCATATCGCGCTATGATGACATTCTTCCTTTCGAACAATTGGCTGGATGACACTCTTTCTTAACCTACGTCTGAATGGGATCGGTGAGTGTGACAGGTAAGTAGCCAATTTTGGTGATTTGATGACAATTTAGCAACATTTTCTTTTACCGTTGACGTAGTGACATCTGCTCTCTCTTCCCAATAGAAGGCTTCGCTCATTACTCCTCCACTACCAGACTTTCTATATAAATGACAGAAAGGTTCATTATTGGCTGCTCGCCCTAAATGATGCAAAAAAGGTGAGATGAGGTCACTTGCTCCGATGGCGTTGAGCCTCGAATGGGAGTATCTGACCTTGGAATATTTCTAAAGGATTGCCCTGCCCGAGGGATGGATCTTTCTTTGCTTTGAGCTGAGCCTATGCTGGACGCTGGGTCGGGGGAGTAAACTGCCTTAGATTCGTCATACTATATCAGTCGAGTTCATTTACGTTTCCTTTCATTCGGGATCGTCGTTCTTTGTTCTTGGTCAACGCTTTTATTTTTTCCTTCGTAGCTTTCCATCCAGTAATCGATTGGTTACGGATTGAGAAAAGCCCCTCTCCCATATCTATTTTCTCGCTTGCTTCCGTCAGCAAAGAAGCCTTTGGTTCCAGATTTCGGTCCTCGTAGCCTTCGACGATCTTCTTTTGTTTTCTTCGCGTCAGTTGATACCAGTTCTGTTATCGGAAGAGTCAAACTGTATCTGAACAATGGATACGGGATCTATCTGCGGGATGGCTGTAGCTTTTTGTCGAAGGCTTCCAGAGAAAGGCTTCGTAGCCAACCCAACGCGACCTGTGACCCTAAAGGGCTGTCTGTATCTAAGACATAAAAGCAGTGAGAAAGTCTTCCATATAGACTCAACGGGCATCGTCAGATGTAACAATGCCAGAAGATCTCGTACTACCTACATCGGCTGTAATCAAATCCGCCGAATCATGCAAAAGAGGACCTCTTTAGGTACCGGAGATGGAATCTGCGAAGTCGGGGATACGTACGAAAGGAAGAGGTTCTTGTCTCTACCGACGCGGAAGAGGAAGAGGAAGGAAGCGGTAATCCCCAGCAGGAGAGGTAGCACCGTTGGTTCAGCTCTTTCAGCAGTTCTAGTTTCGGCAGCAAGAGTTTCGGAATCTTTTGAATAAGTCAATAGGTACTTGACTTTGACGTCTGAAGCCAGATCCGATTGAGTGAATACCGACGCCCAGGCCCAGCCGTTCCCCGTAGGTCTACTAGAGGATGTAACGTCATTGAAAGAACCAGTGACCGAGAGCAAGACCAAGCGATCAATGACGAAGGTCTTTCCTCAACCACAAGTAGAATGAGACCCATGATCGGATGAAGTAACCTACGTAGACCAGCTCCCTCCCCAGGTGAAAGCGCATTGGCCCGTCGGTTTTTTTCGAATCTCGGAATGGTGGAAGAATGATAGACTAAAAGCATTAAAAAGGAAAGTCCCTCCCGGATCACTCACCGAATCGAGATGGGTGGGAAACTCAGATGTAAGGGATTGATCACTTGAGAATCACTCTGTCTTCTAGCCAGTAGCGAGCCAGATGCTTCCCACCTTACCAGAAGGGAGTAGAGGGACGCCCTTTCCTGTCCTGGATGTCACTCACTCTATTTAGTAAGAGCAAGCAAAGCAGTATCGTATCGAGTGGGGGGGAGGCAGCCTTTCTAGATAGTAGTAGTCGACCGAATGCCCGACTGCAGTTCCGGGATTCACTCCGGTAACCAACTAAAAACAACATTCCTAGCACGAGCAGTGGAAGAAAGCCAGTGACGATCTCCTTTCCAGGTTTGACGATTGTCCGTCAGGCTTTCTAGTCCCTGGCCTGTTCCCTCAATCTGATATGGAAATCGAAGACACACATAAGATAGCCCGAAAGAAGCATTCCTGGAATCTCCTGCTTTTGGCTATTTACCGTCTTTCCTTTCTCTGTTGGTCGAGCGGATGATCCCGAAGCAGAAGAAGCTCCTGTTCGATCATTCACTTCAGTCCCGTATAAAGAAGCTACTTCGGTCATCGTAACATCGACTTCGGCAATTCCCTTCCTCTACCTACGCTACGGTTACTGGCTTTCATAAAACTCTTTGAGCACTAGTTCCTAAAACCTCTATCGAGATTACTCCGGGAGATCCTTCCATCAACCAAAAGTTTCGACGCGACGAAAGCGTATGACCAACCCCTTCTCACCTCACTAAAGCATGTCTTTCGGACGTCAAGGTATTGTAGGTAGTCCCATCGCGTCGTTCCCCATTTCAAAAGAAGTCCCCGACTACCTGAAGTCGTGCCTGCATTTGAAGCGCTGGTTCACGGTTCCTTCATGTAACTATCATTTCTGTCTGAGTTTCGATCGTTGAATTAGTCTTCCGCTTACGTCACGTTCGACGGGATCCTGATTACGCTTTCAAATGTTGGCTCTGTCAGTTGAAAAGGCTTCCTACGTGGGATATAATAGCCTACCGGGGACTGGCCTGTGCCCATAAATCTCAATGACAGTGAAGGCACATCGGGCGCTGTTTTCTTGAGCCGATCTCTGACTTTTTTTGATAGCCACTATTGAGAGCGACAATCCTCGCCAGGCTCCATTTGATTCTGCTTAGTGCGATCTCCACCAGCATATTCCCCAGCTCGGTGTTTGGGAGAGGGTGAGGGCAAGGCAACCTATAAACCAGAGGGGAATGGCTGACGGTCAGGCACCGGAGCCTACGAAACCAGAGAGGAAAGGGTGCAAACGTCAAATAGACGATGGAGAGAGGAGCCTCGACTTTCTTCACTTCACTACCTCGACACACGACTAGGGGATTCCTCGGTGTTTGGGAAGAGTGAGGGCAAGACATCGGATATCATTTGGTATTTTGAGTGATGATCTTCGTGAAAAAAGAGATTCGTTACGTTCACTTGCTCACTTCACTCTTTTTTTGACTTTTTTCAAACAATCTTTCTCGTAGAGAGATTGTCGAAAATGCTGAGGCGATGAAAGCCGTGTTGCTGGAACCAGTTGTTCATCAACAAATCTGGTATGGCGTTGCGGAATGGGATGTCTCTGGGCAATAGTGGACATATATCGAATCCTGACGGTTCCAATTCAGCACAGGAAGGCGGCCATAATTCTCGACGATCCCTGAGGATCAATCGTCATTGTTCCTTCAGAAAAGTGCTGCCCAGTGCGCTGAGTCAAAAACATCAGCTCCACTGGAAAGCCAGCCCCCAAAGAGGAAGAAGATCGACGGAGGTAGGGCTGGTGTTCAGCTCAGACAGTGGGATATGCTTGCTTTCCCCTGCAGTCTTTGAGGCTCTCTTCGTCGCTGTCCTCTTCATCACATGACAGTTGACCGACTCAACCAACCCATCATTTCTACCGGCAACTTTGCCTACATCCACTACCGTCTGAAGCAGATGTAGCTGAGCGAGACTCGGATTCTGAGACTCGAAAGAACGAGGCACTCGCATCTTTGCAATTTCGTATGACGAGACCCGTCAATCTAGGCTTTCAGGCTCTTCCAGTAGGTACGCCGTCAGCTTCGTCGTTTTCTTTGATTTTCTTCGAGATTGGGTGGGTGTTTAGTCTACCGCTCATGCGAAAGCTATCGACATTGCATTCTCCATTCTCCCATTTACAAGTGGTTGGTGGTTTGATCGGCAGGTATAAAATAGGCAAAACGGATGGGAGAGGATGAGAGGGTGAGAGAGGATGGTGATGAAGAAAAGGAGGCATCGAGGAGTTTAAGGTGTTGTGGAAGCTTACTGATAGTTTTGCTGGTTTGCCGATGATCTTCTCATCCTTCGGAATCCCTTTTTTTATAGACGACATTTCTTACATGAGAAGCCTCTTGAAAATCTTGCTGTAGAAACCTCGTCATGAGTCTTCACTGTTGACGTCTTGTCTCTGTCAGGTATCTTGCTGTAGAAGTCTTGTCACGAATCTTCACTGTTGATGTCAGGAATCATACTGTAGTTGATGTCTAGTTCTTGTCAGAAGACTTGGAGCCGGATGCAAGGGCTTCTTCTTGATGAAGCTTTTTGATGGGGCCCGTACCTCTAATTTTTCTTTTTTCATTTGGATATATTAGGCTGCCCTTGTCTTGTTGTTGTAGAGAATCTATTAGCTATTGAAGTCTTCTGGTTCCTTTATTGTGAAGCCTTAGCTTTGAGGATCCGATGCTTAGATCCATAGAACATTTGAGAGAGTTTTTTTTTTTGAGAAAGTCTTTTGAGTCTGACTAGCCGCCCATATTGTCGAGATTTTGTATGCCTTCATCTTCCATGTGTCTTAGTAGATCTGATGGTGTATATTTTTCTGTCCATTCTGCCATGTCTTGTTGAAGTATTCTGTCTTCTATCATTTTCTTTTGTCTATAGTATTGAATTAATTCCTCGTGGGCTGACCTGATAAATTTTGGGACTTCACAATTAATTTCTTTGTCTACATAGACTCTGTAAATTTCAGTTTTTGTGGCTAATCTGAATCTATTTCCACTGTATTTTTGCCAGTTGAATTCATACGCTATGGTTTTTCCTCTCTAGTGCCTGATACCAGTTGCAGGAGAGCTTCTGCTCCAGTACTCAGCGCTACTATTTATTCACACTATTTTAAACTAAGAAGCAGATCAGAAGAAGAAGTAAGCTAAAGAAAAAAGAAGTTCGGAAAGGCTCTCTGCCTCCTCCCTTCATCTGATGTCTTTATTTATAGTGTTTCACAAGACGTCCTTCAGATAGGAAGGAATCTTTTACAAAGTTTCTTTACAAAAGATGTACAGGAAAAAGGACTGCATTATTGTCCTTTTAAACAGAAAAAGTTGTATTATTGTCCTTCATAGGGTCCCACCATACTGATTGGTGTCCTTCTTGTCGGAGGAGAGGATAAGAAGGAATCTTTGGTTGAGTGGATGCTGAGTGGAATGGGCCCACCATGCTTCTTATCTTATCTGGAATAGGCCTTCTTTGTTGCAGTCTGCCCTTGCTTTTCTTCCAATTCTTCCAATATTAATTGAAGAAAGGTAAGGAATAACTTTGTCTAGCTTCTTCTGGGCAGTTTCGCTAGCTGATAGGTGATCATAGAGCATGATATTGTTACTGATAGTAATCGATCTTGCTCCACAAAGGCCATCATTTATTGCTTCAATAAAGAATTCTTTAGCAGCAGCATAGGCTTGTTCTTCATAAATGAATTCTTGTTTAGGATAAACTCCCCATCCATGGGCTAATTGCTGACTCTCGTCATGGAGTTCCCATATTTGGAAGGAAGAGAATAACTGATATAGATTCCTTTCTTCCCATATGCTCCAGATACGGAACCAAAACCCAGTTTCCCAAGAATGCTGTTTTGAGTAGGTTGAAACTCGGTCACTGCATATCTTTGGAATGTGAGCGAGGTAATCTCCAGGATATAATGTGCTTAAGTAAAGACTATGAACTATCCCAAGTTGAAGAGCTCTGGCGGATTTAGGAATATCCCCCAAATAGACAGATAATCTTGGGTTTTCATATTTAGTCTTGATTAAAGCATCTTCTTCGAGCAGAAGCCGGGTAATTTCCGTTGCTTCTAACTGATGGAAAAATAGGAGGAGATGTTCATGTGGCAGGCAGTTTTGCTGATTTAGATTTACCATTGTGTTCACAATGGCTTCTGCCTTGAATTTTCTTGCCCTTTCAGAGTCAACTTCTAAAAGAGATAGGAGTTGGTAGAAATCTGTAGCTGGGCAGATTACCATATCTGAAAGGTTGCTTCTGGAAGTAATGGTTTTGAGTTCCTGCTCTTCAGGAGAAGAACCACAGAACCAATGTTTCTCCTTTTGCTTCAATTCTTGAGATTTAGAAAGAACAGAGACCTGGCATATCTGTTTGCCTAGATTTTGGAGTTCAGAAAGCTTCTGTTGTAGCTGTCTGAGTTTGATGTGGTCTGGAAGGCTTTCAGTCTGTCCTGAAAGGTGATGGCTTTCAGTCTGTCCTGAAAGGTGTGGATTGGAACTGGAGGGGTCCATAATAGAGGTCTTTTGTCTTTTTTCTCGACTTTTATCCATTGTTTGGCCTGGATAATATGTCTGCAAGAATATTAGTATAACCAGGAATATACTTAACATCATATTGGTATATTTCAAGGTATAAGGCAATTCTTATTCTCCTGATGTTTTCTTCAGGATTATTAATAGTTCGTTTTTTCAAGAATTGGGATACTGCTTTGTTATCAGTTTCTATGATGAACTGCCTATTGAGTAAATATATTTTTAAACTCTTTATTGCTGATTTAATGGCCAACAATTCTTTATCATAAGTGGAATATCTTTGTTGGGGTTTATTAAATTTTCCCGAGGTATATGCTATAATTTCTTTTTGTTTAACTATTATAACTCCTGCCCAAAACATGTCTGATGCATCTGTTTGGAGGGTTACTAGGTCATTTTCTTTAGGAAAATATAGTATTGTTTGGTGAGTAATTAGCTCCTTTATATGTTTTATCTCTTTTTCCTCTTCAGGAGTGAGCTGGATTCCTATTTTGTCTGTATTCCATTTTCTTGGTTGTTCACCATTTTCCATTTTATATTTGGATTGTTCTATAGTCAATTTTTCTTGTAAATTTTTGACTAGTTGGGATAGGTGAAGAATAAATTTCCTCCCATAATTTAAAAGACCCAAGAAACTCTGTAATTGTTTTAGAGTTTTAAATGTGTTAGGGAATTCCTTTATCTTGGAATATATATGTTGTTGTAATTCGATCTGGCCTTCTTTTATATATTTCCCAAGGAATTCTATTTCCTTTTTGAATAGATGGATTTTTGTAGGGCTTAAAATAATTCCGTTATCAAGTAGTATTTTTGCTACTTGAAGTAAGTGTTGTTTATGTTCTTCCATTGTAGGAGAAAAAACTAGTATATCATCTATGTAAACTACTACAAAATGTAGATGTCCGAACATAGAATTCATCCATTTTTGGAATATTTGTGGGGCATTTTTCAAACCAAATGGCATTACTAACCACTCATAGTGTCCTTGGGGACAACTAAAGGCAGTTAATTCTATAGATTCTTTATTGGCTAGTTTTACTTGCCAAAACCCAGATTTAGCATCAAATTTACTATAGTATTTGGATCCTTGTATCTGCTTTATTAACTGTTCTGCAGCAGGTATAAAATATCCATCAAATTTTGTATAACTGTTTAATTTTCTATAATTAATGACCATTCTGGCCTTTCCTCTTTTTTGTTCTGCATGTTTTCTGACTAGAAAAGCAGGTGATGAATGAGGACTGCTGCTAGGCTGTATTAGTTTAAGAGATAAAAGCTCGTTTATTTGAGCAGAAAATTCTTGTTTATCTATAGGGGATACCATTATACTGTTTGATCTTACATTAGTATTTCTATATTGATCGAGTAATGTAAGGGTACAGTACCTTGGTGCCCTATCAAAATATAATAAAGGGTTATTTGAATATAATGGTTTAAGCATACTGTGTATGATTTCTTCTGTATTAGAGAAGATAGTAAGAGGATAAGTGCAGTTGTTTTGGGTGGAAATAAGTCGTTCACCACGTTGGGCTGCAGTATAAGATGATGCTAAGGGTACCGGAAAAGGAACCCGTGGAATTTGATGATTATCAAATAGAAATATTTGAGAATTGAAAGGGGCATAATGTCGTAAGTTATTCATTCCAACTAAGCAATCGACATTGAAATCAATTGGTAATAAAGCAAATTCAAAAGTATAGTGATGAGAGATATTATGAATATCTGGAATAGAGATTGGGAGATTTGCTTTATGAGTAATAATGACAGGTCTGCCCATAAAGTCATTTAAGCTTGCTTGTTTTTCTAGCGGTAACCACAATTGCTTAGGGATAAATTTTTCATGTATAAGACTAGTTTCAGCACCTGAATCTAGTAAAGTATGTAAGGTAAGACATGAGTTATCAGGGAAAGATAACGTCATGGGAATGTATATGTGTAATTGAGGTTTTTTCTTAAGAAGATCCGACATTTGATAAACCAAATGAACTAGATGGTAATCTTATAATATGTTGGTCTTCTGATTTCTTTTGGAAATCAAGGATTCTTTGAGTCCTTCCTTCAAGAGGAGTATTTTCTAAGGTAGACATACTAGGTCTAGCGTGTTCAACCAAAATATTGGTATTTCTATATTCAGTAGTACTAAGACTTCTTGGAATACTTGGATTTATAATCGTAGTAGAAATAGTATTGCCTGAAGCAATAAATGTTTCTATAGGGAGATGTGTCTTTGGTTTCAAAGTTTTTAAAAATATTTGCATCTCATTATCATATCGCAGATGTCTTATATTGACCAATTTTGGTTGGATTATTTTTCCATTCCCAACCTCAAAGAGTTTAATAAACTGTGTAGGTGTAATAGATCTAAAAGTAGATGTTTCGTTTAGTGCTAAACAATGTTCCCATTGTATTCCCAATACTTGAGATTCAGGAAGCATCTCAATTCCTTTTAAATTTATAGAAAGGGTACATGCTTTTTCTATATTTGTATCATGTAGGCTGATGCAAAAATCAGGATGTATATTTACTCCAAATATTCTATTTGCCAGATTAGATTTTGCTCCTCCTAATATACTATTTAGAGGATTATTGATGATTCTTTCATCACAGCATATTATCATAATGGGTGTGTCTATTCCGGATCTGAATAGACCAGTTATCTTTATTTGGATTAAGCCAATGTGTAAATATTTCTTCTTAGGATATTTTTGCTTCAGATTTTCTATCTGATGAGAGTTTAGCAATTTTATAGAAGTAAAATCTTCATCTCCTTTTAGTTCTATATTTCCTTGCATTCTTTCGAATATATAGGTAGGTTTATTTGTCCATAAGGTTTTAAATTTAGATTGAGGTTTATATACCTCTTCTTGTTTAGCATGTGGTATTGAAAGTTTTAATCTTTCAATATCTTCATCAGTTACTTCATAATGTTCCCCTTGGCTATTTTCAATACTTGTATTATAAATCTCTTGAGGTTCTATTTCCTTCAATGTATTCATATATACTTTGTATTCAAACATAGATTCTTTTGAAGATTGTCCAGGGGTAAACTCTGGACTAAAAGGTGGAGATGTTGAAAGTAAAATATCTTGATCAACTTTTACCAATGCTAAATCTTCGTATTTATGGATTATAAGTATTCCTATAGGAGTACCTAAAGGAATTTGATATGGATTATCATCTAAACTTGTACTTTTCATTATTATGCTTATGTTTTGATCTGTCATAGATTCTATTATTCCATAAGTAATGAAAATATTTCTAAGAGCATGATGTCTTAGATTTTTAATTTCTCCATAATATCCATAAGGTATTCTTATAATCAGATCTAAATAAATTTCTATAGACTGATATCTTCTTATGCTATAATGATTGTTAGCATATAGGATATGTCCGGGAAATTTTAATGATTCCCTTTTGGGTAATATAGTAGTTTTAGTCAGGGGTATGATTTGTACAAAATGGTATGTTTTATTTAAAGTTAACATGTTTATATTGAACTCTTCTGTTTCAGAAGAATCTGAATTTAAAGGACTTTCTTCATATATGGTTTCTATCTCGTATATAGAAGAGTTATCACTAAGGACTTCTTCTATGGTTCCAGTATGGATATCATACCTTTCTAATTCATTTAACCATATTGTTTTAATATTTATTCTACATTCTGTAGCATAATGTCCCTCTTTTCCACATTTAAAACATGTACAATTCTTTTTCATACCTGATTGATTTGTTTTAATGAATTTTCGATTCTTATATTTCTTTGACTTTTTGTATTTCTCCTTATTTTCAGGTTTCCATTTTTTTCTGGATACCTTATATTTTTTCTTGATATTCTTTTTGAATCTAGATTTATAGTCTTTGGATTTTTTTCCCATATTTTGTTTTTTTGGGAAATAATGGTTTGTTGAACCCATATACTGGAGGACAACCAAACTGATAATTGATGTCTGGATCATACTTAGGACAACAAGAGCAGAAGCTCTCCTGCAACTGGTATCAGAGCCTTGTGCAGTTCCGTTCTTCCTTTTTTTTTGTAAGTATCCTTAACTTAGCCATGTCTGGCTAAACTTATTAGGCATGTTATTTCCTTAATTTCTTAAGCTATTTTAGGTAATAGTATCTTACGCCATGAGGTAGGAAACGAAACATGGCTGTGCTCTATCTCTCTGAAGCTTGTAATAGTGCTTGTGGTTGACTATATGTCCGGAAGGGACGCTTCAGTTATGGCTGCCTAACTCTAGGGAGAAAGCCACCCCTAGAGGTTACATAGCCGGAGAGACCAGGGTCAAAGCGATACTGTTATCTAATCTAGTGAAAGAAAGGAAGGAAATAACGTGTCTAAGTTTATAAGAACCTCTATACAGAAATGTCTAGAGCTTTAGTTCTTCCTGAAACATACGAATGTCCTTTCAATTTAAATACTCATGAACATAGTATTCATCTTCCTAGTAATGGTACAATAGAACAACAAAATAGTTTGCTAAACTATTTAAGTGATCAAATCTATTTAGTTTCTAAAAAGTTAACTACTTTACAAACCTTCTTAAGTTTTCCAACTTATTCTTCATCTTCAAAAGAAAAACTTGGATCTGTTAGAATGATAAAAACATCTTCAAAAAGTTTGAAAGAAACAAACTTAGATGAAATTGATTATCAAAAATATTTAAAATATAAAACTTTATTAGTTGAAGAAATAGAAGGAAAAATTACTTCTAAAGAGATTTTCAAATTCTATGAGGAAAACTCTGCTTCTATAAAATATTATTCAAAAAGTTCTTCTGATAATGAAAGTTATATTTCTGCATCTGACTCTTTTGATGATGAATTATCTGAATATGATGATATTGTTGATGAAATACCCTCTAATGAGGAGTATGGTGATGTTGACCAATTATCACTACCCTCTAACGAGGAAGCCTCTTGGTCAGAGGAATCATACAACATACCCTCTAACGAGGACTATCTTATATCAAATATACCCTCTAACGAGTAACAGTATTTATATAATATAAATATGGAACGTGGGGAATCATCTACCCAAATGATTTCTACAGGTAGACAAAATCCACCACATCCTAATACTACTGAAGAAACTATGTATCATAGAGATACAGATGAAAACTATGTAGATTCCTATATCTATAAACAAGGAAAGAGACATCAAACTGCTACTTCAGGATTAATATTTAATGTTGATAATATACCAACTAATGCTTTAAGAGATTATATACTCAATTGGGAACAACTAATGGTTGGGACAAATACCTTGATGCCACAGGGAATCCCTCACCAAGAATTTGTTATATTAGCTTGCGGATATTGGCAAGGAATAGCCTTAAGATGGCTAACACAATATGAAAAGTTATACCCAACTGAGATAATAGCTTTAAATAGCCATGAATCTAGAAGAACAGCTTTACATAGTATTTGTAAAAGTCTATACGGAGACATAACTGGAGAAGACATTAATGCGGAAGGCATAGATGAAAATATCCTTCTGAAATTAAGACTTTGTAATATCTGTTACTTAGAAGAATTTGCTAATCTATACATCAGTTATATTTTTAAACTGAATACCTTAGATAAGAAAATCTTTTGGCTAACAGCCTTCTTTTCTAAGTTACCTATACCATGGGATACCATGATAGAGAAAAAATATAACAGTCTTAGAGCTGGGGGTATTCCACACAATACAGGAGCTTTAAAGAAAGCTTGTATGGAAACTGTTAAGAAAACTTGCCAGCTACAAAAAGCAAATAATCATCTATCTAAATACATACATAAGTCTGACATCAAAACCTCTTGTTGTCCTAAGTATGATCCAGACATCAATTATCAGTTTGGTTGTCCTCCAGTATATGGGTTCAACAAACCATTATTTCCCAAAAAAACAAAATATGGGAAAAAATCCAAAGACTATAAATCTAGATTCAAAAAGAATATCAAGAAAAAATATAAGGTATCCAGAAAAAAATGGAAACCTGAAAATAAGGAGAAATACAAAAAGTCAAAGAAATATAAGAATCGAAAATTCATTAAAACAAATCAATCAGGTATGAAAAAGAATTGTACATGTTTTAAATGTGGAAAAGAGGGACATTATGCTACAGAATGTAGAATAAATATTAAAACAATATGGTTAAATGAATTAGAAAGGTATGATATCCATACTGGAACCATAGAAGAAGTCCTTAGTGATAACTCTTCTATATACGAGATAGAAACCATATATGAAGAAAGTCCTTTAAATTCAGATTCTTCTGAAACAGAAGAGTTCAATATAAACATGTTAACTTTAAATAAAACATACCATTTTGTACAAGTCATACCCCTGACTAAAACTACTATATTACCCAAAAGGGAATCATTAAAATTTCCCGGACATATCCTATATGCTAACAATCATTATAGCATAAGAAGATATCAGTCTATAGAAATTTATTTAGATCTGATTATAAGAATACCTTATGGATATTATGGAGAAATTAAAAATCTAAGACATCACGCTCTTAGAAATATTTTCATTACTTATGGAATAATAGAATCTATGACAGATCAAAACATAAGCATAATAATGAAAAGTACAAGTTTAGATGATAATCCATATCAAATTCCTTTAGGTACTCCTATAGGAATACTTATAATCCATAAATACGAAGATTTAGCATTGGTAAAAGTTGATCAAGATATTTTACTTTCAACATCTCCACCTCTTAGTCCAAAGTTTACCCCTGGACAATCTTCAAAAGAATCTATGTTTGAATACAAAGTATATATGAATACATTGAAAGAAATAGAACCTCAAGAGATTCATAACACAAGTATTGAAAATAGCCAAGGGGAACATTATGAAGTAACTGACGAAGATATTGAAAGATTAAAACTTTCCATACCACATGCTAAACAAGAAGAGGTATATAAACCTCAATCTAAATTTAAATCCTTATGGACAAATAAACCTACCTATATATTCGAAAGAATGCAAGGAAATATAGAACTAAAAGGAGATGAAGATTTTACTTCTATAAAATTGCTAAACTCTCATCAGATAGAAAATCTGAAGCAAAAATATCCTAAGAAGAAATATTTACACATTGGCTTAATCCAAATAAAGATAACTGGTCTATTCAGATCCGGAATAGACACACCCATTATGATAATATGCTGTGATGAAAGAATCATCAATAATCCTCTAAATAGTATATTAGGAGGAGCAAAATCTAATCTGGCAAATAGAATATTTGGAGTAAATATACATCCTGATTTTTGCATCAGCCTACATGATACAAATATAGAAAAAGCATGTACCCTTTCTATAAATTTAAAAGGAATTGAGATGCTTCCTGGATCTCAAGTATTGGGAATACAATGGGAACATTGTTTAGCACTAAACGAAACATCTACTTTTAGATCTATTACACCTACACAGTTTATTAAACTCTTTGAGGTTGGGAATGGAAAAATAATCCAACCAAAATTGGTCAATATAAGACATCTGCGATATGATAATGAGATGCAAATATTTTTAAAAACTTTGAAACCAAAGACACATCTCCCTATAGAAACATTCATTGCTTCAGGCAATACTATTTCTACTACGATTATAAATCCAAGTATTCCAAGAAGTCTTAGTACTACTGAATATAGAAATACCAATATTTTGGTTGAACAAGCTAGACCTAGTATGTCTACCTTAGAAAATACTCCTCTTGAAGGAAGGACTCAAAGAATCCTTGATTTCCAAAAGAAATCAGAAGACCAACATATTATAAGATTACCATCTAGTTCATTTGGTTTATCAAATGTCGGATCTTCTTAAGAAAAAACCTCAATTACACATATACATTCCCATGACGTTATCTTTCCCTGATAACTCATGTCTTACCTTACATACTTTACTAGATTCAGGTGCTGAAACTAGTCTTATACATGAAAAATTTATCCCTAAGCAATTGTGGTTACCGCTAGAAAAACAAGCAAGCTTAAATGACTTTATGGGCAGACCTGTCATTATTACTCATAAAGCAAATCTCCCAATCTCTATTCCAGATATTCATAATATCTCTCATCACTATACTTTTGAATTTGCTTTATTACCAATTGATTTCAATGTCGATTGCTTAGTTGGAATGAATAACTTACGACATTATGCCCCTTTCAATTCTCAAATATTTCTATTTGATAATCATCAAATTCCACGGGTTCCTTTTCCGGTACCCTTAGCATCATCTTATACTGCAGCCCAACGTGGTGAACGACTTATTTCCACCCAAAACAACTGCACTTATCCTCTTACTATCTTCTCTAATACAGAAGAAATCATACACAGTATGCTTAAACCATTATATTCAAATAACCCTTTATTATATTTTGATAGGGCACCAAGGTATTGTACCCTTACATTACTTGATCAATACAAAAATACTAATGTAAGAACAAACAGTATAATGGTATCTCCTATAGATAAACAAGAATTTTCAGCTCAAATCCATGAGCTCTTATCTCTTAAACTAATACAGCCTAGCAGCAGTCCTCATTCATCACCTGCTTTTCTAGTCAGAAAACATGCAGAACAAAAAAGAGGAAAGGCCAGAATTGTCATTAATTATAGAAAATTAAACAGTTATACAAAATTTGATGGATATTTTATACCTGCTGCAGAACAGTTAATAAAGCAGATACAAGGATCCAAATACTATAGTAAATTTGATGCTAAATCTGGGTTTTGGCAAGTAAAACTAGCCAATAAAGAATCTATAGAATTAACTGCCTTTAGTTGTCCCCAAGGACACTATGAGTGGTTAGTAATGCCATTTGGTTTGAAAAATGCCCCACAAATATTCCAAAAATGGATGAATTCTATGTTCGGACATCTACATTTTGTAGTAGTTTACATAGATGATATACTAGTTTTTTCTCCTACAATGGAAGAACATAAACAACACTTACTTCAAGTAGCAAAAATACTACTTGATAACGGAATTATTTTAAGCCCTACAAAAATCCATCTATTCAAAAAGGAAATAGAATTCCTTGGGAAATATATAAAAGAAGGCCAGATCGAATTACAACAACATATATATTCCAAGATAAAGGAATTCCCTAACACATTTAAAACTCTAAAACAATTACAGAGTTTCTTGGGTCTTTTAAATTATGGGAGGAAATTTATTCCTCACCTATCCCAACTAGTCAAAAATTTACAAGAAAAATTGACTATAGAACAATCCAAATATAAAATGGAAAATGGTGAACAACCAAGAAAATGGAATACAGACAAAATAGGAATCCAGCTCACTCCTGAAGAGGAAAAAGAGATAAAACATATAAAGGAGCTAATTACTCACCAAACAATACTATATTTTCCTAAAGAAAATGACCTAGTAACCCTCCAAACAGATGCATCAGACATGTTTTGGGCAGGAGTTATAATAGTTAAACAAAAAGAAATTATAGCATATACCTCGGGAAAATTTAATAAACCCCAACAAAGATATTCCACTTATGATAAAGAATTGTTGGCCATTAAATCAGCAATAAAGAGTTTAAAAATATATTTACTCAATAGGCAGTTCATCATAGAAACTGATAACAAAGCAGTATCCCAATTCTTGAAAAAACGAACTATTAATAATCCTGAAGAAAACATCAGGAGAATAAGAATTGCCTTATACCTTGAAATATACCAATATGATGTTAAGTATATTCCTGGTTATACTAATATTCTTGCAGACATATTATCCAGGCCAAACAATGGATAAAAGTCGAGAAAAAAGACAAAAGACCTCTATTATGGACCCCTCCAGTTCCAATCCACACCTTTCAGGACAGACTGAAAGCCATCACCTTTCAGGACAGACTGAAAGCCTTCCAGACCACATCAAACTCAGACAGCTACAACAGAAGCTTTCTGAACTCCAAAATCTAGGCAAACAGATATGCCAGGTCTCTGTTCTTTCTAAATCTCAAGAATTGAAGCAAAAGGAGAAACATTGGTTCTGTGGTTCTTCTCCTGAAGAGCAGGAACTCAAAACTATTACTTCCAGAAGCAACCTTTCAGATATGGTAATCTGCCCAGCTACAGATTTCTACCAACTCCTATCTCTTTTAGAAGTTGACTCTGAAAGGGCAAGAAAATTCAAGGCAGAAGCCATTGTGAACACAATGGTAAATCTAAATCAGCAAAACTGCCTGCCACATGAACATCTCCTCCTATTTTTCCATCAGTTAGAAGCAACGGAAATTACCCGGCTTCTGCTCGAAGAAGATGCTTTAATCAAGACTAAATATGAAAACCCAAGATTATCTGTCTATTTGGAGGATATTCCTAAATCCGCCAGAGCTCTTCAACTTGGGATAGTTCATAGTCTTTACTTAAGCACATTATATCTTGGAGATTACCTCGCTCACATTCCAAAGATATGCAGTGACCGAGTTTCAACCTACTCAAAACAGCATTCTTGGGAAACTGGGTTTTGGTTCCGTATCTGGAGCATATGGGAAGAAAGGAACCTATATCAGTTATTCTCTTCCTTCCAAATATGGGAACTCCATGACGAGAGTCAGCAATTAGCCCATGGATGGGGAGTTTATCCTAAACAAGAATTCATTTATGAAGAACAAGCCTATGCTGCTGCTAAAGAATTCTTTATTGAAGCAATAAATGATGGCCTTTGTGGAGCAAGATCTATTACTATCAGTAACAATATCATGCTCTATGATCACCTATCAGCTAGCGAAACTGCCCAGAAGAAGCTAGACAAAGTTATTCCTTACCTTTCTTCAATTAATATTGGAAGAATTGGAAGAAAAGCAAGGGCAGACTGCAACAAAGAAGGCCTATTCCAGATAAGATAAGAAGCATGGTGGGCCCATTCCACTCAGCATCCACTCAACCAAAGATTCCTTCTTATCCTCTCCTCCGACAAGAAGGACACCAATCAGTATGGTGGGACCCTATGAAGGACAATAATACAACTTTTTCTGTTTAAAAGGACAATAATGCAGTCCTTTTTCCTGTACATCTTTTGTAAAGAAACTTTGTAAAAGATTCCTTCCTATCTGAAGGACGTCTTTTGAAACACTATAAATAAAGACATCAGATGAAGGGAGGAGGCAGAGAGCCTTTCCGAACTTCTTTTTTCTTTAGCTTACTTCTTCTTCTGATCTGCTTCTTAGTTTAAAATAGTGTGAATAAATAGTAGCGCTGAGTACTGGAGCAGAAGCTCTCCTGCAACTGGTTCCCTCAATCTGATATGGAAATCGAAGACACACATAAGATAGCCCGAAAGAAGCATTCCTGGAATCTCCTGCTTTTGGCTATTTACCGTCTTTCCTTTCTCTGTTGGTCGAGCGGATGATCCCGAAGCAGAAGAAGCTCCTGTTCGATCATTCACTTCAGTCCCGTATAAAGAAGCTACTTCGGTCATCGTAACATCGACTTCGGCAATTCCCTTCCTCTACCTACGCTACGGTTACTGGCTTTCATAAAACTCTTTGAGCACTAGTTCCTAAAACCTCTATCGAGATTACTCCGGGAGATCCTTCCATCAACCAAAAGTTTCGACGCGACGAAAGCGTATGACCAACCCCTTCTCACCTCACTAAAGCATGTCTTTCGGACGTCAAGGTATTGTAGGTAGTCCCATCGCGTCGTTCCCCATTTCAAAAGAAGTCCCCGACTACCTGAAGTCGTGCCTGCATTTGAAGCGCTGGTTCACGGTTCCTTCATGTAACTATCATTTCTGTCTGAGTTTCGATCGTTGAATTAGTCTTCCGCTTACGTCACGTTCGACGGGATCCTGATTACGCTTTCAAATGTTGGCTCTGTCAGTTGAAAAGGCTTCCTACGTGGGATATAATAGCCTACCGGGGACTGGCCTGTGCCCATAAATCTCAATGACAGTGAAGGCACATCGGGCGCTGTTTTCTTGAGCCGATCTCTGACTTTTTTTGATAGCCACTATTGAGAGCGACAATCCTCGCCAGGCTCCATTTGATTCTGCTTAGTGCGATCTCCACCAGCATATTTCCCAGCTCGGTGTTTGGGAGAGGGTGAGGGCAAGGCAACCTATAAACCAGAGGGGAATGGCTGACGGTCAGGCACCGGAGCCTACGAAACCAGAGAGGAAAGGGTGCAAACGTCAAATAGACGATGGAGAGAGGAGCCTCGACTTTCTTCACTTCACTACCTCGACACACGACTAGGGGATTCCTCGGTGTTTGGGAAGAGTGAGGGCAAGACATCGGATATCATTTGGTATTTTGAGTGATGATCTTCGTGAAAAAAGAGATTCGTTACGTTCACTTGCTCACTTCACTCTTTTTTTGACTTTTTTCAAACAATCTTTCTCATAGAGAGATTGTCGAAAATGCTGAGGCGATGAAAGTCGTGTTGCTGGAACCAGTTGTTCATCAACAAATCTGGTATGGCGTTGCGGAATGGGATGTCTCTGGGCAATAGTGGACATATATCGAATCCTGACGGTTCCAATTCAGCACAGGAAGGCGGCCATAATTCTCGACGATCCCTGAGGATCAATCGTCGTTGTTCCTTCAGAAAAGTGCTGCCCAGTGCGCTGAGTCAAAAACATCAGCTCCACTGGAAAGCCAGCCCCCACCCCCCTAGACGTTCCTCCATTTTTTGGGGTATGTCGATTTAGATTCTAATTTTTTTATACCCATTTTCTAGGAAATAATGGGAGACAAAAAAGCTGACGGCACTGCATTTGAGTTCTTCAAGCAAAGAATAGAGATCCTTTCTTGATGAAGGTCTTCGTCATCTTATTCCTCTGGGAAGACGTGGTTCATGAGCCATTGACTCGATCATCAAGTCAAAATGACGGCGCTTTCGTCGAGTTCTTTTACCATTTGTACTGCAGAGAACAGCATCCGAGCTATGGGATCGCTAGCTTATGAAAGATCATAGATCGGGGACATCTGACTGAGATAGATCGTCATCTCCGGGCGCTACTGTCTCGATTTCCGTTGCCCATGTTCACATTGGTGCTTCTTCCAACTCAGCCTCGGTCCCGACCTCCGGGTCTCGGATCAACAGGGTCGGGGTAAGCCACGGGAGCGTTGAATTGCTTGGAAAAGATCCTGCGATGCAATGGATGCATTATGTTGAAAGTGCAGTAAAGTACAACAACGTTGGGGTGGGGCGTGCGTCGATTTAGTATATCACCCAGCGACAGACCAAAGCGGAGAACCCACAGTCCCTTTCATTTCTCGAACCGGAAGCGAGAGAGTTGGGAGTAGCTACAGTTGATTGAATTGAGATAGCCCTCTCCATGTCGAGCCCGCTGCTTTCCTTCGCTGGGATCCTCCTCGACGGAGCAAAGCTACCAACAGTAGACAGACGTCAAGAGATTCATTTTTCGAATGAGACCGATGTAATAGATTATCCAGGCGTAGATAGAGTTCCTTTCAATCGATTAGAATAACTTTTCCTCGATGTACATTGAGATCCTGTGCTAGAAGAGGGAAAGGCATGACCGGCAGCAGTAGGAACAGAGGCAGTTGATCCATCGATCCATAAGCTAATGTGACTGATCTAAGCGCGTCGACGATTGGACCATGCACAGGAAGCCTTCTTTTCGTCGGCAGTGCTGTGGAGGGAGAGGGTATACTCGGGATTGACGCCTTTCTTTTTCAACACTATCGTCTTCTTCCTTCCGTACCGCAGCTACCCCGATCTCTATGGCGAGATACCCTATATGACATGCCCATTGTTATATCCGGAACAAGCCTTTCTCGCCTTTCTGGAGGGAAAGATTTATGCCTTTCGACTACCGAATCTGGTGGCTGATTCAAGTGAAACCTGTCTGCTTGGCCTCGTATCCCCCTCAGGGGACTGGGCTGTTTATAGCGCTTCAAACCGGTATTCTTGGTTTACTGCTTTGACCGAGCACGATACTAGGATTAAGCGCACACTACTGATATAAGTACACACTACTACTACTGTCACAAAGCTGAAGCAGAAGAAGAAGAAAATACAAAGGGAAATACACTCAGGCACACTTAATTATACATATAGGTGGTAGAGAACTACAAGTGGTTGGTGGTCTGATCGGCAGGCATAAAACTGGCAAGACGGATGGGAGAGGATGAGAGGGTGAGAGAGGATGGTGATGAAGAAGGAGGCGTTCAGGAGCTTAAAAGGTGTTTGAGAAGCTTGCTGATATTTTTGCCGAATTGCCGATGTCTTTCTCATCCTTCGAAAGCCCCCTTTTATAGATGACCTTCCTTACATGAGAAGCCTCTTGAGAGTCTTGCTGTAGAAGCCTTTTCATGAGTCTTCACTGTTAACGTCTTGTCTCTGTCAGAAATCTTTACTGTTGGTGTCTTGTCTGTACTGTTGATGTCAGGAATCGCACTGTTGTTGACGTCTTGTCTCTGTCAGGAATCTTTACTGTTGCTGTCTGCACTGTTGATATCAGGAATCGTACTGTTGTTGCCAGGAATCTTTACTGTAGAAATCTTGTCACGAATCTTTTGTCGTCAGATGCTGTCTTTTTCTTGGAGGATCCGATGTTTAGGACTTTTGAGAGAGCCCTTTTTTTTTTAATTTTTTACAAGAAGTTAATAAAATTGTCAGATACTGAAGTTACTGGAGATGCAAGATCCATCCATTCATTTGTGGATAGGTTAGGGTCGTCCCATCCTGTTGGTGCAATCGTTGGCTCTGGTGTTTCTTGTTGGTTCAGTTGTGATCTTGGGACTAATTTTTTCATTTTCGGTTTTTCGTATAGAACATAGTATTCGAACTTCCCAGATGCTTCTCCAAGTAACCCAACTGCTGGGTTGCCTTCTTCGTATAGTTGTTTTAGAAGCCTCTGTACAGAGACTCCCCTGCTGAGGGCTTTTTCGGTTATGTCGATTTCCACTTCGGCCTCGACCTCCGCGTCCATCTCTTCTTCAGCTTGCTGTGTGTTGTTGCATGTTTGCGATCCATCTAGTGTTGTATTCATGAACTGTAGTACCTCCTCTGATTTGTTTGATGTAGCGAGGCTGGGTAACTCTTGTCCTAAAAGTTTACCCTTGTTCGGCTTGTTTAGGGGTTGCTCCCCTAATAGTTTCCTCATTGAGGGTTGTTATATAATCCGAGCAGACCTTTTTCAAGGCCTTGAATTCTGATTCTTGTTTCATTACAAGATTTGCTAAGTTCCCCATGTGCCTGCGGAAAGCATGACGAGTTCCAATTCCTAGATTTGCCTTCTGGTGGGCTCGCCAAGCTCCATTTATTTCGGAGTAAAATGGGGGTGGGATTTCCAAATTGGAAAAGCTCGCTATTTTTGGCTCGAGCATGTGATAGGCGAGATCACGAACCTCTTCTGCTAAGTATGGGTTCTGTCGTGATATCTCCCAGGTTAGGATGGCATCCTCTTTTGAGTAGTAATGTCGGCAACATGATCCGTTAAAATCGAATACCTGGTTATAGCATTTTTTCCAGTTTGTGTAAATACCCGGCTGGTATCCCACGAATACGACAAACGATGCTGGAGCAGGAACACTATTTGCTATAGCCTTCCCCTTATCACTTTTCTGCAAAATAAATTAATAAGTTACTAATATTTCACTTAGTAATCATTTATTGTTAGGTCGGCTTAGGTGATCTGCGATAAAATTATCCTTTCCTTTAACATGCTAGATCTCGAAGGAGTATTGGACTATCTTATTATACCATTGCATGCGTTTCCCAGAGGTTTTTCTTTTGTTCACCAGAAAATCCCTAACGGCTTTATTATCTATTATAATAATAAAATACTCGGGTGCGAGAAATATTTGAAATTTCTGTAAAGCTAATTTTATAGTGTATAGTTCCTTTCAAATATTATCCACTTCAGTTCGTTCGGTTTGAATTTTCCAGAATTATACCCACAAAGTCTCTCATACTTTAATATCTTTTGTGGTATGCTTCTTTTTCTGAGTCTGATTCCGTTCTGAGATAGAGGGAGATCCTCTTCGTCCCAATTTTCTTACGGAATTGCTTTTAGTGCACATCCCCAATATTCATCTGACGCATCTGTGTCTAAAATCAGTTTATCTCCTGCTTTTGGTAGGTAGACTTCTGGTGCCTTCTCGACGAGCTGCTTAATTTGTCTTAGAACGTTTATCTTTGTCTATCTAGATAAAATCTTGGTTTTTATTTAGCTTTTTTAGTAAAGGTATTTCTTCTTTCGTGAGTTCTCGTAGGAGTTTGATGTAGCGAGGCTGAGTAACCATTGTTCTAAAAGTTTACCCATGTTCGGCTTGTTTAGGGATTGCTCCCCTAATAGTTTCCTCATTGAGGGTTGTTATATAATCCGAGCAGACCTTTTTCAAGGCCTTGAGTTCTGATTCTTGTTCATTACAAGATTTGCTAAGTTCCCCATGTGCCTGCGGAAAGCACGACGAGTTCCAATTCTTAGATTTGCCTTCTGGTGGGCTCGCCAAGCTCCATTTATTTAGGAGTAAAATGGGGGTGGGATTTCCAAATTGGGAAAGCTCGCTATTTTTGGCTCGAGCATGTGATAGGCGAGATCACGAACCTCTTCTGCTAAGTATGGGTTCTGTCGTGATATCTCCCAGGCTAGGATGGCATCCTCTTTTGAGTAGTAATGTCTGCAACAGGATCCGTTAAAATCGAATACCTGGTCATAGCATTTTTTCCAGTTTGTGTAAATACCCAGCTGGTATCCCATGAATACGACAAACGATACTGGAGCAGGAACACTATTTGCTATAGCCTTTCCCTTATCACTTTTCTGCAAAATAAATTAATAAGTTACTAATATTTCACTTAGTAATCATTTATTGTTAGGTCGGCTTAGGTGATCTGCGATAAAATTATCCTTTCCTTTAATATGCTCGATCTCGAAGGAGTATTGGACTATCTTATTATACCATTGCATGCGTTTCCCAGAGGTTTTTCTTTTGTTCACCAGAAAATCCCTAACGGCTTTATTATCTGTTCTAATAATAAAATTCTCGGGTGCGAGAAATATTTGAAATTTTTGTAAAGCTAATTTTATAGTGTATAGTTCCTTTTCAAATATTATCCACTTCAGTTCGTTTGGTTTGAATTTTCCAGAATTATACCCACAAAGTCTCTCATACTTTAATATCTTTTGTGGTATGCTTCTTTTTCTGAGTCTGATTCCGTTCTGAGATAGAGGGGGATCCTCTTCGTCCCAATTTTCTTTCGGAATTGCTTTTAGTGCACATCCCCAATATTCATCTGACGCATCTGTGTCTAAAATCAGTTTATCTCCTACTTTTGGTAGGTAGACTTCTGGTGCCTTCTCGGCGAGCTGCTTAATTTGTCTTAGAACATTTATCTTTGTCTGTCCAGATAAAATTTTGGTTTTTATTTAGCTTTTTTAGTAAAGGTATTTCTTCTTTTGTGAGTTCTCGTAGGAAATTTCTCCCATAATTCAATAGCCCTAGCAGACTTTGTAGTTGTTTTTTATCTTTTATTTCATTCGGGAAACTTCTTGATTTTTGAAATGATGTGCTTCTGTAGTTGAATGCCATCTTTGTCTAGGATAATTCCAAGAAATTCTATTGACTCTTTTTCCATTTCGATCTTTTTTTGAGAGAGTCCCTACTGGCTGTCCACATGACAAGTGTCCGCGTTTATCTTCCTAGTTTCCGTCAGAAAGTGGAAAAGGAAGACCAGAAGAAGCAATACAGGAAAGAAAGGGAAATACGGATCGCTGATCAAAGAACTGGATGAAGCATCAAAAACACTCTCGACTCAGAATGACATATACATCTGCGACGAATTCAGTTCAAAATGAGGGCACAGAAGGAGACTTAAACTGTGGACTAAGAGTAAAGACAGACTACATCTACGTCGAGGGGAACATAGGAGATTAAGGATCGAGTCTCCTCATCCCTCAACTCACTGACTGCATCTGCAACAGTAGGAAGTGGTGAGCGATGGTTTATAGATCCTCTGGAGGGCTCAAATTCATCTCGTGACGGCCTTCTGGAACTGCACAAGTCATTGCTCCTCCTGAGACTGTCACTTTCTGTAACTATCCAAACTTCGATCATGCACTTGTCCATTTGTATGGCTTAGCGAGTCAGCCTGGCATGGCAGGTCGATACCATCAGAAAGCAAGGAAAGACAGCACAACACACACACAACGACAGAGGTAAAGCTCATGTCAAACCACTATAAAATAGGATGGCATTACATAGAAATGGCGTAAAGATTGGGTCGGGGGAGCATGGTGAGTGACGAATGGTCCTGTGTCAGCCCACTCAATTAGGCAACTACCTCCCCTGTAAAGAGTACGCTGATGCCTTTGACACTCTGGCAAAAAGAAACATCACCCCGGCTTGCATAATCATACCAGTTATTTACAGAAAGGCCACTGAAAGTAGACCAAAATACCCGTCATTGATTTAAAAGATGCCAAAAGACTGATAGGTACTGGCCAATAGGGAAGGGCCATGGCCATGCGAACAACGCTGGACAAAATGGCCTTCCCACACTCCCCCACGTCGTTAGGTCAACGCCCTCGTCGACTTTTTGGCTAGGTATTCTTCAATCATCGTCAACGAAAGGGAGTAAAGAGACGCCTGGCTCCCAGCTGGCTTCGTTATTTGACAGTCCCTTCGATTTCACCAAGTACTCTGTGTGGGCCTACTAAACTTCAACCGGCTATATAGTAGGAGTTTGGGCTAGAGCTTTCTCTGGAGAGCGTCAGCGTGTCCCGTCTCCTCAGTGTCCGGGTCATCCCCTCTCGTCTCTAGCTTAGCACTGATCTTTTCAGGCAATGAAAGCTATAGGTTATCCCCCCGTAGAATAGAAAATAGTCAATCCCTCAGAACCATTACTAGAAGATAACACTGTTTTAAAGAAAGTTCTTTGTCGAGATAAGCTAACCAATAATGTCAAAATTCTAGATAAAAGCCCGACAATCCATGTATCACCAAAAATGTAGTCTGAGTCCTTTCCTTCTTTGTACTCCATACAGGAATAGTAGTAGGCTTGGGAAAGAGAATTCCTTCTCTGAGCGGATTTATCTGTCGACTCACTCAATTTCTTTGGTCGACGTATGGAATGCTGATGCCTTTGACACTCTGGAAAAAGGAAACATCACCCTGCTTGCATAATCATACCGGTTATTTACAGAAAGGCCACTGAAAGTAGACCAAAATACCCGTCATTGATTTAAAAGATACCAAAAGATTGATAGGTACTAGCCAACAGGGAAGGCCCATGGCCATGCGAACAGCGCTGGACAAAATGGCCTTCCCACACTCCCCCACGTCGTTAGGTCGATGCCCTCGTCGACTTTTTGGCTAGGTATTCTTCAATCATCGTCATCGTTTCCGTCAGAAAGTGGGAAAGGAAGACCAGAAGAAGCAATACAGGAAAGAAAGGGAAATACGGATCGCTGATCAAAGAACAGGATGAAGCATAAAAAACACTCTCAACTCGGAATGACATATACATCTGCGACGAATTCAGTTCAAAATGAGGGCACAGAAGGAGACTTAAACTGTGGACTAAGAGTAAAGACAGACTACATCTACGTCGTGGGGAACATAGGAGATTAAGGATCGAGTCTCCTCATCCCTCAACTCACTGACTGCATCTGCAACAGTAGGAAGTGGTGAGCGATGGTTTATAGATCCTCTGGAGGGCTCAAATTCATCTCGTGACGGCCTTCTGGAACTGCACAAGTCATTGTTCCTCCTGAGACTGTCACTTTCTGTAACTATCCAAACTACGATCATGCACTTGTCCGTTTCTATGGCTTAGCGAGTCAGCCTGGCATGGCAGGTCGATACCATCAGAAAGCAAGGAAAGACAGCACAACACACACACAACGATGGAGGTAAAGCTCATGTCAAACCACTATAAAATAGGATGGCATTACATAGAAATGACGTAAAGATGGGGTCGGGGGAGCATGGTGAGTGATGAATGGTCCTATATCAGCCCACTCAATTAGGCAACTACCTCCCCTGTAAAGAGTACGCTGATGCCTTTGACACTCTGGCAAAAGGAAACATCACCCCCGCTTGCATAATCATACCGGTTATTTACAGAAAGGCCACTGAAAGTAGACCAAAATATCCGTCATTGATTTAAAAGATGCCAAAAGACTGATAGGTACTAGCCAATAGGGAAGGGCCATGGCCATGCGAACAGCGCTGGACAAAATGGCCTTCCCACACTCCCCCACGTCGTTAGGTTGATGCCCTCGTCGACTTTTTGGCTAGGTATTCTTCAATCATCATCAACTGCGAACAGCGCGGTTTAGAAAAGCTTGGGTAGTATTAAGTTGAAGATTCCAGCGTTTCAAGGAGGAAACGACCCCGAGGCTTATCTTGAGTGTGAGAAAAAGGTGGAGTTAGTGTTCGATTGCCACAACTACTCTGAGATAAAGAAGGTAAAACTTGCTGCCATTGAGTTTTCTGACTATGCTATTGTGTGGTGGGATCAATTAATATTGAACAGGTGGCGAAATAAGGAACGACCGGTTGAGACGTGGGAAGAGATGAAAATAGTGATGAGGAAGCGGTTTGTGCCCAGCCATTACCACCGGGGCTTGGGAAAGAGAATTCCTTCTCTGAGCGGATTTATCTGTCAACTCACTCAATTTCTTTGGTCGACGTATGGAATTCATTTTGGATTTCTTCGTCGCCTTCTGTTTTTACAAATTGCTATTATATTTCTATCCCATTTCGATGTCGTCGCATCATCATTTATTAGACCTCTTTTATATGGATCCTGAGATAGCGGCGCATGAGCTAGCTTTACATCGGCCAGAAATTCTATGTCTTGATATCGAGTTCGCCCTTTCTATCTCTCCAAAAATTATAGGGGAAATTCTCCCATTGGGATCACACGTCAGGGGGAGCTCGCTCGTTGAAATCCATAGGGGATCTGAGGACCATCTTTTCCTTTTCTCTATTCTTAGAGATATAACGAAAAAAGGTACAGACGGAGAGTGGATTCAGAAAGCTATGCCAATTGTCGAAAGACTGGGCTCATTAAGGAAATGACGACGTACCATGATACTTTCTGCTTCGTCGAGCTCTGCTTTGGTCTCAGTTGGGGATGGGATTGCATTTATGGATTGAACTGACAGCAATAGGTGCCGTAGTGAAAGCCAGGTGCGGGATAGGTGCGCTCGAATCCCTTGAGTCTGCATTCTGGTGAGCAGTACTGGATCCGGAGGCGTAGGAGTGAACTCCATAAAAAATGCAGGAGAGCACAAATCTGTCTTTTTGTTTAGTCACGAATCCCCTTGCTTCTTCTTTTGCTTCCATTGCGAATCCCTTTTTTTTGTTTAGCTTGGAATGTATGTATCTTCTCGTTGAAAAAAAAATAATGGCATTTGGGATGCAATAACGGATTCAGTAGGATCTGCTTTCGCTCTATGTAAGTTCCTTCTTTGTCTTTTGCTTGTCAATGGATGGGAGGTCGCAGGCAATGCGTTCGTCGCTTGTGTAGTTGGCCTTGCTTGCGACAGTGCGGAAGTGCGTAAAGTAGGCTCAACTTCTTTGGTTTATAAAGATCATCGTAGTAGCCGAAGGTAGTCTGCTTTTCCGATTGAATTGAATCATCATATAACCAGAGCCTTCTCCCTCTACCTAAAAATAATTTCGAAATAGTATGACGTGGACCTCTCGAACGGGCGTAGCGTCCATCATCTTGCTGGTTCGGTCTTTTTCTTTTATTGTTTCTATGCCCACATTTCATACTTTTAAATAAATTCCAGTTCATGGCTTCGTATGTACTAAGGGACTATATGTCCATTTAGATGTTGATCCGACGAGAGCTTTATTCGGCCTTTGTATGACCGTCTTCCCTTCCTGTCTATCTCCTTCTCCAAGCGCCAAGATTCAACTTCTTCTTCAGTTTATTCACAGAAAGAAATTTAAAAACTGAAAGCTATATTTAAGAACACAGAAAGATTTTCAAAAAGGAGAAGGCTAGAGCCTATCAAGCCTTCTCCTTTTTGAAAATCTTTCTGAGTTCTTAAATATAGCTTTCAGTTTTTAAATTTCTTTCTGTGAATAAACTGAAGAAGAAGTTGAATCTTGGAGCTTGGAGAAAAACTGTGGTGAGTTATAACAAATTGTTCACCCATACTGTCATTGATACTATCATTTTGTATATCTATTCCAGAAATACCCGAACTAGATTCTGGTCTTTTCTGTATTAGATGTTTCACTTATGGTATTCATATATACTCGATATTCATAGTGTGATTTTTTGCCAATTTGAGAACTTGAAGCTGGTGTATTATAGTTTTCATTTATATCTTCTTTAATTAAAGGGAGATCTTCATATTTTTGTAGTATGAGTAAGCCTATTGGATCACCTTGATCTATTAAATAGTCTTGGTCTTCAAGACTTGTACTTTTAAATAGTACACTGACATTTATTTTTGACATTGGTTCAATTAAACCATGTGTAATAAAAATATTATTTTTAATATGTCATTGGATATTATAAATTACTCCAAAATATCCAAAAGGAATATGTATAATTAGATCTAAGAAGATTTCTGTAGATCTATATCTCTTTAATTTGTAACTATGGCCACTATATAAGATATGACCAGCAGAATGAACTCTTTCTTTTTTTGGCAATATAGCATAAGGAGTTAACAAAGTGATTCTTATTCTGTTATATATTTCACTTAAAGTTAACATATTTATTTTAAGATTTTCAAAGTCTGAAGAGAATCCTGATAATTCATCAGATAATTCTGGTTCTTCAGGACTTGAATAAATACTCTCTACTTCGTAAATAGTAGAAGTATCACTAGGTATATCTTGTATGGTTCCTACGTTAATATCATAGGTATCCATATCAGTAAGTATTACTGTTTTGATATTAGTAGGGCATTCATTTGCATAATGACCCTCTTTATCACATTTAAAGCATTTACATACTTTTCGGAATTTTTTATTTTTAATAAATTTTCTTTTACGAAAATTTTTATTTGAAGTATATTTCTTTTTTAATTCCGGATTCCATTTCTTTTTGGTAACCCTGAATTTTTTTCTTTTAAAGTATTTATTTTTGTATTTATATCTTTTGTCTTTTTTGGATGTTTTTGAATAATAATTTGAAGGACATCCAAATTGTGTATTTAATTCTTCATCATACTTACGACAACAGGACGCTCAGAAATTTAAGACATCATACCATTAGAAATATCTTTATTACTTATGGATTAATAGAATCCATGACTGATCAAAATATAAGTATAACGATGAAAAGTACAAGCTTGGATAACAATCCTTATCAAATTCCTATAGGTACCCCTATTTGAATACTTATAATACATAGATATGAAGATTTAGCAATGGTTAAAGTTGAACAAGATCCTTTACTTTCAACTTCTCTTCCTTTAAGTCCAGATTTTACTCCTGGACAGACTTCTAAAGAGCCTATCAAGCCTTCTCCTTTTTGAAAATCTTTCTGAGTTCTTAAATATAGCTTTCAGTTTTTAAATTTCTTTCTGTGAATAAACTGAAGAAGAAGTTGAATCTTGGCGCCTCTAATACCAGTTTTTCTCCAAGCGCTAAGATTCAACTTCTTCTTCAGTTTATTCACAGAAAGAAATTTAAAAACTGAAAGCTATATTTAAGAACTCAGAAAGATTTTCAAAAAGGAGAAAGGTAGAGCCTATCAAGCCTTCTCCTTTTTGAAAATCTTTCTGAGTTCTTAAATATAGCTTTCAGTTTTTAAATTTCTTTCTGTGAATAAACTGAAGAAGAAGTTGAATCTTGGCGCTCACGATTTTTACGACTCAATCGGGGTGTACCGTTGTTCGGCCCCAATCATTGTCCTGCTTAGATAATAGAGGGCATGCTCATGGCTGTGCTCATTATATTGAGCAAGTAATGCTCCTAAGGCATTATCCATGGCCCTTACATATATAAGGAAGGGCTGCCCAGGGACTGGCGTCATAAGAACGGGAGGTTTGGTGAGGTATTCTTTAAGGTCGTCAAAGGCCCGTTGATATGCCTCATCCCATACAAAAGAAACCCCTTTCTTCATAAGTCGAGAGAACGGCTGGCATCGCCTTGATAGGTTGGAAATGAAGCGCCGAATATTGGCAAGCTTCCCTTGCAGCCTCCTCAATTCTTTAAGATTGCGGGGAGGCGTCATGTCGCTAATTGCTTTTACCTTTTTAGGGTCGAGGAAAATTCCTTTTGAAGTTATTATGAACCCAAGAAATTTCCCGCTCGACACCCCCAAGAATGACTTAGTGGGATTCATCTTTAAATGATGTTTCCTCATGAGATCGAAGACCGTTTTTAAGTCCTGAAGGTGGTCTTCTTTGCTTTTGCTTTTGACTGCCAAGTCATCTACGTAGCACTCTACTGTCTTGCGCAGATGTTCTTTGAATATAGTGCTCATCGCACGTTGATAAGTGGCACCGGCATTCTTCAGCCCAAATGGCATCACTGTATAGCAGTATATCCCCAGCGGTGTTCTGAAAGCTGTATGCTTTTCATCATCTGGGTGCATCTTGATCTGGTTATATCCTGAGAAACCATCCATAAAGGACATCCTCTCATAACCACAAGTATTGTCTATCATCACGTCGGAGATGGGAAGTGGAAATTCATCTTTAGGACATGCAGCGTTCAGATCCCGAAAGTCGATGCATATCCGGATTTTGCCGTTCTTTTTACGAACTGGCACTATGTTGGCAACCCAATCCGGATGCTGTTCTTCACGGATGAATCCGAATTTTATGAGTTTGTTGACCTCAGCAACTATTGCCTCCATCAACTCCGGTCGAAAACGCCTATGTTGTTGTTTAACAGGTTTGGCATCTTCTTTTATATTTAACCGGTGTGTGGCAATCTGAGGGTCAAGCCCAGGCATGTCTTCATAATTCCATGCGAACACGTCTATATACTCTTTAATAAGAGATATAAGTTCCTCCTTTTCTAATGGAGTTAGCGTGTCGCTTATGAAGATGGGTTTCGGATTTTCTTCCGTTCCCATGTTGACTTGTATCAATTTCTCTTCAGTGGGCGGATCACACTGCTCAAAGCGGACATCCCAGAGAGTGTTCATATGCTTAGCCCAGGAATCATCTTGGACATCAATTGGTTCCTCGTCGCTTTCTGGTGCGGCTGAAACCATATTGGCCGTCAAGGATTGAAACCAGGCGCCAGTACTTATATCTGAGTCATGATTGGGTGGAGATGTATTTTCCTTGGCCGAAGAACTATCTTCTTGTCCGGAGGGTGATGAGGGAGGAGTAGATACATAGTCCAAAGCCCTGCGAGTCTTCTGATAATAATCAAGACTCTTTCCTCTTGGCCTGAACGAGGGTATAAGATTCCGTCGCCCTTTTCCAAAGTTCAATCCCGGCTTCTGGATAAAATTATAACCCATCTTCTCCATCATCTGGCGGGATTTTTGTTCATACATATGAAATTGGGGTGATGTTTGCTCATCACTTTCACTGCTTTGTTTTCGCCGAGGTGACGTAATTACCCTGCCGAACATAATCGGCTTTTAGGATCTTCCCCGAGGAGGCACTTCGAAGCAGTGACCTTTTTCCTCAGCTATTTTAGACCGGGAGAGGAGGGATGACCTAAGTGGCAAATGATATGCCGCCAGAACTTCAAGTTCGGACAGGCCATCAACTTCAGTGGAAGTACAAGAGGGTTCAGACTCGGTAGTTACAGCATACTCGTAGGCTAACTTTATGTCTTCATTAATAACCCATTCACTCTCTATTACATCCACTATATTATCAAGACTTAAATTAAAAATCTAGGTGAGGGTTAATTTCATAATCACCCCCATCATCTTCTCCAGGAAGCTCATACTCAGTGTCGGATTCGTTGCCACTGTCATCGGGCTTTTGAGGTTTACTAGGCTCGTCATTGGAGATCTTATGGGCTGGTTTATACAGTGCAGCATCCGTGAAGTAATTCTCCACTCCTTTGAATGGTTGCTTGTCGGCGATTAGTGTCCGGACCTCTCCTTCCTCATCGCAATATTTCATGCATTGGTGAAGAGTTGACGGGACTATCATATGAGCGTGGATCCAAGGCCGCCCCAAAAAAATGTTGTATGAGGTATCTGCATCAATAACATAGCATGTAGCCTCCGTCCTTAAATCCCCGATCCGACATCGGAGTCGGATTTTTCCGAGGGGACGGCTATTATTGGCGTTAAACTCGTATATCATTGTATTGGTTGGCGTCAGACGATGTAGGGAGATCCCTAACAGCTGCATCAACCTTCTGGGTATGATACTTAGTGTAGAACCCGGATCTATCTGAATTCGGTCCACTTTTGTTGATCCGACATATCCGGTGAAATATAAAGGCCTGTTATGCTTTATATTCCTCACCTGTATGTCTTCTGGAGAGAAGATGATTTGTAGGACTTGCCTCCTCACTTGGTGACAGTGGGAGCAAGAGTCCTGTTCTTCTTCATTGGCCGGCTCGATAATCTGAGCTAGGAATGACTCAAAGTCTGCCAAGGCCTCTCTTAGAGCTTCATGTGTTGATTTTGATAATCTCAACAATTCGTAAAGCGTTACTCGTGCTGGGATATTGGCCAGTTGAGCAATTATATCAAACTTGAAGGTAGTTTCGCTGGCTCCTTACTCTCTAATAGGATTCTTCTGGAAGCGAAGTCCTTCTGTTTTGCGGGCTTTGCGAGTTCCGCATAGATGTCTTTCGGATCTACTCTAGTGTAGTCTTTAAGATATGTCTTCCCGGATCGAGTACCGGAAGGGCCTGCCCATCTTGATGAGTGGCCATAGTTTTGGGTTCTTCTTCAGAATCTGTGAAGGTTCCCGAAGCTATGTATTCTTTCTTTATATCTGCAGAAATGACATTAACAGTCCGCTTCTTCCCTTGATCTCTTGTAGTAGTCCATTGCTCATCCTCTAGCAAATCGAGATGAACCCACATAACTTTCCCCTTTTGGGTCGTCACAGGGACAAGTCCTTCTTGGGCTTTGTTGTGAGGATCAAGGTTCTTTGTGACCATCTTACCCTTTGGGATTGGGGTCACTCCTGCGGGGAACTCGTGGGTTCCAACCACTATGGTTGCCATATTGGCAGTGACCTTATTTTGCACTTCCTTAAGCGTCAGAACTCCAGCTTCTATTAGTGCTTGGATTTTGTTCTTAAGGGGAAAACAATCCCCGGTAGGGTGCCCAACATTCCGGTGATAGAGACAGTAGTTAGGATCTTTAGTCTTACCAGCGTCTTCTGGCTTCTTATTCTCCGGAAGTTTTAGCATTCCCTTCTTCTGGAGCAAGTGAAAGAGGATAGGCGTCTGTTCCGCTTTGAAAGTATAATTTCTCTCCTGCTGCGGTCTATTTTGCCTTGGGCCCTGCTGACTTTGGGGCTTCGGCTTCGGTGGAGGGCTGGATCTTTGAGGAGCAGCTTCTGATGCCATCACCGCTTTTCCTTTATTCTTATTGCTGCTATTCTGGGTATATGACTTACTACCCCCAGCACTTCTTGATCCACGAGATTCTTCAACTCGACGAATCAAGTCTTCAGCTTGCTCTCCCTGTTTGAGCAGATCCCTCCATATCTTAAACTCTACGGCCCCCATTTTTATGAGCACATTGGTCTTAAGATTGTGTCGACAAGTTTCGACAAGAGTTTCCTGGACCATTCCGTGTTTGTAATGCGCGGACTTCTTCCGGAACCTTCCTATAAATTCTTTTACCGTTTCTTGTTCCCCTTGTGTAGTTGCAAGAAGGGAATGAACCGTAATCTCGGTATCATCCTCAAAGGAACGTGAGAGAAATAATTTCTCTACATCTAACCAGGTATTAATAGTACCTGGGGGCAACTGCATGAACCAAGTAAAGGCAGGCCCTCGCAAAGTACTTGGTAATACTTTAGTCATGATGGGGTCATTACCCATCAAATGTCCTGCTTGGGACAAGAAGTAATAGATGTGCTGACTGGGCAATCCTTTCCCGTCATATGGCTCAAATTTGAGCAGCTTATACTTCTGTGGGTATGGTATCGTATCTCATTCAGGAGGATACGGTCTTGAAACCCCTGCCTCTTTCAACTCCTTCTTACGCATCAAAGCTTCGAGTTGATTCTGTAATTTTTCAAGTTTTTCTTCATGCGGATCATGGAAAGAAAATCTATCTTCGTCCTCATGCATCGAGTGAGCTTTCTCCTCCTGTTCTGCTTCATTTGGATTTTCCTTGCCCTTTTTGGCATTATTTTCAACAAATCTCGATAGCATGACTTTAAGACCTTCAATCATCTTTTGCTGCTCTCGAATCATTCTTTCTTGAGTTTCAAATCTCTGATTGATATCATCAGATTTATTTGCCATGTGAGATGGTGACTTCTGTAGTCGAGACGATGCAGAGGAACGAGGTGAGGCTATAGCTGAATTATCACTGTCCTCATCGTAAAAACCCCCTGCGAGCCTCTTATAATTTCGAAGCGGGACGGCTCCTGATTTTAGTCGAGTAACACGATGAGATTCTTCATCGCTCGATTCTGAATCATCATCCGTCTCTACAATTTTCTTTCCTTTCCCCACCATGTTGGAGGTTACAGCTCTCCAGTGCTTTAGGGAAGCAGTCTTTGGTTTCTTTGTAGGGTTCTTGTCTGACTCGGTCAATCGATCAAATACAGATACCCTGCTCTTGATGCAGCCACAGTTGTCCATTACAGCGGACACTGCCGTCATGAGCTGCTGACAGTGACAAGCAGGTTCATTTTGAAGTTGATCTATGCTTCTCTTCTTGGAGAGATAATCCCTGAGATCAGCGTCTTTAACCATGGAATCATGAAGTCCATCTGACTTTTGAGAGGGTCTAGGATCCCACTGAAGCTTCTTTGAATGATCAGCCCTGGTTATGCAGTCGGATTGATCCTCGCAGGGCTTAGAAGTAGCCTCGCGTTTTATATCGCGAGTCTGAAGAATAGCTCCGCGTTTTTCCACATTAACCTCGCGTTTCTCGCTGGCTTGGCGTGTCTTCAGAAATTTGGCTTCTGGAATAATAGCCCCGCGTGAAGAGGAGTTCTTGCACGCTGGCTTATCTTTGCGATTAACGCAGATCATAGCTTCGCGCCTAGCACGATTTTTACGACTGACAACTATTTGCCAATCGTCCTCGCGTTCCTCGCGGGTATCAGAAGTCTTGCGTTTATTGCAAGTATTACTAGCCTCGCGTTTCTCGCTTGGCTCAGTATCAGCCTCGCGTGGAATATCACACGCTGGCTTCAAAGAATTTTTATACTTGCGTCTCTCGCGAGTGTCATAAGTCTTGCGTTTCTCGCAAGTAGCCTCGCGTATCTCGCTTAGCTTAGTATCAGCCTCGCGTGGAGAATCACACGCTGGCTTTACAGAATTTTTATACTCGCGTCTCTCGCGAGTGTCAGAAGTCTTGCGTTTCTCGCAAGTAGCCTCGCGTTTCTCGCTTGGCTTAATACCAGCCTCGCGTGGAAAATCACACGCTGGTTTTACAGAATTTTTATACTCGCGTCTCTCGCGAGTGTCAGATATTTTGCGACTAGCGCAAATCTTGCTGGCTTCGCATCTCTCGCTAGGCTCAGCAATAGCCTCGCGCGGAATATCACACGTTGGCTTTTCCTTACTTTTAAGGCAAGTTGTAACTTCGCGTTTAACGCGGTAGAGACTGGTCTCGCGGGTAGCGCGAGCCAGTTTGCGAGGGACCATAGCCTCGCGTCCTCTGGTGTTAGCTCCGCGTTCAAGGCGGGCTTTGAGGGCTCTATGCCTCGCTCTCCGGCTCCTGTTTCGGAGTTGGGTTCTGGTCAATCCAATCCCCAGCTTCTTCGGCAGTCGGAAGCTCATCCTTGGTTAGGATTTCTTGTGTGAACTCCGGCCCTATAGCCGCAGTCTATAGGGCCACTGTGATCGCCAGTTTGTTCGCCGCAAAAGTTCCTTTGCTTCCTTCCATCGAATTAACTTAAATTACAATAGAAGTGAACAAGATATATATATAAAGAGAACAAACGAGAGGATCTTATAATTCAATCTCTCTCTTTTACAATGTGTTTGTGTGGGATCAGTGGCGATGGGATCTATAGTAGTTCCCGTGGACGATCGGTACGTTGAAATCTTCTCTTTTGAAGATATCGGCCGATTGTAGACGATCTTCTTTGTCTTTGCTCTTCACGAATCCAAGGCTCTGTTCGTAACTTGAATTCTCTAAGAGGAAGACGATCACAAAAAGGCTTCAAGGCTCTCTCGCGTACTTGAATTGCCAAAGGATCGAAAGAAGGAAGAAGAAGACCTCTGATCTCTGGTTTTGATTCGTTCAAGGCTCTCACGCGTAACTCGAACTTTACGAAAACCTCCAAAGATCCAAAAAGAAGAGCCCCTCTAGGGTTTTACCAGGAAGGTATTTATAGCCCCAGAATGGTTTGAGAGTTTCTATCTAAATAGAATTTTCTCTCATCAAGGATTCCAATTAAATATTTAATATTGATTTAAATCTCTTGATTTAGAATTCTGATTGGACTTGATTTGGTATTTGGATAAGTCCAAATCATAATCTCAATCAACTTGAGATTCTGGTTATATTTGCTCACGCGGAGCTTTAATCGCATTAAAACGCGGCGCTAAATAACCAGTGTGCGGAACTAACGCGGAGCTATAGAATATCTCCGCGTTTACTCAAACGCGAGGCTAAAAATAGCCAAACGCGGAGCTATGGATTAGCTCCGCGTTCTGTTGTGGAAAACTCTTTTTATTCAGAAATTTTCACTTCCAACACCTATTACAGATGACTTTCACAGGGCTTCATTTTAGATCGACATAGGACATAGAAATTCACTCAGAAAAGAATCTCGAGGACAATATTCGTCGCATGGTATTTGTGGATGAGTGAGCGATTGGACCACCTTCAGGACAGTTATGGGACATCTTCATTTGCATGTAGGAATACCAAAGAGAGAGGCGAGGAGAAACAATTTGAAGAAAGATCTTTGTCGACGCTCTCCCCTATGCCGGACCTGTAACCTATACTTGTAAAGCTGAAAGCAAGTGACGGGAGATAGCAAACATTTCCGAATCAAACTATATTGAACAGCTACGCTTCCCGGAAATCATCTCCTCCCGCAACTGCCCGGGATCACGGTCGGCAACTACACTGCTTTCCTGTTGCTACTTCTCTTTTACAAAGAGTGGAATTCTATTCTACCCGAACCGCGCACTGCTGGTTCTTCTGCGGATGCTCTTTAGAGATAATTGGCACAGATTGATTCCTTCTCAGATCCATTCATTCAACCTTCGCCTTCCTTTCACTTGCAGATACTTCCGTCGCGAATAAGGACGTCCCCGAGTGCTACTTCCCGAGGGAAGTCTCCCTCTTCTCGGCTGGCTTGTGTCGCTTGCTACTTTGACTAGAGCACATAAATGATGGCCAATTGATGTGACGGTTAATGGACCATATAGCTCCCTATTATAGATGGCTTTCACAGGGCTTCTTTTTAGATCGACATAGAACATAGAAATTCACTCAGAAAAGAATCTCGAGGACAATATTCGTCGCATGGTATTTGTGGATGAGTGAGCGATTGGACCGCCTACAGGACAGTTATGGGACAGCTGCGACCCGTCACTAGTTGACAGATGATAGACAAAAGAGCGGGAAGTCGCTCGGAGGGAGGGAAGGGAATTGCACAGGAATGCTAGACTCAATTGATTGTGCCTCCCCACTTTGTTTATTTGATTCATGTCTACTCTCCCTTGCTGGGGACTCTATTTGCTTCGTCGCTGCATGTGTATAACAAATAGTTGTGTTGCATTGGTCTTCACTCCATCAATGGCATTAGTTGCTCACTTTAGCGAGTGAAGGCGAGCTTCCCATAGTCCTTCCGAGATATAGTCTCGGAGGACTTTTGTAAGTCAGAAAGATGAGTGGTTGTGAGAGAACCATCCCCTATGCAGTTTATACTCGTGCAGGTAGGAGTAGTTGATCGCTTCGATGCGATGCCTCGTCCAGTTTATACTCGTCATGAGAAGGAGTTTTTGACTGCTTCAATGCAATGATCCCATTCTGTTTATACTCCTGTAGGTTAGGAGTTGGTGTGTGACTTGATGATCACGTGTAGTCTCTTCTTAGGAATTAGCCTTGTCCGTCAGTGTGAGGTGTCCTGGCTTTGTCTGCCGTGACGGGATGATTGGCACCATTGGTGAAAACTTAGTCCACGACGAATGTTCCTTCCCAATTTGGTGCCAATTTCCCACGAGTTCTTATGGTGACGATGATCGGTCTCCTGACTTCTCGGACAAAATCGACGATCTCCCTTTCACAATGAACGCCTTTGAACTTTCGATTTTTTTATAGTAAATGACAATTCGATATGTCAAATTTTCCTGTACAACACCCATCATAGGAAGTTGCTTCGTCGGAATGCCGTCGTCAGGATGGCAACGCTTTCCTTTTCTTTTTTTTGTTGGGCGAACGCTACCCTGTTGAACCGAATTTCGTTCCGTCAATATGAACCAGACTGACCCACTTCCCATCTGACATCAGATGAAAAATAAAGCGGTCCAATGAATCCATCCTAGGACAGATCCACTCTTTAAATAGCAAGCAACATTAGAATAGCAGCTCAACCCGATCCGTTCAAAACAGGTATGATATCAACAGAGATTGGGGCGATTTCCTTTGGGCAGGGTGACGGTCTGCACAACGGATTAGAAAATGAGCTACAGACCCGACAGGACAATCGGTTATATGTTGGCTCTTGTCGACCGCATTGTCCTTAGGTTGGCATGCGGAAAGTGGGCCAACAACGATATTTGCTTCTTAGGTCCATACGGGCGCAACTTCCACGGCGTTCTGATTCTTCGGTGATGGGGATTGGACAGTGTGCTATTGTTGTCATTTGTTTGCTAGAAGCGTTTCAGTTCGAAGTCTGATGGAGCTATGCTTGTTCAGCGTCATCCAAAAAAAGGGTACCTGACCACAAACGTCAGAGCATATATTGCATAGTTAAGTACGACAGAGCCATTTTTTCTCAATCATAGCGTCCCAAGGTAGTGGTAGTTTAGAAAAGAAAGCCGTTATCCAAAATTCTTTCTTTTCTAAAGAATTTAGTTTGAATATGTAGCTTATATATTGATTTGCAAATTCCTCAAGATAGCATATATTGCATAGTTTCATTTTTAATAATATATTTTCATCAATTCCTTCTGCTGATATGTCTTCTCCAGTTAAGTCTGCATATAAAAATTTGCAAATACTATGTAAAGCCATTTTTCTAGAAGGATGACTGTTTAGAGCTAATATTTCATTAGGGCAGAATTTTTCATATTGTGTTAACCATCTTAGGGCTATTCCTTGCTAATAACCACAGGCAAGTAGTACGAAATCTTTATGTGGTATTGTTTCTGGTATTAATGTATCTGTTCCCACCATTAATTGTTCCAAATTTACTATATAATCTCTTAGTTCGTTTGCTGGTATATGATCTATATTAAATATTAAATTTTATGTTGTTCTATGATGTCTATTGCTCTGTCTATATATATAAGAATCAACATAATTTGCCGCAGTATCTCTATGATACATATTATCACCAGTACCTTCCGGTTGTTGCGGAGGAGGTTGAGGATATCTGGGATGATGTATTATAGAAGATTCTCCTTGTTCCATATGAACATATAAATTTTTCTCGGTAGAGGACTCCTCGTTAGAGGGTATATGTAGTGTATCAGATTCCTCGTTAAAGGATATATATGTATATGTTTCCTCTTTAGATGATATAGACAACGTATCATCAAAAGAACTTTCAACAGAAACAAAGCTATCATTAGAAAAGGATTTTTCAAAAGATTTTTCATTAGAAAAGTATTTTATGGAAGCAGAATGTTTTTCACAAAATTCAAAAAGTTCTTTAGAGTCTATTTTTCCATTTAATTCATTTGTTTGCAAAAACTTGTACTGCAAATATTTTTGGTAATCAATTTCCTTCGGATCAATATTTTTCAAAGATTTTGAGGAAGTTTTTATCATACGGACAGATCCAAATCTTTCTTTAGAAGTAAAAGTTGGAAAACTTAAAAATGTTTGCAGAGTAGAAAGTTTTTGAGAAACAAGATATAATTGATCACTTAAATAATTTAACATACTGTTTTGTTGTTCAGTAGTACCATTGCAAGGAAGATGTATACTATGCTCATGAGAATTCAAATTGAAAGGACATTCATAACTTTCAGGTAGAACTAAAGATCTAGACATGCTTAAGTTTTTATAAGCTAGACACGTTATTTTCTTCCTTTCTTTGGTTAGCTAGATATCAGTATCGTTTTGACCCTCTTCTCTCCGGCCTTGTAACCTCTAAGAGTTGCTTTCATCTTAGAGTTAGGCTGCACCGACCTATTTGTCCGCAGACATAGTCCACCACAGGCCGATTACTTAGCTTCAGAGAGGGAGAGCACAGCCATGATTCGTTTCCTACCTCATGGCGTAAGATACTAACCTCTAGTTTAAAGAAATTAAGAAAATAACATGTCTAATTAGTTTAGCCAGACATGGCTAAGGGAATAGTACTTACAAAAAAAGAAAAACGTTGCACAAGGCTCTGATACCAGTTGCAGGAGAGCGACTGCTTCAGCTCAAAGCTCCGAAATATTCACAACTTATTCACAAAGGATTCACAAGGAAAGATTCAAAAGAAGGATTAAAAAAAGAAGTTCGGGAAAGCTCTCTGCCCCCTCCCTTCATCCGAAGTCTTTATTTATAGCAAAAGGGGTACCTGACCACAAACGTCAGAAAGGATGGCCCGCGATAATGGCTCTTTCCACAAAGCTCTATCTCTAGGGCAGTCCCACTAGCAGAGTAAATTCATAGAAGAAAGACTTTGAGAAGAAGAGTGGAAATATCTAAGCCGAACGAAGCCTACTTTACGAACGTTAATGACGGAATGAGAGTTGGTGAAACTGACAAATCTTAGTCGTCATTATTATTATAACTGGTCACTAAAAGTTCACTTTTGTGACGGAATGATACATACGCTCAATCACCGCTGACGGGTTTGCAATAATCATTCGTCAATTGGCCATGCCATGACGGGGTGTTCGAAGCCTTTCGGAAACGACCGTAATCAGGTTCTGAATGGATCTTCCAATTGGGTGAATGACGGGTCCGGGTAGCTCGCCCTACCATAGAAAGACAAAGCAGCAGCGCTCGACCATGTTAAAGAACAAAAAGGCTTCCCCTACCGTAGTTTGCTAAATAGGAAGAGTTCCGGTCTGAATTATCTTCTCTTATGGTCTGCATTTCGATGGGATATTGTGGGATGACGAAATGAAGAAGCACTTTCGAAAGAAGAATGATATCGGAGAATCGGCAGTAGATATTGGAGAATAGGCAGTCTTTGTCTATGAATAGAGTGGGAGAATAGGCAGCCTTGGTTAGGATTTCTTGTGTGAACTCCGGCCCTATAGCCGCAGTCTATAGGGCCACTGTGATCGCCAGTTTGTTCGCCGCAAAGGTTCCTTTGCTTCCTTCCATCGAATTAACTTAAATTACAATAGAAGTGAACAAGATATATATATAAAGAGAACAAACGAGAGGATCTTATAATTCAATCTCTCTCTTTTACAATGTGTTTGTGTGGGATCAGTGGCGATGGGATCTATAGTAGTTCCCGTGGACGATCGGTACGTTGAAATCTTCTCTTTTGAAGATATCGGCCGACTGTAGACGATCTTCTTTGTCTTTGCTCTTCACGAATCCAAGGCTCTGTTCGTAACTTGAATTCTCTAAGAGGAAGACGATCACAAAAAGGCTTCAAGGCTCTCTCGCGTACTTGAATTGCCAAAGAATCGAAAGAAGGAAGAAGAAGACCTCTGATCTCTGGTTTTGATTCGTTCAAGGCTCTCACGCGTAACTCGAACTTTACGAAAACCTCCAAAGATCCAAAAAGAAGAGCCCCTCTAGGGTTTTACCAGGAAGGTATTTATAGCCCCAGAATGGTTTGAGAGTTTCTATCTAAATAGAATTTTCTCTCATCAAGGATTCCAATCAAATATTTAATATTGATTTAAATCTCTTGATTTAGAATTCTGATTGGACTTGATTTGGTATTTGGATAAGCCCAAATCATAATCTCAATCAAGTTGAGATTCTGGTTATATTTGCTCACGCGGAGCTTTAATCGCATTAAAACGCGGCGCTAAATAACCAGTGTGCGGAACTAACGCGGAGCTATAGAATATCTCCGCGTTTACTCAAACGCGAGGCTAAAAATAGCCAAACGCGGAGCTATGGATTAGCTCCGCGTTCTGTTGTGGAAAACTCTTTTTATTCAGAAATTTTCACTTCCAACACCTATTACAGATGACTTTCACAGGGCTTCATTTTAGATCGACATAGGACATAGAAATTCACTCAGAAAAGAATCTCGAGGACAATATTCGTCGCATGGTATTTGTGGATGAGTGAGCGATTGGACCACCTACAGGACAGTTATGGGACATCTTCATTTGCATGTAGGAATACCAAAGAGAGAGGCGAGGAGAAACAATTTGAAGAAAGATCTTTGTCGACGCTCTCCCCTATGCCGGACCTGTAACCTATACTTGTAAAGCTGAAAGCAAGTGACGGGAGATAGCAAACATTTCCGAATCAAACTATATTGAACAGCTACGCTTCCCGGAAATCATCTCCTCCCGCAACTGCCCGGGATCACGGTCGGCAACTACACTGCTTTCCTGTTGCTACTTCTCTTTTACAAAGAGTGGAATTCTATTCTACCCGAACCGCGCACTGCTGGTTCTTCTGCGGATGCTCTTTAGAGATAATTGGCACAGATTGATTCCTTCTCAGATCCATTCATTCAACCTTCGCCTTCCTTTCACTTGCAGATACTTCCGTCGCGAATAAGGACGTCCCCGAGTGCTACTTCCCGAGGGAAGTCTCCCTCTTCTCGGCTGGCTTGTGTCGCTTGCTACTTTGACTAGAGCACATAAATGATGGCCAATTGATGTGACGGTTAATGGACCATATAGCTCCCTATTATAGATGGCTTTCACAGGGCTTCTTTTTAGATCGACATAGAACATAGAAATTCACTCAGAAAAGAATCTCGAGGACAATATTCGTCGCATGGTATTTGTGGATGAGTGAGCGATTGGACCGCCTACAGGACAGTTATGGGACAGCTGCGACCCGTCACTAGTTGACAGATGATAGACAAAAGAGCGGGAAGTCGCTCGGAGGGAGGGAAGGGAATTGCACAGGAATGCTAGACTCAATTGATTGTGCCTCCCCACTTTGTTTATTTGATTCATGTCTACTCTCCCTTGCTGGGGACTCTATTTGCTTCGTCGCTGCATGTGTATAACAAATAGTTGTGTTGCATTGGTCTTCACTCCATCAATGGCATTAGTTGCTCACTTTAGCGAGTGAAGGCGAGCTTCCCATAGTCCTTCCGAGATATAGTCTCGGAGGACTTTTGTAAGTCAGAAAGATGAGTGGTTGTGAGAGAACCATCCCCTATGCAGTTTATACTCGTGCAGGTAGGAGTAGTTGATCGCTTCGATGCGATGCCTCGTCCAGTTTATACTCGTCATGAGAAGGAGTTTTTGACTGCTTCAATGCAATGATCCCATTCTGTTTATACTCCTGTAGGTTAGGAGTTGGTGTGTGACTTGATGATCACGTGTAGTCTCTTCTTAGGAATTAGCCTTGTCCGTCAGTGTGAGGTGTCCTGGCTTTGTCTGCCGTGACGGGATGATTGGCACCATTGGTGAAAACTTAGTCCACGACGAATGTTCCTTCCCAATTTGGTGCCAATTTCCCACGAGTTCTTATGGTGACGATGATCGGTCTCCTGACTTCTCGGACAAAATCGACGATCTCCCTTTCACAATGAACGCCTTTGAACTTTCGATTTTTTTATAGTAAATGACAATTCGATATGTCAAATTTTCCTGTACAGCACCCATCATAGGAAGTTGCTTCGTCGGAATGCCGTCGTCAGGATGGCAACGCTTTCCTTTTCTTTTTTTTGTTGGGCGAACGCTACCCTGTTGAACCGAATTTCGTTCCGTCAATATGAACCAGACTGACCCACTTCCCATCTGACATCAGATGAAAAATAAAGCGGTCCAATGAATCCATCCTAGGACAGATCCACTCTTTAAATAGCAAGCAACATTAGAATAGCAGCTCAACCCGATCCGTTCAAAACAGGTATGATATCAACAGAGATTGGGGCGATTTCCTTTGGGCAGGGTGACGGTCTGCACAACGGATTAGAAAATGAGCTACAGACCCGACAGGACAATCGGTTATATGTTGGCTCTTGTCGACCGCATTGTCCTTAGGTTGGCATGCGGAAAGTGGGCCAACAACGATATTTGCTTCTTAGGTCCATACGGGCGCAACTTCCACGGCGTTCTGATTCTTCGGTGATGGGGATTGGACAGTGTGCTATTGTTGTCATTTGTTTGCTAGAAGCGTTTCAGTTCGAAGTCTGATGGAGCTATGCTTGTTCAGCGTCATCCAAAAAAAGGGTACCTGACCACAAACGTCAGAGCATATATTGCATAGTTAAGTACGACAGAGCCATTTTTTCTCAATCATAGCGTCCCAAGGTAGTGGTAGTTTAGAAAAGAAAGCCGTTATCCAAAATTCTTTCTTTTCTAAAGAATTTAGTTTGAATATGTAGCTTATATATTGATTTGCAAATTCCTCAAGATAGCATATATTGCATAGTTTCATTTTTAATAATATATTTTCATCAATTCCTTCTGCTGATATGTCTTCTCCAGTTAAGTCTGCATATAAAAATTTGCAAATACTATGTAAAGCCATTTTTCTAGAAGGATGACTGTTTAGAGCTAATATTTCATTAGGGCAGAATTTTTCATATTGTGTTAACCATCTTAGGGCTATTCCTTGCTAATAACCACAGGCAAGTAGTACGAAATCTTTATGTGGTATTGTTTCTGGTATTAATGTATCTGTTCCCACCATTAATTGTTCCAAATTTACTATATAATCTCTTAGTTCGTTTGCTGGTATATGATCTATATTAAATATTAAATTTTATGTTGTTCTATGATGTCTATTGCTCTGTCTATATATATAAGAATCAACATAATTTGCCGCAGTATCTCTATGATACATATTATCACCAGTACCTTCCGGTTGTTGCGGAGGAGGTTGAGGATATCTGGGATGATGTATTATAGAAGATTCTCCTTGTTCCATATGAACATATAAATTTTTCTCGGTAGAGGACTCCTCGTTAGAGGGTATATGTAGTGTATCAGATTCCTCGTTAAAGGATATATATGTATATGTTTCCTCTTTAGATGATATAGACAACGTATCATCAAAAGAACTTTCAACAGAAACAAAGCTATCATTAGAAAAGGATTTTTCAAAAGATTTTTCATTAGAAAAGTATTTTATGGAAGCAGAATGTTTTTCACAAAATTCAAAAAGTTCTTTAGAGTCTATTTTTCCATTTAATTCATTTGTTTGCAAAAACTTGTACTGCAAATATTTTTGGTAATCAATTTCCTTCGGATCAATATTTTTCAAAGATTTTGAGGAAGTTTTTATCATACGGACAGATCCAAATCTTTCTTTAGAAGTAAAAGTTGGAAAACTTAAAAATGTTTGCAGAGTAGAAAGTTTTTGAGAAACAAGATATAATTGATCACTTAAATAATTTAACATACTGTTTTGTTGTTCAGTAGTACCATTGCAAGGAAGATGTATACTATGCTCATGAGAATTCAAATTGAAAGGACATTCATAACTTTCAGGTAGAACTAAAGATCTAGACATGCTTAAGTTTTTATAAGCTAGACACGTTATTTTCTTCCTTTCTTTGGTTAGCTAGATATCAGTATCGTTTTGACCCTCTTCTCTCCGGCCTTGTAACCTCTAAGAGTTGCTTTCATCTTAGAGTTAGGCTGCACCGACCTATTTGTCCGCAGACATAGTCCACCACAGGCCGATTACTTAGCTTCAGAGAGGGAGAGCACAGCCATGATTCGTTTCCTACCTCATGGCGTAAGATACTAACCTCTAGTTTAACTTAAAGAAATTAAGAAAATAACATGTCTAATTAGTTTAGCCAGACATGGCTAAGGGAATAGTACTTACAAAAAAAGAAAAACGTTGCACAAGGCTCTGATACCAGTTGCAGGAGAGCGACTGCTTCAGCTCAAAGCTCCGAAATATTCACAACTTATTCACAAAGGATTCACAAGGAAAGATTCAAAAGAAGGATTAAAAAAAGAAGTTCGGGAAAGCTCTCTGCCCCCTCCCTTCATCCGAAGTCTTTATTTATAGCAAAAGGGGTACCTGACCACAAACGTCAGAAAGGATGGCCCGCGATAATGGCTCTTTCCACAAAGCTCTATCTCTAGGGCAGTCCCACTAGCAGAGTAAATTCATAGAAGAAAGACTTTGAGAAGAAGAGTGGAAATATCTAAGCCGAACGAAGCCTACTTTGCGAACGTTAATGACGGAATGAGAGTTGGTGAAACTGACAAATCTTAGTCGTCATTATTATTATAACTGGTCACTAAAAGTTCACTTTTGTGACGGAATGATACATACGCTCAATCACCGCTGACGGGTTTGCAATAATCATTCGTCAATTGGCCATGCCATGACGGGGTGTTCGAAGCCTTTCGGAAACGACCGTAATCAGGTTCTGAATGGATCTTCCAATTGGGTGAATGACGGGTCCGGGTAGCTCGCCCTACCATAGAAAGACAAAGCAGCAGCGCTCGACCATGTTAAAGAACAAAAAGGCTTCCCCTACCGTAGTTTGCTAAATAGGAAGAGTTCCGGTCTAAATTATCTTCTCTTATGGTCTGCATTTCGATGGGATATTGTGGGATGACGAAATGAAGAAGCACTTTCGAAAGAAGAATGATATCGGAGAATCGGCAGTAGATATTGGAGAATAGGCAGTCTTTGTCTATGAATAGGGTGGTATTCCCGGTACTCTCCTTCAGATGTACCCAGTCCCAGCAGTCTGTCCTGTCTAACAAGCCTGAACCAAAAAGCACAACTGTCACAATACTAAAAAAAGTCAGACCCAAAAACTAGAGGACAGACCGTGGGTGCCCTTCTGTTTATTTTTGTCGAGTAAATTCTCTTTCGACCCAATTACTTCACTTCCAATTCCGGAGCTGGATGTTGTGATCAATTCATTTTCTTCAGAGGCAAATCCATCCCTTATGGCTTCCTCAGATAACGTCGAGACAACCTTTCACTTTCCTGGTTTCGATGAGGGTCCTCCCCTACCAGTTTGACGTCCCAAGACTGATGGTAATATCAGCTCCTGGAATGAGACGACAAAGAAAAAGAATCTCCCTCGGTTCTGGGTTTCGGTCTTTGACTTCAACTGACGCGACGAAGGGCTAAATCGACAGGTGCTTTCGAAAACACGGGTCTCCATCTCCCCTATTTTCTTTTCCGTTTCATATAGTCGTTCTCTTCCAATACGTTCATCCTACCTTCGAACTCAGGAACAAGCAAGTCGTAAATCAACTTATCTAAACTTCTCCATTTGACTTGTCACGGGGCACAGGCAGAAGCCGCAAAAGGCCGTCGATAGACGGATCCCCTGAGATTCCTTCTGTCCTATGATGATTCGGATGTGACGGAAAGAGGCAGGCGAAGGATATTCATGAGATTTCAAAAAGAGGATCGTTATTTCCCACGACGTCGATGGCCTGCGACGGAAATATCGAGTGATATCTTGACATCGGCTACCTCTCCCACTGTCGGTGTAGAGCCAGTAAACGTCACTTTGCTTTTTTGTTGAGCTCCTACTGAAGCTGCTAGAGCTAGAGCTTGACCTTCCCTTGCTTGCCCTTTGAGTTTTCAGAGTCAACGGTGCGCTTCCCTTCGTCGAGCCAACGTCGACGCTGTAAACTGTGATTTCTCAGCTTTGACGACCATCGCTTCAATGCTACCTGAGCAAACTAGTTCCACCAATGTACAGAGCTCCATTCATTTTCGACGCGACGAAGAAAAGAGAATTTTTTTGTATGACTCGATTGGAAGAAACCCGCCGAGAAAAGATCTTTATCTGGAAAATGACGAAAAGAGGAAGATGAATAATGAATTTTTTTCTCTTTCTCAGTCAGAAGTTGGAGTTTCCTTTGATAACGGAGTCAATGGCCCTAAAATGAAGGGAACAAGGATTGTACAATGTCAATAATCCCACAGAGTTTAGTTCGTTGCTTTCATCCATTTCTGAAGCCATGAAACATCAGAGTGACTGAGGGGAGGTCCCGGGCTGACGGGGTTGGTTTTCGCTTTCCATGCTCTACCGAATGCCTATGGAACGTCACGTCACGTCGATTTCCTTTTATGTCAAGTGAAAAGCTATTTCTGGCATGGACCTGGCGAACAGGAAAGGGGAGGGGTCTGCCCTGCAAAAGTCAGAAAATAACATGTCTAATTAGTTTAGCCAGACATGGCTAAGGGAAAAGTACTTACAAAAAAAGAAAAACGTTGCACAAGGCTCTGATACCAGTTGCAGGAGAGCGACTGCTTCAGCTCAAAGCTCCGAAATATTCACAACTTATTCACAAAGGATTCACAAGGAAAGATTCAAAAGAAGGATTAAAAAAAGAAGTTCGGGAAAGCTCTCTGCCCCCTCCCTTCATCCGAAGTCTTTATTTATAGCAAAAGGGGTACCTGACCACAAACGTCAGAAAGGATGGCCCGCGATAATGGCTCTTTCCACAAAGCTCTATCTCTAGGGCAGTCCCACTAGCAGAGTAAATTTATAGAAGAAAGACTTTGAGAAGAAGAGTGGAAATATCTAAGCCGAACGAAGCCTACTTTACGAACGTTAATGACGGAATGAGAGTTGGTGAAACTGACAAATCTTAGTCGTCATTATTATTATAACTGGTCACTAAAAGTTCACTTTTATGACGGAATGATACATACGCTCAATCACCGCTGACGGGTTTGCAATAATCATTCGTCAATTGGCCATGCCATGACGGGGTGTTCGAAGCCTTTCGGAAATGATCGTAATCAGATTCTGAATGGATCTTCCAATTGGGTGAATGACGGGTCCGGATAGCTCGCCCTACCATAGAAAGACAAAGCAGCAGCGCTCGACCATGTTAAAGAACAAAAAGGCTTCCCCTACCGTAGTTTGCTAAATAGGAAGAGTTCCGGTCTGAATTATCTTCTCTTATGGTCTGCATTTCGATGGGATATTGTGTGATGACGAAATGAAGAAGCACTTTCGAAAGAAGAATGATTTCGGAGAATCGGCAGTAGATATTGGAGAATAGGTAGTCTTTGTCTATGAATAGGGTGGTATTCCCGGTACTCTCCATCAGATGTACCCAGTCCCAGCAGTCTGTCCTGTCTAACAAGCCTGAATCAAAAAGCACAACTGTCACAATACTAAAAAAAGTCATACTCAAAAACTAGAGGACAAACCGTGGGTGCCCTTCTGTTTATTTTTGTCGAGTAAATTCTCTTTCGACCCAATTACTTCACTTCCAATTCCGGAGCTGGATGTTGTGATCAATTCATTTTCTTCAGAGGCAAATCCATCCCTTATGGCTTCCTCAGATAACGTCGAGACAACCTTTCACTTTCCTGGTTTCAATGAGGGTCCTCCCCTACCAGTTTGACGTCCCAAGACTGATGGTAATATCAGCTCCTGGAATGAGACGACAAAGAAAAAGAATCTCCCTCGGTTCTGGGTTTCGGTCTTTGACTTCAACTGACGCGACGAAGGGCTAAATCGACAGGTGCTTTCGAAACCACGGGTCTCCATCTCCCCTATTTTCTTTTCCATTTCATATAGTCGTTCTCTTCCAATTCGTTCATCCTACCTTCGAACTCAGGAACAAGCAAGCCGTAAATCAACTTATCTAAACTTCTCCATTTGACTTGTCACGGGGCACAGGCAGAAGCCGCAAAAAGCCGTCGATAGACGGATCCCCTGAGATTCCTTCTGTGCTATGATGATTCGGATGTGACGGAAAGAGGCAGGCGAAGGATATTCATGAGATTTCAAAAAGAGGATCGTTATTTCCCACGACGTCGATGGCCTGCGACGGAAATATCGAGTGATATCTTGACATCGGCTACCTCTCCCACTGTCGGTGTAGAGCCAGTAAACGTCACTTTGCTTTTTTGTTGAGCTCCTACTGAAGCTGCTAGAGCTAGAGCTTGACCTTCCCTTGCTTGCCCTTTGAGTTTTCAGAGTCAACGGTGCGCTTCCCTTCGTCGAGCCAACGTCGACGCTGTAAACTGTGATTTCTCAGCTTTGACGACCATCGCTTCAATGCTACCTGAGCAAACTAGTTCCACCAATGTACAGAGCTCCATTCATTTTCGACGCGACGAAGAAAAGAGAATTTTTTGTATGACTCGATTGGAAGAAACCCGCCGAGAAAAGATCTTTATCTGGAAAATGACGAAAAGAGGAAGATGAATAATGAATTTTTTTCTCTTTCTCAGTCAGAAGTTGGAGTTTCCTTTGATAACGGAGTCAATGGCCCTAAAATGAAGGGAACAAGGATTGTACAATGTCAATAATCCCACAGAGTTTAGTTCGTTGCTTTCATCCATTTCTGAAGCCATGAAACATCAGAGTGACTGAGGGGAGGTCCCGGGCTGACGGGGTTGGTTTTCTCTTTCCATGCTCTACCGAATGCCTATGGAACGTCACGTCACGTCGATTTCCTTTTATGTCAAGTGAAAAGCTATTTCTGGCATGGACCTGGCGAACAGGAAAGGGGAGGGGTCTGCCCTGCAAAAGTCAGAAAATAACATGTCTAATTAGTTTAGCCAGACATGGCTAAGGGAAAAGTACTTACAAAAAAAGAAAAACGTTGCACAAGGCTCTGATACCAGTTGCAGGAGAGCGACTGCTTCAGCTCAAAGCTCCGAAATATTCACAACTTATTCACAAAGGATTCACAAGGAAAGATTCAAAAGAAGGATTAAAAAAAGAAGTTCGGGAAAGCTCTCTGCCCCCTCCCTTCATCCGAAATCTTTATTTATAGCAAAAGGGGTACCTGACCACAAACGTCAGAAAGGATGGCCCGCGATAATGGCTCTTTCCACAAAGCTCTATCTCTAGGGTAGTCCCACTAGCAGAGTAAATTCATAGAAGAAAGACTTTGAGAAGAAGAGTGGAAATATCTAAGCCGAACGAAGCCTACATTACGAACGTTAATGACGGAATGAGAGTTGGTGAAACTGACAAATCTTAGTCGTCATTATTATTATAACTGGTCACTAAAAGTTCACTTTTATGACGGAATGATACATACGCTCAATCACCGCTGACGGGTTTGCAATAATCATTCGTCAATTGGCCATGCCATGACGGGGTGTTCGAAGCCTTTCGGAAATGATCGTAATCAGATTCTGAATGGATCTTCCAATTGGGTGAATGACGGGTCCGGATAGCTCGCCCTACCATAGAAAGACAAAGCAGCAGCGCTCGACCATGTTAAAGAACAAAAAGGCTTCCCCTACCGTAGTTTGCTAAATAGGAAGAGTTCCGGTCTGAATTATCTTCTCTTATGGTCTGCATTTCGATGGGATATTGTGGGATGACGAAATGAAGAAGCACTTTCGAAAGAAGAATGATTTCGGAGAATCGGCAGTAGATATTGGAGAATAGGTAGTCTTTGTCTATGAATAGGGTGGTATTCCGGGTACTCTCCATCAGATGTACCCAGTCCCAGCAGTCTGTCCTGTCTAACAAGCCTGAATCAAAAAGCACAACTGTCACAATACTAAAAAAAGTCATACTCAAAAACTAGAGGACAAACCGTGGGTGCCCTTCTGTTTATTTTTGTCGAGTAAATTCTCTTTCGACCCAATTACTTCACTTCCAATTCCGGAGCTGGATGTTGTGATCAATTCATTTTCTTCAGAGGCAAATCCATCCCTTATGGCTTCCTCAGATAACGTCGAGACAACCTTTCACTTTCCTGGTTTCGATGAGGGTCCTCCCCTACCAGTTTGACGTCCCAAGACTGATGGTAATATCAGCTCCTGGAATGAGACGACAAAGAAAAAGAATCTCCCTCGGTTCTGGGTTTCGGTCTTTGACTTCAACTGACGCGACGAAGGGCTAAATCGACAGGTGCTTTCGAAACCACGGGTCTCCATCTCCCCTATTTTCTTTTCCATTTCATATAGTCGTTCTCTTCCAATTCGTTCATCCTACCTTCGAACTCAGGAACAAGCAAGCCGTAAATCAACTTATCTAAACTTCTCCATTTGACTTGTCACGGGGCACAGGCAGAAGCCGCAAAAAGCCGTCGATAGACGGATCCCCTGAGATTCCTTCTGTCCTATGATGATTCGGATGTGACGGAAAGAGGCAGGCGAAGGATATTCATGAGATTTCAAAAAGAGGATCGTTATTTCCCACGACGTCGATGGCCTGCGACGGAAATATCGAGTGATATCTTGACATCGGCTACCTCTCCCACTGTCGGTGTAGAGCCAGTAAACGTCACTTTGCTTTTTTGTTGAGCTCCTACTGAAGCTGCTAGAGCTAGAGCTTGACCTTCCCTTGCTTGCCCTTTGAGTTTTCAGAGTCAACGGTGCGCTTCCCTTCGTCGAGCCAACGTCGACGCTGTAAACTGTGATTTCTCAGCTTTGACGACCATCGCTTCAATGCTACCTGAGCAAACTAGTTCCACCAATGTACAGAGCTCCATTCATTTTCGACGCGACGAAGAAAAGAGAATTTTTTGTATGACTCGATTGGAAGAAACCCGCCGAGAAAAGATCTTTATCTGGAAAATGACGAAAAGAGGAAGATGAATAATGAATTTTTTTCTCTTTCTCAGTCAGAAGTTGGAGTTTCCTTTGATAACGGAGTCAATGGCCCTAAAATGAAGGGAACAAGGATTGTACAATGTCAATAATCCCACAGAGTTTAGTTCGTTGCTTTCATCCATTTCTGAAGCCATGAAACATCAGAGTGACTGAGGGGAGGTCCCGGGCTGACGGGGTTGGTTTTCGCTTTCCATGCTCTACCGAATGCCTATGGAACGTCACGTCACGTCGATTTCCTTTTATGTCAAGTGAAAAGCTATTTCTGGCATGGACCTGGCGAACAGGAAAGGGGAGGGGTCTGCCCTGCAAAAGTCAGAAAATAACATGTCTAATTAGTTTAGCCAGACATGGCTAAGGGAAAAGTACTTACAAAAAAAGAAAAACGTTGCACAAGGCTCTGATACTAGTTGCAGGAGAGCGACTGCTTCAGCTCAAAGCTCCGAAATATTCACAACTTATTCACAAAGGATTCACAAGGAAAGATTCAAAAGAAGGATTAAAAAAAGAAGTTCGGGAAAGCTCTCTGCCCCCTCCCTTCATCCGAAATCTTTATTTATAGCAAAAGGGGTACCTGACCACAAACGTCAGAAAGGATGGCCCGCGATAATGGCTCTTTCCACAAAGCTCTATCTCTAGGGTAGTCCCACTAGCAGAGTAAATTCATAGAAGAAAGACTTTGAGAAGAAGAGTGGAAATATCTAAGCCGAACGAAGCCTACATTACGAACGTTAATGACGGAATGAGAGTTGGTGAAACTGACAAATCTTAGTCGTCATTATTATTATAACTGGTCACTAAAAGTTCACTTTTATGACGGAATGATACATACGCTCAATCACCGCTGACGGGTTTGCAATAATCATTCGTCAATTGGCCATGCCATGACGGGGTGTTCGAAGCCTTTCGGAAATGATCGTAATCAGATTCTGAATGGATCTTCCAATTGGGTGAATGACGGGTCCGGATAGCTCGCCCTACCATAGAAAGACAAAGCAGCAGCGCTCGACCATGTTAAAGAACAAAAAGGCTTCCCCTACCGTAGTTTGCTAAATAGGAAGAGTTCCGGTCTGAATTATCTTCTCTTATGGTCTGCATTTCGATGGGATATTGTGGGATGACGAAATGAAGAAGCACTTTCGAAAGAAGAATGATTTCGGAGAATCGGCAGTAGATATTGGAGAATAGGTAGTCTTTGTCTATGAATAGGGTGGTATTCCCGGTACTCTCCATCAGATGTACCCAGTCCCAGCAGTCTGTCCTGTCTAACAAGCCTGAATCAAAAAGCACAACTGTCACAATACTAAAAAAAGTCATACTAAAAAACTAGAGGACAAACCGTGGGTGCCCTTCTGTTTATTTTTGTCGAGTAAATTCTCTTTCGACCCAATTACTTCACTTCCAATTCCGGAGCTGGATGTTGTGATCAATTCATTTTCTTCAGAGGCAAATCCATCCCTTATGGCTTCCTCAGATAACGTCGAGACAACCTTTCACTTTTCTGGTTTCGATGAGGGTCCTCCCCTACCAGTTTGACGTCCCAAGACTGATGGTAATATCAGCTCCTGGAATGAGACGACAAAGAAAAAGAATCTCCCTCGGTTCTGGGTTTCGGTCTTTGACTTCAACTGACGCGACGAAGGGCTAAATCGACAGGTGCTTTCGAAACCACGGGTCTCCATCTCCCCTATTTTCTTTTCCATTTCATATAGTCGTTCTCTTCCAATTCGTTCATCCTACCTTCGAACTCAGGAACAAGCAAGCCGTAAATCAACTTATCTAAACTTCTCCATTTGACTTGTCACGGGGCATAGGCAGAAGCCGCAAAAAGCCGTCGATAGACGGATCCCCTGAGATTCCTTCTGTCCTATGATGATTCGGATGTGACGGAAAGAGGCAGGCGAAGGATATTCATGAGATTTCAAAAAGAGGATCGTTATTTCCCACGACGTCGATGGCCTGCGACGGAAATATCGAGTGATATCTTGACATCGGCTACCTCTCCCACTGTCGGTGTAGAGCCAGTAAACGTCACTTTGCTTTTTTGTTGAGCTCCTACTGAAGCTGCTAGAGCTAGAGCTTGACCTTCCCTTGCTTGCCCTTTGAGTTTTCAGAGTCAACGGTGCGCTTCCCTTCGTCGAGCCAACGTCGACGCTGTAAACTGTGATTTCTCAGCTTTGACGACCATCGCTTCAATGCTACCTGAGCAAACTAGTTCCACCAATGTACAGAGCTCCATTCATTTTCGACGCGACGAAGAAAAGAGAATTTTTTTGTATGACTCGATTGGACGAAACCCGCCGAGAAAAGATCTTTATCTGGAAAATGACGAAAAGAGGAAGATGAATAATGAATTTTTTTCTCTTTCTCAGTCAGAAGTTGGAGTTTCCTTTGATAACGGAGTCAATGGCCCTAAAATGAAGGGAACAAGGATTGTACAATGTCAATAATCCCACAGAGTTTAGTTCGTTGCTTTCATCCATTTCTGAAGCCATGAAACATCAGAGTGACTGAGGGGAGGTCCCGGGCTGACGGGGTTGGTTTTCGCTTTCCATGCTCTACCGAATGCCTATGGAACGTCACGTCACGTCGATTTCCTTTTATGTCAAGTGAAAAGCTATTTCTGGCATGGACCTGGCGAACAGGAAAGGGGAGGGGTCTGCCCTGCAAAAGTCAGAAAATAACATGTCTAATTAGTTTAGCCAGACATGGCTAAGGGAAAAGTACTTACAAAAAAAGAAAAACGTTGCACAAGGCTCTGATACCAGTTGCAGGAGAGCGACTACTTCAGCTCAAAGCTCCGAAATATTCACAACTTATTCACAAAGGATTCACAAGGAAAGATTCAAAAGAAGGATTAAAAAAAGAAGTTCGGGAAAGCTCTCTGCCCCCTCCCTTCATCCGAAGTCTTTATTTATAGCAATAGGGGTACTTGACCACAAACGTCAGAAAGGATGGCCCGCGATAATGGCTCTTTCCACAAAGCTCTATCTCTAGGGCAGTCCCACTAGCAGAGTAAATTCATAGAAGAAAGACTTTGAGAAGAAGAGTGGAAATATCTAAGCCGAACGAAGCCTACATTACGAACGTTAATGACGGAATGAGAGTTGGTGAAACTGACAAATCTTAGTCGTCATTATTATTATAACTGGTCACTAAAAGTTCACTTTTATGACGGAATGATACATACGCTCAATCACCGCTGACGGATTTGCAATAATCATTCGTCAATTGGCCATGCCATGACGGGGTGTTCGAAGCCTTTCGGAAATGATCGTAATCAGATTCTGAATGGATCTTCCAATTGGGTGAATGACGGGTCCGGATAGCTCGCCCTACCATAGAAAGACAAAGCAGCAGCGCTCGACCATGTTAAAGAACAAAAAGGCTTCCCCTACCGTAGTTTGCTAAATAGGAAGAGTTCCGGTCTGAATTATCTTCTCTTATGGTCTGCATTTCGATGGGATATTGTGGGATGACGAAATGAAGAAGCACTTTCGAAAGAAGAATGATTTCGGAGAATCGGCAGTAGATATTGGAGAATAGGTAGTCTTTGTCTATGAATACGGTGGTATTCCCGGTACTCTCCATCAGATGTACCCAGTCTCAGCAGTCTGTCCTGTCTAACAAGCCTGAATCAAAAAGCACAACTGTCACAATACTAAAAAAAGTCAGACCCAAAAACTAGAGGACAAACCGTGGGTGCCCTTCTGTTTATTTTTGTCGAGTAAATTCTCTTTCGACCCAATTACTTCACTTCCAATTCCGGAGCTGGATGTTGTGATCAATTCATTTTCTTCAGAGGCAAATCCATCCCTTATGGCTTCCTCAGATAACGTCGAGACAACCTTTCACTTTCCTGGTTTCGATGAGGGTCCTCCCCTACCAGTTTGACGTCCCAAGACTGATGGTAATATCAGCTTCTGGAATGAGACGACAAAGAAAAAGAATCTCCCTCGGTTCTGGGTTTCGGTCTTTGACTTCAACTGACGCGACGAAGGGCTAAATCGACAGGTGCTTTCGAAACCACGGGTCTCCATCTCCCCTATTTTCTTTTCCATTTCATATAGTCGTTCTCTTCCAATTCGTTCATCCTACCTTCGAACTCAGGAACAAGCAAGCCGTAAATCAACTTATCTAAACTTCTCCATTTGACTTGTCACGGGGCACAGGCAGAAGCCGCAAAAAGCCGTCGATAGACGGATCCCCTGAGATTCCTTCTGTCCTATGATGATTCGGATATGACGGAAAGAGGCAGGCGAAGGATATTCATGAGATTTCAAAAAGAGGATCGTTATTTCCCACGACGTCGATGGCCTGCGACGGAAATATCGAGTGATATCTTGACATCGGCTACCTCTCCCACTGTCGGTGTAGAGCCAGTAAACGTCACTTTGCTTTTTTGTTGAGTTCCTACTGAAGCTGCTAGAGCTAGAGCTTGACCTTCCCTTGCTTGCCCTTTGAGTTTTCAGAGTCAACGGTGCGCTTCCCTTCGTCGAGCCAACGTCGACGCTGTAAACTGTGATTTCTCAGCTTTGACGACCATCGCTTCAATGCTACCTGAGCAAACTAGTTCCACCAATGTACAGAGCTCCATTCATTTTCGACGCGACGAAGAAAAGAGAATTTTTTTGTATGACTCGATTGGAAGAAACCCGCCGAGAAAAGATCTTTATCTGGAAAATGACGAAAAGAGGAAGATGAATAATGAATTTTTTTCTCTTTCTCAGTCAGAAGTTGGAGTTTCCTTTGATTACGGAGTCAATGGCCCTAAAATGAAGGGAACAAGGATTGTACAATGTCAATAATCCCACAGATTTTAGTTCGTTGCTTTCATCCATTTCTGAAGCCATGAAACATCAGAGTGACTGAGGGGAGGTCCCGGGCTGACGGGGTTGGTTTTCGCTTTCCATGCTCTACCGAATGCCTATGGAACGTCACGTCACGTCGATTTCCTTTTATGTCAAGTGAAAAGCTATTTCTGGCATGGACCTGGCGAACAGGAAAGGGGAGGGGTCTGTCCTGCAAAAGTCAGAAAATAACATGTCTAATTAGTTTAGCCAGACATGGCTAAGGGAAAAGTACTTACAAAAAAAGAAAAACGTTGCACAAGGCTCTGATACCAGTTGCAGGAGAGCGACTGCTTCAGCTCAAAGCTCCGAAATATTCACAACTTATTCACAAAGGATTCACAAGGAAAGATTCAAAAGAAGGATTAAAAAAAGAAGTTCGGGAAAGCTCTCTGCCCCCTCCCTTCATCCGAAGTCTTTATTTATAGCAAAAGGGGTACCTGACCACAAACGTCAGAAAGGATGGCCCGCGATAATGGCTCTTTCCACAAAGCTCTATCTCTAGGGCAGTCCCACTAGCAGAGTAAATTCATAGAAGAAAGACTTTGAGAAGAAGAGTGGAAATATCTAAGCCGAACGAAGCCTACATTACGAACGTTAATGACGGAATGAGAGTTGGTGAAACTGACAAATCTTAGTCGTCATTATTATTATAACTGGTCACTAAAAGTTCACTTTTATGACGGAATGATACATACGCTCAATCACCGTTGACGGGTTTGCAATAATCATTCGTCAATTGGCCATGCCATGACGGGGTGTTCGAAGCCTTTCGGAAATGATCGTAATCAGATTCTGAATGGATCTTCCAGTTGGGTGAATGACGGGTCCGGATAGCTCGCCCTACCATAGAAAGACAAAGCAGCAGCGCTCGACCATGTTAAAGAACAAAAAGGCTTCCCCTACCGTAGTTTGCTAAATAGGAAGAGTTCCGGTCTGAATTATCTTCTCTTATGGTCTGCATTTCGATGGGATATTGTGGGATGACGAAATGAAGAAGCACTTTCGAAAGAAGAATGATTTCGGAGAATCGGCAGTAGATATTGGAGAATAGGTAGTCTTTGTCTATGAATAGGGTGGTATTCCCGGTACTCTCCATCAGATGTACCCAGTCCCAGCAGTCTGTCCTGTCTAACAAGCCTGAATCAAAAAGCACAACTGTCACAATACTAAAAAAAGTCAGACCCAAAAACTAGAGGACAAACCGTGGGTGCCCTTCTGTTTATTTTTGTCGAGTAAATTCTCTTTCGACCCAATTACTTCACTTCCAATTCCGGAGCTGGATGTTGTGATCAATTCATTTTCTTCAGAGGCAAATCCATCCCTTATGGCTTCCTCAGATAACGTCGAGACAACCTTTCACTTTCCTGGTTTCGATGAGGGTCCTCCCCTACCAGTTTGACGTCCCAAGACTGATGGTAATATCAGCTCCTGGAATGAGACGACAAAGAAAAAGAATCTCCCTCGGTTCTGGGTTTCGGTCTTTGACTTCAACTGACGCGACGAAGGGCTAAATCGACAGGTGCTTTCGAAACCACGGGTCTCCATCTCCCCTATTTTCTTTTCCATTTCATATAGTCGTTCTCTTCCAATTTGTTCATCCTACCTTCGAACTCAGGAACAAGCAAGCCGTAAATCAACTTATCTAAACTTCTCCATTTGACTTGTCACGGGGCACAGGCAGAAGCCGCAAAAAGCCGTCGATAGACGGATCCCCTGAGATTCCTTCTGTCCTATGATGATTCGGATGTGACGGAAAGACGCAGGCGAAGGATATTCATGAGATTTCAAAAAGAGGATCGTTATTTCCCACGACGTCGATGGCCTGCGACGGAAATATCGAGTGATATCTTGACATCGGCTACCTCTCCCACTGTCGGTGTAGAGCCAGTAAACGTCACTTTGCTTTTTTGTTGAGCTCCTACTGAAGCTGCTAGAGCTAGAGCTTGACCTTCCCTTGCTTGCCCTTTGAGTTTTCAGAGTCAACGGTGCGCTTCCCTTCGTCGAGCCAACGTCGACGCTGTAAACTGTGATTTCTCAGCTTTGACGACCATCGCTTCAATGCTACCTGAGCAAACTAGTTCCACCAATGTACAGAGCTCCATTCATTTTCGACGCGACGAAGAAAAGAGAATTTTTTTGTATGACTCGATTGGAAGAAACCCGCCGAGAAAATATCTTTATCTGGAAAATGACGAAAAGAGGAAGATGAATAATGGATTTTTTTCTCTTTCTCAGTCAGAAGTTGGAGTTTCCTTTGATAACGGAGTCAATGGCCCTAAAATGAAGGGAACAAGGATTGTACAATGTCAATAATCCCACAGAGTTTAGTTCGTTGCTTTCATCCATTTCTGAAGCCATGAAACATCAGAGTGACTGAGGGGAGGTCCCGGGCTGACGGGGTTGGTTTTCGCTTTCCATGCTCTACCGAATGCCTATGGAACGTCACGTCACGTCGATTTCCTTTTATGGCAAGTGAAAAGCTATTTCTGGCATGGAACTGGCGGACAGGAAAGGGGAGGGGTTTGCCCTGCAAAAGTCAGAAAATAACATGTCTAATTAGTTTAGCCAGACATGGCTAAGGGAAAAGTACTTACAAAAAAAGAAAAATGTTGCACAAGGCTCTGATACCAGTTGCAGGAGAGCGACTGCTTCAGCTCAAAGCTCCGAAATATTCACAACTTATTCACAAAGGATTCACAAGGAAAGATTCAAAAGAAGGATTAAAAAAAGGAGTTCGGGAAAGCTCTCTGCCCCCTCCCTTCATCCGAAGTCTTTATTTATAGCAAAAGGGGTACCTGACCACAAACGTCAGAAAGGATGGCCCGCGATAATGGCTCTTTCCACAAAGCTCTATCTCTAGGGCAGTCCCACTAGCAGAGTAAATTCATAGAAGAAAGACTTTGAGAAGAAGAGTGGAAATATCTAAGCCGAACGAAGCCTACTTTACGAACGTTAATGACGGAATGAGAGTTGGTGAAACTGACAAATCATAGTCGTCATTATTATTATAACTGGTCACTAAAAGTTCTCTTTTGTGACGGAATGATACATACGCTCAATCACCGCTGACGAGTTTGCAATAATCATTCGTCAATTGGCCATGCCATGACGGGGTGTTCGAAGCCTTTCGGAAACGATCGTAATCAGATTATGAATGGATCTTCCAGTTGGGTGAATGACGGGTCCGGATAGCTCGCCCTACCATAGAAAGACAAAGCAGCAGCGCTCGACCATGTTAAAGAACAAAAAGGCTTCCCCTACCGTAGTTTGCTAAATAGGAAGAGTTCCGGTCTGAATTATCTTCTCTTATGGTCTGCATTTCGATGGGATATTGTGGGATGACGAAATGAAGAAGCACTTTCGAAAGAAGAATCATATCGGAGAATCGGCAGTAGATATTGGAGAATAGGCAGTCTTTGTCTATGAATAGGGTGGTATTCCCGGTACTCTCCATCAGATGTACCCAGTCCCAGCAGTCTGTCCTGTCTAACAAGCCTGAATCAAAAAGCACAACTGTCACAATACTAAAAAAAGTCAGACCCAAAAACTAGAGGACAGACCGTGGGTGCCCTTCTGTTTATTTTTGTCGAGTAAATTCTCTTTCGACCCAATTACTTCACTTCCAATTCCGGAGCTGGATGTTGTGATCAATTCATTTTCTTCAGAGGCAAATCCATCCCTTATGGCTTCCTCAGATAACGTCGAGACAACCTTTCACTTTCCTGGTTTCGATGAGGGTCCTCCCCTACCAGTTTGACGTCCCAAGACTTATGGTAATATCAGCTCCTGGAATGAGACGACAAAGAAAAAGAATCTCCCTCGGTTCTGGGTTTCGGTCTTTGACTTCAACTGACGCGACGAAGGGCTAAATCGACAGGTGCTTTCGAAACCACGGGTCTCCATCTCCCCTATTTTCTTTTCCGTTTCATATAGTCGTTCTCTTCCAATTCGTTCATCCTACCTTCGAACTCAGGAACAAGCAAGCCGTAAATCAACTTATCTAAACTTCTCCATTTGACTTGTCACGGGGCACAGGCAGAAGCCGCAAAAGGCCGTCTATAGACGGATCCCCTGAGATTCCTTCTGTCCTATGATGATTCGGATGTGACGGAAAGAGGCAGGCGAAGGATATTCATGAGATTTCAAAAAGAGGATCGTTATTTCCCACGACGTCGATGGCCTGCGACGGAAATATCGAGTGATATCTTGACATCGGCTACCTCTCCCACTGTCGGTGTAGAGCCAGTAAACGTCACTTTGCTTTTTTGTTGAGCTCCTACTGAAGCTGCTAGAGCTAGAGCTTGACCTTCCCTTGCTTGCCCTTTGAGTTTTCAGAGTCAACGGTGCGCTTCCCTTCGTCGAGCCAACGTCGACGCTGTAAACTGTGATTTCTCAGCTTTGACGACCATCGCTTCAATGCTACCTGAGCAAACTAGTTCCACCAATGTACAGAGCTCCATTCATTTTCGACGCGACGAAGAAAAGAGAATTTTTTTGTATGACTCGATTGGAAGAAACCCGCCGAGAAAAGATCTTTATCTGGAAAATGACGAAAAGAGGAAGATGAATAATGAATTTTTTTTCTCTTTCTCAGTCAGAAGTTGGAGTTTCCTTTGATAACGGAGTCAATGGCCTTAAAATGAAGGGAACAAGGATTGTACAATGTCAATAATCCCACAGAGTTTAGTTCGTTGCTTTCATCCATTTCTGAAGCCATGAAACATCAGAGTGACTAAGGGGAGGTCTCGGGCTGACGGGGTTGGTTTTCGCTTTCCATGCTCTACCGAATGCCTATGGAACGTCACGTCACGTCGATTTCCTTTTATGTCAAGTGAAAAGCTATTTCTGGCATGGACCTGGCGGACAGGAAAGGGGAGGGGTCTGCCCTGCAAAAGTCAGCAAATAGGCTGACGGAATGAGCCTCCGGGAACTTCAATCGTCGACAGAATTCATCTCGTAACGGCCCATCGCTCGAGGGAAGACGAGTCGACGCCTATATCCGTGAGCTCGGGTCTCTCACTCATCGCTCACCTTGCTATCTATAATACGACGATTTCGATGACCTTGCAAACTCGGGAAAACCTGTCTCGCCCAAATCTGAAGTAAGATCTTTTTCAACCTTCCGCTCTCCCCCCACCGAGTGAATCAAACCTGTCAATATCGGTTGATACAGCTCCAACTTCGGACTCATTCTCCCCAAGCTCAGCATCGACGAACTAGGGAAACTGATGTCTTGACTCGGAGTACTGACAGACTGGCCTCGCTTTCCAACAACTCCAGTTGCGGAAGAAGCAAACGAACCAGTCTTCTCATTTAGCAAGCAATAATAGATCCCCGAGATTTTCTCACTCACTCGAACGGGAAAGCAGATACGTTCCTTTGGGGATAAAAGTATAACGTTGTCTAGACATATACATTTGTTCGGAGATGCCCTACTCATGTCGGCCTGGAATGTCTCTCCGAACAGGGAAATGGAGAATGGGATGAAAGCTGAACTTCACTCGCTACTTCCACCGACGACGGAAATATTCACAACTTATTCACAAAGGATTCACAAGGAAAGATTCAAAAGAAGGATTAAAAAAAGAAGTTCGGGAAAGCTCTCTGCCCCCTCCCTTCATCCGAAGTCTTTATTTATAGCAAAGCCTTTCAGTACAGTAAGATTCTATTTTGATAAGATAGAATCTTTCAACAGAAAAAGTGCTACAGTGAAAAGGCGAAATAATTGCTAAAGACTAAAAGTGTTACAGGAAAAGGTGGAGTGATTGCTAAAAAACAAAACTTTTAGTACAATTATTAAAGATGTTGTCGGTAGGCTGCTTTTGTAAGGTTAAGAGAGCATCTTTGAGTGCGGAGTGAGCTGGCTGGCATGTGCTGCTGAGGAAGAAACTTGAGAAGATGGTCCCACCACGCTTAGTCTTGCATGATGTTTTGTAGTGCATCTTCATCAAAAGCTTCGTCTTCTCTGATCGCATCAGGATCATGATTGTCTTCTGGAAGGTTGTCGTCTCCGCCAAGGTCTTCGTCTTCCATGCTTTCTAGATCTTCGTAGAACTCCTCCTTAGCTTTAGAGCTGATTTTCCCTAGCTGTAAGGAGGATAAGAAAGCGAGAACTCTTGGAATTTTTACTTCAGATGCTTCAAAGGCTCCGATATAATCATAAAGGAGAATATTATTCTCTATTTTGATTGTATGAGCTCCTGAGATTGCCTTTGTGTATACTTCATTAAAAAATTCCTTAGCTGCTTTCTTGGTTTCTTCTTCAAGGTCAAGAATGGGTAGACTTTCACATGTTGGAGAAGGAGTATAATTGAAATTGTGTAGCTCCCAAAGTTGGATGGACGGGAAGACTTTCAGATACCTCCTTTCCTACTAAGTACTTCATATGCAAAAAAAAAAAGTAGTTTGATACCTGGTGGTGTAAGCCTTGATTCCTTTCAGACAGATGGGTGGTAGAAAATCCTGAAATTCTTATGGGTGAGAAGAATTTACAAAGAGCTCATAGACAAGACCTAGCTGGATGGCCTTGTAGCATTTTGATATTTCTTGAAAGCCAGAAATAATCCTAGGAGAATTATTTTTATTAAGAATAAGTTCATGCTGTTGCAGAACAGCGATGATATCTGTGGCTTCCAACTTACTGAAGAATTCCCTTAGCTGGGAGTCAGGAATCATATTTTGTTGATTAAGGCCTATCATTTTGTGGACTGTAATCTCGGTCTCTAACTGCCTTGACTTTTCTGTCTGTATTTTGCAGAGCTCTAAAAGTTTATAGAATTCAGGCAATGGATGGTATACCTGATCAGAAATTTCCATGTCTTGGATAATGTCCCTCAAATATTGTTGATCTTGGGACGATCCTTGGAACCAAGTTCCTTTCCTCTGCTCTAAGTCTGAACTTTGAGCAGCAAGAGTATAGGTGCACAGATCAGAGACAGCTTTTGTGATGTTCTGCTTCTCTGTCTTTTCCTGAGTGTAGTGGTTATACATAGAGAGTATCATCTGCTCGATCTGTGATAACCAATATTTGGAAGAGTGAAAATCATTTGATTGAATGGCGCGATAGCACCCATTCAACCGCTCATATATATGTGGATTAGAGGTTTTGAGATCAGTGTTATACCAATCTCGGACAACTGCTGCTGTTGTGGGTCTTGTATTCGGTGTTGACTGAAGTCTTCTTTGTGCAGCAGTGATGTTGCTGTATGAAGGTGTATTGCTTTGAAGAGGTAGAACTATCATCCCCAATGGCGGGAATTGCTTTTCCTCGGTAGAGGTTGTTGTTGTATTGTTGCCAGTTTCCTGGGTAGATGTAGAGCCTCCAGTTTCCTGGGTAGATTTGCTGCTTTCTCCCTTTCCAGGAGTTTTCTTCTGACTGTTACCTCCCGTTTGTGACGGGGTCTTCTTAGGAGTGTTGATGGTAGTCCACTTGGCTTGTTCAGCTATGGACTTGAGTCTTTTTAACCTATCCTCGTCCATCTTCTGGGCGAGTTAATAAATCTGCAAGATAGTTAGTGTAACCCGGAATATATTTAACATCATATTGATAAATCTCAAGGTATAAAACAATTCTTATTCTCCTAATATTTTCTTCAGGATTGTTTATAGTTATTTTTTTCAGAAATTGTGCTACAGCTTTGTTATCGGTTTCAATCATAAAACTTCGATTTAACAAGTAAATTTTCAAGCTTTTTATAGCTAATTTGATGGCTAATAACTCTTTGTCATAAGCAGAATATTTTTGTTGTGGTTTTGTAAATTTGCCAGAAGTATAAGCTACTATTTGCTTTTGTTTTGCTATTAAGACTCCTGCCCAAAATTGCTCAGAAGCATATGTTTGAAGAGTTACTAATTCTTCATCTTTTGGAAAATATAATATAAGCTGATTTGTGATTAGTTGTTTAATTTGCTCAATTTCTTTTTCTTCTGTGGAAGATAGTTGAATACTTATTTTGTCTGTATTCCATTTTCTATGTTGTTCACAATTTTCTATTTTATACTTGATTGTTCCACTGTTAGTTTATCTTGTAGGTTTTGGACTAGTTGGGACAAGTGAGGAATGAACTTTCTTCCGTAATTTAATAATCCTAAAAAACTCTGTAGTTGCTTTCGAGTTTTAAAGGTTTTAGGAAATTCTTTTATCTTTGAGTATATATGCTGTTGTAATTCTATCTGTCCTTCTTTTATATATTTTCCAAGAAATTCGACTTCTGTTTTAAATAGAGATATCTTTTTTGGACTTAAAATGATCCCATTATAAGTAGTAATTTTGAGACTTGTAATAAATGTTATTTATGTTCTTCTAGAGTAGGTGAAAAGATTAAAATATCATCTACATAAACTACTACAAAAGGTAGATGTCCAAATATAAAATTCATCCATTTTTAAAATATTTGAGGAGCATTTTTTAAATCAAAAGGTATTACTAACCATTCGTAATGTCCTTAAGGGCAAATGAATGCTGTTAATTATATAGATTCTGTATTGGCTAGTTTTATCTGCCAGAAACCAGATTTAGCATCAAATTTACTATAGTATTTCGATCCTTGTATTTGTTTTATTAGTTGTTCAGCATAAGGTATGAAATAACCATCAAATTTTGTACAACTATTTAATTTTCTATAATTTATAACCATTCTTGCTTTTCCTCTTTTTTGTTCTGCATGGTTTCTTACCATGAATGCAGGAGAAGAATGTGGATTGGTGCTTGGTTGTATTAATTTGAGGTCTAATAATTCTTTAATTTGTTCAGAGAATTCTTTTTTGTCTAAAGGAGATACCATTATACTATTTACTCTGATTTTAGTATCTCTATATTGATCTAGAATAGTTAAAGACAATATCGTGGTGCTTTGTCAAAATGTAACAAAGGATCATTAGAATATAAAGATTTTAGAAGACTATGTATAATAGTTTCCGTATCGGATATTGTTGAAATGGGATACGTGTAAAACGTATTAGAATCATTGGGATTAGGAGCCACCTCACCACGCTGGGCTGTGTGGGCTAAAGGGATTGGAAAATGTACACGAGGAATAGGATGATTGTCAAAGGTAAAATAATGTGTGTTAAACGGAGCATAGTGTCGAAGATTATTCATACCAACGAGAAAATCGATGTCAAAATCGATTGGTAATAAGGCGAATTCAAAGTGGTAATGATGAAATTGGTTATGAATATCGGGGAAAGATACTAATAGTTTTGTTTTATGGGTGACTAAAACAGGTCGACCCATGAAATCATGTAGTTTAGCATTTTTCGCTAATGGTATCCAAAATTGTTGTGGGATAAATGATTTTTAAATAAGGCTAGTTTCAGCGCCAGAATCTAAAAGAGTATGAATAGTAAACCTTTGATGGTCATCCGAGAGTGTTATAGTCATAGGGAGATAAATATGTAATTGAGACTTGGTTTCAAGGTCCAACATTTGAAAGTCCAAAGGAACTAGTTGGTAATCGTATAATATTTTGCTCTTGAACCTGTTTTTGTTGATCTAAGATTTTTTGAGTTCTCCCTTCTAAAGGAGTATGTTCTAGATTATCAATAATAGAAGTACTTGGTCTGCTAGACTCTAGATTTAGAGTAGTATTCCGGAAGTTAGTAGAACTTAAACGTCTTGGAATAGTTGGCTGTAGAAATGTTGTAGAAATAGTATTTCCTGAAGCAATAAAAGTTTCTATGGGAAGTTGTGGTTTTGGTTTTAATGTTTTCAAAAAAACTTGCATTTCATTGTCCAATTTCAGATGTTTGATATTGACTACTTTTGGGTGGATAATTTTTCCATTCCAAACTTCATATAGTCTAATAAACTGAGAAGGTGTAACTGATATAAATGTAGAAGTTTCATTTAGAGCTACACAATGTTCCCATTGGATTCCCAAAACTTTTGATCCAGGAAGCATTTCTATTCCCTTTAAATTTATAGATAGTGTACATGTCTTTTCTATATTGATGTCATTTAAGCTGATACAAAAAACTGGATGTATATTTACACCGAATATTCTGTTGGCTAGATTTGATTTTGCTCCTCCTAATATACTATTGAGAGGATTGTTAATAATTCTTTCATCACAACATATTATCATTACTGGTGTATCTATTCCAGATCTGAATAAACCAGTTATCTTTATTTGTATTAATCCAATATGTAAATATTTCTTTCTAGGATATTTGAGTTTTAATTTTTCAATTTGAGCAAGATTTAATATTTTTATAGAAGTGAAATCTTCATCTCCTTTTAATTCGATATTTCCTTGCATACGTTCAAATATATATGTATTTTTGTTAGACCATATAGATTTAAATCTAGATTGAGGATTATATACTCCATTTGGTTTTGCCTGAGGTATTGAAAGTTTTTAATCTTTCAATATCTTCCTTTGTGATTTCATATTGCTCACCTTGGCTATTTTCTATACTTGTATTATGAGTTTCAAGAGGTTCTATTTCTGACAGTGTATTCATGTATACTCTGTATTCGTACATAGGTTCTTTAGAAGTTTGTCCAGGAGTTATTTCTGGGCTTAATGGAGGAGAAGTTGAAAATAAAGGATCTTGTTCAACTTTAACCATTGGTAAAGCTTCATATCTATGTATGATTAAAATTCCAATAGGAGTTCCTAACGGAATTAGATATGGATGATTTTCTAAGCTTGTGCTTTTCATTGTTATACAAGTATTCTGATCTGTCATGGATTCTACTAATCCATAGGTTATGAAGATATTTCTTATAGTATGATATTTTAAATTTTGGATCTCCCAGTAATATCCGTAGGGTATTCTTATGATTAAGTCTAAGTAGATTTCAGTAGTTTGATATCTCTGTAGACTATAATTTTTGTTTGCATAAAGTATATGACCTGGAAATTTTAAAATTTCTCTTTTAGGTAATATCACGGTTTTAGATAACGGTATAATTTGTACAGAATGATATGTTTTGTTTATTGTCATCATATTTATGTTTAAATCTTTTGTTTCAGAAGAAGAAGGAGAGCTTTCGTCATATACAGATTCTACTTCATATATAGTAGACGTTTCACTATGTATTTCTTCATTTGTTCTTAAATGTATATCATAGGATTTTAAATCTTGTAGCCATACTGTCTTTATATTGACAGTACATTCGTAGGAATAATGTCCTTCTTTTCCACATTTAAAACATTTACAATTCTTTTTTGGATGTATTTGTTGCTTTTAATAAACTTTCGTTTTTTATATCTTTTAGACTTTCTATATTTTTCTTTGTATTCTGATTTCCATTTTTTCTTAGAAACCTTGTATCTCTCTCTTATATTTAGGTTTATAATTTGTATAATCTTTTTTATACTTGTGTTTCTTAGAATATTTCTTATGCCTTTTCTTATAAGGAAAGTAAGGTTTATTGTATCCGTAAGTTGGGGAACATCCAAATTGGAGGTTGATGTCTGGGTTGTATTTTGGACAACAAGAAGTTGTTATATCCGATTTATGTAAGTATTTTGTTAAATGATTATTTGCCTTTTGTAATTGGCAAGTCTTTTTTATTATTTCCATACAAGCCTTTTTTAAGGCACCTGTGTTATGTGGAATACCACATGCTCTAAGGTTATTATATTTTTTCTCAATCATAGCGTCCCAAGGTAGTGGTAGTTTAGAAAAGAAAGTCGTTGTCCAAAATTCTTTCTTTTCTAAAGAATTTAGTTTGAATATGTAGCTTATATATTGATTTGCAAATTCCTTAAGATAGCATATATTGCATAGTTTCATTTTTAATAATAAAATTTCATCAATTCCTTCTGCTGATATGTCTTCTCTAGTTAAGTCTGCATATAAAAATTTGCAAATACTATGTAAAGCCATTTTTCTAGATGGATGACTGTTTAGAGCTAATATTTCATTAGGGCATAATTTTTCATATTGTGTTAACCATCTTAGGGCTATTCCTTGTCAATAACCACAGGCAAGTAGTACGAAATCTTTATGTGGTATTGTTTCTGGTATTAATGTATTTGTTCCCACCATTAATTGTTCCCAATTTACTATATAATCTCTTAGTTCGTTTGTTGGTATATGATCTATATTAAATATTACATTTTCTGTTGTTCTATGATGTCTATTGCTTTGTCTATATATATAAGAATCAACATAATTTTCTGCAGTATCTCTATGATATATATTATCACCAGTACCTTCCGGTTGTTGCGGAGGAGGTTGAGGATGTCTGGGATGATGTATTATAGAAGATTCTCCTTGTTCCATATGAACATATAAATTTTCCTCGGTCGAGGACTCCTCGTCAGAGGGTATCTGTAGTGTATGAGATTCCTCGTTAGAGGATATATATATGTATATGTTTCCTCTTTAGAGGATATAGACAACGTATCATCAAAAGAACTTTCGACAGAAACAAAGCTATCATCATAAAAGGATTTTTCAGAAGATTTTTCATTAGAAAAGTATTTTATGGAAGCAGAATGTTTTTCATAAAATTCAAAAAGTTCTTTAGAGTCTATTTTTCCATTTAATTCGTTTGTTTGCAAAAACTTGTACTGCAAATATTTTTGGTAATCAATTTCCTTCGGATCAATGTTTTTCAAAGATTTTGAAGAAGTTTTTATCATACGGACAGATCCAAATCTTTCTTTAGAAGTAAAAGTTGGAAAACTTAAAAATGTTTGCAGAGTAGAAAGTTTTTGAGAAACAAGGTATAATTGATCACTTAAATAATTTAACATACTGTTTTGTTGTTCAGTAGTACCATTGCAGGGAAGATGTATACTATGCTCATGAGAATTCAAATTGAAAGGACATTAATAACTTTCAGGTAGAACTAAAGATCTAGACATGCTTAAGTTTTTATAAGCTAGACACATTATTTTCTTCCTTTCTTTGGTTAGCTAGATATCAGTATCGCTTTGACCCTCTTCTCTCCGGCCTTGTAACCTCTAAGAGTGGCTTTCATCTTAGAGTTAGACTGCACCGACCTATTTGTCCGCAGACATAGTCCACCACGGGCCGATTACTTAGCTTCAGAGAGGGAGAGCACAGCCATGATTCGTTTCCTACCTCATGGCGAAGATACTAACATCTAGTTTAACTTAAAGAAATTAAGAAAATAACATGTCTAATTAGTTTAGCCAGACATGGCTAAGGGAAAAGTACTTACAAAAAAAGAAGAACGCTGCACAAGGCTCTGATACTAGTTGCAGGAGAGCGACTGCTTCAGCTCAAAGCTCCGAAATATTCACAACTTATTCACGAAGGATTCACAAGGAAAGATTTAAAAGAAGGATTAAAAAATGAAGTTCGGGAAAGCTCTCTGCCCTCTCCCTTCATCCGAAGTCTTTATTTATAGCAAAAGGGGTACCTGACCACAAACGTCAGAAAGGATGGCCCGCGATAATGGCTCTTTCCACAAAGCTCTATCTCTAGGGCAGTCCCACTAGCAGAGTAAATTCATAGAAGAAAGACTTTGAGAAGAAGAGTGGAAATATCTAAGCCGAACGAAGCCTACTTTACGAACGTTAATGACGGAATGAGAGTTGGTGAAACTGACAAATCTTAGTCGTCATTATTATTGTAACTGGTCACTAAAAGTTCACTTTTGTGACGGAATGATACATACACTCAATCACCGCTGACGGGTTTGCAATAATCATTCATCAATTGGCCATGCCATGGCGGGGTGTTCGAAGGAAACGACCGTAATCAGGTTCTGAATGGATCTTCCAATTGGGTGAATGACGGGTCCGGGTAGCTCGCCCTACCATAGAAAGACAAAGCAGCAGCGCTCGACCATGTTAAAGAACAAAAAGGCTTCCCCTACCGTAGTTTGCTAAATAGGAAGAGTTCCGGTCCAAATTATCTTCTCTTATGGTCTGCATTTTGATGGGATATTGTGGGATGACGAAATGAAGAAGCACTTTCGAAAGAAGACTGATATCGGAGAATCGGCAGTAGATATTGGAGAATAGGCAGTCTTTGTCTATGAATAGGGTGGTATTCCCGGTACTCTCCATTAGATGTACCCAGTCCTAGTAGTCTGCCCTGTCTAACAAGCCTGAACCAAAAAGTACAACTGTCACAATACTAAAAAAAGTCAGACCCAAAATCTAGAGGACAGACCGTGGGTGCCCTTCTGTTTATTTTTGTCAAGTAAATTCTTTTTCGACCCAATTACTTCACTTCCAATTCCGGAGCTGGATGTTGTGATCAATTCATTTTCTTCAGAGGCAAATCCACCCCTTATGGCTTCCTCAGATAACGTCGAGACAACCTTTCACTTTCTTGGTTTCGATGAGGGTCTTCCCTTATCAGTTTGACGTCCCAAGACTGATGGTAATATCAGCTCCTGGAATGAGACGACAAAGAAAAAGAATCTCCCTCGGTTCTGGGTTTCGGTCTTTGACTTCAACTGACGCGACGAAGGGCTAAATCGACAGGTGCTTTCGAAACCACAGGTCTCCATCTCCCCTATTTTCTTTTCCGTTTCATATAGTCATTCTCTTCCAATTCGTTCATCCTACCTTCGAACTCAGGAACAAGCAAGCCGTAAATCAACTTATCTAAACTTCTCCATTTGACTTGTCACGGGGCACAGGCAGAAGCCGCAAAAGGCCGTCTATAGACGGATCCCCTGACATCCCTTCTGTCCTATGATGATTCGGATGTGACGGAAAGAGGCGGGCGAAGGATATTCATGAGATTTCAAAAAGAGGATCGCTATTTCCCACGACGTCGATGGCCTGCGCCGGAAATATCGAGTGATATCTTGATATCGGCTACCTCTCCCACTGTCGATGTAGAGCCAGTAAACGTCACTTTGCTTTTTTGTTGAGCTCCTACTGAAGCTGCTAGAGCTAGAGCTAGAGCTTGACCTTCCCTTGCTTGCCCTTTGAGTTTTCAGAGTCGACGGTGCGCTTCCCTTCGTCGAGCCAACGTCGACGCTTTATCTGTAAACTGTGATTTCTCAGCTTTGACGACCGTCGCTTCAATGCTACCTGAGCAAACTAGTTCCACCAATGTACAGAGCTCCATTCATTTTCGACGCGACGAAGAAAAGAGAATTTTTTTGTATGACTCGATTGGAAGAAACATGCCGAGAAAAGATCTTTATCTGGAAAATGACGAAAAGAGGAAGATGAATAATGAATTTTTTTCTCTTTCTCAGTCAGAAGTTGGAGTTTCCTTTGATGACGGAGTCAATGGCCCTAAAATGAAGGGAACAAGGATTGTACAATGTCAATAAGCCCACAGAGTTTAGTTCGTTGCTTTCATCCATTTCTGAAGCCATGAAACATCAGAGTGACTGAGGGGAGGTCCCGGGCCGACGGGGTTGGTTTTCGCTTTCCATGCTCTACCGAATGCCTATGGAACGTCACGTAACGTCGATTTCCTTTTATGTCAAGTGAAAAGCTATTTCTGGCATGGACCTGGTGGACAGGAAAGGGGAGGGGTCTGCCCTGCAAAAGTCAGCAAATAGGCTGACGGAATGAGCCTCCGGGAACTTCAATCGTCGACAGAATTCATCTCGTAACGGCCCATCGCTCGAGGGAAGACGAGTCGACGCCTATATCCGTGAGCTCGGGTCTCTCACTCATCGCTCATCTTGCCATCTATAATACGACGATTTCGATGACCTTGCAAACTCGGGAAAACCTGTCTCGCCCAAATCTGAAGAAAGATCTTTTTCAACCTTCAGCTCTCCCCCCACCGAGTGAATCAAACCTGTCAATATCGGTTGATACAGCTCCAACTTCGGACTCATTCTCTCCGAGCTCAGCATCGACGAACTAGGGAAACTGATGTCTTGACTCGGAGTACTGATAGACTGGCCTCGCTTTCCAACAACTCCAGCTGCGGAAGAAGCAAACGAACCAGTCTTCTCATTTAGCAATCAATAATAGATCCCCGAGATTTTCTCACTAACTCGAACGGGAAAGCAGATACGTTCCTTTGGGGATAAAAGTATAACGTTGGCTAGACATATACATTTGTTCGGAGATGCCCTACTCATGTCGGCCTGGAATGTCTCTCCGAACAGGGAAATGGAGAATGGGATGAAAGCTGAACTTCACTCGCTACTTCCACCGACGACGAACGAAACAACCTGGGATTTTGAGATTTATTGCTTCACAGAGGAAGAGATTCAACCCGTCAAAGAATGAAAAAGCCCGTCAAACACGAGTCCTTCTTCCAAGGAATCACGAGTCTTGGAGTACTGAAACAACTAAACAAAGGAAAGGAAAAGAGATTTGTCAAGCTTCGGCAAATGTTACTGTTGCTGTTGTGTACTTCCGATGACTTATCATTTAAAGACTCCGAGTCCCCATCATATAAAAAACTATCGACATATACATACCCCCGTCATATAAAATCTCAGGAGAGTGAGCCACTAGTTACTAACGTCTCACTTATTCCTTGGGGAAAATGCCATCCAATGAAGCGTCAGCTACCAACCGACAACAATATTTTCTTTCCATACATCTGAGGTAGCCACGACGAACGATATCTTCACGGTAACATCGAAAGCACCTCAGTCGTGCTTCTTGCCAAGAAGCACTCCCTACAACTCGTCGACGAAAAAGGAACTCATCGACTGGCATCACAGCGCCATCAGACTCGACAAAAAGGCGTGAGACGAAGGAAAGAGACCGAACGTCATGGACATACCCCCTCACACACTGTTCTGGTTTTTACCTGACGGTCAAAGCAGGGAAGCATAGGCAATCTACAGGAGAGGGATGGTGACATGCGTCATATCGACGAAATAGGCGCTATGACGTAACCAATGAACTCATGCTGGATGGCAGATTTACCTTCCTAAAACAAGACTTTTTGGAAAAGCATGTATCCCCCCCCCAAAAGAAAAAAATGAAGGAAAAAAGCGATGGCGCACATACTTTGCGGAGAGGAGATATGCAACACAAACAGCACGAGAACAGCCGTACATGGAGATGGGCAATTGAGACAAGGGAGCTTAGGGCTTTCCATCTATGAGTGGATAAGCAGCACAAAGACACAACTGACGAAGAGAGAAATCACAATTTCGAGTATCTCAGATCATGCAGCTATATCGATAGTACAGTCGATCATACAAAGAGATGCTTTTACAGACACCTTGTCACTACATGAAAGAGACGCCATATCAACTTTACGTGCACAAACAAAACACACTACAAACAAAGACACGTCGGCATAGGAGTCTATCTCCAGTAAGAATAGGAGTAGATCTCCACCAAACAAAGACAAAGAAAGCCATGCATTAAAACACACTACTTTGCGTCAACGTTCCCCTTTTCAATGTCATTCTCCTGGTCCACCGAGGATGGCAGCATGCACGATGAGTGTCTATCGTTCTTCCAACAGGCCCCTCTTCCTCTCTTCGATATCTCGAATTTGCTCCCGAGAGAAAGCGCATATGACCGTCTTATGAAATCGGGTCTGTAGGGGGCATATGCTCCAAAAAATGATCGACGCCTTTGCTCGACGTTCAAGCTTTCTATTTTCTATTTGCTAGATTGATTGTGCAATTCTCGAAAGTCTGTGCGCGAGATCCATGGTTCTTGCTGACTTCTGACGTTCGGCTCCTTCCCTTATTTATAATTTATAGGCATTGGAGGCCCGGAATCCTTCCGTAACATGGATCATTACAAACCGATAATGTACAGAACCAATCCACACCGATTGAAGTGCGCTGAAGCCATACTATAGTGACATACAAAAGATCCACCCCCCACGAATAGTCCATTGTTTTTCGCCATGCGGCTGGAAATCGATCACTCCCTCATCGAAGAGGAGGCAATAAGAGGGCGCATCTGTCAGAGAGTACTCCACCACGACAAAGCACGCTCAGTCAATCATCAATCTCCAGCCCAAAGATGACTAGTACAAAACCCATTTGTCGATCCACTGGCTTCGTCGTACCCTGCCTACTCGTCTTTCACTGGCCCTCCCCAATCTATTCCCACCGACTGCCCTCCCCTCGGCCAATCGTCACTTGACAGCTCCGTCCATCGCATCAAGCTAGGCAATCAAACCCTATTTATTGATTGATCTAATCAGACGCTTGCTTTTTCCCAGTCCAGTACAGCACGGGATTGTCACAGCAAGCAGCAATATCCCCCTTTGCAGCTCGCTCTGTCAGTCCACTAGAAAGACACCGTCTACTTTAACGAAAGATGAGAAGACGTCCGAACAACGAGTGAAACAAGAAAAGCAGGCGTGCTCTCTCTTATTATACCATCTCCCACTTGTAGCGCACTTGCTGATGTGCTTAAGTTAGATCAGCCTTACCACTACGACGGCCACAAAAAAGTCCCTCTTTTTTTTCGACAATAATGAACGACCGTAATGACACATGACGCATACATAGCCCGTTCAATGGAAGTCATTCTCTGGACGAGGTCAGCCTATGCTTGTTGCATCAGCTTGCCTCGGGATGTTCTGGGATTATCGTAGCCGCAACGTCGTTACTTGCTTTCTTCATTTTTCAGCACCGGTGATAATGTCGGAGAAGGGTGAAACGAAGTGATGCGAGGGAATCCTTTCATTTGACTCGTCATATTCTCCGGAGTCATAGTCACATCAGACTTTCTAATCTACCTACGGTAGAAAGAGACGGGGAAGGGTGGAGAATGCAGAATAAATAGGAAACTAGTGGCGGAGGTGGTACCAATGCAAAATCTCCCTTCCTTCCATTCTGTGGGGTTTTTCCCTCTCCCCCTCATGAGGAGTTAGGGGGGAGAGTCCCAAACGGATCTGTGGTTCCATCTAGACAACAAGCAAACGGTAATAATGAATATTTAGCTATGCTATGTGCCCGACCGAGTCATGAATGGAAAGTCATAGGGACACATGGGTCAATGTCTTTTGCCTTGGTACAGATAGCTACTGAGTGGAGTGCAGATAGCTACTGAGTGATGTCCTCCCGGACGAGTGAAAGCTACTATCAAATGGGAAGGCATTATCTCGTAATAACGGGGATTCCTTCGGTCGTCAAGGGGAATACATCTCTGGCTTTCTTTGTGAAAGTAAAGGAGGGCCTCGTCGAAGGTATCGACAATCAAAGTGATGGGAAGAGTCATCTCTTCTGAGCTAGATTCTTCAGTTACTAGAGGATCCCGTATGGTACGTTATGGCGGAGTTGATTCTCTACGGCTTGTTTTGGTCGGAAGTTTGTTATGCAGGAGGGGAGGAAGGAAGCCCTAACCAAAAAGGTTAATCCAATTCGACTTTCTTTCCCAATGCGGTCGAAGTAGTTCTTCAATTGTAGGAGGAGGTCTGAACGCTTTACATACCTGGAGGCTTGGGAGAGCTTCACGATGGATTGTCTCCTAGAGTCATCTTTCATCGAGATTGAGGATATTGGCTCTATGTCTCTATCGACTCTACAGCTCTATGACGTCTATAGTTCTACCATTGCCGGAATTGAGGAAGAACATTCCCACTTCCCCATATCGACAAAGTCAAAGCCCAAAGAGACCACGGAGTTCATTCGGACAAAGATGACTTTAGTTGTCCCGGCATAAAAAAAAAAAGAGCCACGACGCCCTATATAGAACAACGACTAGAGCCGACGTCGAGATGGATTGGCGACAACTAAAGGGCGATTTTGTTTGGGACTCTCCCCCCTAAAAAAGAGGGACTTTTTCGTGGCCGTCGTAGTGGTAAGGCTGATCTGACTTAAGCGCATCAACAAGTGCGCTAAAAGTGGGAGATGGTATAATAAGAGAGAGCACGCCTGCTTTTCTTGTTTCACTCGTCGTTCGGACGTCTTCTCATCTTTCGTTAAAGTAGACGGTGTCTTTCTAGTGGACTCACCGCGAACGTCAAAGAAGAAGTATCCATTATCCAATCGAGTCTATCTCTAGTGATCATTTCGTTCTCCATAGTCTCTGCATGCAGTCTTTGACGTTGCATGTGGAAAGTTGTCAGACCCGAGTACATACCCCACCAATGTATTCTGCCATTTCTATACATTTTCCTCTATCTCTGAGTAGAGTATCCTAGCAACCATCACCTTCTTTCCCCTTCTCTGGCTGAATAAACTCGGGATGGCACTTTTAATCAAGTGAGAGAAACCTGAAAGATATTTACAATCAAACTGAACTACAATTCTGACAAACACTACATCTAGGCCTACCCTTTTCTGGGGTGCTGTACTACAATTTATATTGTGTCTGATGGAAACTGGCTTTGTCGATTGGGAAGTCTTCATTTTTCTTTGGGATTTTAGTTCTGTCTAGCGATTCCTATAAAGAAATATGTTCTACGTCCCCTTTCTGTATTGGTCCTACTTGGTATATCGATCTAAATTGGATTGGATCAATTGCTTTGTCGAAACTCTTACTGTCGCTTGCTTCATCTCGCTTCTCTCGTATGGCATTCTTTCTTTAGTAACGACGTTGTAGTAACATGGCTTTTCCTCTATCTCTGAGTAGAGTATCCTAGCAACCATCACCTTCTTTCCCCTTCTTTGGCTGAATAAACTCGGGATGGCACTTTTAATCAAGTGAGAGAAACCTGAAAGATATTTACAGTCAAACTGAACTACAATTCTGACAAACACTACATCTAGGCCTATCCTTTTCTGGGGTGCTGTACTACAATTTATATTGTGTCTGATGGAAACTGGCTTTATCGATTGGGAAGTCTTCATTTTTCTTTGGGATTTTAGTTCTGTCTAGCGATTCCTATAAAGAAATATGTTCTACGTCCCCTTTCTGTATTGGTCCTACTTGGTATATCGATCTAAATTGGATTGGATCAATTGCTTTGTCGAAACTCTTACTGTCGCTTGCTTCATCTCGCTTCTCTCGTATGGCATTCTTTCTTTAGTAACGACGTTGTAGTAACATGGCTTGTTCAAACTGTCCAGCATAGAGATAAAGATTTGAATATGGTGCAATGAACAATGAAAAACAATGAAATCAACGGATCCCATTTCCGTGCCTTACCTGTGAAATGCATTCTTTCGTCGATCGCTGATACGAGATGGCAGGAAACTGTTTTCAATTCTTGGTATCCCCTTTATGCCCAATCATTCCGGATAACGCTTGCATCATTTGTCTTACCACGGCTGCTAGCAGAGAGTTAGCCGATACTTATTTCTCAGATACCGTCATTACTTCTTCTCCGAGAAAAGAATTTCATGACCCGTGGGCCTTCTACCTCCATGCGGCATTGCTCCATCAGGTTTTCGCCCATTGCGGAAAATTCCCTACTGCTACCTCTCGTAGGAGTTCTGGTCGTGTCTCAGTCTAAGTGTGGCTGATCATCCTCTCGGACCAGCTACTGATCATTACTGTCGGTAAGCTATTGCCGAACCAATGGTAACCTCAGACGCAAGTCCCTCCTCGGGTGGATTCTTCCTTTTGCTCCTCAACCTGCAAAAGGGGTCTCCGCAATTGTTTCCAGTTGTTGTTCCCCTCTGGACGGGCAGGTTCTTAGACGTTACTCACCCGTCTGCCACTGGAAACACCGCTTCCCGTCCAACTTGCATGTTTCCAACATGCCTTCTGCGTTCATCCTAAGCCAGGATCGAACGGTATTTTTAGTGTCTTTTCGTGTGATCCAATTCATGCAAAGAGATAGCATGAAATCGGAGCCGGATTAGGAAATCAAGTCCAGAAAAGAGTTCAAGAGAGTAAAGCTACTCTCTTGAAAAATCCATCTAGCCAATCCATCTCGATGTCGGCTCTAGTCGTTGTTCTATAAAGGGCGTCTGCTTCGACCGCATTGGGAAAGGTATCGACGTCGGCTCTGATACCAACTGCAGGAGAGCGTCTGCTTCAGCTCAAAGCTCCGAAATATTCACAATTTATTAACAAGGAAAGTCTAACAAGGAAAGATTTCACAAGAGTAAGAAAAAAAGAAGATCGGGAAAGCTCTCTGCCCCCTCCCTTCATCCGAAGTCTTTATTTATAGTCAAGCCTTTGAGTACAGTAAGATTCTATTTTGATAAGATAGAATCTTTAAACAGAAAAAGTGCTACAGGAAAAAGGCGGAATAATTGCTAAAGACTAAAAGTGCTACAGGAAAAAGGTGGAGTGATTGCTAAAAAATAAAACTTTTGGTACAATTATTAAGGATGTTGTCGCTAGGCTGAGATAAGATAGCATCTTTTAGTGCGGAGTGAGCTGACTGGCATGTGCTGCTGAGGATAAAACTTGAGAAGATGGTCCCACCACGCTTAGTCTTGCATAATGTTTTGTAGTGCATATCCATCAAAAGCTTCGTCTTCTCTGATCGCATCCGGATCATGATTATCTTCTAGAAGGTTGTCGTCTCCGCCAAGGTCTTCGTCTTCCATGCCTTCTAGATCTTCATAGAACTCCTCCTTAGCTTTGGAGCTGATTTTTCCTAGCTGCAAAGAGGATAAGAAAGCGAGAACTCTTGGAATTTTTACTTCAGATGCTTCAAAGGCGCTGATATAATCATAAAAGAGAATATTATTCTCTATTTTGATTGTATGAGCTTCTGAGATTGCCTTTGTGTATGCTTCATTAAAAAATTCCTTGGCTGCTTTCTTGGTTTCTTCTTCAAGATCAAGAACAGGTAGACTTTCACATGTTGGAGAAGGAGCATAGTTGTAATTGTGTAGCTCCCAAAGTTGAATGGACGGGAAGACTTTCAGATACTTCCTTTCTTCCTAAGTACTCCATATGCGAAAAAAGAAAGTAGTTTGATACCTGGTGGTGTAAGTCTTGATTCCTTTCAGACAGATAGGTGGTAGAAAATCCTGAAACTCTTCTGGGTGAGAGGAATTTACAAAGAGTTCATGAACAAGACCTAGCTAGATGGCCTTGTAACATTTTGATATTTCTTGAAAGCCAGAAATAATTCTTGGAGAATTATTTTTATTGAGAACAAGTTCATGCGGTTGCAACACAGCAATGATATCTGTGGCCTCCAACTTGCTGAAGAATTCCCTTAGCTGGGAGTCAGGAATCATGTTTTGTTGATTAAGGCCTATCATTTTATGGACTGTAATCTCGACCTCCAACTGTCTAGACTTTTCTGTCTGTATTTTGCAGAGCTCTAAAAGTTTATAGAATTCAGGCAATGGGTGGTATACCTGATCAGAAATTTCCATGTCTTGAATTATGTCCCTTAAATATTGTTGATCTCGGGATGATCCTTGGAACCAGGTTCCTTTCCTCTGCTCTAAGTCTGAACTTTGAGCAGCAAGTGTATAGATACACAGATCAGAGACTGCTTTTGTAATGTTCTGCTTCTTTGTCTTGTCTTGGGTGTAGTGGTTATACATAGAGAGTATCATTTGCTCGATCTGTGATAACCAATATTTGGAAGAGTGGAAATCATTTGATTGAATGGCACGATAGCACCCATTCAACCGCTCATATATATGAGGATTAGAGTTTTTGAGATCAGTGTTATACCAATCTCGAACAACTGCTGCTGCTGTGGGTTTTTTGTATGACTCGATTGGAAGAAACATGCCGAGAAAAGATCTTTATCTGGAAAATGACGAAAAGAGGAAGATGAATAATGAATTTTTTTCTCTTTCTCAGTCAGAAGTTGGAGTTTCCTTTGATGACGGAGTCAATGGCCCTAAAATGAAGGGAACAAGGATTGTACAATGTCAATAAGCCCACAAAGTTTAGTTCGTTGCTTTCATCCATTTCTGAAGCCATGAAACATCAGAGTGACTGAGGGGAGGTCCCGGGCCGACGGGGTTGGTTTTCGCTTTCCATGCTCTACCGAATGCCTATGGAACGTCACGTAACGTCGATTTCCTTTTATGTCAAGTGAAAAGCTATTTCTGGCATGGACCTGGCGGACAGGAAAGGGGAGGGGTCTGCCCTGCAAAAGTCAGCAAATAGGCTGACGGAATGAGCCTCCGGGAACTTCAATCGTCGACAGAATTCATCTCGTAACGGCCCATCGCTCGAGGGAAGACGAGTCGACGCCTATATCCGTGAGCTCGGGTCTCTCACTCATCGCTCATCTTGCCATCTATAATACGACGATTTCGATGACCTTGCAAACTCGGGAAAACCTGTCTCGCCCAAATCTGAAGAAAGATCTTTTTCAACCTTCAGCTCTCCCCCCACCGAGTGAATCAAACCTGTCAATATCGGTTGATACAGCTCCAACTTCGGACTCATTCTCTCCGAGCTCAGCATCGACGAACTAGGGAAACTGATGTCTTGACTCGGAGTACTGATAGACTGGCCTCGCTTTCCAACAACTCCAGCTGCGGAAGAAGCAAACGAACCAGTCTTCTCATTTAGCAATCAATAATAGATCCCCGAGATTTTCTCACTAACTCGAACGGGAAAGCAGATACGTTCCTTTGGGGATAAAAGTATAACGTTGGCTAGACATATACATTTGTTCGGAGATGCCCTACTCATGTCGGCCTGGAATGTCTCTCCGAACAGGGAAATGGAGAATGGGATGAAAGCTGAACTTCACTCGCTACTTCCACCGACGACGAACGAAACAACCTGGGATTTTGAGATTTATTGCTTCACAGAGGAAGAGATTCAACCCGTCAAAGAATGAAAAAGCCCGTCAAACACGAGTCCTTCTTCCAAGGAATCACGAGTCTTGGAGTACTGAAACAACTAAACAAAGGAAAGGAAAAGAGATTTGTCAAGCTTCGGCAAATGTTACTGTTGCTGTTGTGTACTTCCGATGACTTATCATTTAAAGACTCCGAGTCCCCATCATATAAAAAACTATCGACATATACATACCCCCGTCATATAAAATCTCAGGAGAGTGAGCCACTAGTTACTAACGTCTCACTTATTCCTTGGGGAAAATGCCATCCAATGAAGCGTCAGCTACCAACCGACAACAATATTTTCTTTCCATACATCTGAGGTAGCCACGACGAACGATATCTTCACGGTAACATCGAAAGCACCTCAGTCGTGCTTCTTGCCAAGAAGCACTCCCTACAACTCGTCGACGAAAAAGGAACTCATCGACTGGCATCACAGCGCCATCAGACTCGACAAAAAGGCGTGAGACGAAGGAAAGAGACCGAACGTCATGGACATACCCCCTCACACACTGTTCTGGTTTTTACCTGACGGTCAAAGCAGGGAACCATAGGCAATCTACAGGAGAGGGATGGTGACATGCGTCATATCGACGAAATAGGCGCTATGACGTAACCAATGAACTCATGCTGGATGGCAGATTTACCTTCCTAAAACAAGACTTTTTGGAAAAGCATGTATCCCCCCCCCCAAAAGAAAAAAATGAAGGAAAAAGCGATGGCGCACATACTTTGCGGAGAGGAGATATGCAACACAAACAGCACGAGAACAGCCGTACATGGAGATGGGCAATTGAGACAAGGGAGCTTAGGGCTTTCCATCTATGAGTGGATAAGCAGCACAAAGACACAACTGACGAAGAGAGAAATCACAATTTCGAGTATCTCAGATCATGCAGCTATATCGATAGTACAGTCGATCATACAAAGAGATGCTTTTACAGACACCTTGTCACTACATGAAAGAGACGCCATACCAACTTTACGTGCACAAACAAAATACACTACAAACAAAGACACGTCGGCATAGGAGTCTATCTCCAGTAAGAATAGGAGTAGATCTCCACCAAACAAAGACAAAGAAAGCCATGCATTAAAACACACTACTTTGCGTCAACGTTCCCCTTTTCAATGTCATTCTCCTGGTCCACCGAGGATGGCAGCATGCACGATGAGTGTCTATCGTTCTTCCAACAGGCCCCTCTTCCTCTCTTCGATATCTCGAATTTGCTCCCGAGAGAAAGCGCATATGACCGTCTTATGAAATCGGGTCTGTAGGGGGCATATGCTCCAAAAAATGATCGACGCCTTTGCTCGACGTTCAAGCTTTCTATTTTCTATTTGCTAGATTGATTGTGCAATTCTCGAAAGTCTGTGCGCGAGATCCATGGTTCTTGCTGACTTCTGACGTTCGGCTCCTTCCCTTATTTATAATTTATAGGCATTGGAGGCCCGGAATCCTTCCGTAACATGGATCATTACAAACCGATAATGTACAGAACCAATCCACACCGATTGAAGTGCGCTGAAGCCATACTATAGTGACATACAAAAGATCCACCCCCCGCGAATAGTCCATTGTTTTTCGCCATGCGGCTGGAAATCGATCACTCCCTCATCGAAGAGGGGGCAATAAGAGGGCGCATCTGTCAGAGAGTACTCCACCACGACAAAGCACGCTCAGTCAATCATCAATCTCCAGCCCAAAGATGACTAGTACAAAACCCATTTGTCGATCCACTGGCTTCGTCGTACCCTGCCTACTCGTCTTTCACTGGCCCTCCCCAATCTATTCCCACCGACTGCCCTCCCCTCGGCCAATCGTCACTTGACAGCTCCGTCCATCGCATCAAGCTAGGCAATCAAACCCTATTTATTGATTGATCTAATCAGACGCTTGCTTTTTCCCAGTCCAGTACAGCACGGGATTGTCACAGCAAGCAGCAATATCCCCCTTTGCAGCTCGCTCTGTCAGTCCACTAGAAAGACACCGTCTACTTTAACGAAAGATGAGAAGACGTCCGAACAACGAGTGAAACAAGAAAAGCAGGCGTGCTCTCTCTTATTATACCATCTCCCACTTGTAGCGCACTTGCTGATGTGCTTAAGTTAGATCAGCCTTACCACTACGACGGCCACAAAAAAGTCCCTCTTTTTTTTCGACAATAATGAACGACCGTAATGACACATGACGCATACATAGCCCGTTCAATGGAAGTCATTCTCTGGACGAGGTCAGCCTATGCTTGTTGCATCAGGTTGCCTCGGGATGTTCTGGGATTATCGTAGCCGCAACGTCGTTACTTGCTTTCTTCATTTTTCAGCACCGGTGATAATGTCGGAGAAGGGTGAAACGAAGTGATGCGAGGGAATCCTTTCATTTGACTCGTCATATTCTCCGGAGTCATAGTCACATCAGACTTTCTAATCTACCTACGGTAGAAAGAGACGGGGAAGGGTGGAGAATGCAGAATAAATAGGAAACTAGTGGCGGAGGTGGTACCAATGCAAAATCTCCCTTCCTTCCATTCTGTGGGGTTTTTCCCTCTCCCCCTCGTGAGGAGTTAGGGGGGAGAGTCCCAAACGGATCTGTGGTTCCATCTAGACAACAAGCAAACGGTAATAATGAATATTTAGCTATGCTATGTGCCCGACCGAGTCATGAATGGAAAGTCATAGGGACACATGGGTCAATGTCTTTTGCCTTGGTACAGATAGCTACTGAGTGGAGTGCAGATAGCTACTGAGTGATGTCCTCCCGGACGAGTGAAAGCTACTATCAAATGGGAAGGCGTTATCTCGTAATAACGGGGATTCCTTCGGTCGTCAAGGGGAATACATCTCTGGCTTTCTTTGTGAAAGTAAAGGAGGGCCTCGTCGAAGGTATCGACAATCAAAGTGATGGGAAGAGTCATCTCTTCTGAGCTAGATTCTTCAGTTACTAGAGGATCCCGTATGGTACGTTATGGCGGAGTTGATTCTCTACGGCTTGTTTTGGTCGGAAGTTTGTTATGCAGGAGGGGAGGAAGGAAGCCCTAACCAAAAAGGTTAATCCAATTCGACTTTCTTTCCCAATGCGGTCGAAGTAGTTCTTCAATTGTAGGAGGAGGTCCGAACGCTTTACATACCTGGAGGCTTGGGAGAGCTTCACGATGGATTGTCTCCTAGAGTCATCTTTCATCGAGATTGAGGATATTGGCTCTATGTCTCTATCGACTCTACAGCTCTATGACGTCTATAGTTCTACCATTGCCGGAATTGAGGAAGAACATTCCCACTTCCCCATATCGACAAAGTCAAAGCCCAAAGAGACCACGGAGTTCATTCGGACAAAGATGACTTTAGTTGTCCCGGCATAAAAAAAAAAAGAGCCACGACGCCCTATATAGAACAACGACTAGAGCCGACGTCGAGATGGATTGGCGACAACTAAAGGGCGATTTTGTTTGGGACTCTCCCCCCTAAAAAAGAGGGACTTTTTCGTGGCCGTCGTAGTGGTAAGGCTGATCTGACTTAAGCGCATCAACAAGTGCGCTAAAAGTGGGAGATGGTATAATAAGAGAGAGCACGCCTGCTTTTCTTGTTTCACTCGTCGTTCGGACGTCTTCTCATCTTTCGTTAAAGTAGACGGTGTCTTTCTAGTGGACTCACCGCGAACGTCAAAGAAGAAGTATCCATTATCCAATCGAGTCTATCTCTAGTGATCATTTCGTTCTCCATAGTCTCTGCATGCAGTCTTTGACGTTGCATGTGGAAAGTCGTCAGACCCGAGTACATACCCCACCAATGTATTCTGCCATTTCTATACATTTTCCTCTATCTCTGAGTAGAGTATCCTAGCAACCATCACCTTCTTTCCCCTTCTCTGGCTGAATAAACTCGGGATGGCACTTTTAATCAAGTGAGAGAAACCTGAAAGATATTTACAATCAAACTGAACTACAATTCTGACAAACACTACATCTAGGCCTACCCTTTTCTGGGGTGCTGTACTACAATTTATATTGTGTCTGATGGAAACTGGCTTTGTCGATTGGGAAGTCTTCATTTTTCTTTGGGATTTTAGTTCTGTCTAGCGATTCCTATAAAGAAATATGTTCTACGTCCCCTTTCTGTATTGGTCCTACTTGGTATATCGATCTAAATTGGATTGGATCAATTGCTTTGTCGAAACTCTTACTGTCGCTTGCTTCATCTCGCTTCTCTCGTATGGCATTCTTTCTTTAGTAACGACGTTGTAGTAACATGGCTTTTCCTCTATCTCTGAGTAGAGTATCCTAGCAACCATCACCTTCTTTCCCCTTCTTTGGCTGAATAAACTCGGGATGGCACTTTTAATCAAGTGAGAGAAACCTGAAAGATATTTACAGTCAAACTGAACTACAATTCTGACAAACACTACATCTAGGCCTATCCTTTTCTGGGGTGCTGTACTACAATTTATATTGTGTCTGATGGAAACTGGCTTTATCGATTGGGAAGTCTTCATTTTTCTTTGGGATTTTAGTTCTGTCTAGCGATTCCTATAAAGAAATATGTTCTACGTCCCCTTTCTGTATTGGTCCTACTTGGTATATCGATCTAAATTGGATTGGATCAATTGCTTTGTCGAAACTCTTACTGTCGCTTGCTTCATCTCGCTTCTCTCGTATGGCATTCTTTCTTTAGTAACGACGTTGTAGTAACATGGCTTGTTCAAACTGTCCAGCATAGAGATAAAGATTTGAATATGGTGCAATGAACAATGAAAAACAATGAAATCAACGGATCCCATTTCCGTGCCTTACCTGTGAAATGCATTCTTTCGTCGATCGCTGATACGAGATGGCAGGAAACTGTTTTCAATTCTTGGTATCCCCTTTATGCCCAATCATTCCGGATAACGCTTGCATCATTTGTCTTACCACGGCTGCTAGCAGAGAGTTAGCCGATACTTATTCCTCAGATACCGTCATTACTTCTTCTCCGAGAAAAGAATTTCATGACCCGTGGGCCTTCTACCTCCATGCGGCATTGCTCCATCAGGTTTTCGCCCATTGCGGAAAATTCCCTACTGCTACCTCTCGTAGGAGTTCTGGTCGTGTCTCAGTCTAAGTGTGGCTGATCATCCTCTCGGACCAGCTACTGATCATTACTGTCGGTAAGCTATTGCCGAACCAATGGTAACCTCAGACGCAAGTCCCTCCTCGGGTGGATTCTTCCTTTTGCTCCTCAACCTGCAAAAGGGGTCTCCGCAATTGTTTCCAGTTGTTGTTCCCCTCTGGACGGGCAGGTTCTTAGACGTTACTCACCCGTCTGCCACTGGAAACACCGCTTCCCGTCCAACTTGCATGTTTCCAACATGCCTTCTGCGTTCATCCTAAGCCAGGATCGAACGGTATTTTTAGTGTCTTTTCGTGTGATCCAATTCATGCAAAGAGATAGCATGAAATCGGAGCCGGATTAGGAAATCAAGTCCAGAAAAGAGTTCAAGAGAGTAAAGCTACTCTCTTGAAAAATCCATCTAGCCAATCCATCTCGATGTCGGCTCTAGTCGTTGTTCTATAAAGGGCGTCTGCTTCGACCGCATTGGGAAAGGTATCGACGTCGGCTCTGATACCAACTGCAGGAGAGCGTCTGCTTCAGCTCAAAGCTCCGAAATATTCACAATTTATTAACAAGGAAAGTCTAACAAGGAAAGATTTCACAAGAGTAAGAAAAAAAGAAGATCGGGAAAGCTCTCTGCCCCCTCCCTTCATCCGAAGTCTTTATTTATAGTCAAGCCTTTGAGTACAGTAAGATTCTATTTTGATAAGATAGAATCTTTAAACAGAAAAAGTGCTACAGGAAAAAGGCGGAATAATTGCTAAAGACTAAAAGTGCTACAGGAAAAAGGTGGAGTGATTGCTAAAAAATAAAACTTTTGGTACAATTATTAAGGATGTTGTCGCTAGGCTGAGATAAGATAGCATCTTTTAGTGCGGAGTGAGCTGACTGGCATGTGCTGCTGAGGATAAAACTTGAGAAGATGGTCCCACCACGCTTAGTCTTGCATAATGTTTTGTAGTGCATATCCATCAAAAGCTTCGTCTTCTCTGATCGCATCCGGATCATGATTATCTTCTAGAAGGTTGTCGTCTCCGCCAAGGTCTTCGTCTTCCATGCCTTCTAGATCTTCATAGAACTCCTCCTTAGCTTTGGAGCTGATTTTTCCTAGCTGCAAAGAGGATAAGAAAGCGAGAACTCTTGGAATTTTTACTTCAGATGCTTCAAAGGCGCTGATATAATCATAAAAGAGAATATTATTCTCTATTTTGATTGTATGAGCTTCTGAGATTGCCTTTGTGTATGCTTCATTAAAATATTCCTTGGCTGCTTTCTTGGTTTCTTCTTCAAGATCAAGAACAGGTAGACTTTCACATGTTGGAGAAGGAGCATAGTTGTAATTGTGTAGCTCCCAAAGTTGAATGGACGGGAAGACTTTCAGATACTTCCTTTCTTCCTAAGTACTCCATATGCGAAAAAAGAAAGTAGTTTGATACCTGGTGGTGTAAGTCTTGATTCCTTTCAGACAGATAGGTGGTAGAAAATCCTGAAACTCTTCTGGGTGAGAGGAATTTACAAAGAGTTCATGAACAAGACCTAGCTAGATGGCCTTGTAACATTTTGATATTTCTTGAAAGCCAGAAATAATTCTTGGAGAATTATTTTTATTGAGAACAAGTTCATGCGGTTGCAACACAGCAATGATATCTGTGGCCTCCAACTTGCTGAAGAATTCCCTTAGCTGGGAGTCAGGAATCATGTTTTGTTGATTAAGGCCTATCATTTTATGGACTGTAATCTCGACCTCCAACTGTCTAGACTTTTCTGTCTGTATTTTGCAGAGCTCTAAAAGTTTATAGAATTCAGGCAATGGGTGGTATACCTGATCAGAAATTTCCATGTCTTGAATTATGTCCCTTAAATATTGTTGATCTCGGGATGATCCTTGGAACCAGGTTCCTTTCCTCTGCTCTAAGTCTGAACTTTGAGCAGCAAGTGTATAGATACACAGATCAGAGACTGCTTTTGTAATGTTCTGCTTCTTTGTCTTGTCTTGGGTGTAGTGGTTATACATAGAGAGTATCATTTGCTCGATCTGTGATAACCAATATTTGGAAGAGTGGAAATCATTTGATTGAATGGCACGATAGCACCCATTCAACCGCTCATATATATGAGGATTAGAGTTTTTGAGATCAGTGTTATACCAATCTCGAACAACTGCTGCTGCTGTGGGTCTTGTATTTGGTATTGACTGAACTCTTCTTTGTGCAGTAGTGATGTTGCTGTATGAAGGTGTATTACTTTGAAGAGGTAGAACTGTCATCCCCAATGGTGGGAATTGCTTTGCCTCGGTAGAGGTTGTTGTAGTATTATTGCCAGTTTCCTGGGTAGATGTAGAGCCTCCAGTTTCCTGGGTAGATTTGCTGCTTTCTCCTTTTTCAGGAGTTTTCTTCTGACTATTACCTCCCGTTTGTAGCGGGGTCTTCTTGATAGTGTTGATGGTAGTCCTCTTAGCTTGTTCAGCTAAGGTCTTGAGTCTTTTTAGCCTATCCTCATCCATGTTCTGGGCGAGTTAATAAATCTGCAAGATGGTTAGTGTAGCCAGGAATATATTTAACATCATATTGATAAATCTCAAGATATAAACCTATTCTTATTCTCCTAATATTTTCTTCAGGATTGTTTATAGTTCTTTTTTTCAGAAATTGTGCTACAGCTTTGTTATCTGTTTCAATCATAAAACTTCGATTTAATAAGTAAATTTTCAAACTTTTTATAGCTAATTTAATGGCTAATAACTCTTTATCATAAGCAAAATAGCTTTGTTGTGGTTTTGTAAATTTGCCAGAAGTATAAGCTACTATTTCCTTTTGTTTTGCTATTAATACTCCTTTCCAAAATTGCTCAGAAGCATCCGTTTGAAGAGTTACTAATTCTTCATCTTTTGGAAAATATAATATAAGCTGATTTATGATTAGCTGTTTAATTTGCTCAATTTCTTTTTCTTCTGTAGAAGATAATTGAATACTTACTTTGTCTGTATTCGACTTTCTAGGTTGTTCTCCATTTTCTACTTTATACTTTGATTGTTCCACTGTTAGTTTATCTTGTAAGTTTTGGACTAGCTGGGACAAGTGAGGAATGAATTTCCTTCCGTAATTTAGTAATCCTAAAAAGCTATGTAGTTGCTTTAGAGTTTTAAAAGTTTTCGGAAATTCTTTTATCTTTGAGTATATATGCTGTTGTAGTTCTATTTGTCCTTCTTTTATATATTTTCCAAGAAATTCGACTTCTGATTTAAATAGAGATATCTTTTTTGGACTTAAAATGATTCCATTATCAAGTAGTAATTTTGAGACTTGTAATAAATGTTGTTTATGCTATTCTAAAGTAGCTGAAAAAATTAGAATATCATCTACATAGACAACTACAAATTGTAGATGTCCAAATATAGAATTCATCCATTTTTGAAATATTTGTGGAGCATTTTTTAAGCCAAAAGGCATTACTAACCATTCGTAATGTCCTTGAGGGCAACTGAATGCTGTTAATTCTATAGATTCTGTATTGGCTATTTTATTTACCAGAAACCAGATTTAGCATCAAATTTACTATAGTATTTTGATCCTTGTATTTGTTTTATTAATTGTTCGGCAGAGGGTATAAAATAGCCACCAAATTTTGTACAGCTATTTAGCTTTCTATAATTTATGACTATTCTTGCTTTTCCTCTTTTTTGTTCTGCATTATTTCTTACCATAAATGCAGGAGAAGAATGTGGACTGGTGCTTGGTTGTATAAGTTTGAGGTCTAATAATTCTTTGATTTGCTCAGAGAATTCTTTTTTGTCTAAAGGGGATACTATTATACTATTTACTCTGATTTTAATATCTCTGTATTGATCTAAGATAGTTAGAGTACAATATCGAGGTGCTTTGTCAAACTGTAACAAAGGATCATTAGAGTATAAGGGTTTTAAAAAACTATGTATAATAGTTTCTGTTTCAGATATTGTTGAAATGGGATACGTGTAAAAAGTATTACAATCATTATAATGAGTGGGATTTGGATTTGGAGCCATCTCACCACGCTGGGCTGTGTGGGCTAAAGGAATAGGAAAATGTACACGAGGAATGGGATGATTGTCAAAGGTAAAGTAATGTGTATTAAAAGGAGCATATTGGCGGAGATTATTCATTCCCACTAGGCAATCGATGTCAAAATCAATAGGTAATAGGGCGAAGTCAAAATGGTATTGATGAAATTGGTTGTGAATATCAGGAAAAGATACGGATAGTTTTGTTTTATGGGTGACTAAAACAGGTCGACCCATGAAATCATGGAGTTTAGCATTTTTTGCTAACGGTATCCAAAATTGTTGGGGGATGAATGCCTTTTGAATAAGGCTAGTTTCTGCACCTGAATCTAAAAGAGTATGAAGAGTAAATTTTTTATGTTCATCCGAAAGTGTTATAGTCATAGGAAGATAAATATGTAATTGAGCTTTAGTCTCAAGGTCCAACATTTGAAAGTCCGAAGGAATTAGTTGGTAATCGTATAATATTTTGCTCTTGAACCTGTTTTTGTTGATCTAGGATTTTTTGAGTTCTTCCTTCCAAAGGAGTATGTTCTAGATTATCAATTATAGAAGTACTTGGTCTACTAGGCTCTAAATGTAGAGTAGTATTCCGGAAGTTAGTAGAACTTAAACTTCTTGGAGTAGTTGGCTGTATAAATGTTGTAGAAATTGTATTTTCCGAAGCAATAAAAGTTTCTATGGGAAGTTGTGGTTTTGGTTTTAATGTTTTCAAAAAAACTTGCATTTCATTGTCATATTTTAGATGTTTGATATTGACTAATTTTGGGTGGATAATTTTTCCATTCCCAACTTCATATAGTCTGATAAACTGAGAAGGTGTAACTGATCGAAATGTAGAAGTTTCATTTAGAGCTAGACAATGTTCCCATTGGATTCCCAAAACTTTTGATCTAGGAAGCATTTATATTCCTTTTAAATTTATAGATAGAGTACATGCCTTTTCTATATTGATGTCATTTAAGCTGATACAAAAATCTGGATGTATATTTACACCAAATATTCTATTGGCTAAATTTGATTTTGCTCCTCCTAATATACTATTTAGAAGATTATTGATAATTCTTTCATCACAACATATTATCATTACTGGTGTATCTATTCCGGATCTGAATAAACCAGTTATCTTTATTTGTATTAATCCAATATGTAAATATTTCTTTCGAGGATATTTGAGTTTTAATTTCTCAAGTTGCGCAAGATTTAATATTTTTATAGAAGTAAAATCTTCATCTCCTTTTAATTCAATATTTCCTTGCATTCGTTCAAATATATATGTATTTTTGTTAGACCATATAGATTTAAATCTTGATTGAGGATTATATACTTCATTTGGTTTTGCCTGTGGTATTGCAAGTTTTAATCTTTCAATATCTTCCTAGGTGATTTCATATTGCTCACCTTGGCTATTTTCTATACTTGTATTATGGGTTTCAAGAGGTTCTATTTCTGATAGTGTATTCATGTATACTCTGTATTCGTGCATAGGTTCTTTAGAAGTTTGTCCAGGAAATATTTCTGGGCTTAATGGAGGAGAAGTTGAAAATAAAGGATTTTGTTCAACTTTAACCATTGGTAAATCTTCATACTTATGTATGATTAAAATTCCAATAGGAGTTCCTAATGGAATTAGATATGGATGATTTTCTAAGCTTGTGCTTTTCATAGTTATACAAGTATTCTGATCTGTCATAGATTCTATTAATCCATAGGTTATAAAGATATTTTTTATATTATGATATTTTAAATTTTGGATTTCCCCGTAATATCCGTAGGGTATTCTTATAATTAAGTCTAAGTAGATTTCAGTTGTTTGATATCTCTGTAGACTATAATTTTTGTTTGCATAAAGTATATGACCTGGAAATTTTAAAATTTCTCTTTGAGGTAATATCACGGTTTTAGATAACGGTATAATTTGTACAGAATGATATGTTTTATTTATTGTCATCATATTTATGTTTAAGTCTTCTGTTTCAGAGGGAGATCCTTCATCAGAGGGAGATCCTTCATCATATACAGACTCTACTTCATATATAGTAGAAGTTTCACTATGTATTTCTTCAATTGTTCCTAAATGTATATCATAAGATTCTAAATCTTGTAGCCATACTGTCTTTATATTGACAGTACATTCGTAGGAATAATGTCCTTCTTTTTCGCATTTAAAACATTTACAATTCTTTTTCGGATTGTATTTGTTGCTTTTAATAAACTTTCGTTTTTTATATCTTTTAGACTTTCTATATTTTTCTTTGTATTCTGGTTTCCATTTTTTCTTAGAAACTTTGTATCTCTTTCTTTTATATTTAGATTTATAATTTGTATAATCTCTTTTATACTTGTATTTCTTAGAATATTTCTTATGCCTTTTCTTATAAGGAAAGTAAGGTTTATTGTATCCATAAGTTGGGGGACATCCAAATTGGAGGTTGATGTCTGGGTCGTATTTTGGACAACACGAAGTTATTATATCCGATTTATATAGGTATTTTGTTAGATGATTGTTTGCCTTTTGTAACTGGCAAGTCTTTTTTAATGTTTCCATACAGGCCTTTTTTAAGGCACCTGTGTTATGTGGAATACCGACTTTTCTAAAGAAACTAAATTCTCAATCATAGAGTCCCAAGGTAGTGGTAGTTTAGAAAAGAAAGGCGTTATCCAGAATTCTTTCTTTTCTAAAGAATTTAATTTGAATATGTACTTATATATTGATTAGCAAATTCCTCAAGATAGCATATATTGCATAGTTTCATTTTTAATAATATATTTTCATCAATTCCTTCTGCTGATATGTCATCTACAGTTAAGTCTGCATATAAATATTTGCAAATACTATGTAAAACCATTTTTCTAGAAGAATGATTGTTTAGAGATAATATTTCATTAGGGCATAATTTTTCATATTGTGTTAACCATCTAAGGGCTATTCCTTGCCAATAACCACAGGCAAGTAGTACAAAATCTTTATGTGATATTGTCTTTGGTATTAATGAATTTGTTCCTACCATTAATTGTTCCCAATTTACTATATAATCTCTTAGTTCGTTTGCTGGTATATGATCTATATTAAATATCAAATTTTCAGTAGTTCTATGATGTCTATTGCTTTGTCTATATATATAAGAATCAACATAATTTTCTCCAATATCTCTATGATACATATTATCATCAGTACCTTCTGGTTGATGAGGAGGCGGTTGTGGATGTCGAGGATGATGTATTATAGAAGATTCTCCTTGTTCCATATGAACATATAAATTTTCCTCGGTAGAGGACTCCTCGTTAGAGGGTATATATGGTGTATCAGATTCCTCGTTAGAGGATATATATGTATATGTTTCCTCTTTAGAGGATATAGACAACGCTTCATCAAAAGAACTTTCAACAGAAACAAAGGTATCACCAGAGAAAGATTTTTCAGAAGATTTTTCATTAGAAAAGTATTTTATAGATTATGAATATCTTTCATAAAAATCAAAAATGGAAATCAAAGATCTCTTGAGTAAAGGGCTGATTCACCCTATGCGACAAGCCTGTGGTCCTGCATGGCACTCTATGTTAATTCTCGAAATGAGCAAGTCCGGGCCGACGGTTGGTAATCAACTACAAATCACTGAACGAGGCTCTCCAATGGATCCGGTACCCAACCGCCAAACGCAGAGCATGACGGATTTCGACAGCGACGAATCTTCAATCTTTCAGAAGAAATGTTCACCCATTTTTCGGCACTTTTCTGAAATGCTTCGAGATGCGTCGAAGTGGGCACATCACGGGAAGTACGAATAAGGAAGTACATAACGTTTCTTTCGACAGATCAGGACATCGTCTATATGACGCTATAGCAAAAAAGTCAGATGGGTTTGACTATCTCGTCCAGGAGTATTTACCGGGATCTCACCTACCGCATGCCGATAACACTTGCAATGGGAAGAGCTCGATTACTACGTTTGCCAATCATATGGAACTGCTCTTTCGTCTTCGCGCTCAGGTAAGCCACGATTACCCGACCATATGGAGGGAAGGCATGGCTTGCTAATCGATACCGCATACCCGCTTGATCGCTCCTATTCTCGTCATCTTCTGATGGGAAGCCCCTTGCATCAAAAGAAAGAAGGAATTTCGTCGATTTGAGACCCAGATCTCCGAGGAAAATGGGCTGTTTGACGGAAAGCATAGCTCCCGTCCTCTTATGGATAGGTGGTCCCCGGACCTACCTCATGCTATTCTTGAGATAGATAGGTGAAGAACGACAAGGAAATCCCAATCCCTGAATGTTCGGAAGTTTGCTTCTATCAAAGCGTTGTTCCTTTCCCACCCATCCTCCATCTTTACTTTTGTCGAATGTGAGCACATGTTGGCATTCTGACGCTCCGTCAAAATGACCTATTGACATCTTTCTTCCTTCAGAGACTCATCCTGCTTTTTTAGTTCGTCGAACGAATGAGCTGTGAATATCGAATTGGTTTTCTTCTTTAACTCGTCGGTAGTCATAGTTCACCGTCAAAGCACTTCCAGTAAACTGACGGAAGAATCGCATCGGGCTCGTTATAATCATTGCAGGGTTCAGTTCTCCTTTGCTCAACATCGTCGATTGACGGATGGAAGTATCATCGAGTCTGGTAGCCAGTATTGGAAACATCGTATAGAAATAGAAAAGCCATGCCAAAAAAGTCCCATGTCTTTAGTCGGTTGGACCAACCCAACCGGAAAAAACATTTTCGACAAGTCTTTGTCGAATTGTTGAGAGCGACGAAGCAGAACTCAAAAGGAAAGCTCATATAATGGATTCTGATTCATTTGCTTTCTATAGTGTGACTTCTTTCCGAACTCTTAGTCTTTCTGTGTTTCTATTTCGGAACGGAACAGGCGAACAAATGAAATGGGAACCTCCCATCATCGGGTGACGGGGCTCACTCCATCGCCCTCTTCGTCTCACTCTCCCCCTATGCTTTTGTGAGCTTTGGGAGCTCTGTCTTCTCCCCTTTCCCTTTGCTTTGGCTTTTTGCCTTATCTCGTGCAAATGAAAGGAGAGGAGAAAGGAGTTTACATCTCTCTCTCTCTCTTTCTCTCTGATTTTTCCATTGCCAAAATACTTGTCTCTCTTCCATTGTCGTAGGGGAAGCTCGAAATCACCGATGTTGAGTTCAAGTGGAGTAGCTTACGAACCTCAGAACCTCACTATTTTGGGTTCATAAGTGACTCTAGAATGCTATGTTCCGTGGCGGGACGGCAAGATTCCCTTCCAGGTGGTAGCCATTCCGTCAGAGATAGGACGTATTTTGAAAGGCCTAGAACGACGGAGCATTCTGACGGCCCCTAGAATCGCATCAGTACGACGAATGCGGACGTTGATGGCTGTGTACGTCAGATGGCGATCCCCGATCTGCCCTAGAAAAAAGGAAGAAGATTACTATAATCAGTAAGTAAAAGCGGTTCATGACAATTTGCCACTAGGGGAGATATCTCCTACTGGAATTTCGTCAATTTGAGACCCAGATCTCCGAGGAAAATGGGCTGTTTGACGGAAAGCATAGCTCCCGTCCTCTTATGGATAGGTGGTCCCCGGACCTACCTCATGCTATTCTAGAGATAGATAGGTGAAGAACGACAAGGAAATCCCATCCCTGAATGTTCGGAAGTTTGCTTCTATCAAAGCTTCGTTCCTTTCCCACCCATCCTCCATCTTTACTTTTGTCGAGTGTGAAGCACATGTTGGCATTCTGACGCTCCGTCAAAACTCTATAACCTATTGACATCTTTCTTCCTTCAGAGACTCATCCTGCTTTTTCAGTTCGTCGAACGAATGAGCTGTGAATATCGAATTGGTTTTCTTCTTTAACTCGCCGGTAGTCATAGTTCACCGTCGAAGCACTTCCAGTAAACTGACGGAAGACTCGCATCGGGCTCGTTATAATCATTGCAGGGTTCAGTTCTCCTTTTCTCTACATCGTCGATTGACGGATGGAAGTATCATCGAGTCTGGTAGCCAGTATTGGAAATATCGTATAGAAATAGAAAAGCCATGCCAAAAAAGTCCCATGTCTTTAGTCGATTGTACCAACCCAACCAGAAAAAACATTTTCGACAAGTCTTTGTCGAATTGTTGAGAGCGACGAAGCAGAACTCAAAAGGAAAGCTCATATAATGGATTCTGATTCATTTGCCTTCTATGGTGTGACTTCTTTACGAACTCTGAGTCTTTCTGTGTTTCTATTTCGGAATGGAACAGGCGAACAAATGAAAGAGCATCTTCATTTGCTCCAGAGATCATCCTTGAGACAGAGACGACGAAGCTTCCCATAGTGAGGTTTCGGACGCTTCCGTCAGAATTTTCCATAGGGGATGATCCTAAGATGGAAATTTATCGTTATGGATGATCTGAATAGTATTTTTTGGCAAATTTGTGTCCAATTTTCCGAGTTGCTGGACGCAACCAGAACAACCTTCCTCGTCACATTGGTCTCTCCTAGAATGGGACTGGGAGGTGATTGGGGAAGAGGCAATGCTAGACCCCTTCTTATCTCGCCGAGATCGTCAGTCGATCTGCTCCAGCATGGTTCGAAAAGTTGGTATTAGGAGGCAGCTCAGAGCTTCAATCTCTCATTACCATCATCTATTGTCGAGTTTCCGTCGTCGTGCAGTAGTGGAGGTCAGAGGGGGAAGTTCATTTTTTTTCTGTATGCCGGTCCACGAGCGAAAGAGCGCCGCGAGCAGAGTGAGAGAACGAAGTGGGCTTTGGTAATGTCGAGATTTGCACCTATTTGTATCTTTTTCGTGATGAGTCTGCTAGTTTCTTTGATCCCACTCGGTGTTCCTTTTCCATTTGCTTCCAATAGTTCGACCTATCCAGAAAAATTGTCAGCCCACGAATGTGGTTCTGATCCCTCGGGTGATGCCAGGAATCATTCTGATATACGATTTTATCCGGTTTCGATTTTATTTATTATCCCTGATCCGGAAGTCTCCTTTTCTTCTCCTTGGGCAGTACCTCTAAACAAGATTGATTCTTTTGGATCTTAGTCCATGATGGCCTTTTTATTGATTTTGACGATTGGATCTCTCTATGAATGGAATAGGGGTGTTTCGGATCGGGAGTAACCACTAGTGATAGGGCAGATGGGGGGAAGGACATAAGAAAGAGATGGATACCTACATTCAATCAATTGATTCGTCATGGTAGAGAAGAAAAACGGTGCACGGACCGTACTCGAGTTTCGGATCAATGTCCCGAGAAGCAAAGAGTATGCCCGCGTGTTTTGATGAGAACACCGAAAAAACCAAATTCAGCTCTATGTAAGATATCCAAAGTACGGTTGAGCAGTCGACATGATATATTTACTCACGTTCCGGGCAAAGGGCATAATTCGTAGGAACATCCTATAGCCTTAGGCAGGGAGGTAGAGTGAAAGATTCGCTAGGTGTGAAATTCCATTGTATTCGAGGAGTCAAGGATTTGCTGGGAATTCCGGATCGAAGAAGAGGCAGATCTAAATATGGTGCGGAAAAACCAAAATCCAAACAAATGGAAGATGCCTCTGGAATGTCAATTTTCTCGGTCAGTCGAGTGAACAACCACAACTTCCCGCCCTAAAATAGAACTATACAGAGCCCTTCCAAATGACCTGTAGTCTATTACACTAGCCGATGAAAGAGTGTAGTAGACTCCATTCGCCCGTGGGGGTGAGTGGAGGAAGAATAAAAAAAACTTTGTATTTTTTAGGAGAGTTGCTAGTTCATAAATTCACTCAACCGCTCAGACTTTACGAGGAAGTCCACGTAGACTTGACAAGAACGTCGTTTATGAGTTTCATGTAGCCGGTGAGTACGAGTACAGCCTATGAAATAGGCTTTGAGTTCCGTTGCATTGTGACGAAATCATTCCCGCCATTCTCCTGTCCAGTGAACTACATGTGTCTGCTCCGACTACGAAACGATGGAGAACAGTTCTGAAGTACACTTCGTCGCTTCAATTTCATTCACACTTGTCAGCTCATTCCGTGAAGGCAATGTTGGAAATGTTTTCTCTACTTCTCGCGAACCGGAGGAGACTTGGTCAATAGTTGGTTTGTTACTCGAGCTCCAGTATGGGCAACTCAGTTACATGTGTTCGACGTCAATATGCAGCCACGGAATCGTGAAACTCCAGTTCTGGTAAATCGTGCCTGTCAACCTTCATCACTGCACTTTGGCAACCCGACTGAACGAATGCGGTGACGTGACTTGTGTAGCGAGGAGAATGGGTAAAGTAAAAGACAGATGGATTGCTCGTGATTGATAGCTGACTGGCCTGGTCCCCTGAAGATTGATAGCTGCGCTTTCCTACTATGTGATCGGATTGCTTTCCTTCTGCAGGCCCTACATCATTATAGTTCGATGTGCTTTTTAAGTGCCTGGTCCCCTGTCGAGGCGTCGGATTCATCTAAACTCTATTTGTTTGAAACATAGATGTAAATTCCCCATTTCATTTGATCATGAATGAATAGGCTCTCATTCGGCTTAGAATATCCCATCGCTCGAAATCCTATGCGTAACCTTTTCGACGCAACTCGCTTTCGCCCCTCTCCGTCCATCACCATTTCAAGCTTATGGTCTAAAAACCCCAACCCCCTGGAAAGAGGGATGGACTGTCGACCAATAAATAGTCTTTCCATTGATCCATCCATCGCCTCTCTCTATAGGGCTACTTCGTCTTAGGTGCGAAGCGGAGAAAGGGAACAAGCAATAGACGAACTTCTTCCCACACTGACGAACAACGAGGGCTTCCGAAATGAAGTCCTTTCTCTCACACTCACGTCAAAATAAGTGATGCAAATAATGACATGACCACAAAGGAGCTGGTTCAAGTTCCAACAGAGCCGGTTACAAAAGCACGAGAAAACAAATTTAAAGATACACTTAATGGACTGATTCAAGAGGTTTTGACTCAAGCAAATTCGTAGAGACCCATTGAGGATGGTTCACATGTTCAACAAAGATGCATCAACATTATTCAACTAGTAGAAGAATCTTGTCAAAGCTGATTGTTTCCTTTCCTATTGTGGGCGTTCAAATTAAAGGTTGATTGTTTCCTTTTGTTTTGTTTCTATTTCTAATTGTTTTCTTTTTTTATTATGGACGTGTGATCAGCCAAATTAAGGGACTGATTGTTTCTTTTTGTTTTGTTTCTATTTCTGTAACTTTCCTTGTATTTTTTAGCCTATAAATAGGCATCTAATGGAATAGAAGGGACAACATAGTTTTCTAGAAATTGGTGAGTTTTATTCTCTTTGGTTCTTTCAAAGACTATTCGAACTTATCGGAATTCTTCCGTGGCATTCATCATCGACTTATCAAACGGCTTTCTATTACCGTTTGTGGTGTCTTTCTTATACCAAGGTTCTTGTTACGCATTAAATAATGGGTTGAGGTCAATTATACCGAGATTCTTATTTTTGTTGAAGCAGCGGATCGAGGTCTCCCAACCAAGCCTAATCGTGGACGTTCTTGGATTTTCCTCTTATTTTAAGGGTACGTTATTCTTGATGGGGTTCGCATCATTTGGTATCAGAGCCAAGGATTTTCTCGTCTCAGGTTTGCCTATCCCATTTAAATTTAGTTTTCTTTTTCTTATCTGGCCGAATTTGTTGTGGCCAAATTGGTTCTAGCCCTAGGCCCCCATTCTGATCATAATCTGTTTACTCTAATTTTAATTTGAAATCTTATTCTGTTATTAACGAAAGAAAGAATCTGATAAAAAAAGGGGTCCGAAAAAAAAAAGTGTAAAAAGATTCTTTTTCGTTTGTTTCCAATAAGCCCGAAAATCACCTCACCCCAAAAACTAAAAATTTTCGTGGAAATTTTGCTGAATTGTGCTTTGAAAATCTAATCACCCATATCCCTTATTTTCTTACCTTTTAAACCTGAATTTCCTTGGTGAGTTCTTGGTGAATTGTTGCTGGAAATTTGAATATTGTTCGAATAGTTTCAAAAGAACTGAAAGAGGATTATCGAGTGGAAAATGGCAAGAGTGGTGAGCATATTAGAGGGTAAAATCCGATTATACTGAGTGAAACACGAGTGAAATAAAGTGAATCATTCTTTGAGTGAAACACGTAAGGGAGTATGTGAGATCTTTTTCCTTTTTTTTATTTTCTTACTTTGATTTGCAGCAATCATGTCTCACAACAGTGAAAAGAGTATCGCCAAAGGTGCTACAGGGATGGCTGACCCAAAGTTGCTCATAGAGGCCATAATGAGTGAGATGAGGCGTGTGATAAGGTTAGAATTGGAGCAGGTACATGAGCGGATTGATCGGATGGAGAATACACGTTTGGAGCAGCCACAAAACACTCATAATATGCATAGGAGGGAAAGAGTTCAACATCGGGGAGTGAGAGATGAAGATAGAGAGTATTATGGGGCTAGTTTTGATGAAGAAGAAGATTGGGATTCAGTTGTTGATAATAGGAGATATGGAGGGCGGTTTAGAGGAGATAGGAATCGATAAGATAACAATTTGGGTAGTATTAAGATGAAAATTTCAGCATTTTAAGGAAGAAACGACCCCGAGGCTTATCTTGAGTGGGAGAAAAAGGTGGAGTTAGTGTTCAATTGCCACAGCTACTCTAAAATGAAGAAGGTAAAACTTGCTGCCATTGAGTTTTCTGATTATACTATTGTGTGGTGGGATCAATTAGTGTTGAACAGGCGGCGAAATAGGGAACGACCGGTAGAGACGTGGGAAGAGATGAAAATAGTGATGAGGAAGTGGTTTGTGCCTAGCTATTACCACCGAGAGTTATACAATAAATTGCAAACGCTCCGACAAGATAACCAGAGTGTGGAGGATTATCATCAAGAGATGGAGATTGTTATGATCCGGGCTAATATCGAAGAAGACCGAGAGGCTACTATGGCTAGGTTTTTGAATGGTTTGAATCAAGAAATTCATGATAGGGTATGTGGAATTAGAGGATGTGGTGTTTCCTTGGGAAAGACATTCTCAAATTTCTGCAAAAGAGAAACAACAGAACTGGGCAAAGCAGGGTCAAGTTTGTTAGTGTTTAAAAATGCCTCTTTGTACAACAGTACAATCATCGGCTGATTTGAAAACATTGCTCGCTTAATCTCACTCACTTTTGCATAGAAATTCTTTTGTTTTCTCTCTGATTTTCTCTCAATGGCTGAATTTTGATTTTCTTTTTCTATCTCATTTTGCTCGGCCACTCTCCGATTTTCACTCTTTTTCTTTTACTCACTCTCTTTCTTTTGATCACTATCTTTTTGCAACCTCACTTGATCTTCATAAACCTGTTTCGATGTCATCGGTGCAAGAGTGATGGGTTTTTGGTTGAGCATGAACGAGTATTTGTTGGTGAAGCCATCATGCTTAACTCTCCGATTGAATTGCCATGGTCGGCCTAATAACAAATGTCCAGCTTGCATCGGAACTACATCACACGAAACTTCATTTTCATTTTTTCCAATGCGGAATGAAACCAAAACCTACTTATTCACTTTTACCTCGCGACTATCATTCAGCTATTGTAACTTGTATGGCCTAGGATGTTTCAATATGGACAGTCCTAATTTCTCCACCAAGATTGTACTTGCAACATTAGTACAACTTCCTCCATCAACAATCATACTACATACCTTTTTTTTGACGTAGCACCTAGTATGAAAGATGTAGCACCTAGTATGAAAGATGTTCTCCCACTATACTTCTTCAACTTCTTTTGCTTGCAAACTAATATTAGTTTTCTTGACACCAACAATTCACCTTGAACCGCATAGTCCTCATCATCCACGTCCTCTAATGGTGGTATAGAGTCGGTATTGGACTCGTCGTCGGTTTTGATCTCTCCATTACCCCTTATCACCATGACTCTTTTGTTCGGGCATTGACTTCCTATGTGACCCCTGCCTTGGCATATAAAACACTTAATGTCACGAATTCGAGAAGTGGAAGGGTCAGATTTACCTTGAGTGTTTGGTTGTCTCTTGTTTTGGCTCGAATTTAGGTTTTGCAGCTAGTTTCTCCTCTTTCTTCATATGACTTGGTTTCTATGGGAAAAATCTGAATTATGGGATGCACGTGTACCACCCCTCCTCTTGAGTTGTTGCTCCACCTTGATGGCTATGTGCACCACATTCTCTAACTCCACATAATGCTGTATCTCCACCCTAACATGAATTTCTTTATTCAAGTCATTCAAGAACCTAGCTATAGTAGCCTCTCGGTCTTCTTCGATATTAGCCCGGATCATAGCAATCTCCATCTCTTGATGATAATCCTCCACACTTCGGTTACCTTGTCGGAGCGTTTGCAATTTATTGTACAACTCCCGGTGGTAATGATTGGGGAAGAGGCAATGCTAGACCCCCTCTTATCTCGCCGAGATCGTCAGTCGATCTGCTCCAGCATGGTTCGAAAAGTTGGTATTAGGAGGCAGCTCAGAGCTTCAATCTCTCATTACCATCATCTATTGTCGAGTTTCCGTCGTCGTGCAGTAGTGGAGGTCAGAGGGGGAAGTTCATTTTTTTTCTGTATGCCGGTCCACGAGCGAAAGAGCGCCGCGAGCAGAGTGAGAGAACGAAGTGGGCTTTGGTAATGTCGAGATTTGCACCTATTTGTATCTTTTTCGTGATGAGTCTGCTAGTTTCTTTGATCCCACTCGGTGTTCCTTTTCCATTTGCTTCCAATAGTTCGACCTATCCAGAAAAATTGTCAGCCCACGAATGTGGTTCTGATCCCTCGGGTGATGCCAGGAATCATTCTGATATACGATTTTATCCGGTTTCGATTTTATTTATTATCCCTGATCCGGAAGTCTCCTTTTCTTCTCCTTGGGCAGTACCTCTAAACAAGATTGATTCTTTTGGATCTTAGTCCATGATGGCCTTTTTATTGATTTTGACGATTGGATCTCTCTATGAATGGAATAGGGGTGTTTCGGATCGGGAGTAACCACTAGTGATAGGGCAGATGGGGGGAAGGACATAAGAAAGAGATGGATACCTACATTCAATCAATTGATTCGTCATGGTAGAGAAGAAAAACGGTGCACGGACCGTACTCGAGTTTCGGATCAATGTCCCGAGAAGCAAAGAGTATGCCCGCGTGTTTTGATGAGAACACCGAAAAAACCAAATTCAGCTCTATGTAAGATATCCAAAGTACGGTTGAGCAGTCGACATGATATATTTACTCACGTTCCGGGCAAAGGGCATAATTCGTAGGAACATCCTATAGCCTTAGGCAGGGAGGTAGAGTGAAAGATTCGCTAGGTGTGAAATTCCATTGTATTCGAGGAGTCAAGGATTTGCTGGGAATTCCGGATCGAAGAAGAGGCAGATCTAAATATGGTGCGGAAAAACCAAAATCCAAACAAATGGAAGATGCCTCTGGAATGTCAATTTTCTCGGTCAGTCGAGTGAACAACCACAACTTCCCGCCCTAAAATAGAACTATACAGAGCCCTTCCAAATGACCTGTAGTCTATTACACTAGCCGATGAAAGAGTGTAGTAGACTCCATTCGCCCGTGGGGGTGAGTGGAGGAAGAATAAAAAAAACTTTGTATTTTTTAGGAGAGTTGCTAGTTCATAAATTCACTCAACCGCTCAGACTTTACGAGGAAGTCCACGTAGACTTGACAAGAACGTCGTTTATGAGTTTCATGTAGCCGATGAGTACGAGTACAGCCTATGAAATAGGCTTTGAGTTCCGTTGCATTGTGACGAAATCATTCCCGCCATTCTCCTGTCCAGTGAACTACATGTGTCTGCTCCGACTACGAAACGATGGAGAACAGTTCTGAAGTACACTTCGTCGCTTCAATTTCATTCACACTTGTCAGCTCATTCCGTGAAGGCAATGTTGGAAATGTTTTCTCTACTTCTCGCGAACCGGAGGAGACTTGGTCAATAGTTGGTTTGTTACTCGAGCTCCAGTATGGGCAACTCAGTTACATGTGTTCGACGTCAATATGCAGCCACGGAATCGTGAAACTCCAGTTCTGGTAAATCGTGCCTGTCAACCTTCATCACTGCACTTTGGCAACCCGACTGAACGAATGCGGTGACGTGACTTGTGTAGCGAGGAGAATGGGTAAAGTAAAAGACAGATGGATTGCTCGTGATTGATAGCTGACTGGCCTGGTCCCCTGAAGATTGATAGCTGCGCTTTCCTACTATGTGATCGGATTGCTTTCCTTCTGCAGGCCCTACATCATTATAGTTCGATGTGCTTTTTAAGTGCCTGGTCCCCTGTCGAGGCGTCGGATTCATCTAAACTCTATTTGTTTGAAACATAGATGTAAATTCCCCATTTCATTTGATCATGAATGAATAGGCTCTCATTCGGCTTAGAATATCCCATCGCTCGAAATCCTATGCGTAACCTTTTCGACGCAACTCGCTTTCGCCCCTCTCCGTCCATCACCATTTCAAGCTTATGGTCTAAAAACCCCAACCCCCTGGAAAGAGGGATGGACTGTCGACCAATAAATAGTCTTTCCATTGATCCATCCATCGCCTCTCTCTATAGGGCTACTTCGTCTTAGGTGCGAAGCGGAGAAAGGGAACAAGCAATAGACGAACTTCTTCCCACACTGACGAACAACGAGGGCTTCCGAAATGAAGTCCTTTCTCTCACACTCACGTCAAAATAAGTGATGCAAATAATGACATGACCACAAAGGAGCTGGTTCAAGTTCCAACAGAGCCGGTTACAAAAGCACGAGAAAACAAATTTAAAGATACACTTAATGGACTGATTCAAGAGGTTTTGACTCAAGCAAATTCGTAGAGACCCATTGAGGATGGTTCACATGTTCAACAAAGATGCATCAACATTATTCAACTAGTAGAAGAATCTTGTCAAAGCTGATTGTTTCCTTTCCTATTGTGGGCGTTCAAATTAAAGGTTGATTGTTTCCTTTTGTTTTGTTTCTATTTCTAATTGTTTTCTTTTTTTATTATGGACGTGTGATCAGCCAAATTAAGGGACTGATTGTTTCTTTTTGTTTTGTTTCTATTTCTGTAACTTTCCTTGTATTTTTTAGCCTATAAATAGGCATCTAATGGAATAGAAGGGACAACATAGTTTTCTAGAAATTGGTGAGTTTTATTCTCTTTGGTTCTTTCAAAGACTATTCGAACTTATCGGAATTCTTCCGTGGCATTCATCATCGACTTATCAAACGGCTTTCTATTACCGTTTGTGGTGTCTTTCTTATACCAAGGTTCTTGTTACGCATTAAATAATGGGTTGAGGTCAATTATACCGAGATTCTTATTTTTGTTGAAGCAGCGGATCGAGGTCTCCCAACCAAGCCTAATCGTGGACGTTCTTGGATTTTCCTCTTATTTTAAGGGTACGTTATTCTTGATGGGGTTCGCATCATTTGGTATCAGAGCCAAGGATTTTCTCGTCTCAGGTTTGCCTATCCCATTTAAATTTAGTTTTCTTTTTCTTATCTGGCCGAATTTGTTGTGGCCAAATTGGTTCTAGCCCTAGGCCCCCATTCTGATCATAATCTGTTTACTCTAATTTTAATTTGAAATCTTATTCTGTTATTAACGAAAGAAAGAATCTGATAAAAAAAGGGGTCCGAAAAAAAAAAGTGTAAAAAGATTCTTTTTCGTTTGTTTCCAATAAGCCCGAAAATCACCTCACCCCAAAAACTAAAAATTTTCGTGGAAATTTTGCTGAATTGTGCTTTGAAAATCTAATCACCCATATCCCTTATTTTCTTACCTTTTAAACCTGAATTTCCTTGGTGAGTTCTTGGTGAATTGTTGCTGGAAATTTGAATATTGTTCGAATAGTTTCAAAAGAACTGAAAGAGGATTATCGAGTGGAAAATGGCAAGAGTGGTGAGCATATTAGAGGGTAAAATCCGATTATACTGAGTGAAACACGAGTGAAATAAAGTGAATCATTCTTTGAGTGAAACACGTAAGGGAGTATGTGAGATCTTTTTCCTTTTTTTTATTTTCTTACTTTGATTTGCAGCAATCATGTCTCACAACAGTGAAAAGAGTATCGCCAAAGGTGCTACAGGGATGGCTGACCCAAAGTTGCTCATAGAGGCCATAATGAGTGAGATGAGGCGTGTGATAAGGTTAGAATTGGAGCAGGTACATGAGCGGATTGATCGGATGGAGAATACACGTTTGGAGCAGCCACAAAACACTCATAATATGCATAGGAGGGAAAGAGTTCAACATCGGGGAGTGAGAGATGAAGATAGAGAGTATTATGGGGCTAGTTTTGATGAAGAAGAAGATTGGGATTCAGTTGTTGATAATAGGAGATATGGAGGGCGGTTTAGAGGAGATAGGAATCGATAAGATAACAATTTGGGTAGTATTAAGATGAAAATTTCAGCATTTTAAGGAAGAAACGACCCCGAGGCTTATCTTGAGTGGGAGAAAAAGGTGGAGTTAGTGTTCAATTGCCACAGCTACTCTAAAATGAAGAAGGTAAAACTTGCTGCCATTGAGTTTTCTGACTATACTATTGTGTGGTGGGATCAATTAGTGTTGAACAGGCGGCGAAATAGGGAACGACCGGTAGAGACGTGGGAAGAGATGAAAATAGTGATGAGGAAGTGGTTTGTGCCTAGCTATTACCACCGAGAGTTATACAATAAATTGCAAACGCTCCGACAAGATAACCAGAGTGTGGAGGATTATCATCAAGAGATGGAGATTGTTATGATCCGGGCTAATATCGAAGAAGACCGAGAGGCTACTATGGCTAGGTTTTTGAATGGTTTGAATCAAGAAATTCATGATAGGGTATGTGGAATTAGAGGATGTGGTGTTTCCTTGGGAAAGACATTCTCAAATTTCTGCAAAAGAGAAACAACAGAACTGGGCAAAGCAGGGTCAAGTTTGTTAGTGTTTAAAAATGCCTCTTTGTACAACAGTACAATCATCGGCTGATTTGAAAACATTGCTCGCTTAATCTCACTCACTTTTGCATAGAAATTCTTTTGTTTTCTCTCTGATTTTCTCTCAATGGCTGAATTTTGATTTTCTTTTTCTATCTCATTTTGCTCGGCCACTCTCCGATTTTCACTCTTTTTCTTTTACTCACTCTCTTTCTTTTGATCACTATCTTTTTGCAACCTCACTTGATCTTCATAAACCTGTTTCGATGTCATCGGTGCAAGAGTGATGGGTTTTTGGTTGAGCATGAACGAGTATTTGTTGGTGAAGCCATCATGCTTAACTCTCCGATTGAATTGCCATGGTCGGCCTAATAACAAATGTCCAGCTTGCATCGGAACTACATCACACGAAACTTCATTTTCATTTTTTCCAATGCGGAATGAAACCAAAACCTACTTATTCACTTTTACCTCGCGACTATCATTCAGCTATTGTAACTTGTATGGCCTAGGATGTTTCAATATGGACAGTCCTAATTTCTCCACCAAGATTGTACTTGCAACATTAGTACAACTTCCTCCATCAACAATCATACTATATACCTTTTTTTTGACGTAGCACCTAGTATGAAAGATGTAGCACCTAGTATGAAAGATGTTCTCCCACTATACTTCTTCAACTTCTTTTGCTTGCAAACTAATATTAGTTTTCTTGACACCAACAATTCACCTTGAACCGCATAGTCCTCATCATCCACGTCCTCTAATGGTGGTATAGAGTCGGTATTGGACTCGTCGTCGGTTTTGATCTCTCCATTACCCCTTATCACCATGACTCTTTTGTTCGGGCATTGACTTCCTATGTGACCCCTGCCTTGGCATATAAAACACTTAATGTCACGAATTCGAGAAGTGGAAGGGTCAGATTTACCTTGAGTGTTTGGTTGTCTCTTGTTTTGGCTCGAATTTAGGTTTTGCAGCTAGTTTCTCCTCTTTCTTCACATGACTTGGTTTCTATGGGAAAAATCTGAATTATGGGATGCACGTGTACCACCCCTCCTCTTGAGTTGTTGCTCCACCTTGATGGCTATGTGCACCACATTCTCTAACTCCACATAATGCTGTATCTCCACCCTAACATGAATTTCTTTATTCAAGTCATTCAAGAACCTAGCTATAGTAGCCTCTCGGTCTTCTTCGATATTAGCCCGGATCATAGCAATCTCCATCTCTTGATGATAATCCTCCACACTTCGGTTACCTTGTCGGAGCGTTTGCAATTTATTGTACAACTCCCGGTGGTAATGATTGGGGAAGAGGCAATGCTAGACCCCCTCTTATCTCGCCGAGATCGTCAGTCGATCTGCTCCAGCATGGTTCGAAAAGTTGGTATTAGGAGGCAGCTCAGAGCTTCAATCTCTCATTACCATCATCTATTGTCGAGTTTCCGTCGTCGTGCAGTAGTGGAGGTCAGAGGGGGAAGTTCATTTTTTTTCTGTATGCCGGTCCACGAGCGAAAGAGCGCCGCGAGCAGAGTGAGAGAACGAAGTGGGCTTTGGTAATGTCGAGATTTGCACCTATTTGTATCTTTTTCGTGATGAGTCTGCTAGTTTCTTTGATCCCACTCGGTGTTCCTTTTCCATTTGCTTCCAATAGTTCGACCTATCCAGAAAAATTGTCAGCCCACGAATGTGGTTCTGATCCCTCGGGTGATGCCAGGAATCATTCTGATATACGATTTTATCCGGTTTCGATTTTATTTATTATCCCTGATCCGGAAGTCTCCTTTTCTTCTCCTTGGGCAGTACCTCTAAACAAGATTGATTCTTTTGGATCTTAGTCCATGATGGCCTTTTTATTGATTTTGACGATTGGATCTCTCTATGAATGGAATAGGGGTGTTTCGGATCGGGAGTAACCACTAGTGATAGGGCAGATGGGGGGAAGGACATAAGAAAGAGATGGATACCTACATTCAATCAATTGATTCGTCATGGTAGAGAAGAAAAACGGTGCACGGACCGTACTCGAGTTTCGGATCAATGTCCCGAGAAGCAAAGAGTATGCCCGCGTGTTTTGATGAGAACACCGAAAAAACCAAATTCAGCTCTATGTAAGATATCCAAAGTACGGTTGAGCAGTCGACATGATATATTTACTCACGTTCCGGGCAAAGGGCATAATTCGTAGGAACATCCTATAGCCTTAGGCAGGGAGGTAGAGTGAAAGATTCGCTAGGTGTGAAATTCCATTGTATTCGAGGAGTCAAGGATTTGCTGGGAATTCCGGATCGAAGAAGAGGCAGATCTAAATATGGTGCGGAAAAACCAAAATCCAAACAAATGGAAGATGCCTCTGGAATGTCAATTTTCTCGGTCAGTCGAGTGAACAACCACAACTTCCCGCCCTAAAATAGAACTATACAGAGCCCTTCCAAATGACCTGTAGTCTATTACACTAGCCGATGAAAGAGTGTAGTAGACTCCATTCGCCCGTGGGGGTGAGTGGAGGAAGAATAAAAAAAACTTTGTATTTTTTAGGAGAGTTGCTAGTTCATAAATTCACTCAACCGCTCAGACTTTACGAGGAAGTCCACGTAGACTTGATAAGAACGTCGTTTATGAGTTTCATGTAGCCGGTGAGTACGAGTACAGCCTATGAAATAGGCTTTGAGTTCCGTTGCATTGTGACGAAATCATTCCCGCCATTCTCCTGTCCAGTGAACTACATGTGTCTGCTCCGACTACGAAACGATGGAGAACAGTTCTGAAGTACACTTCGTCGCTTCAATTTCATTCACACTTGTCAGCTCATTCCGTGAAGGCAATGTTGGAAATGTTTTCTCTACTTCTCGCGAACCGGAGGAGACTTGGTCAATAGTTGGTTTGTTACTCGAGCTCCAGTATGGGCAACTCAGTTACATGTGTTCGACGTCAATATGCAGCCACGGAATCGTGAAACTCCAGTTCTGGTAAATCGTGCCTGTCAACCTTCATCACTGCACTTTGGCAACCCGACTGAACGAATGCGGTGACGTGACTTGTGTAGCGAGGAGAATGGGTAAAGTAAAAGACAGATGGATTGCTCGTGATTGATAGCTGACTGGCCTGGTCCCCTGAAGATTGATAGCTGCGCTTTCCTACTATGTGATCGGATTGCTTTCCTTCTGCAGGCCCTACATCATTATAGTTCGATGTGCTTTTTAAGTGCCTGGTCCCCTGTCGAGGCGTCGGATTCATCTAAACTCTATTTGTTTGAAACATAGATGTAAATTCCCCATTTCATTTGATCATGAATGAATAGGCTCTCATTCGGCTTAGAATATCCCATCGCTCGAAATCCTATGCGTAACCTTTTCGACGCAACTCGCTTTCGCCCCTCTCCGTCCATCACCATTTCAAGCTTATGGTCTAAAAACCCCAACCCCCTGGAAAGAGGGATGGACTGTCGACCAATAAATAGTCTTTCCATTGATCCATCCATCGCCTCTCTCTATAGGGCTACTTCGTCTTAGGTGCGAAGCGGAGAAAGGGAACAAGCAATAGACGAACTTCTTCCCACACTGACGAACAACGAGGGCTTCCGAAATGAAGTCCTTTCTCTCACACTCACGTCAAAATAAGTGATGCAAATAATGACATGACCACAAAGGAGCTGGTTCAAGTTCCAACAGAGCCGGTTACAAAAGCACGAGAAAACAAATTTAAAGATACACTTAATGGACTGATTCAAGAGGTTTTGACTCAAGCAAATTCGTAGAGACCCATTGAGGATGGTTCACATGTTCAACAAAGATGCATCAACATTATTCAACTAGTAGAAGAATCTTGTCAAAGCTGATTGTTTCCTTTCCTATTGTGGGCGTTCAAATTAAAGGTTGATTGTTTCCTTTTGTTTTGTTTCTATTTCTAATTGTTTTCTTTTTTTATTATGGACGTGTGATCAGCCAAATTAAGGGACTGATTGTTTCTTTTTGTTTTGTTTCTATTTCTGTAACTTTCCTTGTATTTTTTAGCCTATAAATAGGCATCTAATGGAATAGAAGGGACAACATAGTTTTCTAGAAATTGGTGAGTTTTATTCTCTTTGGTTCTTTCAAAGACTATTCGAACTTATCGGAATTCTTCCGTGGCATTCATCATCGACTTATCAAACGGCTTTCTATTACCGTTTGTGGTGTCTTTCTTATACCAAGGTTCTTGTTACGCATTAAATAATGGGTTGAGGTCAATTATACCGAGATTCTTATTTTTGTTGAAGCAGCGGATCGAGGTCTCCCAACCAAGCCTAATCGTGGACGTTCTTGGATTTTCCTCTTATTTTAAGGGTACGTTATTCTTGATGGGGTTCGCATCATTTGGTATCAGAGCCAAGGATTTTCTCGTCTCAGGTTTGCCTATCCCATTTAAATTTAGTTTTCTTTTTCTTATCTGGCCGAATTTGTTGTGGCCAAATTGGTTCTAGCCCTAGGCCCCCATTCTGATCATAATCTGTTTACTCTAATTTTAATTTGAAATCTTATTCTGTTATTAACGAAAGAAAGAATCTGATAAAAAAAGGGGTCCGAAAAAAAAAAGTGTAAAAAGATTCTTTTTCGTTTGTTTCCAATAAGCCCGAAAATCACCTCACCCCAAAAACTAAAAATTTTCGTGGAAATTTTGCTGAATTGTGCTTTGAAAATCTAATCACCCATATCCCTTATTTTCTTACCTTTTAAACCTGAATTTCCTTGGTGAGTTCTTGGTGAATTGTTGCTGGAAATTTGAATATTGTTCGAATAGTTTCAAAAGAACTGAAAGAGGATTATCGAGTGGAAAATGGCAAGAGTGGTGAGCATATTAGAGGGTAAAATCCGATTATACTGAGTGAAACACGAGTGAAATAAAGTGAATCATTCTTTGAGTGAAACACGTAAGGGAGTATGTGAGATCTTTTTCCTTTTTTTTATTTTCTTACTTTGATTTGCAGCAATCATGTCTCACAACAGTGAAAAGAGTATCGCCAAAGGTGCTACAGGGATGGCTGACCCAAAGTTGCTCATAGAGGCCATAATGAGTGAGATGAGGCGTGTGATAAGGTTAGAATTGGAGCAGGTACATGAGCGGATTGATCGGATGGAGAATACACGTTTGGAGCAGCCACAAAACACTCATAATATGCATAGGAGGGAAAGAGTTCAACATCGGGGAGTGAGAGATGAAGATAGAGAGTATTATGGGGCTAGTTTTGATGAAGAAGAAGATTGGGATTCAGTTGTTGATAATAGGAGATATGGAGGGCGGTTTAGAGGAGATAGGAATCGATAAGATAACAATTTGGGTAGTATTAAGATGAAAATTTCAGCATTTTAAGGAAGAAACGACCCCGAGGCTTATCTTGAGTGGGAGAAAAAGGTGGAGTTAGTGTTCAATTGCCACAGCTACTCTAAAATGAAGAAGGTAAAACTTGCTGCCATTGAGTTTTCTGACTATACTATTGTGTGGTGGGATCAATTAGTGTTGAACAGGCGGCGAAATAGGGAACGACCGGTAGAGACGTGGGAAGAGATGAAAATAGTGATGAGGAAGTGGTTTGTGCCTAGCTATTACCACCGAGAGTTATACAATAAATTGCAAACGCTCCGACAAGATAACCAGAGTGTGGAGGATTATCATCAAGAGATGGAGATTGTTATGATCCGGGCTAATATCGAAGAAGACCGAGAGGCTACTATGGCTAGGTTTTTGAATGGTTTGAATCAAGAAATTCATGATAGGGTATGTGGAATTAGAGGATGTGGTGTTTCCTTGGGAAAGACATTCTCAAATTTCTGCAAAAGAGAAACAACAGAACTGGGCAAAGCAGGGTCAAGTTTGTTAGTGTTTAAAAATGCCTCTTTGTACAACAGTACAATCATCGGCTGATTTGAAAACATTGCTCGCTTAATCTCACTCACTTTTGCATAGAAATTCTTTTGTTTTCTCTCTGATTTTCTCTCAATGGCTGAATTTTGATTTTCTTTTTCTATCTCATTTTGCTCGGCCACTCTCCGATTTTCACTCTTTTTCTTTTACTCACTCTCTTTCTTTTGATCACTATCTTTTTGCAACCTCACTTGATCTTCATAAACCTGTTTCGATGTCATCGGTGCAAGAGTGATGGGTTTTTGGTTGAGCATGAACGAGTATTTGTTGGTGAAGCCATCATGCTTAACTCTCCGATTGAATTGCCATGGTCGGCCTACTAACAAATGTCCAGCTTGCATCGGAACTACATCACACGAAACTTCATTTTCATTTTTTCCAATGCGGAATGAAACCAAAACCTACTTATTCACTTTTACCTCGCGACTATCATTCAGCTATTGTAACTTGTATGGCCTAGGATGTTTCAATATGGACAGTCCTAATTTCTCCACCAAGATTGTACTTGCAACATTAGTACAACTTCCTCCATCAACAATCATACTACATACCTTTTTTTTGACGTAGCACCTAGTATGAAAGATGTAGCACCTAGTATGAAAGATGTTCTCCCACTATACTTCTTCAACTTCTTTTGCTTGCAAACTAATATTAGTTTTCTTGACACCAACAATTCACCTTGAACCGCATAGTCCTCATCATCCACGTCCTCTAATGGTGGTATAGAGTCGGTATTGGACTCGTCGTCGGTTTTGATCTCTCCATTACCCCTTATCACCATGACTCTTTTGTTCGGGCATTGACTTCCTATGTGACCCCTGCCTTGGCATATAAAACACTTAATGTCACGAATTCGAGAAGTGGAAGGGTCAGATTTACCTTGAGTGTTTGGTTGTCTCTTGTTTTGGCTCGAATTTAGGTTTTGCAGCTAGTTTCTCCTCTTTCTTCACATGACTTGGTTTCTATGGGAAAAATCTGAATTATGGGATGTACGTGTACCACCCCTCCTCTTGAGTTGTTGCTCCACCTTGATGGCTATGTGCACCACATTCTCTAACTCCACATAATGCTGTATCTCCACCCTAACATGAATTTCTTTATTCAAGTCATTCAAGAACCTAGCTATAGTAGCCTCTCGGTCTTCTTCGATATTAGCCCGGATCATAGCAATCTCCATCTCTTGATGATAATCCTCCACACTTCGGTTACCTTGTCGGAGCGTTTGCAATTTATTGTACAACTCCCGGTGGTAATGATTGGGGAAGAGGCAATGCTAGACCCCCTCTTATCTCGCCGAGATCGTCAGTCGATCTGCTCCAGCATGGTTCGAAAAGTTGGTATTAGGAGGCAGCTCAGAGCTTCAATCTCTCATTACCATCATCTATTGTCGAGTTTCCGTCGTCGTGCAGTAGTGGAGGTCAGAGGGGGAAGTTCATTTTTTTTCTGTATGCCGGTCCACGAGCGAAAGAGCGCCGCGAGCAGAGTGAGAGAACGAAGTGGGCTTTGGTAATGTCGAGATTTGCACCTATTTGTATCTTTTTCGTGATGAGTCTGCTAGTTTCTTTGATCCCACTCGGTGTTCCTTTTCCATTTGCTTCCAATAGTTCGACCTATCCAGAAAAATTGTCAGCCCACGAATGTGGTTCTGATCCCTCGGGTGATGCCAGGAATCATTCTGATATACGATTTTATCCGGTTTCGATTTTATTTATTATCCCTGATCCGGAAGTCTCCTTTTCTTCTCCTTGGGCAGTACCTCTAAACAAGATTGATTCTTTTGGATCTTAGTCCATGATGGCCTTTTTATTGATTTTGACGATTGGATCTCTCTATGAATGGAATAGGGGTGTTTCGGATCGGGAGTAACCACTAGTGATAGGGCAGATGGGGGGAAGGACATAAGAAAGAGATGGATACCTACATTCAATCAATTGATTCGTCATGGTAGAGAAGAAAAACGGTGCACGGACCGTACTCGAGTTTCGGATCAATGTCCCGAGAAGCAAAGAGTATGCCCGAGTGTTTTGATGAGAACACCGAAAAAACCAAATTCAGCTCTATGTAAGATATCCAAAGTACGGTTGAGCAATCGACATGATATATTTACTCACGTTCCGGGCAAAGGTCATAATTCGCAGGAACATCCTATAGCCTTAGGCAGGGAGGTAGAGTGAAAGATTCGCTAGGTGTGAAATTCCATTGTATTCGAGGAGTCAAGGATTTGCTGGGAATTCAGGATCGAAGAAGAGGCAGATCTAAATATGGTGCGGAAAAACCAAAATCCAAACAAATGGAAGATGCCTCTGGAATGTCAATTTTCTCGGTCAGTCGAGTGAACAACCACAACTTCCCGCCCTAAAATAGAACTATACAGAGCCCTTCCAAATGACCTGTAGTCTATTACACTAGCCGATGAAAGAGTGTAGTAGACTCCATTCGCCCGTGGGGGTGAGTGGAGGAAGAATAAAAAAAAACTTTGTATTTTTTAGGAGAGTTGCTCGTTCATAAATTCACTCAACCGCTCAGACTTTACGAGGAAGTCCACGTAGACTTGACAAGAACGTCGTTTATGAGTTTCATGTAGCCGGTGAGTACGAGTACAGCCTATGAAATAGGCTTTGAGTTCCGTTGCATTGTGACGAAATCATTCCCGCCATTCTCCTGTCCAGTGAACTACATGTGTCTGCTCCGACTACGAAACGATGGAGAACAGTTCTGATTCGTCGCTTCAATTTCATTCACACTTGTCAGCTCATTCCGTGAAGGAAATGTTGGAAATGTTTTCTCTACTTCTCGCGAACCGGAGGAGACTTGGTCAATAGTTGGTTTGTTACTCGAGCTCCAGTATGGGCAACTCAGTTACATGTGTTCGACGTCAATATGCAGCCACGGAATCGTGAAACTCCAGTTCTGGTAAATCGTGCTTGTCAACCTTCATCACCGCACTTTGGCAACCCGACTGAACGAATGCGGTGACGTGACTTGTGTAGCGAGGAGAATGGGTAAAGTAAAAGACAGATGGATTGCTCGTGATTGATAGCTGACTGGCCTGGTCCCCTGAAGATTGATAGCTGCGCTTTCCTACTATGTGATCGGATTGCTTTCCTTCTGCAGGCCCTACATCATTATAGTTCGATGTGCTTTTTAAGTGCCTGGTCCCCTGTCGAGGCGTCGGATTCATCTAAACTCTATTTGTTTGAAACATAGATGTAAATTCCCCATTTCATTTGATCATGAATGAATAGGTTCTCATTCGGCTTAGAATATCCCATCGCTCGAAATCCTATGCGTAACCTTTTCGACGCAACTCGCTTTCGCCCCTCTCCGTCCATCACCATTTCAAGCTTATGGTCTAAAAACCCCAACCCCCTGGAAAGAGGGATGGACTGTCGACCAATAAATAGTCTTTCCATTGATCCATCCATCGCCTCTCTCTATAGGGCTACTTCGTCTTAGGTGCGAAGCGGAGAAAGGGAACAAGCAATAGACGAACTTCTTCCCACACTGACGAACAACGAGGGCTTCCGAAATGAAGTCCTTTCTTCATTTTAAGGAAGAAACGACCCCGAGGCTTATCTTGAGTGGGAGAAAAAGGTGGAGTTAGTGTTCAATTGCCACAGCTACTCTAAAATGAAGAAGGTAAAACTTGCTGCCATTGAGTTTTCTGACTATACTATTGTGTGGTGGGATCAATTAGTGTTGAACAGGCGGCGAAATAGGGAACGACCGGTAGAGACGTGGGAAGAGATGAAAATAGTGATGAGGAAGTGGTTTGTGCCTAGCTATTACCACCGAGAGTTATACAATAAATTGCAAACGCTCCGACAAGATAACCAGAGTGTGGAGGATTATCATCAAGAGATGGAGATTGTTATGATCCGGGCTAATATCGAAGAAGACCGAGAGGCTACTATGGCTAGGTTTTTGAATGGTTTGAATCAAGAAATTCATGATAGGGTATGTGGAATTAGAGGATGTGGTGTTTCCTTGGGAAAGACATTCTCAAATTTCTGCAAAAGAGAAACAACAGAACTGGGCAAAGCAGGGTCAAGTTTGTTAGTGTTTAAAAATGCCTCTTTGTACAACAGTACAATCATCGGCTGATTTGAAAACATTGCTCGCTTAATCTCACTCACTTTTGCATAGAAATTCTTTTGTTTTCTCTCTGATTTTCTCTCAATGGCTGAATTTTGATTTTCTTTTTCTATCTCATTTTGCTCGGCCACTCTCCGATTTTCACTCTTTTTCTTTTACTCACTCTCTTTCTTTTGATCACTATCTTTTTGCAACCTCACTTGATCTTCATAAACCTGTTTCGATGTCATCGGTGCAAGAGTGATGGGTTTTTGGTTGAGCATGAACGAGTATTTGTTGGTGAAGCCATCATGCTTAACTCTCCGATTGAATTGTCATGGTCGGCCTAATAACAAATGTCCAGCTTGCATCGGAACTACATCACACGAAACTTCATTTTCATTTTTTCCAATGCGGAATGAAACCAAAACCTACTTATTCACTTTTACCTCGCGACTATCATTCAGCTATTGTAACTTGTATGGCCTAGGATGTTTCAATATGGACAGTCCTAATTTCTCCACCAAGGTTGTACTTGCAACATTAGTACAACTTCCTCCATCAACAATCATACTACATACCTTTTTTTTGACGTAGCACCTAGTATGAAAGATATAGCACCTAGTATGAAAGATGTTCTCCCACTATACTTCTTCAACTTCTTTTGCTTGCAAACTAATATTAGTTTTCTTGACACCAACAATTCACCTTGAACCGCATAGTCCTCATCATCCACGTCCTCTAATGGTGGTATAGAGTCGGTATTGGACTCGTCGTCGGTTTTGATCTCTCCATTACCCCTTATCACCATGACTCTTTTGTTCGGGCATTGACTTCCTATGTGACCCCTGCCTTGGCATATAAAACACTTAATGTCACGAATTCGAGAAGTGGAAGGGTCAGATTTACCTTGAGTGTTTGGTTGTCTCTTGTTTTGGCTCGAATTTAGGTTTTGCAGCTAGTTTCTCCTCTTTCTTCACATGACTTGGTTTCTATGGGAAAAATCTGAATTATGGGATGCACGTGTACCACCCCTCCTCTTGAGTTGTTGCTCCACCTTGATGGCTATGTGCACTACATTCTCTAACTCCATATAATGCTGTATCTCCACCCTAACATGAATTTCTTTATTCAAGTCATTTAAGAACCTAGCTATAGTAGCCTCTCGGTCTTCTTCGATATTAGCCCGGATCATAGCAATCTCCATCTCTTGATGATAATCCTCCACACTCCGGTTACCTTGTCGGAGCGTTTGCAATTTATTGTACAACTCCCGGTGGTAATGGCTGGGCACAAACCGCTTCCTCATCACTATTTTCATCTCTTCCCACGTCCCTACCGGTCGTTCCCTATTTCGCCGTCTGTTCAACACTAATTGATCCCACTACACAATAGCAGAGTTAGAAAACTCAATGGCAGCAAGTTTTACCTTTTTCATCTAAGAATAGTTGTGGCAATTGAACACTAACTCCACCTTTTTCTCCCACTAAACATAAGCCTCGAGGTCGTTTCTTCCTTGAAACGCTGGAATTTTCATCTTAATACTACCCAAGTTGTTATCTCCCGATTCCTATTTCCTCTAAACCGCCCTCCATATCTCCTATTACCCACAACTGAATCTCGATCTTCTTTTTCATCAAAACCAGCCCCATAATACTCTCCATCTTCATCTCTCACTCCCCGATGTTGAACTCTTTCCCTCTTACGCACATTATGAGCATTTTATGGCTGCTCCAAACGTGAATTCTCCATCCGATCAATCCGCTCATGTACCTGCTCCAGTTCTAACCTCATCACATGCCTCATCTCACTCATCATGGCCTCCATGAGCAATTTTGGGTCAGCCATCCCTGTAACACCTTCGGCGATACTCTTTTCACTGTTGTGAGACATGATTGCTGCAAATCAAAGTTAGAAAAAAAATTGGAAAAGACCTCACACACTCCCTCACGTGTTTCACTCAAAGAATGATTCACTCTATTCCACTCGTGTTTCACTTAGTATAATCGGTTTTTACCCTCTAATATACTCACCATTCTTGCCTTTTTCCACTCGATAATCCTCTTTTAGTTATTTTGAAACTATTCGAACAATATTCAAAATTCCAGCAATAATTCACCAAGAACTCACCAAGGGAATTTAGGTTCAAAAGGTAAGAAAATAACGGATATGGGTGATTAGATTTTCAAAGCACAATTCAGCAAAATTTTCAAGAAAATTTTTGGTCTTTGGGGTGAGGTGATTTTCGGGCTTATTGTAAACAAACGAAAAAAGAATCCTTTTTACTCTTTTTTTTTTCAGACCCTTTTTGTTTTCGGACCCCGTTTTTTTTCTTTTTCTCGGACCCTTTTTTCTGGACCCTTTTTTTTATGATCAGATTCTTTCTTTTGTTAATAATAGAACAAGATTTCGAAACAGATTACGATCAGAATAGAGACCTAGGGCTAGAACCAATTCGGCTACAACAAATTTAGCCAGATAAGAAAAAAGAAACTAAATTTAAATGGGATAGGCAAACCTGAGACGAGAAAATTAGTGGCTCTGATACCAAATGATGCGAACCTCGTCAAGAATAACAAGATCCGTAAAACAAAATGAAAATCAAAGTCCACGATCTGGTTTGGTTGGGAGATCTCAATCCGTTGTTTCAACAAAAATAAGAACCTCGGTATAATTGACCTCAACCCGTTATTTAATGCAAAATAAGAACCTTGGTATAAGGAAGACGACACAAAAGGTAGTGGAAATCCGTTTGATAAGTCGATGATGAACGCCACGGAAGAATTCCGATAAGTTCGAATAGTCCTTCAAAGAACTAAAAAGAATAAAACTCACCAATTATCTGTAAACTATGATGTCCTTCTATACCATTAGACGCATATTTATAGGCTAAAAAAAATACAAGGAAAGTTCCTATAAGGAAAGTTCCAGAAATAGAAACAAAACAAAAGGAAACGCCCAAAATAAAAAATAGGAAACAATCAGAAATAGAAACGAAACAAAAGGAAATAATCAGTCCTTAATTTGGCTGATCACACGCCCACAATAGGAAAGGAAACAATCAGTTTTGACCGGATTCTTCTAGTAGTTGAATCATGTTGATGCATCTTTGTTGAACACGTGAACCATCCTCAATAGGCCTCCACGAATTTGCTTGAGCCCAAACCTCTTGATTCAACCCATTAAAATGCATGTTTGAACTTCTTTTCTCGTACTCTTATAACCAGCCCAGTTGGAACTTGAACTGGCTCCTTTGTGGTCATGCCATTATTTGCATCATGCGGGCGGCATGCTTATCTTGTGTGACAACACTACAGAGCAAGGGGATATTCTAGTTGAGCAGTTGTGCAACAACACTCCAGAGAAAGAGGCGCTTTTGTGTAACATGCTATGGCCTCAACGCCAAAACAACCTTCACGCAGGCCAACTAAAAGTGTCGTTGGATTGTCAAGTAGAGAAGAAGGATGAAGAATCTCCGCTTCTAGCCGCACTCTATTCTTACATAAACCAAGCAGCCAGGAACAAGCACCCACTCCGATCGTCATATCTCTCATCGTGAAATGAGCTACTTATCAGAATGTTGAAGATGCACTAGCCACTCCATATGACATTGGGAGAGAGTGTAATGGAACTTGATCTCATTGAATTTATGAGCGTTCACTCGAGCTTGATCTTCTATTTCTATTATAAAATCATTTTACTTTGCGAAAGACATACCCGATCGAGTTCAACTAAACCAATCGACAAGAGGGAAAGAAGCCCTTGTTCTACCATTGATTTACGTTCTTCCCATGACACCGACCTATATCCCAACCAATCCAGCAAGCGAACGTCGTAGGTCTGACCGGCTTGAAAGCAGGAAACTCTCATCGGAGAACGAGTTCACCCAACATTCATTAATCGATCGCTATCAGTGAATTTTATGTCAGAGAAAGGGGTGCGTTTTCGGGAAAGCCTATGTGGGTTACCTTTCGGGTGTGGGATGCTCGTTTAACTTCTGTATTCATCTTATTCCTTATTTACCTGGGTGCACTGCATTTTCAAAAGCTTCCTGTCAAACCGGCTCCTATTTCAATCCGTGCTGGACCGATCGATATACCAATAATAAAGTCTCCAATCAACTGGTGGAATACATCGCATCAACGTGGGAGCATTAGCCGATCTGGTACATCCATACATGTTTCTATGCTCATTCCAATCTTGTTCAACTTTGCTAACTCCCCCTTCTCCACCCGTATATTGTTCTTCATTCGCTATCAAAAAGAAGCTCCGACCCAACATCCAGAACTATTCCCCCTTTCAACGAGCCATTCTTTGGGCGAGAGCATGGATACTGTGAGATCTCATTGAAGTGAGAAAACCATCATCGTGTCATGTCTATACGCAGGGGGGATGCTGCCTGATTCGTCATACATTATACTATTCGCCGTCAATGGATCGGTATCCTCATCCTCAGTGTAATTGTGATGGTGAACGATTCCCTTGTGGTTGTCAAATTCGTCCCGAAGTCTCTTTACTCGATTATTCGAGAGTTCCGTTAAGAAAGCTCGAGAAGGAAATGTTGAAAAATCCTCGACGCGTCGGAAAGGAGGCTTTTTGTTGGGAGGAAAAAAATCGTTATCGACAAAAGGATCTCATTCGACGAACTCGAATTAGCACTTGGGCGGCCTAGGCCTACATGGGTTATGCCACTTTTCAATGATGGTGATTCTCTCTGTGTTGTTTGGCGCAGCACAAGACATAGTGAGCTGGATTTTGATACTTTACCCGTTCAAATCGATTCCTTTGGATAAGAGGGAGATATCGAAATACGTGAGCGAAACAATGTCTTAATATGACCAATAATAATAAACGAAAACTGTGGCCATTACTGTGATCCTTTTCACGAATAAAAAGAAGAAGTTGCCTTCTTTTGAGCAGAAAATATTTGCGGGAATTCGTAAATTCGACGGAATCTCCCCCTAAAAACTTTTCCGCTGATGAATGTCCCCTTGATAGATGGCAGGACTCCTGCTGGGCCACGAAAGCCCTACACTTTGTCCTCCCGGCAAAAGGCACAAAAGATCCATCAGTCGTCAGGCGCCGGAATGCTCTCTTCTTCCTAGGCAATATTACCGATGGAGAGCCGATAGAACTCGAAAATATGGAAAGGAGAAGGTGGTAAGCAACCAAATGTCGACAGAGTCTCCTGCAGAATGGCTCGAAAGCCGAATGTCGCTTCTTGTTGGCGCTTATCCGAAGCCTGATTGGAAGACGTCTGACGTGCGAATTGCCTTTTTCTTAATTTAGTGAAAGTCTAGTTCCATAGACGATTGGAGCACACTTCTCCTCAATGCCAGCCGAAAGGAAGGAAGCGGTAAAAAATTCTGTGTCTTGCTTTCGATACTTCGTCAGCACAGATTTGCCTGCCTTTCTTTTGGTCGTCGACCGGGGAGAGAGGAATGGAGATATCTCTTCTTTTCACGGAATTCTTTCTCTTGCTCTTGACGCACCAAATTTTCTTTAATAGTTGACACCCATCCGAAGAAGAAAGTGAATAAAGCAATGTGAATATATCTGTTCTCTCTGCTGGGAAAGAATGAGTCAAGACAGGGACAGAAAAGAGGAAAGCGACGAAGCGAAGGCCAGTTGGATAATACATCTTTCTTTTCCGGAATGCGTTTTCCTTTCAAATTCTGTAAATAAAGTGTTGTGAATAGAAGCTGCGACCAATCTGGTATCAGAGCCAGTTTCTGGTGTACATACTCGGTCTTTATCTTCTGTTTTTGTAAGTATTATCTAACCTATGTCTAGCTAAATTGGTTAGACATGTTATTTTCTTAATTTCATTAGTTGTTTAGGTAATAATATCCTATGCCATGAGGTAGGAAACGAGCCATGACTGTGTTCTCTCTCTCTGAAGCAGTAATAGGCTTGTGGTAGACAAGGAAGGTCTTGGCCGCCGAACTCTAAGATGAAAACCACTCTTAGAGATTACGATGAGCCGTAGAGAGTAGGGTCAAACCGATATTATTATCTAACCAGCTAACGAAAGAAAGAAAATAACATGTCTAATTTTATAAAAGTTTCTTAAAATGTCCAGAGATTTAGTTATTCCTGAAAATTATATTTGTCCTTATAATTTGAATTCTCATGAGCATACTATTCATCTTTCTTCAAATGGTTCTGTAGAACAACAAAATAGTATGTTAAATTATCTGTGTGATCAACTTCATTTAGTTTCTCCGAAACTAAGAAATTTGCAAATGATTTCAAACGTACCTATTTATACTCCTTTAAACGAAAGACTTGGTTCTGTTAGGATGTTAAAGATTTCTTCAAAAGATTTAGAGCATGTTGAGCCTAAGGATATTGATTATCAAAACTATTTGCAATACAAACTTTTGTAAAAACAAGAATTAGATGGTACTATTGATTCAAAAGATCTTTATGAGTTTTATGAAAAACATTCTTCTTCTCTTAAATATTTATTGAAGAATTTTCTTCTGAAAAAAGTTTTTCTCAACAATCTTTTGATGATTTGTCTATACCATCTGAAATGACATATACATATCCTATAACGAGGAACAAGATACATTACATATACCCTCTAACGAGGAGTCCTCTAACGAGAAAATCTATATATACATATGGAACATGGAGAATCTTCTGGTTCTATTATACAACATCCTAGATATCCACATCCTCCAACACAAGAAGTTACGGAAGAAAATATGTATCCTAGAGACACAGCAGAATCTTATATGGATTCTTATATATTAAGACATGGAAAAAATATCATACTCCTTCTGTAAACCTAATTTTTAATATAGATCATGTGCCTGCTAGAAAACTTAGAGATTATATAGAAAATTGGGAACAATTAATGGTCGGAACATCTTTATTACTTCCAACAGAAGTAACAAATAAAGATTTTGTTGTAATAGCATGCGGATACTGGCAGGGAATAGCCCTGAGATGGTTAACACAATATGAAAAATTCTATCCAGATAATATAGCTGCTTTGAATGCTCATACTAATAGAAAAGATGCGTTACATAGTATTTGTAAATGCTTATATGGAGACTTAACTGGAGAAGATTTATCTCGAGAAGATATAACTGAAAATATTTTATTAAAAATGAGACTTTGTAATATATGCTATATAGAAGAATTTGCTAATGAATATATAAGTCATATATTTAAATTAAGTTTTATAGAGAAGAAAGTATTCTGGGTAAAAGCATTTTTTTGCTAAACTACCATACCATGGGATACAATGATAGAAAAGAAATACAATAGTTTAAAAGAAGGAAATCTAGACAATACTGGAATGATAAAAAAAGCTTGTATGGAGACAGTAAAGAAAGTTTGTCAAACACATAAGACAAACAAACATATTAATAAGCATCTTTATAAATCAGATATAAAAGTATCATGTTGCCCAAAATATGATGATGAAATTAATTATCAATTTGGTTGTCCCCCGGTTTATGGATATAATAAACCTTATAAACCTTATAAAAAGAAACATTCAAAATATTCTAAACATAAATTTAGACCAAGATATAAAAAGAAAAGATATAAAATATCTAAGAAGAAATGGAAACCTGAGTATAAAGAAAAATATAGAAAATCAAAGAAATATAAAAGACGAAAGTTTATCAAAAACAATAAAGTAGAAAAAACAACTTATAAAAAAGGTTGTAAATGTTTTAAATGCGACAAAGAAGGACATTATGCTTATGAATGTCCTACAAACATAAAAACAGTATGGATTGATGATCTAGAGATATATGATATTCATGTAGGAACCATAGAAGAAATTCCTAGTGACATTTCTACTATATATGAAATAGAATCTGAATCTGAAGAAAGCTTATCTAGTTCTTCGATAGAAGAAAATATAGGAATTAATATGATAACACTTACTAAAACCTACAATTTTGTACAAATAATACCTTTATCAAAAACTGTACTCCTTCCTAAAAGAGAATCTTTAAAATATCCAGGGCATATAGTATATGCTAGTAAAACCTATCATCTACAAAGATATCAAACTACCGAAATATATTTAGATCTAATAATAAAAATTCCATATGAATATTATGGAGAAGTCCAAAATTTAAAGTATCACACAATAAGGAATATCTTCATAACCTATGGATTAATAGAGTCCATGACAGATCAAAATATATGTATCACTATGAAAAGTACTAGTCTAGAAAATCAACCATACCAAATACCTACTGGAATGCCCATAGGTATACTAGTAATACATAAATATGAAGATTTACCATTTTTAAAGATAGAATCGGATCCTTTATTACTCACATCTCCACTTTTAAGCCCTGAAATTACTCCAGGACAAACTTCTAAAGATAATACTTTCGAATATAGAATATATATGAATAGATTATCAGAGATAGAACCATAAGAAATACATAATGAAAGTTTAGATAATAGTCAAGGAGAACATTTTGAAATAACTGATGAAGATATTGAGAAATTAAAACTTTTTATACCTCACGCAAAACAAAATGAGGTATATAATCCTCAATCTAAATTCAAATCATTATGGTCAAATTAAAATGCTTATATATTTGAAATAATGCAAGGAAATATAGAATTAAAAGGAGATGAGGATTTTACTTCTATAAAAATATTAGATGCTGCTCAAATAGAAAAATTTAAGCAAAAATATCCTAAGAAAAAATACCTATATATTGGATTAATACAGATAAAAAAACAGGTCTATTTAGATCCGGAATAGATACTCCTATTATGATAATATGCTGTGATGAAAGAATAATAAATAATCCTTTAAATAGTATATTAGGCGGAGCCAAATCTAATTTTGCAAATAGAATATTCGGAGTAAATATACACCCGAATTTTTGTATTAGCCTATACGATAAAAATATAGAAAAGGCCTGCACTTTATCTATAAATTTAAAAGGTATATAAATGTTACCTGGATCTAAATTATTAGGAATACAATGGAAACATTGTCTAGCTTTAAATGAAATATCTACTTTTAGATCAATAACACCTACACAATTTATTAAATTATATGAAGTAGGAAATGGTAAAATAATACAGCCAAAATTAGTAGATATTAAACATCTCAAGTATGATAATGAAATGCAATTTTTCCTAAAAACATTAACACCAAAAATACAGTTACCTGTAGAAACATTTATAGCCTCCGGAAATACAATTTCCACAACAATAATAAATCCGAATATTCCAAGAAGCTTAAGTACTACAAACTATAGAAATACACAGCAACTTTTAGAGCCTAGCAGAGCTAGTACCTCTACGATTGACACTCATACACCAATGGAAGGTAGAACACAAAGAATTTTAGACCAACAAAAACAACAACAAGAACAAAATATTATACGACTACCATCTTCTTCCACTGGAATAAATTATGTTGGATCTTAAAACAAAATCTCAATTACATATTTATATCCCATTAACTCTACAATTTCCTAATGATAAATTAGAGCTCACTATTCATGCCTTAGTGGACTCAGGCGCTGAGACAAGTCTCACACAAAACAATTTTATCCCACAGCAACATTGGATTCCTTTAGAGAAACAAGCAAAATTACAAGACTTCATGGGTCGCCCCGTTCATATTACCCATAAAGCCCGACTTTCTGTCATTATTCCTGATATCCATAATCAGGAACATCATTATACCTTTAAATTTGCTTTGCTTCCTAAAGAATTTGACATTAATTGTCTTCTTGGCATGAACAACTTACGTCATTATGCCCCTTTTAATACTCATTATTTCACTTTCGACAATTATGTGGGTGCCTTTGAGAATTCCGAAGTACGAGTTCCAAAAGCCCTAGAGTTCCTATCCAGTCTCCAATTGGAGAAACAGGGTGCCAAGGCAAAAGAAGAATTCTATCAGGACTTAGAAAGAGCAGAAGATGAAGAGTCTGGAGGAGAGGACAATCAAGATAATAATGTCAAGGACGTCATGGATGACGACGCACTCCACAACATTATGCAGGATTAAAGCGTGGTAGGACCATGCATGTCTACATCACCAAAAAGAGATTCTTCCTTATCCTGCACGGACCAGCAGCCGACACTACCCTCCAAACAACCCAGCCGACAACTTTTTTCATTATTGTACCATGACTAGTGGCAATTATTGTACTCCTTACTGTAGCCGCTATTATTGTGAATTCCTGTACTAAGATTCCTTCTTATCCTACTGTACCTACTGTATGAAGAAAGGCTATAAATAAAGACTGAAATGAAATGGCAGGGGCATCGAGCTTTCTTGCCTTTTTTTCTTATCTCTCTTGTTCCTTTTGAATTCTTCAGATTTTTAAAGTTTTCCTTTCAAATTCTGTAAATAAAGTGTTGTGAATAGAAGCTGCGACCAATCTAGTAAAAAAGAAAGGCAAGAAAGCTCGATGCATCCCAGATCCCCCTGGGCTCTGAGACAATGGGTTTGGATGCTGGTGAGAGAGTGTCATATGTGTTTTGGATGGTGGGTTTTTTCTTCGAAGTGCCACACAACACTGCATGGGTCTTTCTTTCTCTGTTCTCATTGCCCCCGTCATTTGTAAAGTGCCACTCTTTACTGACGCGTCTGTCTGGGCCTGTCTAAGTTAGGGAAGTATCTTTCTCTCACTTGGTCTAGGTGCTTCTCTGCCTTGTCGGAACCACCCTCCTTCATAGCTGTAAAGAGCATTATGTGACTAGGCAGCGTCGGGAGGTAGTGTGGTACGTGCTGATTTCCTCTCTGCTAGTGTAATTCATGTCACCGAAAGAATCAATTAGCTGTCCAGAGCTGGATTCTTCAGTTACGAGATGATCCCATATGGTACGTTATGGCGAAGTTGATTCCCTACGGCTTGTTTTGGTCGGAAGTTTGCTACGCAGGAGGGGATGAAGGAAGCCCTGATCAAAAGGGTTAGTCCAATTCGACTTTCTTTCCCGATGCGGTCGAAGTGGTTCTTCAATCGCAGGAGGAGGTCCGGACACTTTACTTACCTGGAGGCTTCGGAGAGCTTCACGATGGATTGTCTCCTAGAGTCTGTCTTTCATCGAGATTGAGAATACTGGCTCAATTTCTCTATCGGCTCTACAGCTCTGCGACATCTATAGCTCTACCATTTCCGGAGTTGAGGAAGACCAATCCCACTTCCCCATATCGACAAAGTCAAAGCCCAAAGAGACCACGGAGTTCATTCGGACATAAAAGAGCCGCGACACCCTATATAGAACAGCGACTAGAGCCAGCATCGAGATGGATTGGCATGGGAGTGCTTTACCAACCAGAGATGACCATAGATATCATCATGACAGATGCATATCAGCATGTGTATATGCCTTGTCACAATATTAAAAAAGCAAAGAGTATCTCTCAGTTTGATCCAAAACATCGAGATCTCCAGTGTCCTCCGGCCGAAAAACGATTCATAAGTGGTGGTTGTTGGAGGGAGCGAGACCTGGCTACGGACGACTTCGAAAAAGAGGCTAGCCCAGCTCGAGTATATGAGAAAGTCGGCAGCATCCCAGATCCCCCTGGGCTCTGAGACAATGGGTTTGGATGTTGGTGAGAGAGTGTCATATGTGTTTTGGATGGTAGGTTTTTTCTTCGAAGTGCCACACAACACTGCATGGATCTTTCTCTCTCTGTTCTCATTGCCCCCGTCATTTGTAAAGTGTCACTCTTTACTGACGCGTCTGTCTGGGCCTTTCTAAGTTAGGGAAGTATCTTTCTCTCTCTTGGTCTAGGTGCTTCTCTGCATTGTCGGAACTACCCTCCTTCATAGCTGTAGAGAGCATGTTTATCATACTAGAAAGCGGACGTCGGAGAGGGTCCTCTTTGTTAAGCCTGGTCTACTTAGGCTAAGCCTGGTCCATCCTCGTTTCAGGATCCGACCGCATTATGTGATTAGGCAGCGTCGGGAGGTAGTGAGGTACGTGGTGATTTCCTCTCCGCTTGTGTAATTCATGTCACCGGAAGAATCAATTAGCTGTCCAGAGCTGGATTCCTAAGTTACGAGAGGATCCCGTAGGTACGTTATGGAGAAGTTGACTCCCTACGACCTGTTTTGGTCGGAAGTTTGCTACGCAGGGGGGATGAACGAAGCCCTGATCAAAAGGGTTAATCCAATTCGACTTTCTTTCCCGATGAGGTCGAAGTGGTTCTTCAATCGCAGGAGGAGGTCCGGACACTTTACTTACCTGGAGGCTTCGGAGAGCTTCACGATGGATTGTCTCCTAGAGTCTGTCTTTCATCGAGATTGAGGATACTGGCTCAATTTCTCTATCGACTCTACAGCTCTACGACGTCTATAGCTCTACCATTTCCGGAGTTGAGAAAGACCATTCCCACTTTCCCATATCGACAAAGTCAAAGCCCAAAGAGACCACGGAGTTCATTCGGACATAAAAGAGCGGCGACACCCAATATAGAACAGCCACTAGAGCCAGCATCGAGATGGATTGGCATGGGAGTGCTTTACCAACCAGAGATGACCATAGATATCATCATGACAGATGCATATCAGCATGTGTATATGCCCTGTCACAATATTAAAAAAGAAAAGAGTATATCTCAGTTTGATCCAAAACATCGAGATCTCCAGTGTCGTCCGGCCGAAAAACCTTCTGCTCCAGTAATCAGCGCGACTATTTATTCACACTATTTTAAACTAGGAAGCAGATCAGAGGAAGAAATATGTTTAAGAAAAAAAGAAGTTCGGAAAGGCTCTCTGCCTCCTCCCTTCATCTGATGTCTTTATTTATAATGTTTCAAAGACGTCCTTCAGATAGGAAGGAATCTTTTACAAAGTTTCTTTACAAAAGATGTACAGTAAAAAAGGACTGCATGATTGTCCTTTAAACAGAAAAAGTTGTATTATTGTCTTTTACTGGGTCCCTTCTTTAATAATTGTAGTCCTTGAGGAGATGAGAAGGAATCTTCTGGCGTGTTATGGGCCCACCATGCTTTCTACTTTGTCTGGAAAAGTCCTGAGCGGGTGCAATCAATCCTTGCCTTTTGTCCAATCCTTCCAAGGTTAATGCTAGTAAGGAAAGGGATGACTTTTCTCAATTTTATCTGAACAGATTCAATGGCTGAAAGATGATCATAGAGCATGATATTATTATTGATGGTAATAGATCTTGCTCCGCAAAGGCTGTCAGTCATTGCTTCTGTAAAAAACTCTGTAGCAGCTTCATAAGCTTGTTCTTCATAGTTGTATTCATGCTTAGGATAAACACCCCATCCATGGGCAAACTGTTGGCTTTCGTCATGTAGTTCCCATATTTGAAAAGAGGTGAACAGTTGGTACAGGTTTCTTTCTTCCCAAATGCTCTAAATACGGAACCAGAAACCAGTTTCCCAAGAGTGCTGCTTTGAGTAGGTTGAAACTCGATCACTGCATATCTTTGGAATGTAATCGAGATAATCTTCTGGATGTAAGGTACTTACATAAAGATTATGAACTATCCCAAGTTGAAGAGCTCTGGCGGATTTAGGAATATCTCCTAAATAGACAGATAATCTTGGGTTTTCATATTTGTTCTTGATTAAAGCATCTTCTTCGAGCAGAAGCCGGGTAATTTCCGTTGCTTCTAACTGATGGAAAAAAAGGAGGAGATGTTCATGTGATAGGCAATTTTGCTGATTTAAATTTACCATTGTGTTCACAATGGCTTCTGCCTTGAACTTTCTTGCCCTTTCAGAGTCCACTTCTAAGAGAGATAGGAGTTGGTAGAAATCTGTAGCTGGGCAGATGACCATGTTTGAAAGGTTGCTTCTGGAAGTAATAGTTTTGAGCTCTTGCTCTTCAGGAGAAGAACCACAAAACCAATCTTTCTCCTTCTGCTTTAATTCTTGAGATTTAGTAAGAACAGAGACTTGGCATATTTGTTTGCCCAGATTGTGGAGTTCAAAAAGCTTCTGTTGTAGCTGTCTGAGTTTGATCAAAATGTGGTCTGGAAGGCTTTCAGTTTGTCCTGAAAGGTGATGGCTCTCAGTCTGTCCTGAAAGGTTCGAATTGGATCTGGAGGGATCCAATGGAGAGGTCTTCTGTCTTTTTACTTGGTCTTTATCCATTGTTTGGCCTGGATAATATATCTGCAAGAATATTAGTGTAACCAGGAATATACTTAACATCATATTGGTATATTTCAAGGTATAAAGCAATTCTTATTCTCCTGATATTTTCTTCAGGATTATTTATAGTCCTTTTTTTCAAGAATTGGGACACTGCTTTGTTATCAGTTTCTATGATGAACTGCCTATTGACTAAATATATTTTTAGACTTTTTATTGCTGATTTAATGGCCAACAATTCTTTATCATAAGTGGAATATTTTTGTTGAGCTTTATTAAATTTTCCCGAGGTATATGCTATAATTTCTTTCTGTTTAATTATTATAACTCCTGCCCAAAACTTGTCTGAGGTATCTGTTTGGAGGGTTACTATATCATTTTCTTTGGGAAAATATAGTATTGTTTGATGAGTAATCAGCTCCTTTATATTTTTTATTTCTTTTTCCTCTTCAGGAGTGAGCTGGATTCCGATTTTGTCTGTATTCCATTTTCTTGGTTGTTCACCATTTTCTATTTTATATTTAGATTGTTCTATAGTCAATTTTTCTTGTAGACTTTTGACTAGTTGGGATAGGTGAGGAATAAATTTCCTTCCATAGTTTAAAAGACCCAAGAAACTCTGTAATTGTTTTAGAGTTTTAAATGTTTTAGGGAATTCCTTTATCTTGGAATATATATGCTGTTGTAATTCTATCTGACCTTCTTTTATATATTTCCCAAGGAATTCTATTTCCTTTTTGAATAGATGGATTTTTGTAGGGCTTAAAATAATTCCGTTATCAAGTAGTATTTTTGCTACTTGGGGTAAGTGTTGTTTATGTTCTTCCATTGTAGGAGAAAAAACTAGTATATCATCTATATAGACTACTACAAAATGTAGATGTCCGAACATAGAATTCATCCATTTTTGGAATATTTATGGAGCATTCTTTAAACCAAATGGCATTACTAACCACTCATAGTGTCCTTGGGGACAACTAAAGGCAGTTAATTCTATAGATTCTTTATTGGCTAATTTTACTTGCCAAAACCCAGATTTAGCATCAAATTTACTATAGTATTTGGATCCTTGTATCTGTTTTATCAGCTGTTCTGCAGCAGGTATAAAATAGCCGTCAAACTTTGTATAGCTATTTAATTTTCTATAATTAATGACCATTCTGGCTTTCCCTCTTTTTTGTTCTGCATGTTTTCTGACTAGAAAAGCAGGTGATGAATGAGGGCTGCTGCTAGGCTGTATTAGTTTAAGAGATAAAAGCTCATGGATTTGAGCTGAAAATTCTTGTTTATCTATAGGGGATACCATTATACTGTTTGTTCTTACATTAGTATTTCTGTATTGATCAAGTAATGTAAGGGTACAATACCTTGGTGCCTTATCAAAATATAATAAAGGGTTCTGTGAATATAATGGTTTAAGCATACTGTGTATGATTTCTTCTGTATTAGAGAAGATAGTAAGTGGATAAGTGCAGTTGTTGTGGGTAGAAATAAGTCGTTCACCACGTTGGGCTGCAGTATAAGATGATGCTAAGGGAACCGGAAAAGGAACCCGTGGAATTTGATGATTATCAAATAGAAAAATTTGAGAATTGAAAGGGGCATAATGCCGTAAATTATTCATGCCAACTAAGCAATCGACATTGAAATCAATAGGTAATAAAGCGAATTCAAAAGTATAGGGATGAGATATATTATGAATATCTGGAATAGAAATAGAGAGATTTGCTTTATGAGTAATAATGACAGGCCTGCCCATAAAGTCATTTAAGCTTGCTTGCTTTTCTAGGGCTAACCATAATTGCTTAGGGATAAATTTTTCATGTATAAGACTAGTTTCAGCACCTGAATCTAGTAGAGTGTGTAAGGTAAGACAAGAGTCATCAGGAAATAATAATGTCATGGGAATGTAAATGTGTAATTGAGGTTTTTTCTTAAGAAGATCCGACATTTGATAAACCAAATGAACTAGTTGGTAGTCTTATAATATGTTGGTCTTCTGATTTCTTTTGAAGATCAAGGATTCGTTGAGTCCTTCCCTCAAGGGGAGTATCTTCTAAAGCAGACATACTAGGTCTAGCTTGTTCAACCAAAATATTGGTATTTCGATATTCAGAGGTGCTAAGACTTCTTGGAATTCTTGGATTTATAATTGTAGTAGAAATAGTATTGCCTGAAGCAATAAATGTTTCTATAGGGAGATGTGTCTTTGGTTTTAAAGTTTTCAAGAATATTTGCATCTCATTATCATATCTCAAATGTCTTATATTGACCAATTTTGGTTGGATTATTTTTCCATTCCCAACCTCAAAGAGTTTAATAAACTGTGTAGGTGTGATAGATCTAAAAGTAGATGTTTCGTTTAGTGCTAAACAATGTTCCCATTGTATTCCCAATACTTGAGATCCAGGAAGCATTTCTATTCCTTTTAAATTTATAGAAAGAGTACAAGCTTTTTCTATATTTGTGTCATGTAAGCTGATGCAAAAATCAGGATGTATATTTACTCCAAATATTCTATTTGCCAGATTGGATTTTGCTCCTCCTAATATACTATTTAGAGGATTATTGATGATTCTTTCATCACAGCATATTATCATAATAGGTGTATCTATTCCAGATCTGAATAGACCAGTTATCTTTATTTGGATTAAGCCAATATGTAAATATTTCTTCTTAGGATATTTTTGCTTCAGATTTTCTATCTGATGGAAGTTTAGCAATTTTATAGAACTAAAAGGTCTAGGTGCTTCTCTGCATTGTCGGAACTACCCTCCTTCATAGCTGTAGAGAGCATGTTTATCATACTAGAAAGCGGACGTCGGAGAGGGTCCTCTTTGTTAAGCCTGGTCTACTTAGGCTAAGCCTGGTCCATCCTCGTTTCAGGATCCGACCGCATTATGTGACTAGGCAGCGTCGGGAGGTAGTGAGGTACGTGGTGATTTCCTCTCCGCTTGTGTAATTCATGTCACCGGAAGAATCAATTAGCTGTCCAGAGCTGGATTCCTAAGTTACGAGAGGATCCCGTAGGTACGTTATGGAGAAGTTGACTCCCTACGGCCTGTTTTGGTCGGAAGTTTGCTACGCAGGGGGGATGAACGAAGCCCTGATCAAAAGGGTTAATCCAATTCGACTTTCTTTCCCGATGAGGTCGAAGTGGTTCTTCAATCGCAAGAGGAGGTCCGGACACTTTACTTACCTGGAGGCTTCGGAGAGCTTCACGATGGATTGTCTCCTAGAGTCTGTCTTTCATCGAGATTGAGGATACTGGCTCAATTTCTCTATCGGCTCTACAGCTCTACGACGTCTATAGCTCTACCATTTCCGGAGTTGAGAAAGACCATTCCCACTTCCCCATATCGACAAAGTCAAAGCCCAAAGAGACCACGGAGTTCATTCGGACATAAAAGAGCGGCGACACCCAATATAGAACAGCCACTAGAGCCAGCATCGAGATGGATTGGCATGGGAGTGCTTTACCAACCAGAGATGACCATAGATATCATCATGACAGATGCATATCAGCATGTGTATATGCCCTGTCACAATATTAAAAAAGAAAAGAGTATATCTCAGTTTGATCCAAAACATCGAGATCTCCAGTGTCGTCCGGCCGAAAAACGATTCATAAGTGATGGTTGTTGAAGGGAGCGAGACCTGGCTACGGACAACTTCGAAAAAGAGGCTAGCCCAGCTCGAGTATATGAGAAAGTCTGCAGCATCCCAGATCCCCCTGGGCTCTGAGACAATGGGTTTGGATGTTGGTGAGAGAGTGTCATATGTGTTTTGGATGGTAGGTTTTTTCTTCGAAGTGCCACACAACACTGCATGGATCTTTCTCTCTCTGTTCTCATTGCCCCCGTCATTTGTAAAGTGTCACTCTTTACTGACGCGTCTGTCTGGGCCTTTCTAAGTTAGGGAAGTATCTTTCTCTCTCTTGGTCTAGGTGCTTCTCTGCATTGTCGGAACCACCCTCCTTCATAGCTGTAGACCTTGAGTTCACCTTTCCTCCTGCCCTCTCTACGACTTTCTATTCGTGGCGGTCTCGTACCAGTAGGTGAATTCAAGACTTTTGGTGAAAGCATTCCAGGTTACCGTTGACGAAACCTACTGACGCACGCTTCCCCTCGCAGAAGGAATAAAATCTGTTTGACCTTGAGTTCCTGTGCTTGCACTAGCCTGCCCTCCGACTGGACTACCGCTTGAACTGACAGCCGAAACGCAAAGATTTTTCCTAACCTACCATTCCGACTCCCGGAACGATTGTCGTCGAAGATAGAAATAACATTTTCGAAAAAAGATGAGACTTCGTCGAATAAAAATGTACAACCAAAGGATTCCCACTCGTCCATTCTTCCACGCGCACTACCTATTTTCGTCACTTTTCTCTCTCTCTCTCTCTCTCTCTCTAAAAAAAAGCTCTCAATTGTCGATTTTCAGAGAAAGAAGATAAGGAAAATCTCGATAGAGATAAAAAATAAAAGTATTCCACCTAGTTTTCCATTCCATCACTAAAGGAGAATAAGACGATGATTTCTGATCTGAGTAAGGAGCTAAACTGACAGTAGGGCTCAGCGCCGGGAGCCCAAACTCTAATCGATTCCATTTTTGTCCACCCTACTCTCCTCTGACGAAGAGGAAGGTTCAACAACCGGTGCATTTTTAATTTGTCCTATTTTATTCTAGGTTCAAACCGGGACCACCCATCAACATAAAATAAAGGGCGAGAGCGACTATCGAGTGTTTCGTAACCAATTCTCATTTGATTGTCGAAATTATTGGGCACAAAAAAGCACCCGTCTCTTCCTTTCATTCAACATTCCCATTTAATGAGCAAACACCTTCTACAACAAATACTTCCTCCTCGGTTTCTCTTCCCTCTCATCAAAATTTTCAGAGACGGTTTTCGAAGGCCTTCCGAATAGGCATGGCTTCTAAAGAACTACATCAACAATATAGACGCATTGGATAAGACCGATTTCAAAGCTAGAGGAATATTTTCATAATCCATTCATAAGGGAGCAGTGCGTCATAAGAGAAAATCGAAATCAGACTTCAACCTGCTTCCAGATGGAAACCACTGACTGTAGCAAAGATTCAATTGCAATTAAATCTTTATAATGCTGGAACATAACAAAAATTGGGGAAACCATAAAATCCTCTGAAACATAATCACCATCTCGCTCCTCGCTCTCCTCCTTCCTTCGAGCAGCAACCCGCCAATCGAAAACTCACTCCCCCTCGCCCTCTCCAGGAGTCTTAGCCGACTGAAATACCAACCCCTAACTCCGGCATTTTCAGTTCGTGTGTGTTACGTGAGTGCGCTTCCCCCATGTGCGTAGTAACTAAACACGAAATTGATCATAAAAGTTCTGGAGCAGATTTTCTGTTGAGTCAGAGACAGCATAATAGTTTCCCGACCTCGCTTATTTCGTTAGGGAGTCTTCGTCGACTGAGAATACCTTGTTCCCTCCTTCTTTTTAGGCTTTGACAGCATCATAATTGGTAAATAATCTTCTGTCTTTAGAGCTGGATAAGTAAGCTGGAAGTGTATGTTAGGGTTCGCTTCTTTAGGGTGCTTATCCTGCTCCCTAGCATATGGAGTGGAGTGTGAGTTTTTCCGAACACAATTTGAAGGGGATAAATACCACTTTATCGATTCAGTTGTCATTGAATGATATTGGTCAAATGTCGGATTTCCCCTGTCGACGTCTTTCGTCCGGATTCTTCGAGTTGACGCTCGGTAGAAAGGGTGTATCGGCAGCTCGGGAGATGGGGACCCATCCCGTCGGAACTGTATTCACCAAGGACTGAGGCGACAATGGCTACTGAGAGGGGCAGTAACAAGCCCTGCCGGCAAAAGCCTCGAGGCACAACTTCTTTTTATTTAGATAAATCCCCGTCGTTGTCAGGTTAGAAGCTAGATTCACTGGAGTGTATCCCCTAGGTCTCATGGGTCGGTCCTCGAGGCTTTCTGAATCGGAAGGTGGGGAAGGACGAGATTGAAAACCGACGTCTTTCATACGAGAGGGGTGTGAGGGAATACATATGCTCAGTGGAGCAAGGAACGGGCAATAACTCATATGTGATGGGTGGAGCATCGAAGCTGACAAACCCACATTGGAAAATGAGAGCTTCGGGGGGTTTTCCGGAAAGCGTCGTCATCTTATACCCGGAAGTCTCTATCGTTTTCTTTATCTTTCTAGCCTCACAGCATTGGGACTTCCTAAATCAAACTGCAATCACAGTTTATCAACCACTCACGACGACAACAGAGATCTTTGACTGGGATCCCACAAGTAATCCACCCGGGGCGGAAGAGGAAGAAAGGGAGACAAAGTCTGGAATAAATCAATACACAATAACCTCAACTGTCTACCCATTCCATCCATCATATCAGTCGAGTCGGTCTGATTTGTTCTGAGATATAGATAACGCAAGAGAGAACTTATGACCATGAGGATGGAGAGGGATTCAAACCCCCAGTGACTCTGAAAATACTTCGGTTTTCGACGACCGACTCTTTCAACCGCTCAGACATCCATCCCTTCGCGCTTTGCCGGCCCTATCCATTTGTGAGCTGGCAGGTAAGGGAAACTGTATGCAATTCACTACACTTGCTCTTCCCCACCCCGTGACGCTGACTCTGTTGCTTGTCTTTCCATGATACTTTTCTGGTAGTACGAATCGCTACGCTTCGCTTGTTTCGAGATGAGGAGAGGCACGGTCGGTTGCTGCGCTCCCTGCGGGTAATCTCGCAAGAGAATGAAGAACGAACGATTCGACAGTGAAGGATCGACCCTATCCTCATGTGTGGAGGAAGGATCGGTCCTGTGGACACTGACGCATACCACTAAACATAGTTCTCGCGGTCGGTCAAATGCATCTCGAAGAAGTATCCTCCAGCATTGAAGTACCTGAGATGATCTCGTGAAAGTGTCCAGTGACGCTATATTAGGTAGCTCCACCTGTCCGCGATGCATGGAAGGATTGGGGTAGCGGATCAGGAACCGGTTGATCAATCCCAAACTGCCGTAACACTTTCTCACCCAGGTACCACTCGACGTGGTCCAAGTATACAGCTCCACTCGGGTAAAGAAGTACAGATCAGATATAGCTCTACAGCTGCCCTAGCAGCATAAAGCCTATCTCCAAAAGGCCTCCAGGTGATTGACATCAACATAGCATCTGTAGGTCATCCACATAAACGAAGAAGGAAATGTCACAGAAGAACAAGCATCACCTGCTAAGAAGTCGAGGGTATCAAACTCCTGTCTGAAAAATAGCCCCCAGTGGTGCATATCATGGTCCCAGAAGTGGTACACCACTTCATCCCTCTATACCAGCCTCTAGGGACATTCTCTGGTAAACGTGGACGACCGATATCTGACGTACTTTTGCTCGCTTATAATACTGTGTACTGATGGGATTCCATATCCGTCGAACTGATCATGATCTTACTCTTACTTGCAGATGTAGTTATACGAGTACGTTGGATGATGTAGTCAAAGCCGTAGATGGAGAAATGTTGACCTACGCCACCTCATGATCCCATCGCAAAGAAAGGTTTGTATATAACCGGCCCATCAGTACCGTAACTGAAACATTATCTGATCTACAAAATGTGAATTCTTTTCAACCGTCATTCAAATCTTTCTTTCCCTTGAGTACCTGTAACCACTGACTTTTGGGGAAGCGTCGAGTTATCAGCTTCTTATAAACGAGTCTTTTTCTTACTCCTATCCCCAAAAGCTTGTGTAGCCACCCCCCTCGTCGAAACCGTTTACCTGCCTAGCTTCACTGACTATCCCTACCGAAAAGAAAAGTTTTCATCACTACTTTACGTCGAAGTAGGTATTCTCTCATCGACGCGCCGTCACCCTACCAAGCCGCCAGTCTCCCAGAATTTCCTTCTTCCTAGATCACTCTATATGACTTTTATAGACTCTATTTAGAAAACTACCCTCTTCTTCTTTCTTCCATCCTTCCTCACCATCCTCAGCTACTGGTTGGGCAACGATTTCGGTTGAAGCAGATCCATCTAAGACCCTTATTTTACCTGAGAACTAGACGTATAGTCCTGAACTGGTAGGTTGAATTTCTCCCCTCGCTTCTTCCGTCTGAACGTACTTTTCATTACCTATGTCAGTTTTCATCCTGACGAGACCATCTTTTCTTAATATATGCAATTACAAACTCCGGGCCCATTCCGTAAAGTAGGGTCATGAAAGATTTTGCCTTTACCTTTACCTACCTACCGATTCTTTTGAGAAGAATGAATTCAGAAGCCACAAAATACCAAAGAGAAGGAGCGCACCGCAGCTCGCAATGCAATATCGCACTCCGCAGCTCGAAAACAATGGCACGGAAGCGTCACCGTGCTATACTGCTCTCACCCTAGAACACGCTACTACCGCGCTCCAGAGCTTGGAAGCGACAAGCGCTCCTTGCACTATCTAATGAACGTGACAAACGCACAGCACAAGCTATACATTGTGCACTGCTCCCTAGCAATAGCACTTGTGCTCCCTTCCCTGGAAGCTATAACTGCACGAACAGCAGAGCAAGCAAAGTGAAAGCAAGCGAAGCAGAAACTCGAACTCTTTCCCCTAGACGTGACAGGCAAGCAAAGCGGAAGCTACAGCGGTCAGAATCTTTCCCGTCAGTAAGCAAAGCATTCTTTGGACGAAGATAGTAGCTCGCTTAGCTGCGAAGCCAAATGACATAGTTTCGACAAAACTAACGAAGCCCCTTGAAACATTAAGTCGTAAAGTCTTCCGCGAAACGAGCCTGACAGTCCTGGAGGATCAGTAGCTGAGCTAGCCTAGCCGCCTACTATAGCGAGCAGCGATTCCGCTTCCGCGAAGGAAGTTGCGAGCAAAGCCATTTAGTTTTCTTTGCTTCCCACCTTTCACAGAGATTGTTATGAACTGACTAAATGACTATATTTTCCTAGAAAGCGGGATAACCTAACGTGTCTCCGTTCCCTTTCAATCAAATATTAGAAGAACGAATGCTGCCCTCTTTCTACGGATGTGGCAGACATGGATATGTCAAACTATTTCAGTTACGGTTAATCAGTCTATTGACTCCCTTCCCTAGCCTGACGCTTTCCGAAAAGTGACGGACTATTCCCACATTGAATCTCAACTGGCAATGCGCATTGACTCATTCTATCTTTCCTCTAACTTTTTGAGATGTGGCCCATCTCTTCGCTTATTACATCTATCGAGTCATAGCAGGATGGCTCTTTCTCTTTTCACAAGTACAGCAGTGACGTACAGTTGTCACAAGGAGTTCCTCTTTCAACGATCTGCAGTACTGAGCTACGGAAAGTCGGTAGAAAGGACCAAAGCCGAGGATGGAAAAGGTTCCTGCTAATCCCACTGAAGGAGCGAAGGCTATTGCTTATGTCTTCTAGGGATCTGTTATATACTCCCTTCCTTGCATCTCAAAAGAAAAATCTGATGTTATTAGCGCAACAAACCTTTACCATTACATTCGAGTGACGGTTTAGGCTTTCCCATGTGTGTGTGTGTGTGTGTGTTTGTCTCTCTCTCTCTCTCTCTCTCTCTCTCTCTCTCTCTCTCTATATATATATATATATATATATATATATATATATATATATATATATATATATATATATATATATATATATATATATATATGTTAGGGAATGGCAAATTACTGTTTTTTCAATTCCGGTTCGTCACCAGTACTGCTTTCAGGGATCAGTGCTACTTGACTGCTTTTCGTTGGTAAGAAAAAAAAAAGAAGGAATCTATTTATAAAAGAACTGGGTCCCCGAGGCCTCTCCGATTGAGAAAGTCTGTGATTCAAAAACCAAACCAGTTTTCTGAGCTGGGTCGGATAGGCAATCAACATGATTTGTCCCGTCCCAGTTTGATGGGGGGGATGTGAGTGCGTTGGATAACCGAAAGCAAGCAGTAGATCAAAAAAATAAATCATCCGGATTGCAACCTATAGACGAAGAAGAATCAGCTTCATTGTTCCCACCATCTATTTCATCCGATGAATATTGTATAATGACGAATAGGAACAATCATTAAGTGATCGCTACGCTTGATTGGGGCAGGCTACCCACACTGTTTTGGCGAAAAACCCATCTCCTTGTTGTTCCTCATTATTACCTACTCCAAACATGAAAGTCGACGACCCAAAAATCTGTCTACATAGCTCCCTGTCAAAAGTGGAGTTTCGCGAGGATCATATGTCAGCCGACAGCTTCCGACCGGAATGCATCCCTGCAGGTGCAGATGAATCTCTCAGCTTCTGTTCTTTCTGTCCCTCCGTCAGTGCCACTTCCTAGCTACTCCAATTTGACGTCGGGATGGGTGCCACAAACACAGCTTGTATTGGCTAAACATCTCCGGTATTTCCATTTGAAGGAGTCAGTAACACTACGTCGACGTCTGACACTACAAGATCAATATCAGACGTAAAGTCTTGCCCGGCCTCACTGAGTGGATCTGGTGCCCACATCGTATCCCATCCTCTTTGCTTTCTCTGAGCAGGTGCCTGACTCTTCTTTGGCTAAAGCTCATCTCCTGTCTGAACCCGTCGACCGATTCAAAAGACAAATGCACAAACCCACATTGAAGAAAGAGATGATCGAGTCTTGTCACGCTATCCTAGGCGGTTCACCCGTAGTGTCTCTGCCGGCAACATCTATGATGGTTCAGGTTTGTCTGCCTATCCTGGGTGACCATCTTCGTCTACTACAACTAGGGGTGTGTGTGCCATAGACTGAGGTACAGGTGTTACCAGTCCCACAAAGGGACAAATTTGTTTTGATCTTGTCAACTCGGAACTCATAGCTTCCCACAATTCCTAGCTACAATTTGAACTCCTTATCCCCTAAAACGATGAACTCTTTCACTCGGGCTACTTTTCTTATCGGGCGATGTTGCCACCCTTTTGTTTTGTTCAATACCCGAACTCTAGTAATTAGCGTCGAGATTTTGAGAAGAAACATCCCTATCGGATCGGACATGTAACCAGTTTTCTCTGCGTTGAGAGGGAAAGATTGCTGCTCTGTGAATAACCCTAGTTGTTGGTCCTGCTCCTCTCCTGCTGCTGTCTGAACTGCCACCTCTACTCCAATACATAGACGCAGCTCCAGCTGAATCCCTTGTAGCAGCTCCATCCCATAAATCACTGTTCCCATGCGAACGTCTAGCTGAATCCTAGGTGACCATCTTCGTGTAGTAATTAGCAGCTCCACCAGCTCATCGAAGATTGTGAGTAGATTGGACTTCCAGACGGTCCTTTTCCGCGAGCTATTTTGCACTCTTTCGATGAGCTGGTGGAGCTGCTAATTACTAGACGAAGATGGTCACCTAGGATAGGCAAATACCACTTGTGGAGCTTTTCAGTCCAATCCACACGAAAATGAGATCCATTGATTTTATCTAAACTTCTCCATTTTAATTCATCAGGTTGATGAAGAGAAGGTACGTGCAATCCGAGAGTGGCCGAGTCCCACAAGTGTAAGCATTGTTCGTAGTTTTCATGGACTTGCTAGTTTTTACCGGTGGTTTGTGAAGGACTTTAGTAGCATAGCCGCACCACTTACCGAAGTGGTCAAGAAGAACGTTGGATTTAGATGGGGAGAAGAACAAGAGAAGGCGTTTCAACTAATCAAAGAGACGCTAACCAACGCCTCCTTATTGTCTTTACCTAACTTTTCTAAAATGTTTGAGATTGAATGTGATGCTTCAGGTATTGGCATAGGCGCAGTTCTTATGCAGGAGAGACGACCAATTGCTTATTTCAGCGAGAAATTAAGCGGTGCAACCTTAAATTACCCGACTTATGAGAAGGAGTTGTATGCATTGGTACGAGCTTTGGAGACATGGCAGCACTACCTATGGCCTAAAGAGCTCGTGATTCACACTGATCATGAGTCCTTGAAACACTTGAAGGGCCAATACAAGCTAAATAAAATGCATGCTCGTTGGGTAGAGTTCATTGAGACATTTACATATGTCATCAGGTATAAGCAAGGTAAGGAGAATGTGGTCCCCAAACCAGCTCATCGAAATGCTCCACCAGCTCCACCATCTTCGTTTTCCGATCTCGCCTGGGAGCATTTGCCTATCCTAGGTGCCCATCTTCGTCTAGTAATTAGCAGCTCCACCAGCTCATCGAAAGAGTGCATAATAGCTCACTGATCGAGTGCTCTTGCACCAAAGATAAACGGGGCTAAGCGATCTGCAGAAGCTATGGGATGTCAAAATGCATCTGTAGGGAGCGTTCCACTGTCAAAGGGAAGCGCCCACGCAAGTAGGTGTGGACGAAGCGGAAGCGAGAATGTTGGCTTGAGTAACACAAATATTGGTGAGAATCCAATGCCTCGAAAACTTGACGGGTTCCTCCGCGACGGTGCGTCCACGGAGGGTGAGTCAGGGCCTGACGATCAGGTCGAAAGGCGTAGTCGATGGACAACAAGTGAATATTCTTGTACTACCTCTTGTTGGTCCCCAGGGACGGAGGAGGCTAGGTTAGCCGATAAATGGTTATCGGTTCAAGAACGCAAGGTGACCTTATTTTTTCAGGGTAAGAAGGGGTAGAGGAAATGTCTCGAGTCAATGTCCGAGTACGAGGTGCTACGGCATGATAAAAAGCTCGATGCCAGAATGTTAAAAACCTTAACACCTTTTATTTTACTTTTAAAATATAAAAAAGTGAAAAATCAAAAGCTCGATGCAAGAATGGATACTTCGACGCTCGTACCGTTAGCATCGTCGCCTTTAGATTTGATCGACTTGTATGCTATAATTTCACTCGGGTGCTGTGACTCGAGTCATAGGAGCTCGAAAAGCGCACAAAAAAGTGACATCTCTCTATCAGATTGCCTTATCCCTTTGGTATCCCATTAGTTTACCCCAATTACAGTCTCGATCTCTCGTTCTGATAGACTTGCCTACGCATCTGTTTTGGGTTGATGCACTTATGGAAAAGTGGCAGAATCAATATCTTTTATTGGCTTCTCTTTCCCTATTCAATATCTCCTCTTTTATGTCTCTGTCTTTTTCAAATAAAGACATATTTCTGTCTTCTTGGGCAGTGGATTTGCTAACTCTATGGCTCGTCATATTGATCTGAAATCCTATTTCTCTTCCTTTTCACTTTTTGTTTGTGAATTTTATTTCCCCTTGCCTCGAGATCGTGCCTTTTGTCACTCAAAAAATCATACTCACCGGACACATGACATCTGAAAGACTCTTCCGAGCTCGCTTCTATATCAAGAGGAGAGATTCACTATCTCTTTGCTGGCATGCTATTTCTGTCTATGGATTACCCAACTCAATCACGACGCCCCTTTCACTTATGTGTCAGCTCTCTGTCCTCTGTTCTGGGCTGTCGACGCTCCGTCCAAAAACCAATATCTACTTGTCTTTCTTCTCAGGCACAGTCCATAAGCCAGGCACGGTGGAATAGGCGACGTTTTCAGGCACAGTGGATTCGGCAAATAGTTATCTATCTTTAATAGCCGATCGACGAACTCCGTATCTCAGAGTTAGGCCCCTTTCTTTGGCTTGGTCCTCGAGGTGGGGATCATGTTCTCGTTTAAGCTTAATGCAGCTCAAGGAAAGCGTATTGGATCACAAAGTCATAGCCTCTCGCCCCTCGAAAACGTCGAACAGAGTCCCGATACTCACTAACGAAACGACGAACGATTATGTGATCCGCCTGCGTCGAACAGTAAATGCAAAAGTATACATTATATGACAAGACGCTTACTAGAGGCTTGCAGCCGAGAAAGAGTGCTTACTTAGACGAGTGCAGGAGAAAATGAAAAAAAACCTACTTTATTTCAGAACCGTCGACTTCCTACTTACGAACTGTATACTTATTTGCTCTTCTTGCACCAAGAAGTAAAACGGAAAGACAGAACGAGAAGAGAAGGTCGCAGGTTGGGTGAAGGACGTCTCATGGAACGGTCGACTTTGGGACTTCAGTAGTTCAGTAGCGACTAAACAAAATAAGAAAAATGAGGCCTATACGTTGCCCGTTTGGTTTGCTATTGCTATAAGGACTGATCGCCTTTTGATTTGATAGCGTCAACTTCGCTATCGCTCATATGGCTGCCAAAAGGAGTCTTCCTACCATACCTGAATGCCTATGTTATAGTGCGCGTCAAGCTTAGCCAGAAGCAAGCAATGACGAGGAAGCGAAGCTTCGTAGACAAGGCTCGTTCCATGCTTGACATACGAGCTCGTGTAGTGACGGCGCTTTCCGCAAAAACCCTACTACAATGACGGCGCTGTTGCTACGCCCTCCACTCGCTGTCTACTAAACGAGCTTCCGGGCAAATTGAGCGAGCGAAGCCTTCTGTTGAGCTTCCCCCTTTCCTCACCCAATTTCCCATTTCATTTCTGCTTCAGCTTTCCTGGTTTAGTTGGTTTGGAGGATTAATTGATTGGATACCCGAGAACCATAATCTTTCAAAGGAATAACTTCTACGACGATAGATAGGGGTCAGGTTTGGCATCTATGCCCCTACCCTCCAAACAGTTTGAGATCCATTTAGCTTGTACTACTCACACTCTTATATCTTCACGGCGGCACCTCCGCCACCATAGTGTGAGCTGGGAGCAGCTCCGAAAATCCTGGCTTACTCAAAAATGAGCGTCGAAAGTCAACATCAACAACAACAATACGAAAAAGTACACGTTGGTTGCCCACTGATCTGATCATAGTTCCAATCCAATCGCTTCGCGTCGCCATGCCTCCCGATCTATAATGTCCGGTGAGTCGGAACATGTACATAACCACGCTTCGCACCGGGCTGGGAATCACAAGAATAGAAGTCCCTTATGGAAGGGTGGGAAAGAAAAGTTTGAGGCCGGATTAGAAGGAGGGAGGGCGGCCCCATCCTGAAACAGATAGTGTACATACATAAAAAGAGGCTGGTCATGTTGGTCCCTCCCATCTATAAGTCAAAGAGAAGATACTGTAGCTGATTGTCCAACGAGAGGAAGCGACGTCGGGAACTGGAGCGAAAGAAGAAGGACCTCGCAGATGTGACAATTCGAAGAGATGAGATGATTAACTCTGCTTCATGCTTGGATACCCACATCGACGAACATAGTGGAACAGAGGAAAGAACAGGAGCTATTTGTCGAGGATTGCTGAAAGCAAGGCTAGCAGACTTACTGAAGTCGTTGAATTCCAAAAACCTTTCTACCAACTGCGAGAATTCAAATGACTGTCGCGTCGGATGACTGTACCTTTTAGGGCTTCGCCCAATCTCTGTCTCTCTCTTTCAAGAAGTTATCTATGTTTTGAAGTCGTCGAAGCGTCAATCTGCCTGATTCACTTACGACTGTGAACCTGCCAAAAAAAGCTGGCCGATATATTGGAGGGACTCTCGAGTCATGGATGAAAGAGCACATCGTCATGGTAGAGAAGAAAAACAATGCACGGACTGTACTCGAGCTTCGGAGCAATGTCCCCAGAAGCAAGGAGTATGCCCACGTGTTCTGACAAGAACATCGAAAAAACCAAATTCAGCTCTACGTAAGATAGCCAAAGTACGGCTGAGCAATCGACATGATATATTTACTCACATTCCGGGCGAAGGTCATAATTTGTAGGAACATCCTATAGTCTTAGTCAGAGGAGGTAGAGTGAAAGATTCGCCAGGTGTGAAATCCCATAGTATTCGAGGAGTCAAGCAAATCGCGCACCGTGCTGTGCAGGGCGGGCAAACGGACGGTTCGGTTCGGGCTGGAAGGCTATGCCCACGCACCATGCCGTGCGGGTTCCAGCGGACAGACGACTCGGTTCGGGGCGAATGGCACGACAGGAACCGTCCGCAAACCATGCCGTGTGGGTTTGGACAGACGAACGGTCCGGTTCGGGGCTGTCGGGACAGTCCGCGCACCGTGCCTTGCGGGTTCAGGCGGGCGGACGGTCCGGTTTGGGGCGGTCGGACTGGGAGCTAGGATTCAGCTAGACGAAGATGGGCACCTAGGATTCAGCTCCACCAGCTCGCGGAAAAGGACCGTCTGGTTCTCGGATTGCATTGTCAGGCCCTCTCATTACTAGACGATGATGGTCATCTTCTTTTGACGTGTCAGGAACCTAGAGTGGCCGAGTAGATTGTGAGTAGATTGGACTCATCGATTGGGATGGGAAGAAGGGAGACTAACGTGATGAGAGGAAGGTAACGATGCTATTCGAATTCCACAAAGAAGGAAAGTCAATCGTCCTCCGAAGATCAAATTGACGATATGGTGCATCGAAACCGGGAAAACGAAGCCTAGTGTCTAGGGTTCGTTCCTACCTGACACTGTAAAGCAACATAGAGGACTAGCAAAAGCCATAGAAAAATCCGATCTCGAAACTCCAAACTCACACCCGAGACTAAGGGAAAGCATTTAGCTTACTCGACCGGGAGAGGAAAGCGACGTAAAAGGCTGCGTCAACGTAAAGGGGTTATAGGTTACGCTCATCCAGTAAAGCGACGAAAGGGCCTTTTCGAGAGAATAGTGGAACAAGTTACGGCATATATAGATGAGACGATTCTTCTTTCTTCATGTGCTTCTTCATATTGTCTCGTAGCGCCTTTCCGGGATTTCTCTCTTCAATCAGTACGTTGAAGCCAAACCAAATGAAATTCCAAAGTTACGAGAAAGAACCAGAGATTGATAAGAAGTCCAGACAGACCTAGGTTCCTGACACGTCAAAAGAAGAGGCCATTGTGTTCAAACAAAAGCACTGAAGGACCACGAAAGGCGACTCTCCAAAAGCTGGTAAAGAGGCGACGACCCTCCGCCTGCGAGGTAATTCGACATCACAGAAGCTCGACCATGATGCTGACGTGACAGGAAAAGGTCTATCCCGACGCCTGTCAGTAGCGAGGAAAATTTATCCTCATCAAGTGGTCGCATATTTCGAATCCGACAAAAGAAGGAAGGAGTCTACTGAGAAAATTGTAATGACAGTCCTACTCTACGGTAGGATCAGATTGGACTTAGGCTCGTCAACGTCATGAGAAAGTTCATTTAGAAAAGCGGAGGATACCATGCATAATGAGAAAGGGGTGGAAAGTTTATGTTTCCATTGTGTAACTTACTCTAAGAAAGAGGCATTCATTGTATATCTGACAATAGATCTCCTTCGAGAAAAAAGAGGTACTTGTTTCGAGATCTGATAGGACAAGCAAGAGAACGTCGATCGTCACTTTGACGAATTCAACTGCAAGTGGTAGGTAGGTTTGAGGAACCAACGGGAGTTTACTCGATAAACTCTTGGCGACAATGAAACTGGGGAGCCTTTTTGTTAGGTTAGCGTGTCCGACGTCTACCGTTGACTTTTTTTCTTCGAAGAACCAGATATGCAGACGTTGCGTCGGCAGTGGAATCAGTCTTCTGTCGGTATGGTACTATGAATATGACGGCTGTCGGCAGAAAATCCAAGGGAAAAGGCACAGCACGAAAAAAGAAGTCGACGAAGCAACGAAAGAATTTCGCGAATGACGTGACAATGGAGGCTGTCGACGCATTGGTTATGGAACAAGCAAAAGAAGCGACGGCCTGCCCGTCCTATAGTAGGGAGGGACAAGGCCCACAAAGCGAAGTGAATCGGTCCATAGAATCGATGGGTCACAGATTGGTCAACGCCTAATATTTCCAGCAAAATAGGAAAATTCCGAACGTGGTAAGCCTTCGACCAAAGGCATGAAAAAGCCAACGTCTAATATTTCCCATGGTTCTCTGTTCCTGTCTGCATCAGGAGATCGATCCCTAAATCGTCATGATAAAGCTGACGTGACATTGGTTATTGGTAATGCTCACCGATGTCGACTCTCACTGAAGAGGGGCGGGGCTGACGGTTGGTTCATTTGCTGACACTAGACTTGGCATTGCTGGAGGAGATGGTTGCCCCACGGAGCGGTGATGGGGAGGGATTGACCTCGGTTCATCCCCATCCCGTGTTTGGTTACTGATCTCTCTCAGGATCGGCGAAGCTCCACCAGCTCAACGGACCGGGACCAGAACTAACGCTTTTCACTTTTGATTTCGCCATTCTTCTGATATATTCCGATCTCGCCTGGTCACGCTTATAGAACTTGTTCTTCTTTTCATTGTCTTCTTCACTACTCTAATGACAAAGCGTCCCAGGAGATGATTAAGGTATTTTGAATGAGAGTCTTTGCCCCCCACTTCATCTGCCTTTCCCACTTATCTTCACTATCTTTGTTTTGGTGACGGAAGGATGCTGAATAACCTTCGGCCACTTTCTTCTTTGACCGATGAATCACAAGCAAAGTGCCCCCTCTTGCCACACTCTGATGCATTCAGTCATTTCTTCGGGAATTCCTCTGGTCTTAATCATGATTTCCCCGTCGATGGTCCTCCCCCCGCTTGCTTGCTCTCCTACTTGCTTTCCTGTACATCAGACTTAACACATGCCAAATCTCTTTCTTTGGATGTATAAAAGGGGATATCTCAGATTAGTTTCAGACGTAAAACCTTTGGTTGTTCATGGTTGTGTCCCCCCGGATACCGTCGTTGTTTTGCCTGTTTGAGTGCATCTTGCCTGTCTTTGCTTGTCTTTGTCGTCTTATTCCTCTATTCTGAGCGAAGGCTATGTGCCCCGAGTGGAGTCTCTCCTCTATTCTATTGTGAGTGACATGCTCGTACTCCTCGCTCTCTGCCCGTAGTCTTTTTATAAGACATCTATTACTCGCTCCTTTTTTCTCCATGTTTGTGTAACCCCTTCTCTCAGGGAGTGCACTCTTCCTCGATGATGTCCAAAAGAGTAGCATTTGTTGCACACTAGAGGAACCTATTCGTACGTCGACGTCACTGGCTGCTCTACCACTGAGCCATCTTCCAGCTTCAGATTGATAGTCTTCGTAAGAGGTTTCTTCGCAGACACCTATACTAAAAGCACCTTGCAAAAGCGGGGGTTTCTCATGTAGCCGCCATGTACAGCCGGAACTCAAACAAGACGTCGCTGCCTTGGTGATCACCCTCTGTCAGAATGATCAATCTACCATCGACAGATCCGACGGTCCTTGCTGAAGTACTCTGTCACACTCTTCCTTTTCCGCGAGCGTCGAAGAAGAAGTATCCATTCTCCCGTCAAGTCTATCGTCCCATGAGAATTTCTTCCTCCATAGTCTCTGCATGCAGTCTTTGACATTGCATGTGGAAAGTTGTCAGAACCGAGTAAGTAACCCACCAATGTATTATGCCATTTCTATACATTTTTCTCTATCTCTGAGTAGAGTATCCTAACAACCGTCACTTTCTATCCCCTTCTCTGGCTGAATAAACTCGGGATGGCAATTATAATCAAGTGAGAGAAATCCGAAAGATATTAACAGTCATCTCGAACTACAATTCTGACAAACACTACATCTAGGCCTACCTTTTTCTGAGGTGCTGTACTACAATTCATATTGTGTCTGATGGAAAGTGGCTTTGTCAATTGGGAAGTCCTCATCTTTCTTCGGAATTTTTGTTCTGTCTAGTGATTCCTGTAAAGAAATATGTCCTACGTCCCCTTTCTGTATTGGTCCTACTCGGTATATCAGTCTCAACTGGATTGGATCAATTGCTTTGTCAGAACTTGTCACCGTCGCGTCGCTTCATTTCGCTTCTCTTGTATGGCATTCTTTCTTTAGTAATGATGTTGTAGGGAAGACAGCTTGTTCAAACAGTCCAGCATGGAGATAGACAATATCGAATAAGGTGCAATGAAACCATGTTCATCATGGCACAAAACTTCTGCCAAAGAAAGAGAGGAACTCCATGAAAGTATTGCATCTCATGTGGAAAGAAACGATGCTGCCAAAGCATCGCTGCAAATGAGGCTTCTGTGAAGGGTGCAATGCTCACTTTTTCGAAGGAGAAAGAAAAATACCGCCGTTGTTACTAGAGCTGCCAGTGAGGAATCCATGCTCTTTTGACCTCCAACCACCATGATAAGGCAGCTGCCACTGATGAACATGCAAATCCATAGTGGCAAAACTGCTGCACGCCATCGAGTACCTCCACTGCTACAACTTGTCTGCAGAAGAGGAGGCTGCACACCATCATCAGCATGACTGTGAAATGATAATGATGGTCGCTCCCCTCTTCTCTCTACTTAGATCAAACCTTTCGGCCATTGAGAAGGAGCCTTTCATGGCATCGAGATGCCTTATAAACATGTATGTCATCGTGTGGCCAAGCCCATGAGAGTCTCCTCATGCTCTCGAATACCCATGCGAAGAGCACTGGTGGTTTGATATTGAACATGCAAGCCCATTGAAGTTCTCGGTCTCTCCTATCGAATGACGAGAATTGCAACAGTTCTAGACCTCGTGCCATTGCTCCTCTTCTCTTGGCTTTCATGAGGTTTCGTCCGTGGAGAACACAACTTTTCGTCTGTGCATTGCTCCTACAACCACTTTCTTTCTTGAGGTTTTCCAAGCCACCGTCGGGCTCTTCTCGGTGGAGGCTCATGGTGGATATTCCTAACAGATGCAACCGTATCAGGGCTTATCGTAGGGACTGTTGCCGTTGTGTGATTGCAGCACCCGAGAAGCACCTACTGCGGCCTGAAATTTCACCACAACGGACCAATCTTTTGTCACTCATGTGGTCCATTTTTGATCATGATGGAGATGGGAGAGTCATTCTTTTAGTTTCATCTCTCCCCCTCGGCCATCCACTTTGGCTTTTGAAACATCACCGATGCCTGATACCGACTGACGGATCCCATCACCCTCTTCCTGCAACAAAGGTTCTTTGCTTGACAACTATCGAAACGTCGTCCCCGACCTGCTTACCTCACGAGGTTTGGCTATGCTCGGGCGAAGGGCTTCTCGGAGAAAGAATGTAGCCGGCTGTCGAAGCTATGACCGGACCCATGGCATTATGTTTTAAGATCGGTCCTGGCATGGTTTGCTGACACATAGTGTTAGCATGGCGTTCCGACGACCAAACCTGATATGTTTTCTTCATATTTTCCAAAAAAAAGTAAAAGAAAGAAAAAAAGGAAAGGGAGAAAAAAAGAAGAAAAAATGGGCCGTCATGCATATGGGCGTGGCCCTCACGAAATGGGCCCGGTGCCAATGAAGTGTGCACGACCCATGGGAAATGGGCTGTCAGACCTCTACCTCCTTCGTCTTTCATTCTGAGTCTATAAGGAATAAAGAGAGTGTGATGCGATGGCACGACACTCGTGTTTGTGTCAACTGTCTTTACTTTTTTTTACGTTTGGTTGTTCCATGGTGATATTTTTCTCCCGAAAATGTCGAGATTTATCAATTTGAAAAACATGGGAGCGGCGCTTATCTCACCTCTAGCTTGACATAAAACATTCTCGTTCTATGTGTAGCGAATCAGCGGAGGGGAGTATATGAAAGAAGTCGGGACCCAACGGGAGTCGACAGTTGTCCTACATATGCTTTTGTCGAAGCTCGTCGGTGACATGATTCTGAGGTAACGACCTTCTACAAATTTGCTCTCCAGAATGCGCTTTTGGGTGACGGGTGGTGGGTGGGTATCGGTCATCGGTCTCATTGGTGGGATCAGTCCAGCTCATACTAACAGCATTGAATAGGGACAATAATGGACATTCTGACAACAACTGAGACAGTCAATGGTCGTTGATACAAACAAAGTGTAAATCATGCCATCCCCACTTTTGGCGTCTCAGATTGACATGAGTGGAGGGAGTGGAGTCTCAGATAGAGCAAGCTGTTACATCCTCCTACTCGGTTTGCCTCTCCAGATCTGAGGGTGGTGTGAGAGTGGAACTGACCGTTGTCTTTTAGTCACTGACACAACAGACGAGCTGACAAGAGCACGGGAATCGATGATTGTCGAATCCACATCCACAACATCGTCTGAATCGTAGAAGAAGGGAGGAACCACTCTGGGCGATGACGAATCCATTGGGGGTGAGACAGAGGTCAATCCAACGTCTGCCTCTTTGGATGAGCAGCTGCTTGCGAGAGCTCCAATGGAAGGGATGAGAGTAGAGTTGACGCTCGATGCTTCCCTTTTCGATGCGATGCTCTCTTTCCTACATTGACCCAATGAAGGTGCAGTGCAATTCAGTCATAAGGAGAGGAGAACGGCGGAGTGGAGAAGGGCCTGGGTCATCTCGATAGCCATTTGCAAATTGGTCCGCGGTGCGGTTGTAACGCCCCACTTCCAGTAGTGTGGAAAGCTGGAACGTTCGGCGTCGAATGATTACTCGACGAGCCTCAAACAAAATATTACAGTCACCATTTGCAATTTAATATGAATAACATGCAGAAACTAAATGAAATTTTTCTTTATCAAAACAAAGAAATAATAAATTCCATCAAAATAAAATTAACAAATGTCACCACAAATAAATTCTTTCTGAAAAGAAAAGGACTGTCTCATATGAAACTAAATATAGCGCCATGTGCACTTATTATATTTTTCTAAAAAGAAAGCAGCTAACAAAAGGAAGTAATCACTCCTGCAGATCTGCTTGTTCCTGGAAGTCAACATATCCTGTTCTGCCACTGGTGGATCTACCTCTTGATAGAGGCTTGCATCTGGTCATGCATAACCAGGATCGTCAACAAAGCGACCCAATATTAAATAATAAAGAACAACAAAAAAAAATGAATAATAACATCTCAATGTCAGGAACAATCATGCAAATGAAGGACGGAAGATTTTACGTATTTATACTTATCATCACTATTACTTTAATCGATGTCTTTTAAATTTTTACAATTAATGTCTTTTAGTTATGGTATTTGAAAATTCAAGAAAATATGAATATAGCTGAGCTGAACGCATCCCCGTCTACCCCCGGGAAAACGGAACAGTAGTTGATCGGAGCCTATCCCGATCCTCCCAAAAATGGAAAACAGTGGCGCAGTAATTTGATCGGAGCCTATCCCGATCCTCCCACAAGTGGGAAACAGTGGCACAGTACAGTTATGTTCAGCCATCTAATTCATACAAACCTAAATTTTTCCCCAAATCCCCAGTGTATATCAAGTTCGGTGTTAATTATCAATTTCAATATAATTTATGATTTCAGTAAATTTCAGTTCAGTATGTAGATCGGTGATAATAATTAGAGTTCAGTGAACTGTAACAATATCAGTGACAATATAACGTTGCGGTAATTTAATTATCTATCACCAATCTTATACAATAACAATTTGCATTTATACGGTGTCTTTTCGGGCTTTATTTCTAATATGATGTATAATAAAGTGATTTACAATATAGGAAAAATGGGGCTCACTACTAAATATGTGTGCATTTAGAATTTCCTAAAGTTGACTTATCATTGCAAGGAGAAAGAGAAGCAGCAGTAGCCGAAACAGAAAAAAAAGAAGAAGTAGAATTCCTAAATGCGCACCCCATTCTATATAGTAGAGTAAATTACAGCATAGAGGAAGTAGAGTTCACTAGTAAAATATGTGTGCATTTAGAATTCCCTAAAGTTTTCCTGCAATGTTGAGGTAGTTCTAGATGCGCACCCAACACTATATAATTAAGGTGAATTACAACATAGGGAAAGGATGCTCACTAGCAGAAATGTGCGCATTTAGAACTCCCAAGAGTTTCCTGCACTACAACCAGGTAGTTCTACCTGCACACCACAACCTATTTAGTAAAGTGATTTACAACATAGGGTAAATGGTGCTCACTAGTGAAATAGGTGCGCACTTAGAATTTCCTAAAAGTTGCCTGCAAGGTTGCAGGTAGTCTAAATGCGCACCACATACTAGATAGTAAAGTGGTTTACAACATAGGGGAAATGGTGCTCACTAGTGAAATAGGTGCGCACTTAGAATTTCCTAAAAGTTGCCTGCAAGGTTGCAGGTAGTCTAAATGCGCACCACATACTAGATAGTAAAGTGGTTTACAACATAGGGGAAAGGGTGCTCACTGGTACATATGTGCGCATTTAAAATTTCCCTAAGGTTATCTCTACTGTGATCACTATAGGAATCAGAAAGAGAAACGAGAAGAAGAAGAAATCAACCATCCAAAAAAAACAAAAGAAAAAAAAAAAAAGAGGATCCTTCAATCCAACAAGGCGGTGGCAGGGATTGATAGAGCCGAGATCGTCGACGGCCACCTGCGCTCGTCTCGGCCGAATCGCCTCGCCGACTCTAACCCAAAGCTTCGACCGACGAGGGCAGCAGCAGAGATCAATGGAGTCGAGATCGTCGGCGGCCACCGGCGTTGGGTTCGGCCAGATCATCTCGCCGACCCTACCCCGAGGCTTACCCAAGTTAGGGTTGCGGGTGATTCGGGTTAGGTACCATACATGGTCCCTTTTGCTGGCATACTTTGGCTGCATAGTTCATGATTATTTAACAAGAAAATTTTGAGATTTTATTTTTGGAAATTTTTGAGGTTCCATTTGCTGGCATAGTTGGGTTGCTTACAATTCTGTTATCTTCAATTGCATGGGTTGTACAATTACATGAATTTTCGATTTCGCATTTAAAATTTCTCCGAAGTTGAAATGTCAGTGCAACCAAATAAAGAAGAAGGGCAGCAGCAGCCGACGCAAAAGCAGAAAAAAAAAGGAGAAGAAGGAGAAGAAGAAGAAGAAGAAGAAGAAGAAGAAGAAGCAGTAGCAGAGGCAGGAAAAGAAGAAGAAGCAGAAGCAGGATAAGAAGAAGAAGCAGAAGCAGGAAAAGAAGAAGAAGATAAACAGCTGGAACTGGGCGAATTAGTCATTCTCGTCAGTAGTTATTATGCTTTTGAATACAAGTATGGAAAAGAGGCATGGTTCTGCTAAGAAAAGAATGGAACCATGCAGGTAAGCAAAACTAATGGACACAATTCTGGATAACAAGAGTTTTCAGTAGTTTCCAAGTTTTTTCCTAACATGAAAATGAAAATTACTTCAAAGAGAAAAAGGAAATTAGCTTACAAAATGATCTTGCATGATTTATACAGGGAAAACATGGATAATCTCTATGAAAGAATACTAATCTATAGTGAGGATAAGGAAATACAAGCTGGCTTTTACGATACCAGTGCAGGCATAAATACCTTTGAGATACAAAAGAAAATTACCGATTCCTAAAAAGACATCCAACATCACACAAAGTAATCTCCAGCAGTGGAGGGTTTAATACTTGGATACAACTACTAACAAATGTAATGTAACAATAAGACTTGCTAAAATCTAATTTAAACCAAGTTAAATCAAATATTTTCTAAGGCCAACAGTGTAAAATCTTATCTAGTAAAGACAGCTAACTAACAGTGCAGATTAGTACGAACAATACAAAGATGTATACATAATGAACAGATGGCTATAATTAACTTCTAATGACAGATGTCTTTTTGTCTGAACATCTGAAACACAGACTTTTTGAAGGTGTCAAAGGAACTAAGCTACTGCACACTGCCATTCGTTGTGTATAAAATATTGGCGCTAAGGATTATCTATTCAAGATTAAACCTTAAATAAAAAAAATAGATGTAGCATGTTAAAGTGAGTAAGATAACTCACCTTTGGCTGAGTCGTTCCCCTTCCTTGTTTCTGCTCTTCTTCTTCCCGTACGTCCTGCAAGCGTTCCAATTTCTCAGCGTTCCCGAAGAGAGATGAGAATGAGGTTTTGGATTAAGATATATAGCCTACTTAGTTGAGATCCAACAAAAATATTTTTTTTCTGGTTAAGATTTGATTTCCTTTCAACTATTTAGATTTCTATCCGATTTTTCTCAACTATTCAGATTTATATCCAAACAAATCCCCATATATATTTATATTTATTATTATTATTATTATTTTCAGATTTTTTTTTCATTTAATTTCAAAAATTTGAAAAAAAAATGGTCATTACATTCTACCCCCCTTAAGAAAAATTTCGTTCTCGAAATTTCTTTAAACTTAAATGATGGGGAGGGGTTATACCTTTATTCAAACAAGTATGGAAAACGTTCTCGAATGTCTTCCTCTCGCTCCCAGGTTGCTTCCCGATTAGAATGTCGATTCCAAGAAATCAACACAAGTGGAATTACTTTGTTCTTCAAAGTCTTCTCCATTCGGTCAAGTATGGAGACTGGTTCTTCTGGATAGGAGAGGTCTGGTCCAATCTCCAGTTCTGAATAGTCTACGATATGCTTTTCATCATGAATATATCGTTTTAATTGCGAGACGTGGAAAACATTATGTACTTGCTCTAGTGTAGACGGTAGTGCCAGGCGATAGGAAACTTTGCCTATCTGTTCCAAGATTTGGAAGGGTCCGATAAATCTTGGGCTTAACTTCCCACGATTGCCAAAGCGAATGACTCCACGTGTGGGCAACACCTTCAAGAAAACTGAGTCCCCAACTTGAAATTTCAGAAATCGCCGCCGTTGTTCTCCCCAGTTCTTCTGTCGATCTTGGGCTGCTCTCAGATGTTGCCGTATTAAGTTAATTTTATCTACTGCCTGGGTAATTATCTCTAGCCCAAGCAGTTTTCTTTCTCCAATATCGTCCCAATATAACGGAGATCTACATTTCCTTCCATACAGAGCCTCAAATGGTGCCATCTTGATGCTTGCTTGGTAGCTATTATTGTAGGTGAATTCCACTAGATGCAGGTAATCCTCCCATGAGCCCCCGAAGTCAAGCATACAGGCCCTTAACATATCCTCCAATGTCTGGATAGTCCTTTCTGATTGACCATCTATTTCTGGATGATATGCTGTGCTGAATTCTAATTTTGACCCCAGACTATCTTGCAATTTCTTCCAAAACTGAGAGGTGAATCGAGCATCTCGATCCGATACAATACTGACTGGCACACCATGTAATTTTACCACTTCACGCATATACTTCTCTGCCAACATTTCGGTAGATTGTCCTACACGAAATGGTATGAAATGAGCTACTTTAGTAAGGCGGTCCACAATCACCCAGATTGCATTATTATCCTTGGGACTACGTGGCAATGCGGTAACAAAATCCATAGTAACTCTTTCCCATTTCCATTCAGGTATGGGTAGAGGTTGAAGGAGTCCTGGCATTCTTTGATGCTCTGCTTTAACTTGTTGACAAGTCAAGCATTTGGAGACAAACTTGGCGATTTCACGCTTCATTCCATTCCACCAAAAATATTGCTTCATGTCTTGATACATCTTTGTTCCTCCGGGATGGATTGAATAGACTGAACTATGAGCCTCTGATAATACTTCCTGCCGAATTTTTCCTTTGGGTACACACAACCTGTTGCCAAATCGAAGAGACCCATCTGCGTGAATACATAAATCTGTTCTCTGTCCTTCTTCTACTTGTCTTCGAAATCTTTGCAACTTAGGATCATCTTTCTGAGCTTCTTTAATTTTCTCTACCAATGAATGTTGAAGTTGCAAAGCCAGCATTTAAGCCTCAGCATCGGGTAAGAAAATTTCTAATTCTAATTTTATTAGCTCTTCTAATAGCTTTTTTTGCTGAGTTAGAATCATTGCCATTGGCTTCCTGCTTAAAGCATCTGGTACCATATTGATCTTACCCGGATGGTACTGCAAGTTGATGTCATAATCTGCCATCAATTCAAGCCACCTTCTCTGTCTCATATTAAGTTCTTTCTGTGTGAAGATATACTTAAGGCTCTTATGGTCTGTATAAATCTCTACTCTACTACCCAACAAGTAGTGTCTCCAAATCTTCAATGCAAAAATCACAGCTGCAAGCTCCAAGTCATGTGTGGGATAATTTTTCTCATGTGGCCTCAATTGTCTAGAAGCATAAGCGATGACCCGTCCCCGTTGCATCAACACACAACCTAGTCCTTTGCCGGACGCATCACTGTACACAACCATTCCTTCGGTCCCTTCCGGAACGGCTAATACTGGTATTGTTGTGAGCCTCCTTTTCAACTCATTGAAAGCTGCATCACATTCAACTGTCCAGCTGTACTTCTCTCCTTTCCTCAGGAGTTTGGTCAGAGGCCCTGCAATCTTAGAAAAGTTCTGAACGAACTTCCGATAATAACCTGCCAATCCCAGAAAGCTCCTCACTTCTGAAATATTTTTCGGAATCGGCCAATCCTTCACTGTGGAAACCTTGCTAGGATCAACAGAGATCCCTTCTTGAGAAATAATGTGTCCCAAAAATGAAACACTCTTCAGCCAAAATTCACATTTGCTGAGCTTCCCATATAGTTTCATTTCAGAACGTCGAGAAGAATGTTCTGTCAGAACTTGTCACCGTCGCGTCGCTTCATTTCGCTTCTCTTGTATGGCATTCTTTCTTTAGTAATGATGTTGTAGGGAAGACAGCTTGTTCAAACAGTCCAGCATGGAGATAGACAATATCGAATAAGGTGCAATGAAACCATGTTCATCATGGCACAAAACTTCTGCCAAAGAAAGAGAGGAACTCCATGAAAGTATTGCATCTCATGTGGAAAGAAACGATGCTGCCAAAGCATCGCTGCAAATGAGGCTTCTGTGAAGGGTGCAATGCTCACTTTTTCGAAGGAGAAAGAAAAATACCGCCGTTGTTACTAGAGCTGCCAGTGAGGAATCCATGCTCTTTTGACCTCCAACCACCATGATAAGGCAGCTGCCACTGATGAACATGAAGAAGAATGTTGTCTGATACCATGTTGTATAAGCTTTGATGATTTTCAGACAAATAGGTGGAATGATATCTTGGAACTCTTCGGGATGAGATGAATTAAGGAAGAGTTCATGGACAAGACCCAATTTAATGGCCTTGGCACACTGTTGTATTTCTTGAAAGCCAGTAATAATTCGTGGAGAATTATTCTTGTTGAAGATGAGCTTGTTCTCCTGAAGGATGGAGATAACATCTGTAGCTTCCAGTTGTCTAAAAAAATCCCTTAACTGATTGTCTGGGATCATGTTTTGTTGGTTTAAGCCGATCATCTTGTGGACTGTAATCTCAGCTTCCAACTGTCTGGTTTTCTCTGTTTGTATTTTACAAAGATCTAGTAATTTGTAAAACTCAGGTAAAGGATGGTATACCTGATCAGAGATTTCCAAATCCTGGATTATATTTCTCAGAAATGTCTGGTCTTGAGTAGAGCCTTGGAACCAAGTTCCCTTTCTCTGCTCTAGATCTGCACTTTGAGCTGTGAGGGTATAGTTGCATAAGTCTTGGACTGTCTTTGTGATATTTTGTTTCTCTGTCTTCTCTTGTAGGTAGTGGTTATACATAGAGAGCACCATCTGCTCAATCTGGGATAACCAATATTTAGAAGAGTGGAAGTCATTAGATTGAATGGCACGGTAGCATCCATTCAATTTGTCATAGATGTTTGAGTTGGTTGTCTTGAGGTCGGTATTATACCAATCTCGTACAACTGCTGCTGCTGTAGGTCTTGCTGGTTGTCCTGTCTGGACTCTCCTTTGTGCTGAAGTAATATTGCTGTATGTTGGAGTAGAATTGTTGGCTGGTAGTACAGTCATTCCCAGAGGGGGGAATGGTCTTGCCTCGGTAGAGGTGCCAGTTTCCTGGATTGTTGTAGTGTTTGCTCCTTTTTCAGGGGCCTTCTTTGAGGTGTTACCTCCCGTTTGTGACGGGGTCTTTTTGCTTCCTTCTATTGTAGTCCATTTGGCTTTTTCAGCCATGGATTTGAGCCTTTTCAGGCGTTCATCGTCCATTGTTAGGATTCCTAACAAATCTGCAATAAGTTTAGTATACTTGAGGAATATGATTATATTGGTGTATCTTAAGAGGAAGAGGTACCAATTCTTCTTCTTCTTTACTAGTAAAAAGAGATTGATTGTATGTAAGACATCCATTGTTTGGAATTCAAATAGCATTAATAATATCCCATAATGTTCTTCCATTGTAGGAGCAAAAACTAGTATATCATCTATGTAAGCTACTATAAAATGTAGATGTCCTAACATAGAATTCATCCATTTCTGGAATATTTGTGGAGCATTTTTTAAACCAAATGGCATTACTAACCACTCATAGTGTCCTTGGGGACAACTAAAGGCAGTTAATTGTATAGATTCTTTATTGGCTAGTTTTACTTGCCAAAACCCAGATTTAGCATCAAATTTACTATAATATTTGGATCCTTGTATCTGTTTTATCAACTGTTCTGCAGTAGGTATAAAATAGCCGAATCTCATTTAAATTTAGTTTCCTTTTTCTTATCTGGCTGAATTTGTTGTGGCCAAATTGGTTCTAGCCCTAAGTCTCCATTCTGATCGTAATCTGTTTGCTCTAATTTTAATTCAAAATCTTGTTCTATTATTAACGAAAGAAAGAATCTGATCATAAAAAAAAGGGGTCCGAAAAAAAAAGAGTCTAAAAAAAAGAGTAAAATGATTCTTTTTCGTTTGTTTCCAATAAGCCCAAAAATCACCTCACCCCAAAGACTAAAAATTTTCGTTGAAATTTTATTAAATTGTGCTTTGAAAATTTAATCACCAATATTCCTTGTTTTCTTACCTTTTGAACCTGAATTCGCTGAGTGAAACACATGTGGAATAGAGTGAATCATTCTTTGAGTGAAACACGTGAGGGAGTGTGTGCGGTCTTTTTCCATTTTTTTTGTTTTCTAACTTTGATTTGTAGCAATCATGTCTCACAACAGTGAAAAGACTATCGTCGAAGGTGCTACAGGGATGGCTGACCCAAACTTGCTCATGGCAGCCATGATGAGTGAGATGAGGCGTGTGATGAGGTTAGAATTAGAGCAGGTACATGAGCGGATTGATCGGATGGAGAATACATATTTGGAGCAGCCACAAAACGCTCATAATGTGCGTCGGAGGGAAAGAGTTCAACATCAGGGAATGGGAGATGAAGATGGAGAGTATTATGGGGCTGGTTTTGATGAAGAAGAAAATCAGGATTCAGTTCTTTGTAATAGGAGATATGGAGGGCGGTTTAGAGAAGATAGGAATCGGGAAGATAACAATTTGGGTAGTATTAAGATGAAAATTTCAGCGTTTCAAGAAAGAAACGACCCTGAGGCTTATCTTGAGTGGGAGAAAAAACTGGAGTTAGTGTTCAATTGCCACAACTACTCTGAGATGAAGAATGTAAAACTTGCTGCCATTGAGTTTCTGACTATGCTATTGTGTGGTGGGATACGACTGGTAGAGATATGGGAAGAGATGAAAATAGTGATAAGAAAATGGTTTGTGCCCGGCCATTACCACCGGGAGTTGTACAATAAACTGCAAATACTCCGACATGGTAATCAGAGTGTGGAGGATTATCATCAAGAGATGGAGATTGCTATGATCTGGGCTAATATCGAAGAAGACAGAGAGGCTAGTATGGCTAGGTTCTTGACTGGCTTGAATCAAGAAATTCATATGATAGGGTGGAGATGCAGCATTATGTGGAATTAGAGGATATGGTGCACATAGCTATCAAGGTAGAGCAACAACTCAAGAGGAGGGGTGGTACACGTGCATCCCATAATTCGGATTTTTCCCTATGGAAACGAGTCATGTGAAGAAAGGGGAGAATCCAGCGGCAAAACCTAAATTCGAGCCAAAACAAGAGACAACCAACCATGGCACTAAAGGTAAATCTGACCCTTCCACTTCTCGAAATCGTGACATTAAGTGTTTTAAATGTGAAGGCAGGGGTCACATAGTAAGTCAATGCCCGAACAAAAGAGTCATGGTGATAAGGGGTAATGGAGAGATCGAAACTGACAACGACTTCGATACCGACTCTATGCCACCACTGGAGAACGTGGATGATAAAGAATATGACGTTCAAGGTGAATTGTTGGTGTCAAGAAGACTTCTAAGCTTGCAAGCAAAAAAGGTTGAAGAAATGCAGCTGGAGAAAATCTTTCATACTAGGTGCTACGTCAATGACAAGGTATGTAGTATGATTGTTGATAGAGGAAGTTGTACTAATGTTGCAAGCAAAACCTTGGTGGAGAAATTAGGACTGCCTATACTGAAACATCCTAGGCCGTATAAGTTACAATGGCTGAATGATAGTGGCGTGGTAAAGGTGAATAAGCAGATTTTGGTTACATTGCGCATCGGAAAATATGAATATGAAGTTTTGTGTGATGTAGCTTCGATGCAAGCTGGACATTTGCTATTAGGCTGACCGTGGCAATTCGATCAGAGAGTTAAGCATGATGGCTTCACCAACAAATACTCGTTTGTGCTCAACCAAAAACCCATCACTCTTGTGCCGATGACACCAAAACAGGTTTATGAAGATCAAGTGAGGTTGCAAAAAGAGAGTGATCAAAAGAAAGAGAGTGAGCAAAAAAAAAAGAGTGAAAATTGGAGAGTGGCCAAGCAAAATTAGAGAGAAAAAAAATCAAAATTCAGCCATTGAGAGGAAATCAGAGAGCACAAAATAATTTTCCTATACAAAAGTGAGTGAGATTAAGCGAGCAATATTTTCAAATCAGCCGATGATTGTACTTTTTGTACAAAGAGTCATTTTTAAACACGAAGTTGACCCTGCTTCGCCCAGTTCTGTTGTTCTCTTTTGCAGGAATTTGGGAATGTCTTTCCCAAGAAAACACCACATGGATTACCACCAATTTGAGGGATTGAACATCAAATTGATTTTGTTCCCGGTGCGACAATTCCAAACAAACCAACCTATAGGAGCAATCCCGAGCAGACAAAGGAGCTTCAACGACAAGGTAAGTGAGTTGTTGGAGAAGGAATATGTGAGGGAGAGTATGAGTCCGTGCGCCATTCCGATTTTACTTTTACATAAGAAGGATGGGACGTGGAGAATGTGCGTTGACGATACATGAGAAGGCAACGCTCAACATTGAGAGAAGAATTGAGCAGTATGCAAAACAAGCCAACAAGGGGCGTTACAAGCTTGTTTTTGAACCGGGAGATTGGGTGTGGTTGCATATGAGAGCAGAGAGATTTCCAGCACAAAGACGTTCCAAACTGCTTCCAAGAGGGGATGGTCCTTTCCAAGTTCTAGAGCGCATCAATGACAACGCTTACAAGTTAGATTTGCCTGGTGAGTACAATGTTAGTACTACTTTCAATGTTACTGATTTGAGTCTTTTTGATATAGGTGATGATTTGAGAGCAAATCCTTTTCAAGAGGAGAGGACTGATGCAAATAATGGCATGACTATAAAGGATCCAGTTCAAGTTCCAACTGGACCGGTTACAAGAGCACGAGAAAAGAAGTTCAAACATGCACTTAATGGGCTGATTAAAGAGGTTTGGGCTCAAGCAAATTCGTAGAGGCCCATTGAGGATGGTTCACGTGAATTAGAGGTTTGGGCTCAAGCAAATTCGTGGAGGCCCATTGAGAATGGTTCATGTGTTCAACAATGATGCATCAATGATTCAACGACTAGAAGAATCCGGTCAAACCTGATTGTTTCTTTTTCTATTATGGGCATGTGATCTGCCAAATTAAGGACTGATTGTTTCTTTTTGTTTCGTTTCTATTTCTGATTGTTTTCCTTTTTTAATTATGGACGTGTGATCAGCCAAATTAAGGGATTGATTGTTTCCTTTTGTTTTGTTTCTATTTCTTGAACTTTCTTTTTATTTTTTTAGCCTATAAATATGCATCTAATAGAATAGAAGGACATCATAGTTTTCTGGAAATTGGTGAGATTTATTCTCTTTGGTTATTTGAAAGACTATTCGAACTTATCGAAATTCTTCCGTAGCGTTCATCATCGACTTATCAAACAAAATTCCACTACCGTTTGTGGTATCTTCCTTATAATAAGGTTCTTGTTTCGCATTAAACATCAGGTTGAGATCAATTATACAGAGATTCTTTTTTTTTTAAACCAATGGGTCTCCCAACCAAACCTGATCGTGGACGTTCTTGGATTTTCCTTTTGTTTTACGGGTCTCGTTATTCTTGATGGGGTTCGCATCAAGAACTCTCTTTCACCCTAACCTTGGGCGGGTGGCTGGAAGTCGACACCGTCAAATATCCTAGCATTCCACGTAGCTGAGTCCGCTCGTTCACCAAAGGATGCCTCGTCTCGGGATTCCCATTCTCTTTCTTCCGCCGACTGGGTCATGAATGAAACCAGCAGTCCGTCATTCAGGAATTGAGTAAAGACCCATAGAGGGAAACCATCTACTGGATATTTCCGCTGATGCACCACCTCCCCCCGTCGGCGTTTTCCAGTTATGAAGAAGCTATTCGACTGCCCTACCTACCTTCTTTCTTTTAACGCGAGGGGCTTCCCATCAAAAGCTGACAAGAATAGGGGCGATCGAGCGGGTATGCAGTATCGATTATGCCTTCCCTCCCTATGGTTGGGTAATCGTGGCTTACTGAGCGTAAAGACGAAAGAGCGGTTCCACATGATTGGCAAGCATAGTAATCGAGCTCTTCCCGTTGCGAGCGGTATCGGCATGCGACAGGTGAGATCTCGGTAAATACTCCTGGACAAGATAGTCAAACCCGTCTGACTTTTTCGCTATAGCGTCATATAGACGATGTCCTGATATGTCGAAAGAAACGTAACGTACTTCCTCATTCATACTTCCCGTGATGTGCCCACTTCAACGCATCTCGAAGCATTTCAGAAAAGTCCCAAAAAGTACGTGAACATTTGGTCTGAAAGACTAAAGATTCGTCGCTGTCGAAATCCGTCATGCTCTGCATCTGGTAGTTGGGTACCGTATCCATTGGAGAGCCTCGTTCAGTGATTTGTAGTTGATTACTAACCGTCGGCCTGGACTTGCTCGTTTCGAGAATTAACATAGCATGCCACGCAAGACCACGAGCTCGACGCGTTGGGTGAATCAACCCTTTACTCATGAGATCTTCGATTTCCTCCGTCGTTCAAGATTCAGAGATCTTCAGGCATCTGGACCGTCGTCAGACGTTGGTATGGATTTTCCGTCGAATTGAATCCTTTTACATAGCTGATATTATATTCCTAGACTTGCCTTTACCAGAATGCCTTCGGGTTTGACGTGGACGGAGCATAACTTTTTTTATTTTTTAGCATTTCTTCAATCCAGCTTCTGACCTCCGGCTTTTGTAGCTGCTCTGAGATTTGTAGCTCCAGGATTCGAATGAATATTTCAGCAATCGTCTTCTCGATGGAATCATTTTGTTGTTCTAAACGTCGGATGCGGGAACTTTTTGGCGAACACAGAACGACAGGAATCTTTCGACATCCTTCATGAAACCATAGATACCATACTCCAGTTTTAAAGAGGAAAGAACAGGTGTTCCTAGAAGGACATCTCTCTCTTTTCTATTCTATCAAGTAGAGTCGAGTCAGGTCAACGTGACCATAGAGAACGGGTTTCCATACATTGTAGATGGAAAATCCCCCATAGGCAGAAGGAGGAGTGTCAGAACCACTCAACTAGCTAGAGAGGGCGTCGGTAGCGCCTATATACCGCATCCGTTTAGGGAGAGTGAGACGTGTAGCCAATCCTCTTCCCGTCAGTTTATTCTAATCGATTGAGTAGTCAAACCCTGAGAGAGTGACTAAAATCGTCAGTGTTTCATAGGCGCAATCATTCCATCAATTGGGGAATGGGGGCTTCCACTTTCTTTTAATGGATGTTGTTCCGGATGCACCACATGGGAGGCGCTTTCTCTTCCCTCTTTTGGAGAAAAAAGACATGGTAGTCAAGGAACTAGGCACATAGATTCCGGGACATCCATCGGGGATGCCAATCGAGTAGGAGAATGGAATAAGAACATGGGGAAGCCGGCCACTCCACCATGTCGAAATGATGAAATATAGCAAACGAGATCATCAATACAGCTAATTGATTTTTTCGGTGACATGAATTACACAAGCGGAGAGGAAATCGGTACGTACCTCACACCTCCCGACGCTGCCTAGTCACACAATGTAGTCGGATCTCGAAACGAGGATGGACCAGGCTTAGCCTGAATAGAGCTAAATAAAGAGGACCCTCTCCCGACGTCCACTCTATAGTATGATAAACATGCTCTCTACAGCTACGAAGGAGGGAGGTTACTGACAATGCGGAGAAACACCTAGACCAAGAGAGAGAAAGATACTTCCCTAACTCAGAAAGGCCCAAACCGACGCGTCAGTAAAGAGTGGCACATTACAAATGACGGGGGCAATGTGAGCACAGAGAGAAATACCCATGCAGTGGTGTGTAGCACTTCGAAGAAAAAACCTACCATCCAGAACACATATGATGCTCCCTCACCAACATCCAAACCCATTGTCTCAAAGCCCGGGGGGATTTGGGATGCTGCCAACTTTCTCATATACTCGAGCTGAGCTATACTCTTTTTCTAGCCGGGTCTCGCTCCCTCCAACAACCACCACTTATGAATCATTTTTTGGTCGGAGGACACTGGAGATCTCGACGTTTTGGATCAAACTGAGAGATACTCATTTTTTTATTGTATTAAGGCAATGCATATACTCAGGCTGATATGCATCCGTCATGCTGATATCTATGGTCGTCTCTGGTCCGTAAAGCATTCCCCCGCCAATCCATCTCAACGCCGGTTCTAGTCGCTATTCTATATAGGGCGTCATGGCTCTTGTTTTTTATGCCGGGACAACTAAAGTCATCTTTGTCCAAATGAACTCCGTGGTCTCTTTGGGCTTTGACTTTGTCAATATGGGGAAGTGGGAGCAGTCTTCCTCAACTCCTGTAATGGTAGAACTATAGACATCATGGAGCTGTAGAGCCGATAGAGACATGGAGCTAGTATCTTCAATCTCGACGAAAGACAGACTCTAGGAGACAATCCATCGTGAAGCTCTCCGAAACCTCCAGGTAAGTGAAGTGTCCGGACCTCCTCCTGTGATTGAAGAATCGCTTCGACCACATCGCGAAAGAAAGTCGAATTGGATTAACCCATTTGGTCAGGGCTTCCTTCCTCCCCTCCTGCATAACAAACTTCCGAGCAAAACAAGCTGTAGGGAATCAACTCCGCCATAACGTACCATATGGGATCCTCTCGCAACTGAGGAATCTAGCTCAGAAGAGATGACTCTTCCCATCACTTTGACTGTCGATACCTTCGGCAGGGCCCTCCTTTACTTTCACAAAGAAAGTCGAAGATGTATTCCCCTTGACGACCGAAGGAATCCCCGTCATTACGAGATACCCCCTTCCCATTTGATAGCAGTTTTCACTCGTTCGGGAGGACATCACTCAGTAGCTATCTGCACTCCACTCAATGCACTGCACCAAGGCAAAAGACATCGACCCATGTGTCCATATGACTTTCCATTCATGACTTGGTCGGCACATAGCGTAGCTAAATATTCATTATTACCTTTCGCTTGTTGTCTAGATGGCACCTCGGATCCATTTGGGACTCTCCCCCTAACTCCTCACGAGGGGGTGCGGGACAGACCCCACGGAATGGAAGGGAGACCCTGATTTAGCATTGGTACCACCTCCGCCACCAGTCTTCTATTTATTCTGCATTCTCCACCCTTAGATTAGAAAGTCTGATGTGACAATGACTCCAGAGAATATGATGAGTCAAATGAAAGGATTCCCCCGCATCACTTCGTTTCACCCTTCCCTGACATTATCACCAGTGCTGAAAAACGAAGAAAGCAAGCAACGACGTTGCGGCTACAATAATCCCAGAACATCCCGAGGCAACCTGACGCAACAAGTAGAGGCTGACCTCGTAGGGAGAATGACTTCCATCAAATGGGCTACGTACGCGCCACGAGTCATTGTGTTCGTTCATTATTGTTGAAAAAAAGAGGGATTTTCCCGCGGCCATCGTAGTGGTAAGGCTGATCTGACTAAAGCGCATCAACAAGTACACCAAAATTGGGAGGTGGTATAATAGGAGAGAACACACCTGCTTTCTTGTTTCCCGCATCGTTCGGACGTCTTCTCATCTTTCGTCAAAGTAGACGGTGTCTTTCTAGTGGACTGACAGAGCGAGCTGCAAAGGGGGATATTGCTGCTTGCTGTGACGATCCCGTGCTGTATTGGACTGGGAAAAACAAGCGTATGATCAGATTAATCAATAAATAGGGTTCGATCGCCTAGCCTGATGCGACGGATGGAGCTGTCGAGTGACGATTGGCAGCGGTGAGTGGGAATAGATTGGGAACGGCTAGTGAAAGATGAGTAGCTAGGGTATGATGAAGCCAATGGATCAACACATGGGTTTTATACTAGTCAGCTTTGGGTTGGAGATTGACGATTGACTGAGCGTGCTTTGTCGTGGTGGAGTACTCTCTGACAGATGCACTCTCTTATTGCCTCCTCATCGATGAGGGGCTGATCGATTTCCAGTCGCGTGGCGAAAAACAATGGACTATTCGCAGGGGGTGGAACATTCGTACATCACTATAGTGGCGAAAAACAATGGACTATGACGCAAAGTAGTGTGTTTTTAATGCATGACTTTCTTTGTCTTTGTTTGGTGGAGATCTACTCCTATGCTTACTGGAGATAGACTCCTATGCCGACGTGTCTTTGTTTGTAGTGTGTTTTGTAGTGCAAGTAAAGTTGATGTGGCGTCTCTTTCATATTGTGACGAGGTGTCTGTAAAAGCATCTCTTTTGTATGATCGATTGTATGATCGATATAGCTGCATGATCTGAGATACTCGAAATTGTGATTACTCTCTTCGTCGGTTGTGTCTTTGTGCTGCTTATCTGCTCATAGATGGAAAACCGTGAGCTCCCTTGTCTCAATTGCCCATCTCCATGTACGGTTATTCTCGTGCATTTTATGTTACATATCTCCTCTCCACAAAGGTATGTGTGTCGTCGCTTTTTCCTTTGTTTTATTTGGGGGGGAGGGAATTACATGCTTTTCCAAAAGTCTCGTTTTGGAAAGGTAAATATGCCTTCCAGCATGAGTTTATTGGCAATGTCGTAGCGCTTATTTTATCGATATGATGCATGCCACCATCCCTCTCCTGTAGGTTGCCTATGGTTTCTCGCTTTGACCATCAGGTATAAGCCGGAACGACGTGTGAGGGGGTATGTCAACAACGTTCTGTCTCTTTCCTTCGTCTCACGCCTTTTCATCCAGTCTAACGGTGCTGTGATGCCCGTCGGTGAGTTCCTTTTTCGTCGACGAGTGGTAGGGAGTGCTTCCTAGCAAGAAGCACGACCGTGCTTTCGATGTTACCGTGAAGATGTCGTTCGTCGTAGCTACCCCAGACCTATGGAAAGAAAATATTGTTGTTGGTTGGTAGCTGACGCTTCATTGGATGGCATTTTCCCAAAGGAATAAGTGAGATGTTCATAACTAGTGGCTCACTCTCCTGAGATTTTATATGACGGGGGTATGTATATGTCGAAAGTTTTTTATATGACGGGGACTCGGAGTCTTTAAAAATGATAAGTCGTCGGAAGTACACAACAGCAACGGTAACATCCGCTGAAGCTTGACAAATCTCTTTGCCTTTCCTTTGTTTAGTTATTTCATACTCCGAGGCTCGTGATTAGTCAGAAGAAGGACTCGTGTCTGACAAGCTTTTTCATCCTTTGACGGGTTGAATCTCTTCCTCTATGAAGCGATAAATCTCGAAATCTCAGGTTGTTTCGTTCGCCGTCGGTGGAAGTAGTGAGTGAAGTTCATCTTTCATCCCATTCTCCATTTCCCCGTTCGGAGAGACATTCCAGACTGACATGAGTAGGGCATCTCTGAATGAACATATAAGTCTAGCCGACGTTATCTTTTTATCCCCGAAGGAACGTATCTGCTTTCCCATCCGAGTGAGTGAGAAAAACTCGGGGATCTATTATTGCTTGCTAAATGAAAAGACTTGTTCGTTTGCTTCTTCCGGAGCTAGAGTTGTTGGAAAGCCGGGCCAGCCTTTCAGTACTCCGAGTCGAGACATCAGTTTCCCTAGTTCGTCATTGCTAAGCTTGGGGAGAAAGAGTCCGAAGTTGGAGCTAGATCAGTCGATATTGACAGGTTTGATTCACTCAGCAGGGGAGAGCAAAAGGTTGAAAAAGATCTTTCTTCAGATATGGGCGAGACAAGTTTTCCCGAGTTCGCAAGGTCATCAAAATCGTCATGTTATAGATAGCGAGGCGAACGATGAGTAAGAGACCTGAGCTCATGGATATAGGCATCGACTCGTCTTCCCTCGATAGACGGGCAGTTACGAGATGAATTCAATCGACGATTGAAGTTCCCGCAGGCTCATTCCATCGGCCTATTTGCCGACTTTTGCAGGGTAGACCCCTCCCCTTCCTGTTAGCCGGTCCTTGCCAGAAATAGCTTTTTGCTTGACGTAAACAAAAATTGACGTGACGTGACTTTCCGTAGGCATTCGGTAGAGCATGTGTAACGCCCCATTTTCCGGAGAGATACGAAAACGGAGTGCGTTACCGGCGGGCACGTGTAAGTCGACGTGCACGAGGCCTATAAATATGTAAAAGAATAAATGAATGGAATTGAATACTAGTAATCAACCAGAATCTTGAAAGTTAGTCTACTGCCATATAAAAGAGAAGATATACATGTCTAAGATAAGCAGTAACAAGTACAATACTGATACAAAAGTTAGAAATAAAGTCCCAAAGAGTGATACATACCAAACCAAAAATACAAAAGCGGAGGCCTATAAATCTATTGCTGCTCGGTCTGCTCTAGAAAGTACGGATCATGCAATGGCGGATCCTCGCTCACATCTTCAGTACCTGAGCGTGTGGGGGAGCTCAGGGTCAAACCCGGCAAGTAAAATAATAAGAAGTACGGAGCGTGTAATATAAACAAATAAGTAAGATATGGGTGTGGATATGTAACTATGCGCATGTGTGAAAAATATTAAATGATCAAGTAATGATATCAAGAAAAAATGTACATGCTATCAAGTATGGAGACTAATGGTGAGTAAATAGAATTGTATGGTAGGGAGCATGCAATATGTATTAACAAGTAAAATATGAATTGATGTAAAAAGCATATGCACATGCATGGTGAACTAATTGGTGAAGAAATAGACCTGTATCGTATGTGATCGATATCAAGTACGGAGACTAATGCATATCAAGTCTAAATTAATATCATATTTTAGTTTATATTTGAACTAACTGGTAAAGAAATAGATCTGTATCGCATGTGATCGATATCAAGTACGGAGACTAATAGATATCAAGTCTAGCTTAATATCATATTTTATTTTATATTTTGAACTAAGTGGTGAAGAAATGACTCGTATCGTGAAAGTACCCGTGCATACCCGGGACCCGGCCAAGATGCTGGCGCTGAACCAGCCGTGCCGCTAAGCACTCAAGCAGATACCGATTACTGAGTAATCGGTCGTCCCATCAACATGGACTAAACAAGAGATGATGGCTCAGTACCATCCGTGCGCCCCCGCGGATGGGCCCCTATTTCGGTTGCGCAACCTATCCTAAACCTTTCACGATACAATATTTATCCACCCTTTAGTTCTCCCATAACCCAAAATTTCAAGTTATATTACATGCAAATCAATCCGGAATATGATACTAATCATGTCAAGATTTATACATATACATGTCTAGTAACAAGCAAGATATGGTCCATGTCAAAATCAAGGTAACAGGCAAGTTAGGATCCATGGCACCATCAAGACATGTGTATATACTAACAAGGAAAATCCGGAATATTTTCATGTATCTTGTACAAGTAATTAGTATGTATATGTCGAAGTAAATATGATGGAATGTCAAAATCAAGTTAACAGGCAAGTCAAGATCCATGGCACTATCAAAACGTGTATGTACTAATAAGGAAAGTCCGGCATAATTTTGTATATATTGTACAAGTAACTGTATGTATGTGTCAATGCAAGTATGATGGAGCATAGAATGTTAGAATGAATGTTATGAAAATGATCATGTATGTAAACTACACATAAATACAAGTATACATATAAATCGTATGTGAGTATTAAAATGTAAAGATACCTAGGATGATCATATATATGAATCATGCATATACAATTATGCATATAAACACATATATAATTTCATGTATGTTGTACAAGTTACTAGTATGTATATGTTAAGGCAAGCATGATAGTCATAGAATATTAAAATGTGTTATGCAAATAATGTCATGTATGTAAACCACGCAATACAATTATGCATATAAACACATTAGGCAAGTGGGTACTAAATTTGTAAGGATAGGAATTAAATACGCTTAACACTTTTATAACAATTAGTTTAACAACATATTGATTTTCTAAATTCTAGTATGATTTCATAGTATGGAAAGTAGCAAATTTATTAAATCTTAGACATGTATATATATATATATATATATGTATATATTTAAACATGGATTAGCATAGAAAGAATTATGACCTAACATAATATCTCGTATGAAAGAAATATTTTAACAATTTAATGTAGAAACTTATTTATTTGAAATCTTCTTTTTAAAACATGATTATGATTACATACATATATATATATACCTATGTTCTAATGGCAAGTGGAAAATGATTTAAAAATCATTGCATTATATAATAAGAACTTATGTAGGAAACTTCAAATTTATATCCAATATGATGAACGTTCATAAAGGTGGTTTCTTTGTAATTTCAAAATAAAACATATAGTTTAAGTTGTAACTTATAGTTTAAGCATAGGAGACCTTAAATAAAATCATAAATTTAATACATAAATATAGATTAGAGTATAAGAATCATATTTTTATATTTAAAATAATTATAGAGAATTTTGTATAAAAATATCACATTTCTAAAATTAAACAAATCAAGATTCTAAGTTAACCATAAACAATTAGAATTAGAAATAAAACATGAGAGGGGATGTGATTTTTACTTGCCTTGATAGGTTAAGGAATGTAAATCTATCTTGAGGCTAAAGAACTTCTCTTTTTATTCTTTTTCTCCTCTTTTCTTCTTCTTCTCTTTTCTTCTTCTTCTCTTGAGTTGGAGTAGAAAAAAATAAAAGGAAGAGATTAATGAAAATAAAGGAGAGAAAACAAATGAAAGGAGGGGAAGAAAAAGATATAAATAAAGGAGAGATATGGGGTAACATGATGGTTTGTCATTCTTGACCAAAGGACAAGTATGGTGAAGGAGGTATGGGTGAATAAAAACAAAATAGGAATAGGACAAATGACTAATAATAAGAATATGTTATTAAACTTATTTAAAGCTTTAATTTTAAATTAAACTAATCTAAATAAAATCAAATTTCATCTTTACAAGTCAAAAGAAGGGAGACTAGTAAAAATATGTATAGGACCCATCGGTGATTAAAATAATATTATTTTAAGTGACTATATTAAAAATTTTAAGAAAATCACAAAAATATAAAAAAATAAGACAAACACAACACATTTATTTTGGGATTAATCTGAAATCAAGAATGTAAATTATGATGAAATTAGGTTGTTACAGCATGGAAAGCGACAACCAGCCCCGTCGGCCCGGGACCTCCCCTCCTTCACTCCAACGTTTCATGGCTTCAGAAATCGATGAAAGCAGTGAACTAAACTCTGTGGGCTTATCGACATTGTAGAATCCCTGTTCCCTTCATTTTAGGGCCATTGACTCCATCTCATCAAAGGAAACTCCAACTTTTGACTAAGAGAGAGAAAAAAATTTATTATTCATCTACCTCTTTTTGTCATTTTTCAGATAAAGATCTTTTCACGGCGGGTTTCTTCCAATCAAGTCGTACAAAAAAAGTTCTCTTTTCCTCATCGCGTCGGAAAGGAAGGGAGCTTTGTACATTGGTAGGACTAGTTCGCTCAGGTAGCATTGAAGCGACAGTCGTCAAAGCTGAGAAGTCACAGGCTGCAGGTAAAGCGTCGGCATTGGCTCGACGAAGGGAAGCGCACCGTCAACTCTGAAAACTCAAAGGGCAAGCAAGGGAAGGTCGGGCTCTAGCTCTAGCAGCTTCAGTAGGAGCTCAACGAAAAGCAAAGTGACGTTTACTGGCTCTACATCGATAGTGGGAGAGGTAGCCGATGTTTGGATATCACTCAATATTTCCGGCGCAGGCTGTCGACGTTGAGGGAAATAGCGATCATCTTTTTGAAATCTCATGAATATCCTCGGCCCGCGTCTTTCCGTCACATCCGAATCATTAGAGGACAGGAGGGATGTCCGGGGATCCATCTATCGACGGTCTTTTCAGCTCCTGCCTGTGCCCTGTGATGAGTTAAATGGAGAAGTTTAGATAAGCTGATTTACGGCTGGCTTGTTCCTGAGTTCGAAGGTAGGATGAACGAACCAGAAGAGAATGACTATATGAAACGGAAAAGAAAATAGGGGAGACAGAGACCCATGGTTCCGAAAGCACCTGTCGGTTTAGGTCTTTCTGCAGTTCGTCGCGTTAGTTGAAGTCAAAGACTTCCGTCAATTGTAGGGGGATTTATTTCTTCATTTCGTTGCGTCAAAGCACCCATCTTTTGCGGTTAAAAGCTGACGTCTACCATTGGAATTTTCGATACGAACCGACAGATCAGAATCCGAAACCGAGGAAGATTCTTTTTCTTCATCATCTTATTCAAGGAGCAGATATTATCGTCAACCTTGGGAGGTTGAACTGGTAGGGGAAGACCCTCACCGGAACCAGGAAAGTGAAAGGCTGTCTCGACATTATCTGAGGAAGCTGCAAGGGATGGATTTGCCTCTGAAGAAAATGAATTGATCACAACACCCAGCTCTAGAATTGGAAGTGAAGTAGTTGGGCACGTCGGAAAAGAATTTACTCAACAAAAATAAACGGAAGGGCGCCCACGGTCTATCCTCTAGTTTTCGGGTCTGACTTTTTTTAGTATTATGACAGTTGAGCTTTTCAGTTCAGGCTTGCTAGACAGGATAGACAACTGGGACTGGTTACATCAGATTGAGAGTACCGGGAATACCACCCTATTCGTAGACAAAGACTGCCTATTCTCCCATATCTACTGTCGATTCTCCGATATCAGTCTTCTTTCGAAAGTGCTTCTTCATTTCATCATCCCACAATATCCCATCGAAATGTAGACCATAAGAGAAGATAATTCGGACCGGAAATCTTCTTGTTTAGCAAACTACGGTACGAGGGGCCCCCTCCTCTAGGGAAGCCTTTTTGTTCTTTCACACCGGTCGAGTGCTACTACTTTGTCTTTCTATGGTTGGGCGAGCTACCCGAACCCGTCATTCACCCAATTGGAAGATCCATTCAGAACCTGATTACGGTCGTTTCCGAAAGGCTTCGAACACCCCGTCATGGCATGGCCAATTGACGAATGAATGCAAACCCGTCAGTGGTGATTGACCGTATGTATCATTCCATCACAAAAGTGAACTTTCAGTGACCAGTTCCATTAATAATGACGACAAAGATTTGTCCGTTTCACCAACTCGCGTACCGTCATTGACGTTCGTAAAGTGGGCTTCATTCAGCTTAGATATTCCACTCTTCTGCTGAAAGTCTTTCTTCTATGAATTGACTCTGCTAGTGGGACTGCCCTAGAGATAGAGCTTCGTGGAAAAAGCCGTTATCACGAGCCATCCTCAATTTCTCTCTTAACTGCGCATAAATATGAACAAAACAAGTGCATCCAAACACTTGAAAATGCCTATAGTACTGCCCCAGTAAAGAAGTTCGTGTGGCTAGCCTTAGCTTCTTCCCCCTCTCTTCACCCCAAAAAAGAAAGAGATGCCCCATCCCTTCTTTATGCACATCCATATACATAGCCAGACACAAATGTGTACAATCTGGTTAAAATCTGTGGTTCTTTAAGTTTATTCACTCTAGGTTCTCTTACTTGCTCTAATGGCTGGCAAAGGCCAACCGAGAGGGGAGAACGAATGGCTCAGGAATCCACCGGTTCCAAGCAGACTCGTAGAGCTGTAGTTTGGATTATCGTAGAAAAAGAGAAGCCATATGAGGAAATGACTTCACTTAAATGACAGATGCTGCTCCTGCGAGGCGAGGGAGCAACTTGTCTGGTCTTGCAGTGCACTCATTCTTGTTATGAGAATGAAATGATGCCCCAGCTTGACTCGAGACCAAGACTCCTTACAACTCGCACCAATAGCGGCACTGAGCAGTCAGTGATTGATTGAATAGGCAGGCCCCCTAGCCGCCTACGTACTCGTGTTTGTAGCTCGATCGAAGGTCAAGACTTTGGTCCGGCGAAAAAACAGAAGTCGTCCATATCAAGTGATACGTGAATTGCTTGGTAGTTCTTCGCCACTACTGTAACTAGCGGAAATAGCTTAATGATAGAGCATAGCCTTGTCAAGGCTGAGGTTGAGGGTTCGACATCCCTCCTTCCACTTCTGGCTTCGTCGTTTAGTGGGGAAGAGTGGAGTGCATAAGCCCCTTTAGAGAGAGGGGTGAGCAGCAAGCAGCCTCTTGTATAGGATTCCAAACCTATCTTACTAATAACATAGAAAGGGGCAAGCCAAAACCTACTCCGGAAAAGTTGCTGGCTTTTCATCATCCGTTGTGCGCTTCTGTTTTTCAGCAGGTTTCTTCAAATATCCCATAAATGTAGTAGGAGGTATAAATATAAGTAGCTAGCTAGCGCGCTAGCATTTTCCCTTACGGGGAAAGGGGCTGCAAGTTGTAGTGCGAAGTGTACTAGTGAATAGGAAAGGCGACTTGAGATTACTAATGACGGATGGAGGTTGAGGATAGAACATGTTTGGTGCCTCGCCCTTGTCTCCTTCGCCGGAGACTGCAAATGATGGGAATCCTATTGATAGACGAAGAGGCATAAGCATCATCGCCTCTCGATCCAATCCGTCTTCCCTAGCCTCCCAACACACTCTTGATATGAAAGAAACCTCCCGCCATAGAGAAAATATCTAAAGTCTGGGTCCCCTCGATCACCCTCCCGTCGAACCTGAACAGGTCGAGAGAAATGAACCCGCACCACATTTTATAACCTTCGAACTGAAACCCCAAACTAGAGATGGAATTCGACGAACCTAAACAACTCAGTTTAGAGCTCTGTGACTGGTTCAAGGGAAGGTCCACCAATGATTGATAGGCCATTCCCCCTATCTGTCTCTTGATCCCTCATTCCACTAATCCATTGTTACTGATTCATTCGACGACATAGACTCCCCATTTCTTTGTCTTCTCCACGTAGGTGCTCGTCAATGATGAAAACCACTGAACTTAAGACTCGAGTTGAGAAAGAGGACTAGACCCCCGGGAGGGCTTTCAGGGACTAGGGAGGGTGGATTATAGAGGTAGGGGCAAATCGAAGGTTTTTCCATTGGGATTGGGCATGGACAAGCCTCGACTGAGCTAGCATTGATGAAAAAAATGAAAAAAGAAAAACTTCTCCCATCGCATCATTAATCAGTGTAGGATTAAAGATTAGGTACAGGATTCGAGTCAAATCGACCTTCCCTCTCATCTCAGGATGAGACAAGGAATTCAATCAAATCTTTTCTGCCAGCGCAAACAAAATGAATTGCTATCTTTGGAAAGGAAAGAATGCAGGGAACAACTCTTTCCTTTCCGCTGGTTCATCGAAAACTATCAATCCCTACTTCTCCCCCCTCTCGCATCGGTTCTGTATCAGATGATGAGCCCATGCGCAAATTTTTCTTTTATTAGCCCCCGATAGGTAGGCTAGCAGATTGAGTCGAAAGCTTACCAACGCATAAAGGTTCCGATTCGAGCGAGAGCCCAAACGGGGGAGGCGAGAACATCTTGATTAAAAGCTCCACTGTTCTGAATAGTGAGAAAGACTTTTCAAAATTCGATCAAATCTATCGAGAATATAATCATCTGTTAGGTGGGCCAACCGATCGACCGAGTTGGGATGGGCGTCCATGTCACATAACCTTTCTCTAGCCAAGAATCCCATTATTGACCAAATCGGGGAATTCATTGGCAAATGAAAAATCTACTGTTTTAACACTTAGAAAAACCTAGAAAAGAGGAAGAGTCACTAAGACAAGAGCTAGGTAAGTAAGCGACGAAAGAGAGGCAAGAAAAGGCGAGGCAAGGGGCTCTCCATCTCTAGGAAGATTGTGTCCAGGATCTGCTAATCTAAGCCTTACTTCTTCTGGTCGGCTCGTATTAGCCTGTGCTTTATTACAGGTAGTAATTCCCCCGTTCCTTTAGTCTTTTCAACGGTACTTTAATCTTAAGTCGCTGTCATGTCTCACCTCCCCAGTATAGTGATCGGTTCCATCTTTTTCTCAAATTTCATCAGTTCTAGGCTCGATGTGCCTGTTCATCCATCTTCATTCCAAAGGCGAGCATCTCCATTGAGTGACTGTAACTATTATGGTTTACAGTCAATAGTTCTTAACCAACCATTTATTATTATGTCTTTCTTTCTGAAGGGCTTGCGGTTCATTACACCAAAGGCTTTCAGTGAATTATTGAAGCTATCGAGAGAGTACCAAATACTGATGGTGACGAAGGTTACTGACTTTCGGTGGACATGGAGCCAACGAGTGCAGTCGAACAGCGTAACGAGTCTAAGGTTATAGAAGCGTTCGCCAACTATCGATAGGCATAGCATTGCAAGTAAATAGAGCACAGAGCGTCACCCTTTGTTTCTCTCTGAGTCGCGAGCTTGTTTTAGTCGGTCCTAGACGGGAGAACCGTCACTGCTTACTTGCTATATCCCAGCGTCCTTGCACGGCTATGCTTCTTCTTCGAGCCCTGCTTCTCCCTTCCCCCTCTCCATGTTCTACCGTCCAAAACAGGCCGTATGAAGTATAGCCAAATGGTAAGGCATCGGTTTTTGGTACCAACATGCAAAGGTTCGAATCCTTTTCCTCCAGATTATGAACACCCGACCGGATCTATCAAGAACGAGTTGACGACTGCAGGGGAAGGGCTGACTGCAGTCCCTGAGCCCAGCTTGTAGCAAGCCAAAAGTTTGACTTTCAGCCTACTTTGCTAAGAGAAGAGAGAGAGGGGAAAGACAGATGGCAAAAAGCAATCCTTCCAACCACGGAGTTGAACACAATACTGACGGTTCTTTCATCAATCTCCTGGCCCTTGCTTAACTCCTTGTTCCGCAAACCGGTCGCTGGTTGATCTGATCGGATCCCGGATATGCGAGAGCCCAGCCCGGAGGAATGTGACGGTTCCCTGACGCTTCTTGGGATGGACGTTTGCAGTCCCCCTCTCTCTAATCTCAGCCTACTTCACTCACCCAGCCACTGCCATCTCGTACTTTTTGGAGCGTCAAGTAGATATGTGAGCTCTAAGTCAGTGGCAGTTGCATGAACCCATGACCCTTGTCTTTCGGCCGGGTTGATTAGCTAACCCAAATTCGTTTTCTACCAACATCAATAGTGTTTAGTAGTTATATACCAGGCCATTCCATTCCAGGTTTGACTAACCAACGGAATCAGAAAATACTAAATTTATATATTTGGTTAAACAATTGAGAACTTGCCCGCAAGTGAGCAATTTGCGGTCGTGAGGTAGAACCAGACCACTCAAATTCAAATTCAAATCAACCCTCGGGGAATCCCCCAGGTTTGGGAGTTTTGCTTAAGTAGGCAATTGTCGTAGCTACCTACTTCGGCAACTACTCTCATAGCTACCGACGCTGCTTTTTGATCCCCAAGTGGTCGCCTATAGAAGGAAATGCATTGTTTTGTTCTTGTTCTTCGACGGGAGGCAGCTTAGCGAAAGGAGGCAGGAATTTTGGAATGTGATGTCGAAAAGAAAAGATTGGATGATTGCCTAGTTCGTTCACTTCGTTTACTGCTCCGCTCATGCGATATGCTTGAGAGCAGGTTGTTTACATACTTGCTCTTACAAGCAAGGTTAAGCAAGTAGTGATCTTGGGTAAAGTAGTCAGAAGAGTTCGCTAAGAAGACAGGTCCAACTTTTCATTGACTAGCTAGCAAAAAGCGCTAGTCCTGATGCGAACCTCGTCGAGAATAATGAGACCCGTAAAATAAAAGGAAAATCTAAGAACGCCCACGATCAGGTTTGGTTGGGAGACCTCGACATGTTGCTTCAACAAAAATAAAAACCTCGGTATAATTGACCTCAACCTATTGTTTAATACGAAACAAGAATCTTGCTATAAGGACGACGCCACAAACGGTAGTGAAAATTTGTTTGATAAGTCGATAATGAACGCCATGGAAGAATTCTGATAAGTTCGAATAGTCCTTCAAAGAACCAAAGAGAATAAAACACACCAATTTCCAAAAACCTATGATATCCCTTCTATTCCATTAAACGCCCATTTATAGGCTAAAAATATACAAGGAAAATTCAAAAAATAAAAACAAAACAAAAGGAAACAATCAGCTTCTAAATTTGATTGATCACACGTCTATAATAAAAAAAGGAAACAATCAGAAATAGAAACGAAACAGAAGGAAACAATCAATCCTTAATTTGGCTGATCACACGCCCACAATAAGAAAGGAAACAATAAGATTTGACCAAATTCTTCTAGTAGTTGAATCATATTGATGCATTTTTGTTGAATACGTGAACCATCCTCAATTGGCCTCCACGAATTTGCTTGAGCCCAAACCTCTGATTCACGTGAACCATCCTCAATAGGCCTCCACGAATTTGCTTGAGTCCAAACCTCTTGAATCAGCCCATTAACTACATCTTTGAACTTCTTTTCCCGTGCTCTTGTAACCGACTTAGTTGGAAATTAAACTGGCTCTTTTGTAGTCATGCCATTATTTGCATCATTCTCCTCCTCTTGAAAAGGATTTGCCCTCAAATCATCATCTACATCAAAAGGACTCAAATCAGTAACATTGAAAGTAGCACTAACATTGTACTCACCAGGCAAATCTAGCTTGTAAGCGTCGTCATTGATGCGCTCTAGAACTTGGAAAGGACCATCCCCTGTTGGAAAAAGTTTGGAACGTCTTTGCATCGGAAATCTCTCTGTTCCCATATGCAACCACACCCAATCTTCGGGTTCAAAAACAAGCTTATGATGCCCCTTGTTGGCTTGTTTTGCATACTGCTCCGTTCATCTCTCAATGTTGAGCCTTGCCTTCTCATGTATCGTTATGTTGTTGATGGCTCTCCACATCCCATCCTTCTTAGGTACAAGTAAAACCGGAACGACGCACGGACTCATGCTCTCCCACACGTACCCTTTCTCCAACAACTCACTTACCTGCCGTTGAAGCTCCTTTGTCTCCTCTCGGGGTTACTCCTATAGGCTGGTTGATGCGAACCCTGCCAAGAATAACGAGACCGTAAAACAAAAGGAAACTCAAGAACGTCCACGATCAAGTTTGGTTGGGAGACCTCGACCCGTTACTTCAACAAAAATAAGAAGCTCGGTATAATTGACCTCAACCCATTGTTCAATGCGAAATAAGAACCTTGGTATAAAGAAGACGCCACAAACGGTAGTGAAAATTCGTTTGATAAATCGGTGATGAACGCCACGAAAGAATTCTGATAAGTTCAAATAGTCCTTCAAAAAACCAAAGAGAATAAATCTCACTAATTTCCAGAAAACTATGATATGCCTTCAATTCCATCAGACGCCTATTTATAGGCTAAAAAAATATAAGGAAAGTTCTAAAAATAGAAACAAAAAAAAGGAAACAATCAGACCCTTAATTTGGCTAATCACACGTCCATAGTGAAAAAAAGAAAACAACCAGAAAAAGAACGAAACAAAAGAAAACAATCAGCCCTTAATTTGGCTGATCACACGCCCACAACAGGAATGAAAACAATCAGTTTTGACCGGATTTTTTTAGTAGTTGAATCATATTGATGCATCTTTGTTGAACACGTGAACCATTCTCAATGGGCCTCCACGAATTTGCTTGAGCCCAAACATCTTGAATCAGCCCATTAAGTGCATCTTTGAACTTCTTTTCTCGTGCTCTTATAACTGGCCCAGTTGGAACTTGAACTGGCTCCTTTATAGTTATACTATTATTTGCATCATTCCCCTCCTCTTGAAAAGGATTTGCCCTCAAATTGTCACCTACATCAATTGGACTCAAATAAGTAACATTGAAAGTAGCACTAACATTGTACTTACCAGGCAAATCTAGCTTGTAAGCGTTGTCATTGATGCGCTCTAGAACTTGGAAATGATCATCACCTGTTGGAAGCAGTTTTCAACAGCGACGGAGTTCCATCCGGATAACTCCATCTACTTCATACCTTCCTCAGTTAGTAGGAGAGTTACTTCATTTGACATGGAGATTGGATTACCAGTTATTCAACAACAGGAATAGAAAATATGGGCTTCCAATTCCTACTTCACTAGTGATCTCATGAAAAGCATGATACTTCTTCTTCCTGGTCCTATTCCTCTTCATTGATTGAAAGCTCTTTAGCTACAATTAACTCTTTTTAAAGGCCTAGGCGTCACTTGTCTATTTAACATTCCCTAGACGGGCTACTTCCCCAAGCATCCCTGGTCTAGGTCACTTCTTTTTATTGTATGGCTTCGTGGGATGCTCTATTTGTTAAGAAAAGAAGACTTCTGGCTACCTTCTTCTATTTCTGTTATCTTCTTTTTTAAGGATTAATAGCTGTCATAGGACGAGTGTCCTTCCCTTCTGCCTTCGGCTTTGGGGCCCCTCTTCCCTGATAGAAATCCCATATGGAAGAGAAAAGGTAGCGAGCAGATGAAGAATCTACAGCAAGCAAATAGTAGGCATCGCATGCGACGTCCTACTTCCGTCACATGGGAGTTCCTTTCTCTGACAGCTAGATCTTACTGTCAGCTCACAGTCTGGCTATCCTTCGATAGGAAAGCTAGTCCATTTTGGAGTATGATGCGAACTCTGTCAAGAATAACGAGACCCGTAGAAGAAAAGGAGAAAATCCAAGAACATTCTCGATTAGGTTTGGATGGGAGACCTCGAACCGTTGCTTCAACAAAAACAAGAATCTCGGTATAATTGACCTCAACCCGTTGTTTAATGCGAAGCAAGAATCTTGGTATAAAGAAGACGCCACAAACGGTAGTGGAAAGCCGTTTGATAAGTCGATGATGAACGCCAAGGAAGAATTCCGATAAGTTTGAATAGTCCTTCAAAGAACCAAAGAGAATAAACTCACCAATTATCTGTAAACTATCTCCTTTCTATTCCATTAGACGCCTTTTTATAGGCTAAAAAAAATACAAGGAAAGTTTACTACAAGGAAAATTCAAGAAATAGAAACAAAACAAAAGGAAACAATCAGCCCCTTAATTTGGCTGATCAATACAAGGAAAATTTATGAAATAGAAACAAAATAAAAGGAAACAATCAGCCTCTTAATTTGCTGATCAATAGAAGGAAAGTTCTAGAAATAAAACAAAAGGAAACAATCAATTTTGACCAGATTCTTCTACTAGTTGAATCATATTGATGCATCTTTGTTGAACTCGTGAACCATCCTTAATGGGCCTCCACGAATTTGCTTGAGCCAAAACCTCTTGAATCAGCCCATTAAGTGCTCTTTGAACTTCTTTCCTTGTGCTCTTATAACCGGTCCAGTTGGAACTTAAACTGGCTCCGTTGTAGTCAAACCATTATTAGTATCATTCCCCTCCTCTTGAAAAGGATTTGCCCTCAAATCATCACCTACATCAAAATGACTCAAATCAGTAACATTGAAAGTAGCACTAACATTGTACTCACCGGGCAAATCTAGCTTGTAAGCATTGTCATTGATGCGCTCTAGAACTTGGAAAGGACCATCCCCTCTTGGAAGAGTTTGGAATGTCTTTGCGCCGGAAATCTCTCTGTTCTCATATGCAACCACACCAATCTCGGGGTTCAAAAACAAACTTGTGACGCCCCTTGTTGGCTTGTTTTGCATACTGCTCCATTTTTCTCTCAATATTGAGCCTTACCTTCTCATGTATCTGCTTAACAAAATCAGCTTTTTTCTTTCCATCAAAATCAACATGCTAAGAAACAGGTAATGGAGATAAATCCAATGGAGTCAAAAGATTAAACCCATAAACAATTTCTAACGGTCAGAATTTAGTAGCAGAATGAATAGATCTATTATAAGCAAACTCAACATGTGGTAAATACTCTTCCCATGTTTTGATGTTCTTTTTAATTATTTCCCTCAATAAAATAGACAAAGTCCTATTTACTACTTCGGTTTGACCATCAGTTTGTGGGTGACAAGTAGTAGAAAACAAAAACTTGGTACCTAGCTTACACCATAAAGTCTTCCAAAAGTAGCTCAAGAACTTAGTATCTCTATCCAAAACAATGGTTCTAGGCATACTATGCAATCTCACAATCTCCCTAAAGAACAAATCAGCAACATTCGAAGTATTATCCGTTTTGTGATATGGAATAAAGTATGCCATCTTAGAAAATCTATCCACAACCACAAAAATCGAATCTCTTCCACGTTTAGTCCTATGTAATCCTAACACAAAGTCTATTGAAATATCAATCTAAGGCTCACTAGGAATGGGCAAAGAAGTATACAAACCGTTGGGTTGCACTCTGAATTTAGCTTGTCTACATGTGACACATCTACCACAAATTCGTTCAATATCTCGTTTCATGTGTGGCCAATAGAAGTGTTCCTGCAAAATAGCTAAGGTCTTAGCAACCCCAAAATGTCCCATTAATCCCCCTCCATAGGATTCCTGCACTAACAAATCGCTCAAAGAACAGTTAGGCACACATAATTTATTTTCTCGAAATAAGAACCTATCATGTCTAAAGAACTTACCACAAGCGTTTTTCTCACAAGCCCGATACTCTTCACAAAATTCATGGTCATCAATGTATAAACTTTTAATGTGTTCAAAACCAAGCAATTTTGCATCAAGTGTAGAGAGTAATGCATACCTGCGAGAAAGTGCATCGGCGACCACATTCTCCTTACCTTGCTTATACCTGATGACATATGGAAATGTCTCAATGAACTCTACCCAACGAGCATGGCTTTTATTTAGCTTGTGTTGGCCCTTAAAGTATTTCAAGGACTCATGATCAGTGTGAATCACGAACTCTTTAGGCCATAGGTAGTGCTGCCATGTCTCCAAAGCTCGTACCAATGCATACAACTCCTTCTCATAAGTCGGGTAATTTAATGTTGCACCGCTCAATTTCTCGCTGAACTAAGCAATTGGTCGTCTCTCCTGCATAAGAACTGCGCCTATGCCAATACCTGAAGTATCACATTCAATCTCAAACATTTTAGAAAAGTTAGTAAAGACAATAAGGAGGCGTTGGTTAGCGTCTCTTTGATTAGTTGAAACGCCTTCTCTTATTCTTCTCCCCATCTAAATCCAACGTTCTTCTTGACCACTTCGGTAAGTGGTGTGGCTATACTACTAAAGTCCTTCACAAACCAACGGTAAAAACTAGCAAGTCCATGAAAACTACGAACAATGCTTACACTTGTGGGACTCGGCCACTCTCGGATTGCACGTACCTTCTCTTCATCAACCTGTATACCCTGTGCACTAACAACAAATCCCAGAAATGCAAGTTTATCGGTACAAAAAGTATACCTTTTCAGGTTAGCAAATAATTTTTCTTTCCTAAGCACATCTAGAACTGATTTCAAATGTACGGCATGATCAGCAAAGTTTTTGCTATAAATGAGTATATCATCAAAATAGACAACAACAAACCTGCCTATAAATACTAGCAAAACATGATTCATAAGTATCATAAAAGTCAACCTATAGAACTCACAAAACATGATTCATAGTCAACTCAAAAGGCATAACTAACCATATTTTGTTTTAAAGGCAGTTTTCCATTTATCTCCTTCTTTCATTCTAATCTAATGATAACCACTTTTTAAATCAATCTTAGAGAACACACAAGAACCATACAACTCATCTAACATGTCATCTAAGCGAGGAATAGGATGACGATACTTTACCGTTATGTTGTTGATGGCTCGGCAATCAACGCACATTCTCCACGTCCTATTCTTCTTAGGTACAAGTAAAACCGGAACGGCACACGGACTCATGCTCTCCCTCACATACTCCTTCTTTAACAACTTACTTACCTGGATTTTTCCACGCCCAGCTCCTCAGCCGAAGGCTTTCTTTATGAGTCACGGGGCTAAATGAGGAGCGGATTCATGAGCACTAGCTTTCTTGGATTGGAGTACTGAATGAAGTAAGCTATCCCACTAATGCAATTCGATGCTTACTGCGTCGAAGGAAAGTATGATAAATCAGTCGTCCCTCAAAGCCCGTTCTCGAGATACTCTTTCTTAGTCCCTTTGTCTTCTCCTTTTCGATGCCATCTCTTATTTCCCCTTAGATGTCACTTTCTCTATCAAATAAAAAAGCGGCTATTCATCATTAGGAAAGACAGTAAGCCAAGGGAAGGAAGAACTGAACTTCTAAGCTGGAGAAAGGCTAGAGAAGGAAAGGAGGGAACTTATAGCACTAGTATCATATAAGGGACATGACCAGAATATGATGCATACGAAACTGAAATCGATGCCATCTAAGGAACTGCTAGAAGTATTTAATTTGCTGCTAAAGAATCTATCAATTTAGACATCTGATATTCATTTTTAAAAGAATGACACTAATTCCTCGGTAGGAACTTTACTCAAACTTGACTAAAAGCAGGAATGAGAACTTTAGGCTTGAGCAAGAATCATACCCTCCTCTCTAGCCTTCAACGTCCGATTTGCACTTGATGTAAGGAAAACAGAGGAAGATCTCCCATCTCTTGATGATAATCCTCCACACTTCGGTTACCTTGTTAGAGCTTTTGCAATTTATTGTACAACTCCCAGTGGTAATGGCTGGGCACAAACCGCTTCCTCATCACTATTTTCATCTCTTCCCATGTCTCAACCGGTCGTTCCCTATTTCGCCGCCTGTTCAATACTAATTGATCCCACCACACAATCACACAGTCAGAAAACTCAATGGCAGCAAGTTTTACCTTCTTCATCTTAGAGTAGTTGTGGCAATCGAACACTAACTCCACCATTTTTCTCCCACTCAAGATAAGCCTCGGGGTCGTTTCTTCCTTAAAACGCTAGAATCTTCAGCTTAATACTACCCAAGTTATTATCTTCCCGATTCCTATCTTCTCTAAACCGCCCTCCATATTTCCTATTACCAACAACTGAACCCCGATCTTCTTCTTCATCAAAACCAGCCCCATATCTCCATCTTCATCTCTCACTCCCCGATGTTGAACTCTTTCCCTCCTATGCACTTTATGAGTGTTTTGTGGCTGCTCCAAATGTGTATTCTCCATCTGATCAATCCGCTCATATACCTGCTCCAATTCTAACCTCATCACACGCCTCATCTCACTCATTATGGCTTCCATGAGCAACTTTGGGTCAGCCATCCCTGTAGCACCTTCGGTGATGCTCTTTTCACTGTTGTGAGACATGATTGCTGCAAATCAAAGTTAGAAAACAACAAAAAAAGGAAAGGACCTCACACACTCCCTCACGTGTTTTCACTCAAAGAATGATTCACTCTATTCCACTCGTATTTCACTTAGTATAATCGGCTTTTACCCTCTAATATGCTCACCACTCTTGCCTTTTTCCACTCGATAATCCTCTTTCAGTTCTTTTGAAACTATTCGAACAATATTCAAAATTTCAGCAACAATTCACCAAGAACTCACCAAGGGAATTCAGGTTCAAAAGGTAATAAAACAAGAGATATGAGTGATTAGATTTTCAAAGCACAATTCAGCAAAATTTCCAAAAAAACAAATTTTTGGTCTTTAGGGTGAGGAGATTTTCGGGTTTATTGGAAATAAACGAAAGAGAATCTTTTTACTCCCCTTTTTTTGACCTTCTTTTTTTTTCCGATCTTTTTTTTCAGATTTTTTTTTCAGATTCTTTCTTTCGTTAATAATAGAACAAGATTTCGAATATAGTAGAAGAAAGAAATTCGGCCAGATAAGAAAAAGAAACTAAATTTAAATGGGATAGGCAAACCTGAGACGAGAAATCCTTCGCTCTAATACTAAATGATGCGAACCCCGTCAAGAATAACGAGACCCGTAGAAGAAAAGGAGAAAATCCAAGAACGTTCTCGATCATGTTTGGATGGGAGATCTCGACCCATCGCTTCAACAAAAACAAGAAGCTCGGTATAATTGACTTCAACCCGTTGTTTAATGCGAAGTAAGAATCTTGGTATAAAAAAGACGCCACAAACGGTAGTGGAAAGCCGTTTGATAAGTCGATGATAAACGCAACGGAAGAATTCCGATAAGTTCGAATAGTCCTTCAAAGAACCAAAGAAAATAAACTCACCAAGTATCTGTAAACTATCTCCCTTCTATTCCATTAGACGCTTTTTTATAGACTAAAAAAAAATACAAGGAAAGTTTCCTACAAGGAAAGTTCAAGAAATAGAAACAAAACAAAAAGAAACAATCAGCCCCTTAATTTGGCTGATTAATATAAAGAAAGTTTAAGAAATAGAAACAAAACAAAAGGAAATAATCAGCCTCTTAATTTGCTGATCAATACAAGGAAAGTTCTAAAAATAAAATAAAAGGAAACAATCAATTTTGACCAGATTCTTCTACTAGTTGAATCATATTGATGCATTTTTGTTGAACTCGTGAACCATCCTCAATGGGCCTCCACGAATTTGCTTGAGTCCAAACCTCTTGAATCAGCCCATTAGTGCATCTTTGAAATTCTTTCCTTGTGCTCTTGTAACCGGCCCAGTTGGAACTTGAACTGACTCTTTTGTAGTCAAGCCATTATTTGCATCAGAGTAGGAGCATAAACAATCAATAACAAGGCCAACACCATTTGTAATTCAATCAATTAGTCACCTATCAAAAAAATGATTTAATTCGGCTAATCCTCTTATATTCCTAGTTAAGGATGTTGCATAAACAGCGCCTGACTTTGGGGCCTTCAAAGTAGGCTTTTATCCGCTCCACATATGCAAATTAATCAAAGATGTATTGTCCAATCACATCGGAGGGTATACGGCTAGGCATCTCCCTAGCCTTGGAACAGGGTCAAATAGAACATTAGTTTGGGCATACTTAGTGCTTTGATCATCGGCTTCTTCATAGCATTGCTTATCCCCTACTCAATCGAGATTGAAAACTTCAATTCGAGTGGCTTGAAACGTCGATTTTGAGTTCGGCCTTTGAAGCATTAGTATATTTTGCCTTCTTTAAGAACTCACTTCGCGGCAGAGCTTTGCCATGCTTTGCTTGTTGGCTCTGACGCCCACCTAACTTGGCTATCTTGAGCTTCAGAATCATCTCATTCTTTCCAAGTAAGTTCGCCCACCGCCCTCGGTGAACATCTTTCAATGCTTTCTTGCTTAGCTTGCTAGCTGGCTCTAAACCCACCGTACTTGGCTACTGGAAAAACTCTTTCTTTTCTTCTTTTTGCTTTCTTTGTTCTGTCTACCCTTCGCCTAAGGGCTGACACTCTTCACCCCTTCCTATCCGAGTTCGTCCATTAATCCAACGGTAAAACGGTTTTATTGACTGAAATCCACTATCGCATAGAGAACTGGCCTTTGTATTTGCAACTCTTTCTTCTCATCGGTTAAGTGACATTCTCTTTCTTTTCAATTATAGGAAGTGAGGCTGCCCCAGCTCGGCACGTATCTTTTGAACCTGAGCTGGCTTGTTGAGCTTGCCTCTAATCGCATTATGTTGATCTGTGATTCAATGGACTGATTATATGTGTCCGGTTTAGAAGTGGATACAGAAGGCATGGCAGGGCCGATGATGACTCATCTAATTCTGTGATGTGCATTTGAAAATCCCGCTCAATCACGTAAATAAAGATCAGATAGTTAGTCTTCCTCGCCGGCTGGAGACGCACCCCTTTCTCTGACATCAAATTCACTGATAGCGATCGATTAATGAATAGCAGGTGAACTCATTCTCTGATGAGAGTTTCCTGCTTTCAAGCCGATCAGACCTATGACGTTCGCTTTCTGGATTGGTTTGGATATAGGTCGGTGTCATGGGATGAAGGTGAATCAATGGTAGAACAAGGGCTTCTTTCCCTCTCGTCGATTGGTTTAGTTGAACTCAACCGGGTATGTCTTTCGCAAAGTAAAGTGATTGTATAATAGAAATTGAAGATCAAGTTCGGGTGAACGCTCATAAATTCAATGAGATCAGGTGCCATTACACTCTCTCCCAATGTCATATGGAGTGGCTGGTGCATCTTCGACATTCAGATTGGTAGCTCATTTCACGATGAGAGATATGACAATCGGTTCCGAACGAAAGCAGGATTTAGTGGGTCTTTCTGGCTGCTTTGTTTATGTAAGAATAGAGTGCAGCTAGAAGCGGAGATTCTTTATCCTTTTTCTCTCCTTGACAATTAACGACGCTTTTAGTTGGCCTGCATGAAGGTTGTTTTGGTATAGCCAAATCCGCTTTGAGTGCCGTGGGATAGAGAGAGGTGTTCGGTTTAGTAGATTCTAACTCATCAAGATGGTTTAAGAATCTCTCTCTTCCATTGCTGACTCTCCCCGAAACCCAACAGTCAATCACACCCTTGCTTCGGTTTCTCAGTGTTAGGTTAAGAAGTGATCCCGACTGAATCACTCAATTGGGTCATTGATGATGGCATGGCGAGGAACTCATCATCTTCTCAATAAGAAATCTATCTTGAACATCGTAGGATCTTATAGTCTGAATTGTAGCTTGCTTCTTTCATTCCCTTATCTTCTGAAGAAGGGTTCACTCCTCCCGTTCTTGAGTAAGCAGTCTCATTCCTCTCCTGATAGTCGAGCGATTTCACTCGTTACCTCAGCCCTTGCTTAGTTGCAAGGTCAGATTCTGATCTCAGTTTGCATCGATAGGTTCAAGGCAAAACTACAAACGATGATGAATCAAAGGCAAAGGGTTAATTCACATCGAGGAATGAGCCTCAGGACCACTCTGACATCTAACATCGCAAAAGGAGCGTCTAGTGACTTGAGCACTGCGGGAGGAGCCACATATAGATGTAACCATAGCGAGAGGAGGAAACTAGCCCATTCATGTTATCCAAATTCCCTCGTCTCCCATCCCAAGCAAGAACATTACATCATGGATTAGCGCGAGTAGCGGAACAAACTCTATTTACATCATTATCAGAGGCCATTCAAGCAGCTTGACCGAGAACGGAGCGTTTAGGCAGAGGCTATCGGGATTTTCCAAGCCCAGCTCCTCAGTTGAAGGCTTCCTTTACGAGTCACAGGGCTAAATGAGGAGCGCATTCATGAGCACTAGCTTTCCTGGCTTGGAGGAGTACTGAATGAAGTAAGCTATCTCACTAATGCAATTCGATGTCGAAGGAAAGTATAGTAAATCAGTCGTCCCTCAAAGCCCCTTCTCAAGACACTCTTTCTTAGTCCCTTTGCCTTCTCCTTTTCGATGCCATCTCTTATTTCAGATGTCACTTCCTTTATCAAATCAAAGAGCGGCTATTCACCATCAGGAAAGACAATAAGCCGTGGGAGGAAAGAACTAAACTTCTAAGCTGGGGAAGAGGCTAGAGAAGGAAAGGAGGGAACTTATAGCACTAGTCTCGTATAAAAGACATGGCCAGAATAGGATGCATACAGAACTGAAATCGATGCCATAGAAGGAACTCTAGAGGTATTTAATTTGCTGTGAAAGAATCTATCAATTTGGACATCTGATATCCATTTTTAAAAGAATGAGACTAATTCCTTAATAGGAACTTCACTCAGACTTGACTGAAAGCAGGAATGAGAACTTTAGACTTGAGCAAGAATCATACCCTCCTCTCTAGCCTTGAACGTCTGATTTGCACTTGATGTAAGGAAAACAGAGGAAGCTCTCTAGCATAAAGAGAGAAGGGGGAGAGCCGACTTTCCTTATATCCATATAGAAGGAGTGAAAGCGGCGAAAGAAGAAGCCTTCTTGTGTGGATACCATCCCTCAGTTCAGTAAGGGCCTGCCATAAGCAAGCACGAAAGAAAAGAAGGCAACCAGGAGAAGTAGCTAAGAAAGAGCTCGCGCGTAACTAGTGAAACAAAGCACTCAACCATAGGGTAGCAACTAAAGGAAGATGGTCGTATAGTATATAAGGGCAGGTCCTGAAATCAGTCAATCAAGAGTAGAAAGGTAAAACTTTAGTAATGAAATTTTGGTAATGAAGCTTGTTATTCTATGTATTTGGCGGAATCCGACTCAGGACCTACCATGGGGAAGGATTTTTCTTTTTCCAGCTATCTTTCATGGCGAACCAATCGATGGATTTCCATTATAGTGACCCGAACTTTCTCAATGGATTGGATTATTCTTCCTTTTCCCCGGAACGAGAATAACCTTCTAGTGGGCTTGATCGCCCCATCCATCTCCTACTGCTTTAGCTTTAGCCTTTTCACTCCCTGATCGTTGATCACTCTGAATGCTCGTATTGCTTTTACCGGACTTGATGAAAATAATGGCATGACTACAAAGGAGCCAGTTCAAGTTCCAACTGGGCCGGCGACAAGAGTACGAAAAAAAAGTTCAAAGATACACTTAATGGGCTGATTCAAGAGGTCTGAGCTCAAGCAAATTCATGAACTATTGAGGTCTGGGCTGATTCAAAAAGAAGTTCAAGCAAAATCGTGGAGGCCCATTGAGGATGGTTCATGTGAATCAGAGGTTTGGGCTCAAGCAAATTCGTGGAGGCCCATTAAGGATGGTTCACGTGAATCAGAGGTTTGGGCTCAAGCAAATTCGTGGAGGCCCATTGAGAATAGTTCACGTATTCAACAAAGAAGTATCAATATGATTCAACTATTAGAAGAATCTGGTTAAACTCAGTGTTTCCTTTCCTATTGTGGGCGTGTGATCAGCCAAATTAAGGGCTAATTGTTTCCTTCTGTTTCGTTTCTATTTCTGATTTTTTCCTTTTTTATTATGGACGTGTGATCAGCCAAATTAAGGGGCTGATTATTTTCTTTTTTTTTGTTTCTATTTCTAAAACTTTTCTTGTATTTTTTTAGCCTATAAATTGGCGTCTAATGGAATAGAAGGGACATCATAGTTTTCTGGAAATTGGTGAGTTTTATTCTCCTTAGGTCTTTGAAGGACTATTCGAACTTATCTGAATTCTTCCGTGGCGTTTATCATCGACTTATCAAACGGATTTCCACTACCGTTTATGGCGTCTTTCTTATACCAAGGTTCTTGTTTCGCATAAAATAACGAGTTTACGTCAATTATACCGAGATTCTTGTTTTTGTTGAAGCAACTGGTCGAGGTCTCCTAACCAAACCTGATCGTGGGCGTTCTTAGATTTTCCTTTTGTTTTATGGGTCTCGTTATTCTTGACGAGATTCACATCATTTGGTATCACAGCCAAAAATTTTCTCGTCTCAGGTTTGCCTATCCCATTTAAATTTAGTTTCCTTTTTCTTATCTGGCCGAATTTGTTGTGGCTGAGTTGGTTCTAGCCCTAGGTCTCCATTCTAATCGTAATCTGTTTGCTCTAATTTTAATTCGAAATCTTGTTTTGTTATTAACGAAAGAAAGAATCTGATCATAAAAAAAAAGAAAAACGGGTCTGAAAAAAAAGGGTCCGAAAAAAAGAGAGTAAAAAGATTGTTTTTCATTTTTTTCCAATTAGCTTGGAAATCACTTCACCCCAAAGACCAAAAAAATTTTCGTGGAAATTTTGCTGAATTGTGCTTTGAAAATCTAATCAATCATATTTCTTATTTTCTTACCTTTTAAACCTGAATTCTCTTGGTGAATTCTTGGTGAATTGTTGCTGGAATTTTGAATATTGTTCGAATAGTTTCAAAGGAACTGAAAGAGGATTATCGAGTGGAAAAAGGCAAGAGTGATTAGTATATTAGAGGGTAAAAGCCGATTATACTGAGTGAAACATGAGTGGAATAGAGTGAATCATTCTTTGAGTGGAACACGTGAGGGAGTGTGTGAGGTCTTTTTTCTTTTTTTTCGAACTTTGATTTGCAGCAATCATGTCTCACAACAGTGAAAATAGCATCACCGAAGGTGCTACAGGGATGGCTGATCCAAAGTTGCTCATGGAGGCCATAATGAGTGAGATGAGAGTGTGATGTGGTTAGAATTGGATCAGGTACATGAGCGCATTGATCGGATAGAGAATACACGTTTGGAGCAGTCACAAAACGCTCATAATGTGCGTAGGAGGGAAAGAGTTCAACATCGGGGAGTGAGAGATGAAGATGGAGAGTATTATGGAGCTGGTTTTGATGAAGAAGAAGATCAGGGTTCAGTTGTTGGTAATAGGAGATATGGAGGGCGGTTTAGAGGAGATAGGAATCGAGAAGATAACAATTTGGGTAGTATTAAGATGAAAATTCCTGCGTTTCAAGGAAGAAATGACCCCGAGGCTCATCTTGATTGGGAGAAAAAGACAGAGTTAGTTTTCGATTGCCATAACTATTCTGAGATGAAGAAGGTAAAACTTGCTGCCATTGAGTTCAAGGTGAACTGTTGGTATCAAGAAGACTTATAAGCTTTCAAGCAAAAGAAATTGAAGAAGTGCAGCAGGAGAACATATTTCATACTAGGTGCTACGTCAAAAATAAGGTATGTAGTGTGATTGTTGATGGGGGAAGTTGTACTAATGTGGCAAGCACAACCTTGGTGGAGAAATTAGGACTGCCCACACTGAAACATCTAAGGCCGTATAAGTTACAATGACTAAATGATAGTGGCGAGGTAAAGGTAAATAAGCAGCTTTTGGTTTCATTCCACATCGAAAAATATGAAGATGAAGTTTTGTGTGATGTATATCCAATGCAAACTGGACATTTGCTATTAGGCCGACCGTGGCAATTCGATCGGAGAGTTAAGCATGATGGCTTCACCAACAAATACTCGTTCGTGCTCAACAAAAAACCCATCACTCTTGTGCCAATGACACCAAAACAGGTTTATGAAGATCAAGTGAGATTGCAAAAAGAGAGTGATAAAAAAAAAGAGTGATCAAGAGAAAGAGATTGACCAAAAGAAAAAGAGTGAAAATCAGAGAGTGTCTGAGCAAAATGAGAGAGAAAAAGAAAATCGAAATTCAGCCATTGAGAGAAAATCAGAGAGAAAATAAAAAAATTTCTATGCAAAAGTGAGTGAGATTAAGCGAGCAATGTTTTCAAATCAGCCGATGATTGTACTTTTGTACAAAGGGGCATTTTTAAACAATAACGAACTTAACCCTGTTTTTGCCCAGTTCGGTTGTTTCTCTTTTGCAGGAATTTGATAATGTTTTTCCTGAGGAAACACCACATGGATTACCACCAACTCGAGGGATTGAACATCAAATTGATTTTGTTCCCGGTGCGACAATTCCGAACCGACCAGCCTATAGGAGCAATCCCGAGGAGACAAAGGAGCTTCACGGCAGGTAAATGAGTTGTTGGAGAAGGGGTATGTGAGGGAGAGCATGAGTCCGTGTGCCGTTCCAATTTTACATAAACCTAAGAAAGATGGGACGTGGAGAATGTGTGTTGATTGCCGAGCCATCAACAACATAATTGTAAAGTATCATCATCGTATTCCTCGCTTAGATGACATGTTAGATGAGTTGCATGGTTATTGTGTGTTCTCTAAGATTGATTTAAAAAATGGTTATTATTAGATTATAATGAAAGAAGGAGATGAAGGGAAAACTACCTTTAAAACAAAATATGGTTTGTATGAGTAGTTAGTTATGCCTTTTAGGTTGATTAATGCACCAAGTACTTTTATGAGACTTATGAATCATGTTTTGCGAGCATTTATAGGCAGGTTTGTTGTTGTCTATCTTAATGATATACTCATTTATAGCAAAAACTTGGATGATCATGCTTTACATTTGAAATCAGTTTTAGATGTGCTTAGGAAAGAAAAGTTATTTGCTAAGCTGAAAAAGTGTACTTTTTTTGCACCAATAAGCTTGTATTTCTGGGATTTGTTGTTAGTGCACATGGTATACAGGTTGATGAAAAGAAGATACGTGCAATCCAAGAGTGGCCGAGTCCCACAAGTGTAGGCAATGTTCGTAGTTTTCATGAGCTTGCTAGTTTTTACCCGCGGTTTGTGAAGGACTTTAGTAGTATAGCCGCACCACTTCCCGAAGAAGAACATCAAAATATAGGAAGAGTGTTTACCACATGTTGAGTTTGCTTATAATAGGTCTATTCATTCTGCTTCTAAATTCTCTCCGATTGAAATTGTTTATGGGTTTAATCTTTTGACTCCATTGGATTTAACTCCATTACCTGTTTCTCAGCGTGTTAATTTGCATGGAAAGAAAAATGCTGTTTTTAAGCAGATACATGAGAATGCAAGGCTCAACATTGAGAGAAGAACGGAGCAGTATGCAAAACAAGCCAACAAGGGGCGTCACAAGTTTATTTTTGAACCCAGAGATTGGGTTTGGTTGCATATGAGATCATAGAGATTTCTGGTGCAAAAATGTTCCAAACTGTTTCCAAGAGGGGATGGTACTTTCCAAGTTCTAGAGTGCATTGATGACAACGCTTACAAGCTAGATTTGCCTGGTGAGTACAATGTTAGTGCTACTTTTAATGTTACTGATTTGAGTCATTTTGATGTAGGTGATGATTTGAGGGCAAATCCTTTTCAAGAGGGGGGGAATGATGCAAATAATGACATGACTACAAAGGAGCCAGTTCAAGTTCCAACTAGGCTGGTTACAAGAGCATGAGAAAAGAAGTTCAAAGATACACTTAATGGGTTGATTCAAGAGGTTTGGGCTCAAACAAATTCGTGGGGGCCCATTGAGGATGGTTCACGTGTTCAACAAAGTTGCATCAACATGATTCAACTACTAGAAGAATCCGGTGAAAGCTGATTGTTTCCTTTTGTTTTATTTCTAGAACTTTTCTTATATTGATCAGCCAAATTAAAGGGCTGATTATTTCTATTTCTAGAACTTTTTTTTTTATTGATTAGCCAAAATAAGGGGCTAACTGTTTCCTTTTGTTTTATATCTATTTATTGAACTTTCCTTGTAGGTACTTTCCTTGTATTTTTAGCCTATAAATAGGCGTCTAATGGAATAGAAGGGGGACAGTTTACAGATAATTGGTGAGTTTATTCTCTTTGGTTCTTTGAAGGACTATTCGAACTTATCAGAATTCTTCCATGGCGTTCATCATCGACTTATCAAACGGCTTTCCACTGTTTGTGGCAGCTTCCTTATACCAAGATTCTTGCTTCACATTAAACAATGGTTGAGGTCAATTATACCGAGGTTCTTATTTTTGTTGAAGCAACGGGTCGAGGTCTCCCATCCAAACTTGATCGAGAACGTTCTTGGATTTTCCTCTTGTTCTACGGGTCTCGACGGGGTTCGCATCACAACGCCTGCAATGATCAGCGCACCTAACGACGTCGAGCCCTCCCACCCCGGACCATTCGCAAAACCTACGGGATTTCGGGGGTGAGTCTTCGGCTCGGATGCCCACTGAAGCTCCGTTTGTGGAGTGAGAGGAGAAAGGCCGAATCCGACAATTGTGAATTGAGTTGGATGCAGACCAACTCCTGGAGGTGAAATCGGGCATGAGAACGTCTATGTGTATATCCATGGATCCAAAAAAAATCAATATTGCGATTTTAGCAAAAGATTTTACGATCGCAACGAGGAGCTCTTTCTGTCTCTCCACAATAAATCCATTTAGAAGAAACGTCATTCGTCAAATAAATTACAATTAGAATAGAGAGATCTATTCATTGATAAGAATTGTCGTAGCTACATTGTCTGAATAGATGTGTTCGTCAATTCCATGGTTGGTAGGAATAGAGCTCGATCGAAACTCCCCAACCCTCGAGGCAATGACGTAGGACTCAACAGTCCTGTCGCTGGCTTATACTTCAGAGTCTGTGTCATATCACTAGACAAAAAATGAGATCAAAAGTTTATGTATGTTATCACGACGAGTATAAAATAAACCTTTTGATGACGGTTATTTTTGGGTTAGTATGGAAGGGAGCAGAGGGTTTATATTTCTGAAAACAGTCCAGTAGCCATTGTTTCCCAATCATCAGATCGGGCTCAATCCTGACAACAGTTTCCAGGCGCAATGCAACCAGAAACACAGCAGAGCAGACCTCTCAGAAACAACACCTCATTCTCAATGAGGAACAGCATCCGGAAGAGGACTTCCTCCCTACAAAATTCCAAGAGAGAAAGAAAGAGATGAGAATATGTGCGAGAATGAAACTTTCCAATTTGGGACGGAAGCATCTTGAAAGTGACAGTCAACGCCATAGCTGGGATAGGGATTGATGAAGCAAAGATAGCACAGCTTTCTCTATAGGGGAAGAGCCACATAGTGTTGAACGTCATGAGAAATGGAATGTATTATGACATTGCAGAGGCATAGACACGAGTTACAGTTTCTGATGTCAATGGGACCAGTTGTGGACGCTGGTGAAACTAGTTTCTCATATATCAGGTTCATGGTTGACAATCTCTCAGTATAGAAAGTCAGTCTGAACTGTCAAACTAATGCTCTGAACCGGAGCTCTGAGACCTACAGGAAGCAAAGCGACGACCGAACTGACAGAAAAGTTCCACTCCAACACAAACAACCAATCTGACCAGTCCCTTCCTTCGTCGGGCAAACCGTACCGTACCGCCCGGAATACAGAGTTCTTCCCACAGTTCTGTCATAAATAGTTATTCCTCAATCGACGAGACTAAAACACCATTTTGTGACGATCGGAGTGTTGTTACAACATGTGGACTTTCTTTCTCGATTTCGCAGGAGATAGGGCAGGCCCACGAAGAGTAGTCGGAACATTTGACATTGAAGAACCAGTTCTAGGGTGGGATTCATCAGTCACGACGATTATTTGACTTATATATCCGCATTTCTCATAGGAAGGCCACATTCATCACTCACTAATTACCTTCCGCTCTCTTTGGTTTTGGTAGGGAAGGAGGGGTCTATTGTTTATGTAACAAACTCTCCACGATGGTGCTTGCCACCTCGACGGTTTTTTTATTTGTGTTCCTTCCGTGTCCTCTCCGCATGTGGGAAGTCCCAAGGAGTGGTGAATTGAGGCCTGTAACCAAACCGTCATCCCTTTCGTCTATGGCGCTGCAGGCCCGCAGCAAAGAACCGCTGTAACGACCATTTGTTTTTCAAATTTTTGAAATTAAATGAAAAAAATATCTGAAAATAATAATAATAATAATAAATATAAATATATATGGGGATTTGTTTGGATATAAATCTGAATAGTTGAGAAAAATCGGATAGAAATCTAAATAGTTGAAAGGAAATCAAAATCTTAACCAAAAAAAAAAATATTTTTGTTGGATCTCAACTAAGTAGGCTGTATCTTAATCCAAAACCTCATTCTCATCTCTCTTCGAGAACGCTGAGAAATTGGAACGCTTGCAGGACGTACGGGAAGAAGAAGAGCGGAAACAAGGAAGGGGAACGACTTAGCCAAAGGTGAGTTATCTTACTCACTTAACATGCTACATCTATTTTTTTTATTTAAGGTTTAATCTTGAATAGATAATCCTTAGCGCCAATGTTTTATACACAACGAATGGCAGTGTGCAATAGCTTAGTTCCTTTGACACCTTCAAAAAGTCTGTGTTTCAGATGTTCAGACAAAAAGACATCTGTCATTAGAAGTTAATTATAGCCATCTGTTCATTATGTATACATCTTTGTATTGTTCGTACTAATCTGCACTGTTAGTTAGTTGTCTTTACTAGATAAGATTTTACACTGTTGGCCTCAGAAAATATTTGATTTAACTTGGTTTAAATTAGATTTTAGCAAGTCTTATTGTTACATTACATTTGTTAGTAGTTGTATCCAAGTATTAAACCCTCCACTGCTGGAGATTACTTTGTGTGATATTGGATGTCTTTTTAGGAATCGGTGATTTTCTTTTGTATCTCGAAGGTATTTATGCCTGCACTGGCATCGTAAAAGCCAGCTTGTATTTCCTTATCCTCACTATAGATTAGTATTCTTTCATAGAGATTATCCATGTTTTCCCTGTATAAATCATGCAAGATCATTTTGTAAGCTAATTTCCTTTTTCTCTTTGAAGTAATTTTCAATTTCATGTTAGGAAAAAACTTGGAAACTACTGAAAACTCTTGTTATCCAGAATTGTGTCCATTAGTTTTGCTTACCAGCATGGTTCCATTCTTTTCTTAGCAGAACCATGCCTCTTTTCAATACTTGTATTCAAAAGCATAATAACTACTGACGAGAATGACTAATTCGCCCGGTTCCAGCTGTTTATCTTCTTCTTCTTTTCCTGCTTCTGCTTCTTCTTCTTATCCTGCTTCTGCTTCTTCTTCTTTTCCTACCTCTGCTACTGCTTCTTCTTCTTCTTCTTCTTCTTCTTCTTCTTCTTCTTCTCCTTCTTCTCCTTTTTTTTTCTGCTTTTGCGTCGGCTACTGCTGCCCTTCTTCTTTATTTGGTTGCACTGACATTTCGACTTCGAAGAAATTTTAAATGCGCAATCGAAAAATCATGTAATTGTACAACCCATGCAATTGAAGATAACAGAATTGTAAGCAACCCAACTATGCCAGCAAATGGAACCTCAAAAATTTCCAAAAATAAAATCTCAAAATTTTCTTGTTAAATAATCATGAACTATGCAGCCAAAGTATGCCAGCAAAAGGGACCATGTATGGTACCTAACCCGAATCACCCGCAACCCTAACTTGGGTAAGCCTCGGGGTAGGGTCGGCGAGATGATCTGGCCGAACCCAACGCCGGTGGCCGCCGACGATCTCGACTCCATTGATCTCTGCTGCTGCCCTCGTCGGTCGAAGCTTTGGGTTAGAGTCGGCGAGGCGATTCGGCCGAGACGAGCGCAGGTGGCCGTCGACGATCTCGGCTCTATCAATCCCTGCCACCGCCTTGTTGGATTGAAGGATCCTCTTGTTTTTTTTTTTTCTTCTGTTTTTTTTTGGATGGTTGATTTCTTCTTCTTCTCGTTTCTCTTTCTGATTCCTATAGTGATCACAGTAGAGATAACCTTAGGGAAATTTTAAATGCGCACATATGTACCAGTGAGCACCCTTTCCCCTATGTTGTAAACCACTTTACTATCTAGTATGTGGTGCGCATTTAGACTACCTGCAACCTTGCAGGCAACTTTTAGGAAATTCTAAGTGCGCACCTGTTTCACTAGTGAGCACCATTTCCCCTATGTTGTAAACCACTTTACTATCTAGTATGTGGTGCGCATTTAGACTACCTGCAACCTTGCAGGCAACTTTTAGGAAATTCTAAGTGCGCACCTATTTCACTAGTGAGCACCATTTCCCCTATGTTGTAAATCACTTTACTAAATAGGTTGTGGTGTGCAGTTAGAACTACCTGGTTATAGTGCAGGAAACTCTTGGGAGTTCTAAATGCGCACATCTCTGCTAGTGAGCATCCTTTCCCTATGTTGTAATTCACCTTAATTATATAGTATTGGGTACGCATCTAGAACTACCTCAACATCGCAGGAAAACTTTAGGGAATTCTAAATGCACACATATTTTACTAGTGAACACTACTTCCTCTATGCTGTAATTTACTCTACTATATAGAATGGGGTGCGCATTTAGGAATTCTACTTCTTCTTCTTTTTTTTCTGTTTCGGCTACTGCTGCTTCTCTTTCTCCTTGCAATGATAAGTCAACTTTAGGAAATTCTAAATGCACACATATTTAGTAGTGAGCCCCATTTTTCCTATATTGTAAATCACTTTATTATACATCATATTGGAAATAAAGCCCGAAAAGACACCGTATAAATGCAAATTGTTATTGTATAAGATTTGTGATAGATAATTAAATTACCGCAACGTTATATTGTCACTGATATTGTTACAGTTCACTGAACTCTAATTATTATCACCGATCTACATACTGAACTGAAATTTACTGAAATCATAAATTATATTGAAATTGATAATTAACACCGAACTTGATATACACTGGGGATTTGGGGGAAAATTTAGGTTTGTATGAATTAGATGGCTGAACGTAACTGTACTGTGCCACTGTTTCCCACTTGTGGGAGGATCGGGATAGGTTCCGATCAAATTACTGCGCCACTGTTTCCCATTTTTGGGAGGATCGGGATAGGCTCCGATCAACTACTATTCCGTTTTCCCGGGGGTAGACGGGGATGCGTTCAGCTCAGCTATATTCATATTTTCTTGAATTTTCAAATACCATAACTAAAAGACATTAATTGTAAAAATTTAAAAGACATCGATTAAAGTAATAGTGATGATAAGTATAAATACGTAAAATCTTCCGTCCTTCATTTGCATGATTCTTCCTGACATTGAGATGTTATTATTCATTATTTTTTTGTTGTTCTTTATTATTTAATATTGGGTCGCTTTGCTGACGATCCTGGTTATGCATGACCAGATGCAGGCCTCTATCAAGAGGTAGATCCACCAGTGGCAGAACAGGATATGTTGTACTTCCAGGAACAAGCAGATCTGCAGGAGTGATTACTTCCTTTTGTTAGCTGCTTTCTTTTTAGAAAAATATAATAAGTGCACATGGCGCTATATTTAGTTTCATATGAGACAGTCCTTTTCTTTTCAGAAAGAATTTATCTGTGGTGACATTTGTTAATTTTATTTTGAGGGAATTTATTATTGCTTTGTTTTGATAAAGAAAAATTTCATTTAGTTTCTGCATGTTATTCATATTAAATTGCAAATGGTGACTGTAATATTTTGTTTGAGGCTCGTCGAGTAATCATTCGACGCCGAACGTTCCAGCTTTCCACACTGCTGGAAGTGGGGCGTTACAGGTGGTATCAGAGCCCAGGCTTCTTTAAGTCTGTTCAAGTGATTTGAACAAACTTGAATATCATTACAGTCGGCAAATAAATAACTAAGTATAATAGTTTAAATTTACTAAACTATTTAAGGTTCGATACGACTATACACATATATGCATAAATATGATTTTCTACGTATATCTATTTACTTTTATTATGTTTATTTAAGTAATACTTACGTTATATTGTTCCTCAGAAGGATGACCCGTCAGACTAATAGGAATGGGAAAAATTCCGGTTCGACCTCAAACTCCGTTGATGCCAATGAAATGTTGGGACTGCTTAGCAAGATGGTCGACGTGCAACAACAGCAGGCCGAAGCCTTTCGAGCGGGAGTGATGGCAACCCTAGATCGTGTGGCGGAACCGAGGGACCAGCGTCCAGGAGGGATATCGGATTTCAGACGTCTTCATCCAGCAACTTTCTCAGGAACAGTAGGAGCCTTGGAGGCTGAACAGTGGCTCATGCAGATGGAAGACTTATTAAGAGCCGCTCGGATTCCTGAAGCCGACAAAGTAAATGCCGTCAAAATCCAATTGACGAATATTGCAAGGGCTTGGTGGCAAACAGAGGAGAGCAGACTATTCCAACCAATCTCGTGGGAAACTTTCGCAACGAGCTTCCTTGCAAGGTTCTTTCCGAGAACAGCCAGGAGGGAAATGGAGCACCAATTCATCAACTTGAGGCAGGCCGGGATGACGGTAGAGGAGTATGCATCAGAGTTTGTCCGTCTGAGTCAATTTGCACCGTACATGGTGTCAAATGAGGCAGATCGTGCTCATTGTTTCCAACAGGGATTGAGGATAGATATCCAGAAATATTTAGTAACCTCCAGAATAGAGACCTATGCTGAGGTTATTGATGCAGCTCAGGATGTAGAGCAAGTAATAAATAAGGAGATGAGGATTCAATCTTCTGCGCCCAAGAGGTCGGCCAGTCAAATGTTGGGTGGAACTTCAGCTAGGAGTGCGGAGAAGCGGCTGGTTACTTCTTCGCAACAGAAGGTCATTTGCACACACTGCCAGAAGTCTGGACACACTATTAAGGAGTGTCGGTATGCCAACAACTTATGTCTAGCATGTGGATCAAGTGAACACAGGATCGGAGATTGCCCACGAAGGAGCAACAGGGGGCCAACGCCTCGTCTTCCAGTACCCCAACAACAACAACCACCCAAGGATCAAATCAGCAGTCAGAATAGGCGACCACTTCCACCTCTAAACAAAATTTACGAGCAGGCCAAGAAGAATATGACAGTGGATAAAGGACGTGGGCAGGCATATAATCTAACTGCGGAGCAAGCGGAGAAGTTAGATGATGTGGTGACAGGTATGATTCTAGTATATCATGTACCTGCATCCGTTTTATTTGACTCGGGAGCATCACATTGCTTTATTTCTTCTACATTTGTGACACGACATGCCATACCTTGTGAAAACCTGAACATTAGATGGAGAATTAGTACGGGTAATGGGAGTATTGATTCTACTCAAATGTGTAGAATGTGTCCTGTAGTGATTTGTAAAAGGGAATTTTATGCTAATTTCCTGGTTATCGATACTCACGGATTTGATGTGATACTGGGAATGGATTGGTTAAGTACCTTCCATGCAATTATTGATTGTCGGAGGAGGAGCGTCGTCTTCAAGATACCGAATCACCTGGAGTTCGAATTCATCGGGGGCAGCAGTACCAAGGAGCCAGCAGAATTCAGAGCTCAACCTAGGGAGGGAGTAATAATCCAAATGGATGCCATACCGGCGGACATCCCAGTGGTGTCGGAGTTCTTAGATATCTTCGAGGATTTCTCAGGACTACCACCAGACAGGACAGTGGAGTTCGCCATCGAGCTTCTTCCTGGCACCACACCAATCTCTCAAGCACCATATCGAATGGGTCCAGCAGAGCTAAAGGAAGTTAAGGTACAATTAGACGAGTTGGAAGCTAAATGTTTTATTAGACCAAGTACTTCCCCTTGGGGTGCACCAGTACTTTTGACTGGGAAGAAAGACGGAGGCAAAAGATTATGCATTGATTATAGAGGATTGAATAGGGTCACTATCAAGAATCGGTATCCATTACCGAGAATTGATGATTTGTTTGATCAACTTGGCGGTGCTAAAGTATTTTCCAAGTTGGATCTTAAGTCTGGATATCATCAGGTGCAATGAAGGAGTTAGACATTCCTAAAACAGCATTCCGAACTCGATATGGGCATTTTGAATTCTTAGTGATGCCATTCGGAGTAACGAATGCACCTGCAATTTTTATGAACTTAATGAACCGAATTTTCCTTCCATATTTGGATAAATTCGTTGTGGTGTTCATAGATGACATATTGGTGTATTCGAAAACCCAAGAGGATCACACTAAGCATTTAAGGGTAGTCTTGGAGACGCTAAGGAAGGAGAAACTATATGGGAAGCTCAGCAAATGTGAATTTTGGCTGAAGAGTGTTTCATTTTTGGGACACATTATTTCTCAAGAAGGGATCTCTGTTGATCCTAGCAAGGTTTCCACAGTGAAGGATTGGCCGATTCCGAAAAATGTTTCAGAAGTGAGGAGCTTTCTGGGATTGGCAGGTTATTATCGGAAGTTCGTTCAGAACTTTTCTAAGATTGCAGGGCCTCTGACCAAACTCCTGAGGAAAGGAGAGAAGTACAGCTGGACAGTTGAATGTGATGCAGCTTTCAATGAGTTGAAAAGGAGGCTCACAACAATACCAGTATTAGCCGTTCCGGAAGGGACCGAAGGAATGGTTGTGTACAGTGATGCGTCCGGCAAAGGACTAGGTTGTGTGTTGATGCAACGGGGACGGGTCATCGCTTATGCTTCTAGACAATTGAGGCCACATGAGAAAAATTATCCCACACATGACTTGGAGCTTGCAGCTGTGATTTTTGCATTGAAGATTTGGAGACACTACTTGTTGGGTAGTAGAGTAGAGATTTATACAGACTATAAGAGCCTTAAGTATATCTTCACACAGAAAGAACTTAATATGAGACAGAGAAGGTGGCTTGAATTGATGGCAGATTATGACATCAACTTGCAGTACCATCCGGGTAAGATCAATATGGTACCAGATGCTTTAAGCAGGAAGCCAATGGCAATGATTCTAACTCAGCAAAAAAAGCTATTAGAAGAGCTAATAAAATTAGAATTAGAAATTTTCTTACCCGATGCTGAGGCTTAAATGCTGGCTTTGCAACTTCAACATTCATTGGTAGAGAAAATTAAAGAAGCTCAGAAAGATGATCCTAAGTTGCAAAGATTTCGAAGACAAGTAGAAGAAGGACAGAGAACAGATTTATGTATTCACGCAGATGGGTCTCTTCGATTTGGCAACAGGTTGTGTGTACCCAAAGGAAAAATTCGGCAGGAAGTATTATCAGAGGCTCATAGTTCAGTCTATTCAATCCATCCCGGAGGAACAAAGATGTATCAAGACATGAAGCAATATTTTTGGTGGAATGGAATGAAGCGTGAAATCGCCAAGTTTGTCTCCAAATGCTTGACTTGTCAACAAGTTAAAGCAGAGCATCAAAGAATGCCAGGACTCCTTCAACCTCTACCCATACCTGAATGGAAATGGGAAAGAGTTACTATGGATTTTGTTACCGCATTGCCACGTAGTCCCAAGGATAATAATGCAATCTGGGTGATTGTGGACCGCCTTACTAAAGTAGCTCATTTCATACCATTTCGTGTAGGACAATCTACCGAAATGTTGGCAGAGAAGTATATGCGTGAAGTGGTAAAATTACATGGTGTGCCAGTCAGTATTGTATCGGATCGAGATGCTCGATTCACCTCTCAGTTTTGGAAGAAATTGCAAGATAGTCTGGGGTCAAAATTAAAATTCAGCACAACATATCATCCAGAAATAGATGGTCAATCAGAAAGGACTATCCAGACATTGGAGGATATGTTAAGGGCCTGTATGCTTGACTTCGGGGGCTCATGGGAGGATTACCTGCATCTAGTGGAATTCACCTACAATAATAGCTACCAAGCAAGCATCAAGATGGCACCATTTGAGGCTCTGTATGGAAGGAAATGTAGATCTCCGTTATATTGGGACGATATTGGAGAAAGAAAACTGCTTGGGCTAGAGATAATTACCCAGGCAGTAGATAAAATTAACTTAATACGGCAACATCTGAGAGCAGCCCAAGATCGACAGAAGAACTGGGGAGAACAACGGCGGCGATTTCTGGAATTTCAAGTTGGGGACTCAGTTTTCTTGAAGGTGTTGCCCACACGTGGAGTCATTCGCTTTGGCAATCGTGGGAAGTTAATGCCCACACGTGGAGTCATTCGCTTTGGCAATCGTGGGAAGTTAAGCCCAAGATTTATCGGACCCTTCCAAATCTTGGAACAGATAGGCAAAGTTTCCTATCGCCTGGCACTACCGTCTACACTAGAGCAAGTACATAATGTTTTCCACGTCTCGCAATTAAAACGATATATTCATGATGAAAAGCATATCGTAGACTATTCAGAACTGGAGATTGGACCAGACCTCTCCTATCCAGAAGAACCAGTCTCCATACTTGACCGAATGGAGAAGACTTTGAAGAACAAAGTAATTCCACTTGTGTTGATTTCTTGGAATCGACATTCTAATCGGGAAGCAACCTGGGAGCGAGAGGAAGACATTCGAGAACGTTTTCCATACTTGTTTGAATAAAGGTATAACCCCTCCCCATCATTTAAGTTTAAAGAAATTTCGAGAACGAAATTTTTCTTAAGGGGGGTAGAATGTAATGACCATTTTTTTTTCAAATTTTTGAAATTAAATGAAAAAAAAATCTGAAAATAATAATAATAATAATAAATATAAATATATATGGGGATTTGTTTGGATATAAATCTGAATAGTTGAGAAAAATCGGATAGAAATCTAAATAGTTGAAAGGAAATCAAATCTTAACCAGAAAAAAAATATTTTTGTTGGATCTCAACTAAGTAGGCTATATATCTTAATCCAAAACCTCATTCTCATCTCTCTTCGGGAACGCTGAGAAATTGGAACGCTTGCAGGACGTACGGGAAGAAGAAGAGCGGAAACAAGGAAGGGGAACGACTCAGCCAAAGGTGAGTTATCTTACTCACTTTAACATGCTACATCTATTTTTTTTATTTAAGGTTTAATCTTGAATAGATAATCCTTAGCGCGAATATTTTATACACAACGAATGGCAGTGTGCAGTAGCTTAGTTCCTTTGACACCTTCAAAAAGTCTGTGTTTCAGATGTTCAGACAAAAAGACATCTGTCATTAGAAGTTAATTATAGCCATCTGTTCATTATGTATACATCTTTGTATTGTTCGTACTAATCTGCACTGTTAGTTAGCTGTCTTTACTAGATAAGATTTTACACTGTTGGCCTTAGAAAATATTTGATTTAACTTGGTTTAAATTAGATTTTAGCAAGTCTTATTGTTACATTACATTTGTTAGTAGTTGTATCCAAGTATTAAACCCTCCACTGCTGGAGATTACTTTGTGTGATGTTGGATGTCTTTTTAGGAATCGGTAATTTTCTTTTGTATCTCAAAGGTATTTATGCCTGCACTGGTATCGTAAAAGCCAGCTTGTATTTCCTTATCCTCACTATAGATTAGTATTCTTTCATAGAGATTATCCATGTTTTCCCTGTATAAATCATGCAAGATCATTTTGTAAGCTAATTTCCTTTTTCTCTTTGAAGTAATTTTCATTTTCATGTTAGGAAAAAACTTGGAAACTACTGAAAACTCTTGTTATCCAGAATTGTGTCCATTAGTTTTGCTTACCTGCATGGTTCCATTCTTTTCTTAGCAGAACCATGCCTCTTTTCCATACTTGTATTCAAAAGCATAATAACTACTGACGAGAATGACTAATTCGCCCAGTTCCAGCTGTTTATCTTCTTCTTCTTTTCCTGCTTCTGCTTCTTCTTCTTATCCTGCTTCTGCTTCTTCTTCTTTTCCTGCCTCTGCTACTGCTTCTTCTTCTTCTTCTTCTTCTTCTTCTTCTTCTTCTTCTCCTTCTTCTCCTTTTTTTTTCTGCTTTTGCGTCGGCTGCTGCTGCCCTTCTTCTTTATTTGGTTGCACTGACATTTCAACTTCGGAGAAATTTTAAATGCGAAATCGAAAATTCATGTAATTGTACAACCCATGCAATTGAAGATAACAGAATTGTAAGCAACCCAACTATGCCAGCAAATGGAACCTCAAAAATTTCCAAAAATAAAATCTCAAAATTTTCTTGTTAAATAATCATGAACTATGCAGCCAAAGTATGCCAGCAAAAGGGACCATGTATGGTACCTAACCCGAATCACCCGCAACCCTAACTTGGGTAAGCCTCGGGGTAGGGTCGGCGAGATGATCTGGCCGAACCCAACGCTGGTGGCCGCCGACGATCTCGACTCCATTGATCTCTGCTGCTGCCCTCGTCGGTAGAAGCTTTGGGTTAGAGTCGGCGAGGCGATTCGGCCGAGACGAGCGCAGGTGGCCGTCGACGATCTCGGCTCTATCAATCCCTGCCACCGCCTTGTTGGATTGAAGGATCCTCTTTTTTTTTTTTTCTTTTGTTTTTTTTGGATGGTTGATTTCTTCTTCTTCTCGTTTCTCTTTCTGATTCCTATAGTGATCACAGTAGAGATAACCTTAGGGAAATTTTAAATGCGCACATATGTACCAGTGAGCACCCTTTCCCCTATGTTGTAAACCACTTTACTATCTAGTATGTGGTGCGCATTTAGACTACCTGCAACCTTGCAGGCAACTTTTAGGAAATTCTAAGTGCGCACCTATTTCACTAGTGAGCACCATTTCCCCTATGTTGTAAACCACTTTACTATCTAGTATGTGGTGCGCATTTAGACTACCTGCAACCTTGCAGGCAACTTTTAGGAAATTCTAAGTGCGCACCTATTTCACTAGTGAGCACCATTTACCCTATGTTGTAAATCACTTTACTAAATAGGTTGTGGTGTGCAGGTAGAACTACCTGGTTGTAGTGCAGGAAACTCTTGGGAGTTCTAAATGCGCACATCTCTGCTAGTGAGCATCCTTTCCCTATGTTGTAATTCACCTTAATTATATAGTGTTGGGTGCGCATCTAGAACTACCTCAACATTGCAGGAAAACTTTAGGGAATTCTAAATGCACACATATTTTACTAGTGAACTCTACTTCCTCTATGCTGTAATTTACTCTACTATATAGAATGGGGTGCGCATTTAGGAATTCTACTTCTTCTTTTTTTTCTGTTTCGGCTACTGCTGCTTCTCTTTCTCCTTGCAATGATAAGTCAACTTTAGGAAATTCTAAATGCACACATATTTAGTAGTGAGCCCCATTTTTCCTATATTGTAAATCACTTTATTATACATCATATTAGAAATAAAGCCCGAAAAGACACCGTATAAATGCAAATTGTTATTGTATAAGATTGGTGATAGATAATTAAATTACCGCAACGTTATATTGTCACTGATATTGTTACAGTTCACTGAACTCTAATTATTATCACCGATCTACATACTGAACTGAAATTTACTGAAATCATAAATTATATTGAAATTGATAATTAACACCGAACTTGATATACACTGGGGATTTGGGGAAAAATTTAGGTTTGTATGAATTAGATGGCTGAACATAACTGTACTGTGCCACTGTTTCCCACTTGTGGGAGGATCGGGATAGGCTCCGATCAAATTACTGCGCCACTGTTTTCCATTTTTGGGAGGATCGGGATAGGCTCCGATCAACTACTGTTCCGTTTTCCCGGGGGTAGACGGGGATGCGTTCAGCTCAGCTATATTCATATTTTCTTGAATTTTCAAATACCATAACTAAAAGACATTAATTGTAAAAATTTAAAAGACATCGATTAAAGTAATAGTGATGATAAGTATAAATACGTAAAATCTTCCGTCCTTCATTTGCATGATTGTTCCTGACATTGAGATGTTATTATTCATTTTTTTTTGTTGTTCTTTATTATTTAATATTGGGTCGCTTTGTTGACGATCCTGGTTATGCATGACCAGATGCAAGCCTCTATCAAGAGGTAGATCCACCAGTGGCAGAACAGGATATGTTGACTTCCAGGAACAAGCAGATCTGCAGGAGTGATTACTTCCTTTTGTTAGCTGCTTTCTTTTTAGAAAAATATAATAAGTGCACATGGCGCTATATTTAGTTTCATATGAGACAGTCCTTTTCTTTTCAGAAAGAATTTATTTGTGGTGACATTTGTTAATTTTATTTTGATGGAATTTATTATTTCTTTGTTTTGATAAAGAAAAATTTCATTTAGTTTCTGCATGTTATTCATATTAAATTGCAAATGGTGACTGTAATATTTTGTTTGAGGCTCGTCGAGTAATCATTCGACGCCGAACGTTCCAGCTTTCCACACTACTGGAAGTGGGGCGTTACAACCGCACCGCGGTCCAATTTGCAAATGGCTATCGAGATGACCCAGGCCCTTCTCCACTCCGCCGTTCTCCTCTCCTTATGACTGAATTGCACTGCACCTTCATTGGGTCAATGTAGGAAAGAGAGCATCGCATCGAAAAGGGAAGCATCGAGCGTCAACTCTACTCTCATCCCTTCCATTGGAGCTCTCGCAAGCAGCTGCTCATCCAAAGAGGCAGACGTTGGATTGACCTCTGTCTCACCCCCAATGGATTCGTCATCGCCCAGAGTGGTTCCTCCCTTCTTCTACGATTCAGACGATGTTGTGGATGTGGATTCGACAATCATCGATTCCCGTGCTCTTGTCAGCTCGTCTGTTGTGTCAGTGACTAAAAGACAACGGTCAGTTCCACTCTCACACCACCCTCAGATCTGGAGAGGCAAACCGAGTAGGAGGATGTAACAGCTTGCTCTATCTGAGACTCCACTCCCTCCACTCATGTCAATCTGAGACGCCAAAAGTGGGGATGGCATGATTTACACTTTGTTTGTATCAACGACCATTGACTGTCTCAGTTGTTGTCAGAATGTCCATTATTGTCCCTATTCAATGCTGTTAGTATGAGCTGGACTGATCCCACCAATGAGACCGATGACCGATACCCACCCACCACCCGTCACCCAAAAGCGCATTCTGGAGAGCAAATTTGTAGAAGGTCGTTACTTCAGAATCATGTCACCGACGAGCTTCGACAAAAGCATATGTAGGACAACTGTCGACTCCCGTTGGGTCCCGACTTCTTTCATATACTCCCCTCCGCTGATTCGCTACACATAGAACGAGAATGTTTTATGTCAAGCTAGAGGTGAGATAAGCGCCGCTCCCATGTTTTTCAAATTGATAAATCTCGACATTTTCGGGAGAAAAATATCACCATGGAACAACCAAACGTAAAAAAAAGTAAAGACAGTTGACACAAACACGAGTGTCGTGCCATCGCATCACACTCTCTTTATTCCTTATAGACTCAGAATGAAAGACGAAGGAGGTAGAGGTCTGACAGCCCATTTCCCATGGGTCGTGCACACTTCATTGGCACCGGGCCCATTTCGTGAGGGCCACGCCCATATGCATGACGGCCCATTTTTTCTTCTTTTTTTCTCCCTTTCCTTTTTTTCTTTCTTTTACTTTTTTTTGGAAAATATGAAGAAAACATATCAGGTTTGGTCGTCGGAACGCCATGCTAACACTATGTGTCAGCAAACCATGCCAGGACCGATCTTAAAACATAATGCCATGGGTCCGGTCATAGCTTCGACAGCCGGCTACATTCTTTCTCCGAGAAGCCCTTCGCCCGAGCATAGCCAAACCTCGTGAGGTAAGCAGGTCGGGGACGACGTTTCGATAGTTGTCAAGCAAAGAACCTTTGTTGCAGGAAGAGGGTGATGGGATCCGTCAGTCGGTATCAGGCATCGGTGATGTTTCAAAAGCCAAAGTGGATGGCCGAGGGGGAGAGATGAAACTAAAAGAATGACTCTCCCATCTCCATCATGATCAAAAATGGACCACATGAGTGACAAAAGATTGGTCCGTTGTGGTGAAATTTCAGGCCGCAGTAGGTGCTTCTCGGGTGCTGCAATCACACAACGGCAACAGTCCCTACGATAAGCCCTGATACGGTTGCATCTGTTAGGAATATCCACCATGAGCCTCCACCGAGAAGAGCCCGACGGTGGCTTGGAAAACCTCAAGAAAGAAAGTGGTTGTAGGAGCAATGCACAGACGAAAAGTTGTGTTCTCCACGGACGAAACCTCATGAAAGCCAAGAGAAGAGGAGCAATGGCACGAGGTCTAGAACTGTTGCAATTCTCGTCATTCGATAGGCGAGGGTATGTTGTATGATTCCTCTGACCAAGAGGCTTCCTCGTTAGAGGGTAGTGATAGTTGGTCAACATCATTATACTCCTCATTAGAGGGTATTTCATCAACAATATCATCATATTCAGATAATTCATCATCAAAAGAATCAGATGCAGAAATATAACTTTCATTATCAGAAGAACTTCTGGAGAAATATTTTATAGAAGCAGAGTTTTCTTCATAGAATTTGAAAATCTCTTTGGAAGTAATTTTTCCTTCTATTTCTTCAACTAATAAGGTTTTATATTTCAGATATTTTTGATAATCAATTTCATCTAGGTTTGTTTCTTTCAAACTTTTTGAAGATGTTTTTATCATTCTAACAGATCCAAGTCTTTCTTTTGAAGATGACGAAAACTTTGGAAAGCTTAAGAAGGTTTGTAAAGTAGTTAGTTTTTGAGAAACTAAATAGATTTGATCACTTAAATAGTTTAGCAAACTATTTTGTTGTTCTATTGTACCATTACTTGGAAGATGAATACTATGTTCATGAGAATTTAGACTGAAAGGACATTCATATGTTTCAGGAAGAACTAAAGCTCTAGACATCTCTGTATAGAGGTTCTTATGAACTTAGACACGTTATTTCCTTCCTTTCTTTCACTAGATTAGATAACAGTATCGCTTTGACCCTGGTCTCTCCGGCTATGTAACCTCTAGGGGTGGTTTTCTCCCTAGAGTTAGGCAGCCATAACTGAAGCGTCCCTTCCGGACATATAGTCAACCACAAGCACTATTACAAGCTTCAGAGAGACAGAGCACAGCCATGTTTCGTTTCCTACCTCATGGCGTAAGATACTATTACCTAAAATAGCTTAAGAAATTAAGGAAATAACATGCCTAAACAGTTTAGCCAGACATGGCTAAGTTAAGGATACTTACAAAAAAAGGAAGAACGGAACTGCACAAGGCTCTGATACCAGTTGCAGGAGAGCTTCTGCTCCAGTACTCAGCGTTACTATTTATTCACACTATTTTAAACTAAGAAGCAGATCAGAGAAAGAAATTTGTTTAAGAAAAAAAAGAAGTTCGGAAAGGCTCTCTGCCTCCTCCCTTCGTCTGAAAGCTTTATTTATAATGGTTTCAGGACTTCCTTCAGATAAGAAGGAATCTCTGCTTTACAAAAGTGTACAGAGAAAAAGGACTGAATTATTGTCCTTTGTACAGTAAAAGGTTACATTATTGTCCTCTATGGGGTCCCACCCTTGCTGAGTGATGTCCCTTTGTTGGTAGAGGGGATGAGGAGGAATCTTTTGGCGTGGCATGGGCCCACCACGCTTTTTATGCTATCTGGAAAAGTCCTTCTTTGCTGCAATTATTCCTTGCCTTTTGTCCAATCCTCCCAAGGTTAATATTGGTAAGAAAAGGAATGACTTTTCCTATTTTTATTTGAACAGATTCAATGGCTGAAAGATGGTCATAGAGCATAATGTTTTTACTGATAGTAATAGATCTGGCTCCACAAAGGCTGTCAGTCATTGCTTCAGTAAAAAATTCTCTAGCAGCTTCATAAGCTTGTTCTTCATAATTAAATTCCTGCTTAGGATAAATTCCCCATCCATGGGCAAATTGTTGACTTTCATCATGGAGTTCCCATATCTGGAAAGAAGAGAATAACTGGTATAGGTTCCTTTCTTCCCATATGCTCCATATCCGGAACCAGAAACCAGTCTCCCAGAAATGCTACTTAGAATAAAATGAAACTGGGTCACTGCATATTTGTGGAATGTGATCGAGATAATCTTCTGGATGTAAGGTGCTTAAATAAAGATTATGAACAATCCCAAGCTGGAGAGCTCTGGCAGATTCAGGAATATCTCCTAAATAGACAGATAATCTTGGGCGTTCATACTTGTTTTTGATTAAAGCATCTTCTTTAAGCAGAAGCTGGGTAATTTCTGTAGCTTCCAACTGGTGAAAAAAGAGGAGGAGATGCTCATGTGATAGACAGTTCTGCTGATGTAGATTTACCATTGTGTTCACAATGGCTTCTGCCTTGAATTGTTTTGCCCTTTCAGAGTCAACTTCTAAAAGTGATAGGAGCTGGTAGAAATCTGTATTTGGACAGATTACTATGTCTGAAAGGTTGCTTCTAGAGACAATGGTTTTGAGTTCTTGTTCTTCAGGTAAAGAACCACAAAACCAGCTTTTCTCCTTTTGCTTCATTTCTTGAGATTTAGAAAGAACAGAGACCTGGCATAGCTGTCTGGCAAGATTTTGCAGGTCAGTAAGCTTTTGTTGTAGCCTCCTGAATTCGACCAAGATATGTTCTGGAGGGCTTTCAGGCTGTCCTGAAAGGTGATGGCTTTCAGTCTGTTCTGAAAGGAGAATCTTTGAAGAACTTGGATCTTCTCTTTTTCGTCTAAGCATAGCCTTTTGTCTTTTGTCACCCATTATTTGGTCGGGATAATAAGTCTGCAAGAATATTTGTAAATCCAGGAATATATTTAACATCATATTGGTATATTTCCAGATATAAAGCAATTCTTATTCTCCTGATGTTTTCTTCAGGATTATTTATTGTTCGTTTTTTTAGAAACTGGGATACTGATTTGTTATCAGTTTCTATTACGAACTGTCTATTGAGTAAATATATTTTTAAGTTTTTTATAGCTAACTTAATGGCCAGCAATTCTTTATCATAAGTGGAATACTTTTGTTGGGTTTTAGTGAATTTTCCAGAGGTATATGCTGTTATTTCTTTTCCTTTGGCTATTATTACTCCTGCCCAAAATAGGTCAGAAGCATCAGTTTGAAGAGTTATCAATTCTTCTTCGGTAGGAAAATATAATATTGTTTGATGAGTAATCAGCTCTTTTATATTTTCTATTTCTTTCTCTTCTTTTGAAGAGAGCTGAATTTCTATTTTGTCTGTATTCCATTTTCTTGGTTGTTCACCATTTTCCATTTTGTATTTAGATTGTTCTATAGTCAATCTTTCTTGCAAATTTTGGACCAACTGGGATAAGTGAGGAATAAATTTTCTTCCATAATTTAAAAGTCCCAGAAAACTCTGTAATTGTTTTAGGGTTTTAAATGTTTTAGGGAATTCCTTTACCTTGGAATATATGTGTTGTTGTAATTCTATTTGGCCTTCTTTTATATATTTCCCAAGAAATTCTATTTCCTTTTTAAATAAATGTATTTTTGTAGGACTTAGTATAATCCCATTATCTAGCAGTATTTTTGCTACTTGAAGTAAATGTTGTTTATGTTCTTCCATTGTAGGAGAAAAAACTAGTATATCATCTATGTAACTATCATATATCAAATATACCCTCTAACGAGGAGCAGTATTTATATAAAATAAATATGGAGCGTGGGGAATCATCTACCCAAATGATTTCTACAGGTAGACAAAATCCACCACATCCTAATACTACTGAAGAAACTATGTATCATAGAGATACAGATGAAAACTATGTTGATTCCTATATCTATAAACAAGGAAAGAGACATCAAACTGCTACTTCAGGATTAATATTTAATGTTGATAATATACCAACAAATGCTTTAAGAGATTATATACTCAATTGGGAACAACTAATGGTTGGGACAAATACCCTAATGCCACAGGGAATCCCTCACCAAGAATTTGTAATATTAGCTTGCGGATATTGGCAAGGAATAGCCTTAAGATGGCTAACACAATATGAAAAATTATACCCAACTGAGATAATAGCTTTAAATAGCCATGAATCTAGAAGAACAGCTTTACATAGTATTTGTAAAAGTCTATATGGAGACTTAACTGGAGAAGATATTAATGCTGAAGGCATAGATGAAAATATCCTTCTAAAACTAAGATTGTGTAACATCTGTTACTTAGAAGAATTTGCTAATCTATACATCAGTTATATTTTTAAGCTGAATACCTTAGATAAGAAAATCTTTTGGCTAACAGCCTTCTTTTCTAAGTTACCTATACCATGGGATACCATGATAGAGAAAAAATATAACAGTCTTAGAGCTGGAGGTATTCCACACAATACAGGAGCTTTAAAGAAAGCTTGTATGGAAACTGTTAAGAAAACTTGCCAGCTACAAAAAGCAAATAATCATCTATCCAAATACATACATAAGTCCGACATCAAAACTTCTTGCTGTCCTAAGTATGATCCAGATATTAATTATCAGTTTGGTTGTCCTCCAGTATATGGGTTCAACAAACCATTCTTTCCCAAGAAAACAAAATATGGGAAAAAATCCAAAGATTATAAATCTAGATTCAAAAAGACAAATAAGAAAAAATACAAGGTATCCAGGAAAAAATGGAAACCTGAAAATAAGGAGAAATACAAAAAGTCAAAGAAATATAAGAATCGAAAGTTTATTAAAACAAATCAAACAGGTATGAAAAAGAACTGTACATGTTTTAAATGTGGAAAAGAGGGACATTATGCTACAGAATGTAGAATAAATATTAAAACAATATGGTTAAATGAGTTAGAAATGTATGATATCCATACTGGAACCATAGAAGAAGTCCTTAGTGATAACTCTTCTATATACGAGATAGAAACCATATATGAAGAAAGTCCTTTAAATTCAGATTCTTCTGAAACAGAAGAGTTCAATATAAACATGTTAACTTTAAATAAAACATACCATTTTGTACAAGTCATACCCCTGACTAAAACTACTATATTACCCAAAAGGGAATCATTAAAATTTCCCGGACATATTCTATATGCTAACAATCATTATAGCATAAGAAGATATCAGTCTATAGAAATTTACTTAGATCTGATTATAAGAATACCTTATGGATATTATGGAGAAATTAAAAATCTAAGACATCATGCTCTTAGAAATATTTTCATTACTTATGGAATAATAGAATCTATGACAGATCAAAACATAAGCATAATAATGAAAAGTACAAGTTTAGATGATAATCCATACCAAATTCCTTTAGGTACTCCTATAGGAATACTTATAATCCATAAATACGAAGATTTAGCATTGGTAAAAGTTGATCAAGATATTTTACTTTCAACATCTCCACCTCTTAGTCCAAAGTTTACCCCTGGACAATCTTCAAAAGAATCTATGTTTGAATACAAAGTATATATGAATACATTGAAGGAAATAGAACCTCAAGAGATTCATAATACAAGTATTGAAAATAGCCAAGGGGAACATTATGAAGTAACTGATGAAGATATTGAAAGATTAAAACTTTCAATACCACATGCTAAAAAAGAAGAGGTATATAAACCTCAGTCCAAATTTAAATCTTTATGGACAAATAAACCTACCTATATATTCGAAAGAATGCAAGGAAATATAGAACTAAAAGGAAATGAAGATTTTACTTCTATAAAATTGCTAAACTATCATCAGATAGAAAATCTGAAGCAAAAATATCCTAAAAAGAAATATTTACACATTGGCTTAATCCAAATAAAGATAACTGGTCTATTCAGATCCGGAATAGACACACCTATTATGATAATATGTTGTGATGAAAGAATTATCAATAATCCTCTAAATAGTATATTAGGAGGAGCAAAGTCCAATCTGGCAAATAGAATATTTGGAGTAAATATACATCCTGATTTTTGCATCAGCTTACATGATACAAATATAGAAAAAGCTTGTACTCTTTCTATAAATTTAAAAGGAATCGAAATGCTTCCTGGATCTCAAGTATTGGGAATACAATGGGAACATTGTTTGGCACTAAACGATTCTTATAATCAGATCTAAGTAAATTTCTATAGACTGATATCTTCTTATGCTATAATGATTGTTAGCATATAGAATATGTCCGGGAAATTTTAATGATTCCCTTTTGAGTAATATAGTAGTTTTAGTCAGGGGTATGACTTGTACAAAATGGTATGTTTTATTTAAAGTTAACATGTTTATATTGAACTCTTCTGTTTCAGAAGAATCTGAATTTAAAGGACTTTCTTCATATATGGTTTCTATCTCGTATATAGAAGAGTTATCACTAAGGACTTCTTCTATGGTTCCAGTATGGATATCATACATTTCCAACTCATTTAACCATATTGTTTTAATGTTTATTCTACATTCTGTAGCATAATGTCCCTCTTTTCCACATTTAAAACATGTACAGTTCTTTTTCATACCTGTTTGATTTGTTTTAATAAACTTTCGATTCTTATATTTCTTTGACTTTTTGTATTTCTCCTTATTTTCAGGTTTCCATTTTTTCCTGGATACCTTGTATTTTTTCTTATTTGTCTTTTTGAATCTAGATTTATAATCTTTGGATTTTTTCCCATATTTTGTTTTCTTGGGAAAGAATGGTTTGTTGAACCCATATACTGGAGGACAACCAAACTGATAATTAATATCTGGATCATACTTAGGACAGCAAGAAGTTTTGATGTCGGACTTATGTATGTATTTGGATAGATGATTATTTGCTTTTTGTAGCTGGCAAGTTTTCTTAACAGTTTCCATACAAGCTTTCTTTAAAGCTCCTGTATTGTGTGGAATACCTCCAGCTCTAAGACTGTTATATTTTTTCTCTATCATGGTATCCCATGGTATAGGTAACTTAGAAAAGAAGGCTGTTAGCCAAAAGATTTTCTTATCTAAGGTATTCAGCTTAAAAATATAACTGATGTATAGATTAGCAAATTCTTCTAAGTAACAGATGTTACACAATCTTAGTTTTAGAAGGATATTTTCATCTATGCCTTCAGCATTAATATCTTCTCCAGTTAAGTCTCCATATAGACTTTTACAAATACTATGTAAAGCTGTTCTTCTAGATTCATGGCTATTTAAAGCTATTATCTCAGTTGGGTATAATTTTTCATATTGTGTTAGCCATCTTAAGGCTATTCCTTGCCAATATCCGCAAGCTAATATTACAAATTCTTGGTGAGGGATTCCCTGTGGCATTAGGGTATTTGTCCCAACCATTAGTTGTTCCCAATTGAGTATATAATCTCTTAAAGCATTTGTTGGTATATTATCAATATTAAATATTAATCCTGAAGTAGCAGTTTGATGTCTCTTTCCTTGTTTATAGATATAGGAATCAACATAGTTTTCATCTGTATCTCTATGATACATAGTTTCTTCAGTAGTATTAGGATGTGGTGGATTTTGTCTACCTGTAGAAATCATTTGGGTAGATGATTCCCCACGCTCCATATTTATATTATATAAATACTGCTCCTCGTTAGAGGGTATATTTGATATATGATAGTCCTCGTTAGAGGGTATGTTGTATGATTCCTCTGACCAAGAGGCTTCCTCGTTAGAGGGTAGTGATAGTTGGTCAACATCATTATACTCCTCATTAGAGGGTATTTCATCAACAATATCATCATATTCAGATAATTCATCATCAAAAGAATCAGATGCAGAAATATAACTTTCATTATCAGAAGAACTTCTGGAGAAATATTTTATAGAAGCAGAGTTTTCTTCATAGAATTTGAAAATCTCTTTGGAAGTAATTTTTCCTTCTATTTCTTCAACTAATAAGGTTTTATATTTCAGATATTTTTGATAATCAATTTCATCTAGGTTTGTTTCTTTCAAACTTTTTGAAGATGTTTTTATCATTCTAACAGATCCAAGTCTTTCTTTTGAAGATGACGAAAACTTTGGAAAGCTTAAGAAAGTTTGTAAAGTAGTTAGTTTTTGAGAAACTAAATAGATTTGATCACTTAAATAGTTTAGCAAACTATTTTGTTGTTCTATTGTACCATTACTTGGAAGATGAATACTATGTTCATGAGAATTTAGACTGAAAGGACATTCATATGTTTCAGGAAGAACTAAAGCTCTAGACATCTCTGTATAGAGGTTCTTATGAACTTAGACACGTTATTTCCTTCCTTTCTTTCACTAGATTAGATAACAGTATCGCTTTGACCCTGGTCTCTCCGGCTATGTAACCTCTAGGGGTGGTTTTCTCCCTAGAGTTAGGCAGCCATAACTGAAGCGTCCCTTCCGGACATATAGTCAACCACAAGCACTATTACAAGCTTCAGAGAGACAGAGCACAGCCATGTTTCGTTTCCTACAACTTCCAGAGTTTTGTCCTTTTTAAACTCTACACAATTGGGCAAAATAAGCTCCAAAGCAAAAGAAGAATTCTATGAAGATCTGGAAAGAACTGATGATGAAGATCTTGGTGCAGATAACAACCAAGACCTCTTAATGAAGACCATGATCCGGATGAAGTCCTTGATGAAGATGCTCTACAAAATATCATGCAGGACTAAAAGCATGGTGGGCCCATTCCACTCAGCATCCACTCAAAGATTCCTCCTCATCAGCTCCACCGACAAAAGGACACCAATCAGTAGGGTGGGACCCTATGAAGGACAATAATACAACCTTTTTCCTGTACAAAGGACAATCATGCAGTCCTTTATATCTTTTGTAAAGAAACTTTTCCCTGTACAAAGGACAATCATTCAGTCCTTTTTTCCTATACATCTTTTGTAAAGAAACTTTCTAAAAGATTCCTTCCTATCTGAAGGAAGTCTTTTGAAAACCTATAAATAAAGACATCAGATGAAGGGAGGAGGCAGAGAGCCTTTCCGAACTTCTTTTTTTTCTTAAACATATTTCTTTCTCTGATCTGCTTCTTAGTGTAAACTTTGGACTAAGAGGTGGAGATGTTGAAAGTAAAATATCTTGATCAACTTTTACCAATGCTAAATCTTCGTATTTATGGATTATAAGTATTCCTATAGGAGTACCTAAAGGAATTTGATATGGATTATCATCTAAACTTGTACTTTTCATTATTATGCTTATGTTTTGATCTGTCATAGATTCTATTATTCCATAAGTAATGAAAATATTTCTAAGAGCATGATGTCTTAGATTTTTAATTTCTCCATAATATCCATAAGGTATTCTTATAATCAGATCTAAGTAAATTTCTATAGACTGATATCTTCTTATGCTATAATGATTGTTAGCAGATAGAATATGTCCGGGAAATTTTAATGATTCCCTTTTGGGTAATATAGTAGTTTTAGTCAGGGGTATGACTTGTACAAAATGGTATGTTTTATTTAAAGTTAACATGTTTATATTGAACTCTTCTGTTTCAGAAGAATCTGAATTTAAAGGACTTTCTTCATAAGAATCTATGTTTGAATACAAAGTATATATGAATACATTGAAGGAAATAGAACCTCAAGAGATTCATAATACAAGTATTGAAAATAGCCAAGGGGAACATTATGAAGTAACTGATGAAGATATTGAAAGATTAAAACTTTCAATACCACATGCTAAACAAGAAGAGGTATATAAACCTCAGTCCAAATTTAAATCTTTATGGACAAATAAACCTACCTATATATTCGAAAGAATGCAAGGAAATATAGAACTAAAAGGAGATGAAGATTTTACTTCTATAAAATTGCTAAACTATCATCAGATAGAAAATCTGAAGCAAAAATATCCTAAAAAGAAATATTTACACATTGGCTTAATCCAAATAAAGATAACTGGTCTATTCAGATCCGGAATAGACACACCTATTATGATAATATGTTGTGATGAAAGAATTATCAATAATCCTCTAAATAGTATATTAGGAGGAGCAAAGTCCAATCTGGCAAATAGAATATTTGGAGTAAATATACATCCTGATTTTTGCATCAGCTTACATGATACAAATATAGAAAAAGCTTGTACTCTTTCTATAAATTTAAAAGGAATCGAAATGCTTCCTGGATCTCAAGTATTGGGAATACAATGGGAACATTGTTTGGCACTAAACGAAACATCTACTTTTAGATCTATTACACCTACACAGTTTATTAAACTCTTTGAGGTTGGGAATGGAAAGATAATCCAACCAAAATTGGTCAATATAAGACATTTGAGATATGATAATGAGATGCAAATATTCTTGAAATCTTTAAAACCAAAGACACATCTCCCTATAGAAACATTTATTGCTTCAGGCAATACTATTTCTACTACGATTATAAATCCAAGTATTCCAAGAAGTCTTAGTACCACTGAATATCGAAATTCCAATATTTTGGTTGAACAAGTCAGACCTAGTCTGTCTGCCTTAGAAAATACCCCTCTTGAAGGAAGGACTCAAAGAATCCTTGATCTCCAAAAGAAATCGGAAGACCAACATATTATAAGATTACCATCTAGTTCATTTGGTTTATCAAATGTCGGATCTTCTTAAGAAAAAACCTCAATTACACATATACATTCCTATGACATTGCTATTTCCTGATCAATCATGTCTTACCTTACATACTCTACTAGATTCAGGTGCTGAAACTAGTCTTATACATGAAAAATTTATCCCTAAGCAATTATGGTTAGCCCTAGAAAAGCAAGCAAGCTTAAATGACTTTATGGGCAGACCTGTCATTATTACTTATAAAGCAAATATCTCAATTTCTATTCCCGATATTCATAATATCTCTCATCACTATACTTTTGAATTCGCTTTATTACCTATTGATTTCAATGTCGATTGCTTAGTTGGCATGAATAACTTAAGACATTATGCCCCTTTCAATTCTCAAATTTTTCTATTTGATAATCATCAAATTCCCCGGGTTCCTTTTCCGGTACCCTTAGCTTCATCTTATACTGCAGCCCAACGTGGTGAACGACTTATTTCCACCCAAAACAACTGCACTTATCCTCTTACTATCTTCTCTAATACAGAAGAAATCATACACAGTATGCTTAAGCCTTTATATTCAAATAATCCTTTATTATACTTTGATAGGGCACCAAGATATTGTACCCTTACATTACTAGATCAATACAGAAATACTAATGTAAGATCAAACAGTATAATGGTATCCCCTATAGATAAACAAGAATTTTCAGCTCAAATAAACGAGCTTTTATCTCTTAAACTAATACAGCCTAGCAGCAGCCCTCATTCATCACCTGCTTTTCTAGTCAGAAAACATGCAGAACAAAAAAGAGGGAAAGCCAGAATGGTCATTAATTATAGAAAATTAAATAGCTATACCAAGTTTGACGGCTATTTTATACCTACTGCAGAACAGTTGATAAAACAGATACAAGGATCCAAATATTATAGTAAATTTGATGCTAAATCTGGGTTTTGGCAAGTAAAACTAGCCAATAAAGAATCTATACAATTAACTGCCTTTAGTTGTCCCCAAGGACACTATGAGTGGTTAGTAATGCCATTTGGTTTAAAAAATGCTCCACAAATATTCCAGAAATGGATGAATTCTATGTTAGGACATCTACATTTTATAGTAGCTTACATAGATGATATACTAGTTTTTGCTCCTACAATGGAAGAACATTATGGGATATTATTAATGCTATTTGAATTCCAAACAATGGATGTCTTACATACAATCAATCTCTTTTTACTAGTAAAGAAGAAGAAGAATTGGTACCTCTTCCTCTTAAGATACACCAATATAATCATATTCCTCAAGTATACTAAACTTATTGCAGATTTGTTAGGAATCCTAACAATGGACGATGAACGCCTGAAAAGGCTCAAATCCATGGCTGAAAAAGCCAAATGGACTACAATAGAAGGAAGCAAAAAGACCCCGTCACAAACGGGAGGTAACACCTCAAAGAAGGCCCCTGAAAAAGGAGCAAACACTACAACAATCCAGGAAACTGGCACCTCTACCGAGGCAAGACCATTCCCCCCTCTGGGAATGACTGTACTACCAGCCAACAATTCTACTCCAACATACAGCAATATTACTTCAGCACAAAGGAGAGTCCAGACAGGACAACCAGCAAGACCTACAGCAGCAGCAGTTGTACGAGATTGGTATAATACCGACCTCAAGACAACCAACTCAAACATCTATGACAAATTGAATGGATGCTACCGTGCCATTCAATCTAATGACTTCCACTCTTCTAAATATTGGTTATCCTAGATTGAGCAGATGGTGCTCTCTATGTATAACCACTACCTACAAGAGAAGACAGAGAAACAAAATATCACAAAGACAGTCCAAGACTTATGCAACTATACCCTCACAGCTCAAAGTGCAGATCTAGAGCAGAGAAAGGGAACTTGGTTCCAAGGCTCTACTCAAGACCAGACATTTCTGAGAAATATAATCCAGGATTTGGAAATCTCTGATCAGGTATACCATCCTTTACCTGAGTTTTACAAATTACTAGATCTTTGTAAAATACAAACAGAGAAAACCAGACAGTTGGAAGCTGAGATTACAGTCCACAAGATGATCGGCTTAAACCAACAAAACATGATCCCAGACAATCAGTTAAGGGATTTTTTTAGACAACTGGAAGCTACAGATGTTATCTCCATCCTTCAGGAGAACAAGCTCATCTTCAACAAGAATAATTCTCCACGAATTATTACTGGCTTTCAAGAAATACAACAGTGTGCCAAGGCCATTAAATTGGGTCTTGTCCATGAACTCTTCCTTAATTCATCTCATCCCGAAGAGTTCCAAGATATCATTCCACCTATTTGTCTGAAAATCATCAAAGCTTATACAACATGGTATCAGACAACATTCTTCTTCCGCATCTGGAGTACATGGGAAGAAAGAAAATATATTAAGGTCTATCCTTCCTACCAAATATGGGAGCTTCATAACTTCAATTATGTTCCCTCTCCCACATGTGAAGCACTGCCTGTTCTTGATCTAGAAGAAGAAACCAAGAAGGCAGCAAAAGAATTCTTTAATGAAGCATATAGCAAAGTCATCACTGGAGCTCATTCTATCAAAATAGAAGACAATGTCCTGTTTTATGATTTTGTAGGACCATTCGATCCTGCAGAAAATAAAACTTCCAGAGTTTTGTCCTTTTTAAACTCTACACAATTGGGCAAAATAAGCTCCAAAGCAAAAGAAGAATTCTATGAAGATCTGGAAAGAACTGATGATGAAGATCTTGGTGCAGATAACAACCAAGACCCTCTTAATGAAGACCATGATCCGGATGAAGTCCTTGATGAAGATGCTCTACAAAATATCATGCAGGACTAAAAGCATGGTGGGCCCATTCCACTCAGCATCCACTCAAAGATTCCTCCTCATCAGCTCCACCGACAAAAGGACACCAATCAGTAGGGTGGGACCCTATGAAGGACAATAATACAACCTTTTTCCTGTACAAAGGACAATCATGCAGTCCTTTATATCTTTTGTAAAGAAACTTTTCCCTGTACAAAGGACAATCATGCAGTCCTTTTTTCCTATACATCTTTTGTAAAGAAACTTTCTAAAAGATTCCTTCCTATCTGAAGGAAGTCTTTTGAAAACCTATAAATAAAGACATCAGATGAAGGGAGGAGGCAGAGAGCCTTTCCGAACTTCTTTTTTTTCTTAAACATATTTCTTCCTCTGATCTGCTTCTTAGTTTAAAATAGTGTGAATAAATAGTAGCGCTGAGTACTGGAGCAGAAGCTCTCCTGCAACTGGTACATCTCCACCTCTTAGTCCAAAGTTTACCCCTGGACAATCTTCAAAAGAATCTATGTTTGAATACAAAGTATATATAAATACATTGAAGGAAATAGAACCTCAAGAGATTCATAATACAAGTATTGAAAATAGCCAAGGGGAACATTATGAAGTAACTGATGAAGATATTGAAAGATTAAAACTTTCAATACCACATGCTAAACAAGAAGAGGTATATAAACCTCAGTCCAAATTTAAATCTTTATGGACAAATAAACCTACCTATATATTCGAAAGAATGCAAGGAAATATAGAACTAAAAGGAGATGAAGATTTTACTTCTATAAAATTGCTAAACTATCATCAGATAGAAAATCTGAAGCAAAAATATCCTAAAAAGAAATATTTACACATTGGCTTAATCCAAATAAAGATAACTGGTCTATTCATTATTTGAATATAAAGGCTTAAGCATACTGTGTATGATTTCTTCTGTATTAGAGAAGATAGTAAGAGGATAAGTGCAGTTGTTTTGGGTGGAAGGAAATAACGTGTCTAAGTTCATAAGAACCTCTATACAGAGATGTCTAGAGCTTTAGTTCTTCCTGAAACATATGAATGTCCTTTCAGTCTAAATTCTCATGAACATAGTATTCATCTTCCAAGTAATGGTACAATAGAACAACAAAATAGTTTGCTAAACTATTTAAGTGATCAAATCTATTTAGTTTCTCAAAAACTAACTACTTTACAAACTTTCTTAAGCTTTCCAAAGTTTTCGTCATCTTCAAAAGAAAGACTTGGATCTGTTAGAATGATAAAAACATCTTCAAAAAGTTTGAAAGAAACAAACCTAGATGAAATTGATTATCAAAAATATCTGAAATATAAAACCTTATTAGTTGAAGAAATAGAAGGAAAAATTACTTCCAAAGAGATTTTCAAATTCTATGAAGAAAACTCTGCTTCTATAAAATATTTCTCCAGAAGTTCTTCTGATAATGAAAGTTATATTTCTGCATCTGATTCTTTTGATGATGAATTATCTGAATATGATGATATTGTTGATGAAATACCCTCTAATGAGGAGTATAATGATGTTGACCAACTATCACTACCCTCTAACGAGGAAGCCTCTTGGTCAGAGGAATCATACAACATACCCTCTAACGAGGACTATCATATATCAAATATACCCTCTAACGAGGAGCAGTATTTATATAATATAAATATAGAGCGTGGGGAATCATCTACCCAAATGATTTCTACAGGTAGACAAAATCCACCACATCCTAATACTACTGAAGAAACTATGTATCATAGAGATACAGATGAAAACTATTATCTCAGTTGGGTATAATTTTTCATATTGTGTTAGCCATCTTAAGGCTATTCCTTGCCAATATCCGCAAGCTAATATTACAAATTCTTGGTGAGGGATTCCCTGTGGCATTAGGGTATTTGTCCCAACCATTATTTGTTCCCAATTGAGTATATAATCTCTTAAAGCATTTGTTGGTATATTATCAACATTAAATATTAATCCTGAAGTAGCAGTTTGATGTCTCTTTCCTTGTTTATAGATATAGGAATCAACATAGTTTTCAACATCTCCACCTCTTAGTCCAAAGTTTACCCCTGGACAATCTTCAAAAGAATCTATGTTTGAATACAAAGTATATATGAATACATTGAAGGAAATAGAACCTCAAGAGATTCATAATACAAGTATTGAAAATAGCCAAGGGGAACATTATGAAGTAACTGATGAAGATATTGAAAGATTAAAACTTTCAATACCACATGCTAAACAAGAAGAGGTATATAAACCTCAGTCCAAATTTAAATCTTTATGGACAAATAAACCTACCTATATATTCGAAAGAATGCAAGGAAATATAGAACTAAAAGGAAATGAAGATTTTACTTCTATAAAATTGCTAAACTATCATCAGATAGAAAATCTGAAGCAAAAATATCCTAAAAAGAAATATTTACACATTGGCTTAATCCAAATAAAGATAACTGGTCTATTCAGATCCGGAATAGACACACCTATTATGATAATATGTTGTGATGAAAGAATTATCAATAATCCTCTAAATAGTATATTAGGAGGAGCAAAGTCCAATCTGGCAAATAGAATATTTGGAGTAAATATACATCCTGATTTTTGCATCAGCTTACATGATACAAATATAGAAAAAGCTTGTACTCTTTCTATAAATTTAAAAGGAATCGAAATGCTTCCTGGATCTCAAGTATTGGGAATACAATGGGAACATTGTTTGGCACTAAACGAAACATCTACTTTTAGATCTATTACACCTACACAGTTTATTAAACTCTTTGAGGTTGGGAATGGAAAGATAATCCAACCAAAATTGGTCAATATAAGACATTTGAGATATGATAATGAGATGCAAATATTCTTGAAATCTTTAAAACCAAAGACACATCTCCCTATAGAAACATTTATTGCTTCAGGCAATACTATTTCTACTACGATTATAAATCCAAGTATTCCAAGAAGTCTTAGTACCACTGAATATCGAAATTCCAATATTTTGGTTGAACAAGCCAGACCTAGTCTGTCTGCCTTAGAAAATACCCCTCTTGAAGGAAGGACTCAAAGAATCCTTGATCTCCAAAAGAAATCGGAAGACCAACATATTATAAGATTACCATCTAGTTCATTTGGTTTATCAAATGTCGGATCTTCTTAAGAAAAAACCTCAATTACACATATACATTCCTATGACATTGCTATTTCCTGATCAATCATGTCTTACCTTACATACTCTACTAGATTCAGGTGCTGAAACTAGTCTTATACATGAAAAATTTATCCCTAAGCAATTATGGTTAGCCCTAAAATTTCCCGGACATATTCTATATGCTAACAATCATTATAGCATAAGAAGATATCAGTCTATAGAAATTTACTTAGATCTGATTATAAGAATACCTTATGGATATTATGGAGAAATTAAAAATCTAAAACATCATGCTCTTAGAAATATTTTCATTACTTATGAACTAGATGGTAATCTTATAATGAACTAGATGGTAATCTTATAATATGTTGGTCTTCCGATTTCTTTTGGAGATCAAGGATTCTTTGAGTCCTTCCTTCAAGAGGGGTATTTTCTAAGGCAGACAGACTAGGTATGGCTTGTTCAACCAAAATATTGGAATTTCGATATTCAGTGGTACTAAGACTTCTTGGAATACTTGGATTTATAATCGTAGTAGAAATAGTATTGCCTGAAGCAATAAATGTTTCTATAGGGAGATGTGTCTTTGGTTTTAAAGATTTCAAGAATATTTGCATCTCATTATCATATCTCAAATGTCTTATATTGACCAATTTTGGTTGGATTATCTTTCCATTCCCAACCTCAAAGAGTTTAATAAACTGTGTAGGTGTAATAGATCTAAAAGTAGATGTTTCGTTTAGTGCCAAACAATGTTCCCATTGTATTCCCAATACTTGAGATCCAGGAAGCATTTCGATTCCTTTTAAATTTATAGAAAGAGTACAAGCTTTTTCTATATTTGTATCATGTAAGCTGATGCAAAAATCAGGATGTATATTTACTCCAAATATTCTATTTGCCAGATTGGACTTTGCTCCTCCTAATATACTATTTAGAGGATTATTGATAATTCTTTCATCACAACATATTATCATAATAGGTGTGTCTATTCCGGATCTGAATAGACCAGTTATCTTTATTTGGATTAAGCCAATGTGTAAATATTTCTTTTTAGGATATTTTTGCTTCAGATTTTCTATCTGATGATAGTTTAGCAATTTTATAGAAGTAAAATTTTCATCTCCTTTTAGTTCTATATTTCCTTGCATTCTTTCGAATATATAGGTAGGTTTATTTGTCCATAAAGATTTAAATTTGGAGTGAGGTTTATATACCTCTTCTTGTTTAGCATGTGGTATTGAAAGTTTTAATCTTTCAATATCTTCATCAGTTACTTCATAATGTTCCCCTTGGCTATTTTCAATACTTGTATTATGAATCTCTTGAGGTTCTATTTCCTTCAATGTATTCATATATACTTTGTATTCAAACATAGATTCTTTTGAAGATTGTCCAGGGGTAAACTTTGGACTAAGAGGTGGAGATGTTGAAAGTAAAATATCTTGATCAACTTTTACCAATGCTAAATCTTCGTATTTATGGATTATAAGTATTCCTATAGGAGTACCTAAAGGAATTTGATATGGATTATCATCTAAACTTGTACTTTTCATTATTATGCTTATGTTTTGATCTGTCATAGATTCTATTATTCCATAAGTAATGAAAATATTTCTAAGAGCATGATGTCTTAGATTTTTAATTTCTCCATAATATCCATAAGGTATTCTTATAATCAGATCTAAGTAAATTTCTATAGACTGATATCTTCTTATGCTATAATGATTGTTAGCATATAGAATATGTCCGGGAAATTTTAATGATTCCCTTTTGGGTAATATAGTAGTTTTAGTCAGGGGTATGACTTGTACAAAATGGTATGTTTTATTTAAAGTTAACATGTTTATATTGAACTCTTCTGTTTCAGAAGAATCTGAATTTAAAGGACTTTCTTCATATATGGTTTCTATCTCGTATATAGAAGAGTTATCACTAAGGACTTCTTCTATGGTTCCAGTATGGATATCATACATTTCCAACTCATTTAACCATATTGTTTTAATGTTTATTCTACATTCTGTAGCATAATGTCCCTCTTTTCCACATTTAAAACATGTACAGTTCTTTTTCATACCTGTTTGATTTGTTTTAATAAACTTTCGATTCTTATATTTCTTTGACTTTTTGTATTTCTCCTTATTTTCAGGTTTCCATTTTTTCCTGGATACCTTGTATTTTTTCTTATTTGTCTTTTTGAATCTAGATTTATAATCTTTGGATTTTTTCCCATATTTTGTTTTCTTGGGAAAGAATGGTTTGTTGAACCCATATACTGGAGGACAACCAAACTGATAATTAATATCTGGATCATACTTAGGACAGCAAGAAGTTTTGATGTCGGACTTATGTATGTATTTGGATAGATGATTATTTGCTTTTTGTAGCTGGCAAGTTTTCTTAACAGTTTCCATACAAGCTTTCTTTAAAGCTCCTGTATTGTGTGGAATACCTCCAGCTCTAAGACTGTTATATTTTTTCTCTATCATGGTATCCCATGGTATAGGTAACTTAGAAAAGAAGGCTGTTAGCCAAAAGATTTTCTTATCTAAGGTATTCAGCTTAAAAATATAACTGATGTATAGATTAGCAAATTCTTCTAAGTAACAGATGTTACACAATCTTAGTTTTAGAAGGATATTTTCATCTATGCCTTCAGCATTAATATCTTCTCCAGTTAAGTCTCCATATAGACTTTTACAAATACTATGTAAAGCTGTTCTTCTAGATTCATGGCTATTTAAAGCTATTATCTCAGTTGGGTATAATTTTTCATATTGTGTTAGCCATCTTAAGGCTATTCCTTGCCAATATCCGCAAGCTAATATTACAAATTCTTGGTGAGGGATTCCCTGTGGCATTAGGGTATTTGTCCCAACCATTAGTTGTTCCCAATTGAGTATATAATATCTTAAAGCATTTGTTGGTATATTATCAACATTAAATATTAATCCTGAAGTAGCAGTTTGATGTCTCTTTCCTTGTTTATAGATATAGGAATCAACATAGTTTTCATCTGTATCTCTATGATACATAGTTTCTTCAGTAGTATTAGGATGTGGTGGATTTTGTCTACCTGTAGAAATCATTTGGGTAGATGATTCCCCACGCTCCATATTTATATTATATAAATACTGCTCCTCGTTAGAGGGTATATTTGATATATGATAGTCCTCGTTAGAGGGTATGTTGTATGATTCCTCTGACCAAGAGGCTTCCTCGTTAGAGGGTAGTGATAGTTGGTCAACATCATTATACTCCTCATTAGAGGGTATTTCATCAACAATATCATCATATTCAGATAATTCATCATCAAAAGAATCAGATGCAGAAATATAACTTTCATTATCAGAAGAACTTCTGGAGAAATATTTTATAGAAGCAGAGTTTTCTTCATAGAATTTGAAAATCTCTTTGGAAGTAATTTTTCCTTCTATTTCTTCAACTAATAAGGTTTTATATTTCAGATATTTTTGATAATCAATTTCATCTAGGTTTGTTTTTTTCAAACTTTTTGAAGATGTTTTTATCATTCTAACAGATCCAAGTCTTTCTTTTGAAGATGACGAAAACTTTGGAAAGCTTAAGAAAGTTTGTAAAGTAGTTAGTTTTTGAGAAACTAAATAGATTTGATCACTTAAATAGTTTAGCAAACTATTTTGTTGTTCTATTGTACCATTACTTGGAAGATGAATACTATGTTCATGAGAATTTAGACTGAAAGGACATTCATATGTTTCAGGAAGAACTAAAGCTCTAGACATCTCTGTATAGAGGTTCTTATGAACTTAGACACGTTATTTCCTTCCTTTCTTTCACTAGATTAGATAACAGTATCGCTTTGACCCTGGTCTCTCCGGCTATGTAACCTCTAGGGGTGGTTTTCTCCCTAGAGTTAGGCAGCCATAACTGAAGCGTCCCTTCCGGACATATAGTCAACCACAAGCACTATTACAAGCTTCAGAGAGACAGAGCACAGCCATGTTTCGTTTCCTACCTCATGGCGTAAGATACTATTACCTAAAATAGCTTAAGAAATTAAGAAAATAACATGCCTAAACAGTTTAGCCAGACATGGCTAAGTTAAGGATACTTACAAAAAAAGGAAGAACGGAACTGCACAAGGCTCTGATACCAGTTGCTGGAGAGCTTCTGCTCCAGTACTCAGCGCTACTATTTATTCACACTATTTTAAACTAAGAAGCAGATCAGAGGAAGAAATATGTTTAAGAAAAAAAAGAAGTTCGGAAAGGCTCTCTGCCTCCTCCCTTCATCTGATGTCTTTATTTATAGGTTTTCAAAAGACTTCCTTCAGATAGGAAGGAATCTTTTAGAAAGTTTCTTTACAAAAGATGTATAGGAAAAAAGGACTGCATGATTGTCCTTTGTACAGGGAAAAGTTTCTTTACAAAAGATATAAAGGACTGCATGATTGTCCTTTGTACAGGAAAAAGGTTGTATTATTGTCCTTCATAGGGTCCCACCCTACCGATTGGTGTCCTTTTGTCGGTGGAGCTGATGAGGAGGAATCTTTGAGTGGATGCTGAGTGGAATGGGCCCACCATGCTTTTAGTCCTGCATGATATTTTGTAGAGCATCTTCATCAAGGACTTCATCCGGATCATGGTCTTCATTAAGAGGGTCTTGGTTGTTATCTGCACCAAGATCTTCATCATCAGTTCTTTCCAGATCTTCATAGAATTCTTCTTTTGCTTTGGAGCTTATTTTGCCCAATTGTGTAGAGTTTAAAAAGGACAAAACTCTGGAAGTTTTATTTTCTACAGGATCGAATGGTCCTACAAAATCATAAAACAGGACATTGTCTTCTATTTTGATAGAATGAGCTCCAGTGATGACTTTGCTATATGCTTCATTAAAGAATTCTTTTGCTGCCTTCTTGGTTTCTTCTTCTAGATCAAGAACAGGCAGTGCTTCACATGTGGGAGAGGGAACATAATTGAAGTTATGAAGCTCCCATATTTGGTAGGAAGGATAGACCTTAATATATCTTCTTTCTTCCCATGTACTCCAGATGCGGAAGAAGAATGTTGTCTGATACCATGTTGTATAAGCTTTGATGATTTTCAGACAAATAGGTGGAATGATATCTTGGAACTCTTCGGGATGAGATGAATTAAGGAAGAGTTCATGGACAAGACCCAATTTAATGGCCTTGGCACACTGTTGTATTTCTTGAAAGCCAGTAATAATTCGTGGAGAATTATTCTTGTTGAAGATGAGCTTGTTCTCCTGAAGGATGGAGATAACATCTGTAGCTTCCAGTTGTCTAAAAAAATCCCTTAACTGATTGTCTGGGATCATGTTTTGTTGGTTTAAGCCGATCATCTTGTGGACTGTAATCTCAGCTTCCAACTGTCTGGTTTTCTCTGTTTGTATTTTACAAAGATCTAGTAATTTGTAAAACTCAGGTAAAGGATGGTATACCTGATCAGAGATTTCCAAATCCTGGATTATATTTCTCAGAAATGTCTGGTCTTGAGTAGAGCCTTGGAACCAAGTTCCCTTTCTCTGCTCTAGATCTGCACTTTGAGCTGTGAGGGTATAGTTGCATAAGTCTTGGACTGTCTTTGTGATATTTTGTTTCTCTGTCTTCTCTTGTAGGTAGTGGTTATACATAGAGAGCACCATCTGCTCAATCTGGGATAACCAATATTTAGAAGAGTGGAAGTCATTAGATTGAATGGCACGGTAGCATCCATTCAATTTGTCATAGATGTTTGAGTTGGTTGTCTTGAGGTCGGTATTATACCAATCTCGTACAACTGCTGCTGCTGTAGGTCTTGCTGGTTGTCCTGTCTGGACTCTCCTTTGTGCTAAAGTAATATTGCTGTATGTTGGAGTAGAATTGTTGGCTGGTAGTACAGTCATTCCCAGAGGGGGGAATGGTCTTGCCTCGGTAGAGGTGCCAGTTTCCTGGATTGTTGTAGTGTTTGCTCCTTTTTCAGGGGCCTTCTTTGAGGTGTTACCTCCCGTTTGTGACGGGGTCTTTTTGCTTCCTTCTATTGTAGTCCATTTGGCTTTTTCAGCCATGGATTTGAGCCTTTTCAGGCGTTCATCGTCCATTGTTAGGATTCCTAACAAATCTGCAATAAGTTTAGTATACTTGAGGAATATGATTATATTGGTGTATCTTAAGAGGAAGAGGTACCAATTCTTCTTCTTCTTTACTAGTAAAAAGAGATTGATTGTATGTAAGACATCCATTGTTTGGAATTCAAATAGCATTAATAATATCCCATAATGTTCTTCCATTGTAGGAGCAAAAACTAGTATATCATCTATGTAAGCTACTATAAAATGTAGATGTCCTAACATAGAATTCATCCATTTCTGGAATATTTGTGGAGCATTTTTTAAACCAAATGGCATTACTAACCACTCATAGTGTCCTTGGGGACAACTAAAGGCAGTTAATTGTATAGATTCTTTATTGGCTAGTTTTACTTGCCAAAACCCAGATTTAGCATCAAATTTACTATAATATTTGGATCCTTGTATCTGTTTTATCAACTGTTCTGCAGTAGGTATAAAATAGCCGTCAAACTTGGTATAGCTATTTAATTTTCTATAATTAATGACCATTCTGGCTTTCCCTCTTTTTTGTTCTGCATGTTTTCTGACTAGAAAAGCAGGTGATGAATGAGGGCTGCTGCTAGGCTGTATTAGTTTAAGAGATAAAAGCTCGTTTATTTGAGCTGAAAATTCTTGTTTATCTATAGGGGATACCATTATACTGTTTGATCTTACATTAGTATTTCTGTATTGATCTAGTAATGTAAGGGTACAATATCTTGGTGCCCTATCAAAGTATCGATATTAGCCCAGATCATAGCAATCTCCATCTCTTGATGATAATCCTCCACACTCTGATTACCATGTCGGAGTATTTGCAGTTTATTGTACAACTCCCGGTGGTAATGGCCGGGCACAAACCATTTTCTTATCACTATTTTCATCTCTTCCCATGTCTCTACCAGTCGTATCCCACCACACAATAGCATAGTCAGAAACTCAATGGCAGCAAGTTTTACATTCTTCATCTCAGAGTAGTTGTGGCAATTGAACACTAACTCCAGTTTTTTCTCCCACTCAAGATAAGCCTCAGGGTCGTTTCTTTCTTGAAACGCTGAAATTTTCATCTTAATACTACCCAAATTGTTATCTTCCCGATTCCTATCTTCTCTAAACCGCCCTCCATATCTCCTATTACAAAGAACTGAATCCTGATTTTCTTCTTCATCAAAACCAGCCCCATAATACTCTCCATCTTCATCTCCCATTCCCTGATGTTGAACTCTTTCCCTCCGACGCACATTATGAGCGTTTTGTGGCTGCTCCAAATATGTATTCTCCATCCGATCAATCCGCTCATGTACCTGCTCTAATTCTAACCTCATCACACGCCTCATCTGACTCATCATGGCTGCCATGAGCAAGTTTGGGTCAGCCATCCCTGTAGCACCTTCGACGATAGTCTTTTCACTGTTGTGAGACATGATTGCTACAAATCAAAGTTAGAAAACAAAAAAAATGGAAAAAGACCGCACACACTCCCTCACGTGTTTCACTCAAAGAATGATTCACTCTATTCCACATGTGTTTCACTCAGCGAATTCAGGTTCAAAAGGTAAGAAAACAAGGAATATTGGTGATTAAATTTTCAAAGCACAATTTAATAAAATTTCAACGAAAATTTTTAGTCTTTGGGGTGAGGTGATTTTTGGGCTTATTGGAAACAAACGAAAAAGAATCATTTTACTCTTTTTTTTAGACTCTTTTTTTTTCGGACCCCTTTTTTTTATGATCAGATTCTTTCTTTCGTTAATAATAGAACAAGATTTTGAATTAAAATTAGAGCAAACAGATTACGATCAGAATGGAGACTTAGGGCTAGAACCAATTTGGCCACAACAAATTCAGCCAGATAAGAAAAAGGAAACTAAATTTAAATGAGATAGGCAAATCTGAGACGAGAAAATCCTTGGCTCTTATACGAAATGTTGCGAACCCCGTCAAGAATAACAAGACCTGTAAAACAAAAGAAAAATCCAAGAACGTCAACGATCAGGTTTGGTTGGAAGATCTCGACCCGTTGCTTCAACAAAAATAAGAATCTCGGTATAATTGATCTCAACCCGTTGTTTAATACGAAACAAAAACCTTGGTATAAAGAAGATGCTGCAAATAATAGTGGAAATCCGTTTGATTAATCGATGATGAACGCCACGGAAGAATTTTGATAAGTTCGAATAGTCCTTCAAAGAACCAAAGAGAATAAATCTCACCAATTTTTATAAAACTATGATGTCCCTTCTATTCCATTAGACGCCTATTTATAGGCTTAAAAAATACAAGAAAAGTTTAAGAAATAGAAACAAAATAAAAGAAAAAATCAGCCCCTTAATTTGGCTAATCACACGTCCATAATAAAAAAAGAAAATAATCCGAAATAGAAACGAAACAAAAGGAAACAATCAGCCCTTAATTTGGCTGATCACACGCCCACAATAGGAAAGAAAACAATCAGGTTTGACCAGATTCTTCTAGTAGTTGAATCATGTTGATACATCTTTATTGAACATGTGAACCATTCTCAATGGGCCTCCACGAATTTGCTTGAGCCTAAACCTCTGATTCACGTGAACCTTCCTCAATGGGCCTCCACGAATTTGCTTGAATCCAAACCTCTTGAATCAGCCCATTAAGTGCATTTTTGAACTTCTTTTCTCGTGCTCTTGTAACCGACCCAGTTGGAACTTGAACTGGCTCCTTTGTAATCATGCCATTATTTGCATCAATTCTGTCCATCTCGACGAAGTGAGGGAAGGGGAGTGAAGTGAGGGAAAAGGATCCTTTCCACCTCCCCTGCTTCCTATAGTACTTTCCTTTGGCATCGAAGCAGCCACGTCATTATGGAATGACATATATAATGATGATGGTAGCTATCTGTCAGGACTATGGTACATATTATATGAAGATGGAGTGCCATCCTGGAAAGATGACGTCACATTGTAGAGAAAGGTTTATCAAAATAGTGTGGGAGTTGGGCTGACCACCCTGCTTTCTGACGCTTTCTAGACAATAGGCACCCAACGTCACCAAACAACTCCACCTCTCCTTCTTCCTCAATTGCTGTCGTCAGTTTAGTCTATTGGTTGGTGTGCGACTATGAGCTTCTGGACCTATATGATTTCCTGTCTAAAAAGGCAATCCTCTACAGGAAAAGCCAATGGCTATGTCCCACCGGTTCGTCTACTCAGACACCGTGCACTCCCGCAATATCCCATAATGGCAATATTATGGTTGAGTCTAAACTATTGCACTCACTTAGTTAGGGCTTAGTCTTAACGGGAACCTCCCATCGTCAGGTGATGGGGCTCACTCCATCACCCTCTCCATCTCACTCTCCCCCTAAGCTTTCGTGGGCTTCGGGAGCTCTGTCTTCTCCCCTTTCCCTTTACTTTGGTTTTTTGCCTTATCTCGTGCAAATGAAAGGAGAGGAGAAAAGAGTTTTACATATCTCTATCTTTCTCTCTGATTTTTCCATTGCCAAAATACCCGTCGCTCTTCCATTGTCGTAGGGAAAGTTCGAAATCACCGATGTCGAGTTCAAGCGGAGTAGATTGCGGACCTCGAAGCCTCGCTGTTTTGGGTTCATAAGTGACTCTAGAACGCTATGTTCCACGGCGGGATGGTGGGATTCCCTTCTAGGTGGTAGCCATTCCATCGGAGGTAGGACGTATTTCGAAAGGCCTAGAACGACGGAGCATTCTAACGGCCCCTAGAATCGCATCAGTACGACGAAGGCGGATGTTGATGGTTGTGTACGTCAAATGGCGATCCCCTATCTGCCCTAGAAAAAAGGAAGAAGGTTACTATAATAAATAAGGAAAAGAGGTTCATGACGGTTTACCACTAGGGGAGATATCCCCTACTAGAATTTCATCTATTTGAGACTCAGATCTCCGAGGAAAATGGGCTGTTTAATGGAAAGCATAGCTCCTGTCCTCTTGCGGATTGGTGGTCCCCGGACCTACCTCATGCTATTCTAGAGATAGATAGGTGAACAACGACAAGGAAATCCCAACCCCTGAATGTTCGGAAGTTTGCTTTTGTCGAAGCGTTGTTCCTTTCCCACCCACCCTCCATTTTTACTTCTATCGAGTGTGAAGCACATGTTGGCATTCCGACGCTCCGTAAACTCTATGACCTACTGACATCTTTCTTCCTTCAGAGACTCATCTTGCTTTTTCAGTTCGTCGAACGAATGAGCTGTGAATATTGAATTGGTTTTCTTCTTTAACTCGTCAGTAGTCATAGTTCAACGTCAAAGCACTTCAGCAAACTGATGGAAGACTCGTGTCGGGCTCATCATAATCATTGCCGGGTTCAGTTCTCCTTTGCTCTACGCCGTCGATTGATGGATGGAAGTATCATCGAGTTTGGTAGCCAGTATTGGAAATATCGTATAGAAATAGAAAAGCCACGCCAAAAAAGTCCCATGTCTTTAGTCGGTTGGACCAATCCAACTGGAAAAAACATTTCCGACAAGTCTTTATCGAATTGTCGAGAGCGACGAGGTGGAACTCAAAAGGAAAGCTCATATAATGGATTCTGATTCATTTGTTTTTTATGGTGTGACTTCTTTCCGAACTCTGAGTCTTTCTGTGTTTCTATTTCGGAACAGAACAGGCGAACAAACGAAAGAGCATCTTCATTTGCTCCAGAGATCGTCCCTAAGACGGCGACCCAACGAAGCTTCCCATAGTGAGGCTTCTGACGCTTCCGTCGGAATTTTCCATAGGGGATGATCGTGAGACAGAAATTTGTCGCTATGGATGATCCGAATAGTATTTTTTGGTAAATCCCTGACCAATTTTCTGAGTTGCTGGAAGCAACCAGAATGGCCTTGCCCGTCACAATGGTCTCTCCTAGAATGGGACTGGGAGGTGAGTGAGGAAGAGGCGATGCTAGACCCCTCATATCTTGTCGAGATCGTCAGCTGATCTGCTCCAGCATGGTTCGCAGAGTTGGTATTGGGAGGTAGCTTCAGAGCTTCTATCTCTCATTATCAGCATCAATTATCGAGTTTCTGTTGTCATGCAGTAGTGGAGGTCGGAGGGGGAAGTTCATTTTTTTTTTTATGCCACTCCGCGAGCGCAGTTTGCAGGAGAGCTTCTGCTCCAGTAATCAGCGCTACTATTTATTCACACTATTTTAAACAAAGGAAGCAGATCAGAGGAAGAAATATGTTTAAGAAAAAAGAAGTTCGGAAAGGCTCTCTGCCTCCTCCCTTCATCTGATGTCTTTATTTATAGTGTTTCCAAGACGTCCTTCAGATAGGAAGGAATCTTTTACAAAGTTGCTTTACAAAAGATGTACAGGATAAAGGACTGCATTATTGTCCTTTGTACAGGAAAAGATTACATTATTGTTCTTCATAGGGTCCCACCTCTGCTGATTGTTGTCCTTTTGTCGGTGGGAAGGATAAGGAGGAATCCTTGGCTGAGTGGATGCTGAGTGGAATGGGCCCACCATGCTTTTAGTCTTGCATGATGTTTTGAAGAGCATCTTCATCAAGGGCTTCATCTGGATCATGATTGTTGTCTTGGTTGTTGTCTTCACCAAGATCTTCATCATCAGTTCTTTCCAGGTCTGCATAGAATTCTTCTCTAGCTTTGGAGCCGATTTTGCCTAATTGAATGGAGTTTAAGAAGGACAAAACTCTGGAGGTTTTGGTTTCTGTAGGATCAACTGCTCCCACAAAATCATAAAACAGAATATTATCTTCTATTTTAATAGAGTGGGCTCCAGTAATGACTCTGGTGTATGCTTCATCAAAGAATTCTTTGGCTGCCTTTTTGGTTTCTTCTTCTAGGTCGAGGACATGCAGAGCTTCACATGTGGGAGAGGGAACATAATTAAAATTGTGAAGTTCCCATAGCTGGTAGGAAGGATAGACTTTAATATATCTTCTTTCTTCCCAAGTACTCCAGATGCGGAAGAAGAAAGTAGTCTGGTACCATGTGTAGGCTTTGACAATTTTCTGGCAGATAGGAGGTATAATATCCTGGAACTCTTCGGGGTGAGAGGAATTTAAGAAGAGTTCATGGACTAACCCCAGTTTAATAGCCTTACTACACTTTGGTATTTCTTGAAAGCCTGTTATAATTCTTGCTGAATTATTCTTATTGTAGATGAGCTTGTTTTCCTGGAGAATGGAAATGACATCTGTGGCTTCCAATTGTCTAAAAAAGTCCCTTAACTGATCGTCTGGGATCATGTTTTGTTGGTTTAAGCCGATCATCTTGTGGACTGTGATTTCAGCTTCCAACTGTCTGGTTTTCTCTGTTTGTATTTTACAAAGATCTAGTAGTTTGTAAAACTCAGGTAAATGATGATATACCTGATCAGAGATCTCCAAATCCTGAATTATATTTCTCAGGAAAGTCTGGTCTTGAGAAGAACCTTGGAACCAGGTTCCTTTTCTTTGCTCCAAATCTGAACTTTGAGCAGTGAGGGTATAGTTGCATAGGTCTTGCACTGTCTTTGAAATGTTCTGCTTCTCTGTCTTCTCTTGCAAGTAGTGGTTGTACATAGAGAGCACCATTTGCTCGATCTGGGATAACCAATATTTGGAAGAGTGGAAGTCATTGGATTGAATGGCACGGTAGCATCCATTCAATTTATCATAGATGTTTGAATTGGTTGCCTTGAGGTCGGTATTATACCAATCTCGTACAACTGCTGCTGCTGTGGGTCTAGAGGGTTGTCCCGTCTGGACTCTTCTTTGTGCTGAAGTAATATTGCTGTATGTTGGAGTGGAATTGCTGACTGGTAGTACAGTCATTCCCAGAGGGGGGAATGGTTTTGCCTTGGTAGAGGTGCCAGTTTCCTGGGTTGTTGTATTGCCTGCTCCTTTTTCAGGGGCCTTCTTTAGGTTGTTACCTCCCGTTTGTGACGGGGTCTTTTTGCTTGCTTCAATGGAAGTCCATTTGGCTTTTTCAGCCATAGATTTGAGCCTTTTCAGGCGCTCGTCGTCCATTGCTAATGAATCTGCAAAAATATTAGTCAATTCTTTGTATATCTGAAAATAAAAAGTAATTTTTGTTTCCTTTATTTTGCTTAATTTTATTCCCTCTTTAAATGGATGTATTTTTGTTGGACTTAGGATACTTCTATTATTGAGCAGTATTTTTGCTACTTGGAGTAAATGTTGTTTATGTTCTTCTAAATTAGAAGAAAAGACCCTACCATAAATTGTAGATGTCCAAACATAGAGTTTATCCATTTTTGGAATATTTGTGGAGTATTCTTTTAGGCCAAATGGCATTACCAACCACTCATAGTGTCCCTGAGGGCAACTAAGTGCATTTAGTTCTATAGATTTTTTATTGGCTAATTTTATTTGCCAAAACCCAGATTTAGCATCAAATTTACTGTAATATTTGGATCCTTGTATTTGGTTTATTAACCATCCTGCAGCAGGGATAAAATAGCTGCCAACCTTTGTATAGTTATTTAATTTTCTGTAATTAATGACCATTCTGGCCTTTCCTCGTTTTTGGGAGATAAGACTGTCACCACGTTGGGCTGCAGTATAGGATGAGGCGAAGGGAACCCGAATTATTTGATGATTAGGAATAAATTTTTCATGTATAAGACTAGGTTTAGTACCAGAGTCTAGAATAAGCAAAGTAAGACATGATTTATCTGGGAAGATCAATGTCATGGGAATGTATATATGTAATTGTGGTGTTTTATGAAGGTCCAACATGTGATAAACCAAATGAATATGTTGGTCTTCTGATTTCTTTTGAAGATCAAGGATTCGTTGAGTCCTTCCTTCAAGAGGAGTATTTTCAAGATTTTCTAAAACAGACATACTGGGTCTAGCATGTTCTACAAATAAATTGGTATTTCTGTATTCAGAGGTACTAAGACTTCTTGGAATACTTGGATTTATAAGTGTAGTAGAAATAGTATTGCCTGAGGCAATAAATGTTTCTATAGGGAGATGTGTTTTAGGTTTTAAAGTTTTCAAAAATATTTGCATCTCGTTATCATACCTTAAATGTCTTATATTGACTAATTTTGGTTGGATTATTTTTCCATTTCCAACTTCAAAGAGTTTAATAAATTGTGTTGGTGTAATAGATCTAAAAGTAGATGTTTCATTTAGAGCTAAACAATGTTCACATTGTATTCCCAATACTTGAGATCCAGGAAGCATTTCAATTCCTTTAAGATTGATAGATAGAGTACAAGCCTTTTCTATATTTGTGTCATATAGGCTTATGCAAAAATCAGGATGTATGTTTACTCCAAATATTCTATTTGCTAAATTGGATTTTGCTCCTCCTAATATACTATTTAGAGGATTATTGATGATTCTTTCATCACAGCATATTATCATAATAGGTGTATCTATTCCAGATCTGAATAGACCAGTAATCTTTATTTGGATTAATCCAATGTGTAAATATTTCTTTTTAGGATATTTTTGCTTCAGATTTTCTATCTGATGAGAGTTTAGCAATTTTATAGAAGTAAAATCTTCATCTCCTTTTAGTTCTATATTACCTTGCATTCTTTCAAAGATATATGTAGGTTTATTTGTCCACAAAGATTTGAATTTAGATTGAGGTTTATATACCTCATCTTGTTTAGCATGTGGTATGGAAAGCTTTAGTCTTTCAATATCTTCATCAGTTACTTCATAATGTTCTCCTTGACTATTATCAATACTTGTATTATGAATCTCTTGTGGTTCTATTTCTGACAATGTATTCATATATACTCTGTATTCAAACATGGATTCTTTTGAAGATTGTCCAGGGGTAAACTTTGGACTAAGAGGTGGAGATGTTGAAAGTAGAATATCTTGTTCAGCTTTAACCATTGCTAAATCTTCATATTTATGGATTATAAGTATTCCTATAGGAGTACCTAAAGGAATTTGATATGGATTATCATCTAAACTTGTACTTTTCATTATTATACTTATGTTTTGATCTGTCATAGATTCTATTATTCCATAAGTAATGAAAATATTTCTAAGAGTATGATGTCTTAGATTTTTTATTTCTCCATAATAACCATAAGGTATTCTTATGATTAGGTCTAAATAAATTTCGATAGATTGATATCTTCTTATGCTAAAATGATTATTAGCATATAGAATGTGTCCTGGAAATTTCAATGATTCCCTTTTGGGTAATATAGTAGTTTTGGACAAAGGTATAACCTGGATAAAATGATATGTTTTATTCAAGGTTAACATGTTTATATTGAATTCTTCTGTATCGGAAGAATCAGAATGTAAAGGACTTTCTTCATATATGGTTTCAATCTCATATATAGAAGATTTATCACTAAGGACTTCTTCTATAGTTCCAGTATGTATATCATACCTTTCTAACTCATTTAACCATATTGTTTTGATGTTTACAGTGCATTCTGATGCATAATGTCCCTCTTTACCACATTTAAAACATGTACAGTCTTTTTTCATACCTGTTTGGTTTGTTTTGATAAACTTTCGTTTGTTATATTTCTTTGAACTTTTATACTTTTCTTTATGTTCAGGTTTCCATTTCTTTCTGGATACCTTGTATTTTTTCTTCTTGAATCTAGGTTTTTGGTTTTTAGATTTCTTCCCATATTTTGTTTTCTTGGGAAAATATGGTTTGTTAAACCCATATACTGGGGAACATCCAAACTGATAATTAATATCAGGATCATATTTTGGACAACAAGATGTTTTAATGTCTGATTTATGTATATATTTGGAAAGATGATTATTTGCCTTCTGTAGTTGGCAAGTTTTCTTAACAGTTTCCATACAAGCCTTTTTTAAAGCTCCTGTATTGTGTGGAATACCTCCAGCCCTAAGACTGTTATATTTTTTCTCTATCATAGTATCCCATGGTATAGGTAATTTAGAGAAAAAGGCTGTTAACCAAAAGATTTTCTTCTCCAAAGTGTTTAGTTTAAAAATATAACTGATGTACAGATTAGTGAATTCTTCTAGGTAACATATGTTACACAGTCTTAGTTTTAGTAGAATATTTTCATCTACTCCTTCAGCACCAGTTTGCAGGAGAGCTTCTGCTCCAGTAATCAGCGCTACTATTTATTCACACTATTTTAAACAAAGGAAGCAGATCAGAGGAAGAAATATGTTTAAGAAAAAAGAAGTTCGGAAAGGCTCTCTGCCTCCTCCCTTCATCTGATGTCTTTATTTATAGTGTTTCCAAGACGTCCTTCAGATAGGAAGGAATCTTTTACAAAGTTGCTTTACAAAAGATGTACAGGATAAAGGACTGCATTATTGTCCTTTGTACAGGAAAAGATTACATTATTGTTCTTCATAGGGTCCCACCTCTGCTGATTGTTGTCCTTTTGTCGGTGGGACGGATAAGGAGGAATCCTTGGCTGAGTGGATGCTGAGTGGAATGGGCCCACCATGCTTTTAGTCTTGCATGATGTTTTGAAGAGCATCTTCATCAAGGGCTTCATCTGGATCATGATTGTTGTCTTGGTTATTGTCTTCACCAAGATCTTCATCATCAGTTCTTTCCAGGTCTGCATAGAATTCTTCTCTAGCTTTGGAGCCGATTTTGCCTAATTGAATGGAGTTTAAGAAGGACAAAACTCTGGAGGTTTTGGTTTCTGTAGGATCAACTGCTCCCACAAAATCATAAAACAGAATATTATCTTCTATTTTAATAGAGTGGGCTCCAGTAATGACTCTGGTGTATGCTTCATCAAAGAATTCTTTGGCTGCCTTTTTGGTTTCTTCTTCTAGGTCGAGGACAGGCAGAGCTTCACATGTGGGAGAGGGAACATAATTAAAATTGTGAAGTTCCCATAGCTGGTAGGAAGGATAGACTTTAATATATCTTCTTTCTTCCCAAGTACTCCAGATGCGGAAGAAGAAAGTAGTCTGGTACCATGTAGTGTAGGCTTTGACAATTTTCTGGCAGATAGGAGGTATAATATCCTGGAACTCTTCGGGGTGAGAGGAATTTAAGAAGAGTTCATGGACTAACCCCAGTTTAATAGCCTTACTACACTTTGGTATTTCTTGAAAGCCTGTTATAATTCTTGCTGAATTATTCTTATTGTAGATGAGCTTGTTTTCCTGGAGAATGGAAATGACATCTGTGGCTTCCAATTGTCTAAAAAAGTCCCTTAACTGATCGTCTGGGATCATGTTTTGTTGGTTTAAGCCGATCATCTTGTGGACTGTGATTTCAGCTTCCAACTGTCTGGTTTTCTCTGTTTGTATTTTACAAAGATCTAGTAGTTTGTAAAACTCAGGTAAATGATGATATACCTGATCAGAGATCTCCAAATCCTGAATTATATTTCTCAGGAAAGTCTGGTCTTGAGAAGAACCTTGGAACCAGGTTCCTTTTCTTTGCTCCAAATCTGAACTTTGAGCAGTGAGGGTATAGTTGCATAGGTCTTGCACTGTCTTTGAAATGTTCTGCTTCTCTGTCTTCTCTTGCAAGTAGTGGTTGTACATAGAGAGCACCATTTGCTCGATCTGGGATAACCAATATTTGGAAGAGTGGAAGTCATTGGATTGAATGGCACGGTAGCATCCATTCAATTTATCATAGATGTTTGAATTGGTTGCCTTGAGGTCGGTATTATACCAATCTCGTACAACTGCTGCTGCTGTGGGTCTAGAGGGTTGTCCCGTCTGGACTCTTCTTTGTGCTGAAGTAATATTGCTGTATGTTGGAGTGGAATTGCTGACTGGTAGTACAGTCATTCCCAGAGGGGGGAATGGTTTTGCCTTGGTAGAGGTGCCAGTTTCCTGGGTTGTTGTATTGCCTGCTCCTTTTTCAGGGGCCTTCTTTAGGTTGTTACCTCCCGTTTGTGACGGGGTCTTTTTGCTTGCTTCAATGGAAGTCCATTTGGCTTTTTCAGCCATAGATTTGAGCCTTTTCAGGCGCTCGTCGTCCATTGCTAATGAATCTGCAAAAATATTAGTCAATTCTTTGTATATCTGAAAATAAAAAGTAATTTTTGTTTCCTTTATTTTGCTTAATTTTATTCCCTCTTTAAATGGATGTATTTTTGTTGGACTTAGGATACTTCTATTATTGAGCAGTATTTTTGCTACTTGGAGTAAATGTTGTTTATGTTCTTCTAAATTAGAAGAAAAGACCCTACCATAAATTGTAGATGTCCAAACATAGAGTTTATCCATTTTTGGAATATTTGTGGAGTATTCTTTTAGGCCAAATGGCATTACCAACCACTCATAGTGTCCCTGAGGGCAACTAAGTGCATTTAGTTCTATAGATTTTTTATTGGCTAATTTTATTTGCCAAAACCCAAATTTATCATCAAATTTACTGTAATATTTGGATCCTTGTATTTGGTTTATTAACCATCCTGCAGCAGGGATAAAATAGCTGCCAACCTTTGTATAGTTATTTAATTTTCTGTAATTAATGACCATTCTGGCCTTTCCTCGTTTTTGGGAGATAAGACTGTCACCACGTTGGGCTGCAGTATAGGATGAGGCGAAGGGAACCCGAATTATTTGATGATTAGGAATAAATTTTTCATGTATAAGACTAGGTTTAGTACCAGAGTCTAGAATAAGCAAAGTAAGACATGATTTATCTGGGAAGATCAATGTCATGGGAATGTATATATGTAATTGTGGTGTTTTATGAAGGTCCAACATGTGATAAACCAAATGAATATGTTGGTCTTCTGATTTCTTTTGAAGATCAAGGATTCGTTGAGTCCTTCCTTCAAGAGGAGTATTTTCAAGATTTTCTAAAACAGACATACTGGGTCTAGCATGTTCTACAAATAAATTGGTATTTCTGTATTCAGAGGTACTAAGACTTCTTGGAATACTTGGATTTATAAGTGTAGTAGAAATAGTATTGCCTGAGGCAATAAATGTTTCTATAGGGAGATGTGTTTTAGGTTTTAAAGTTTTCAAAAATATTTGCATCTCGTTATCATACCTTAAATGTCTTATATTGACTAATTTTGGTTGGATTATTTTTCCATTTCCAACTTCAAAGAGTTTAATAAATTGTGTTGGTGTAATAGATCTAAAAGTAGATGTTTCATTTAGAGCTAAACAATGTTCCCATTGTATTCCCAATACTTGAGATCCAGGAAGCATTTCAATTCCTTTAAGATTGATAGATAGAGTACAAGCCTTTTCTATATTTGTGTCATATAGGCTTATGCAAAAATCAGGATATATGTTTACTCCAAATATTCTATTTGCTAAATTGGATTTTGCTCCTCCTAATATACTATTTAGAGGATTATTGATGATTCTTTCATCACAGCATATTATCATAATAGGTGTATCTATTCCAGATCTGAATAGACCAGTAATCTTTATTTGGATTAATCCAATGTGTAAATATTTCTTTTTAGGATATTTTTGCTTCAGATTTTCTATCTGATGAGAGTTTAGCAATTTTATAGAAGTAAAATCTTCATCTCCTTTTAGTTCTATATTACCTTGCATTCTTTCAAAGATATATGTAGGTTTATTTGTCCACAAAGATTTGAATTTAGATTGAGGTTTATATACCTCATCTTGTTTAGCATGTGGTATGGAAAGCTTTAGTCTTTCAATATCTTCATCAGTTACTTCATAATGTTCTCCTTGACTATTATCAATACTTGTATTATGAATCTCTTGTGGTTCTATTTCCGACAATGTATTCATATATACTCTGTATTCAAACATGGATTCTTTTGAAGATTGTCCAGGGGTAAACTTTGGACTAAGAGGTGGAGATGTTGAAAGTAGAATATCTTGTTCAGCTTTAACCATTACTAAATCTTCATATTTATGGATTATAAGTATTCCTATAGGAGTACCTAAAGGAATTTGATATGGATTATCATCTAAACTTGTACTTTTCATTATTATACTTATGTTTTGATCTGTCATAGATTCTATTATTCCATAAGTAATGAAAATATTTCTAAGAGTATGATGTCTTAGATTTTTTATTTCTCCATAATAACCATAAGGTATTCTTATGATTAGGTCTAAATAAATTTCGATAGATTGATATCTTCTTATGCTAAAATGATTATTAGCATATAGAATGTGTCCTGGAAATTTCAATGATTCCCTTTTGGGTAATATAGTAGTTTTGGACAAAGGTATAACCTGGATAAAATGATATGTTTTATTCAAGGTTAACATGTTTATATTGAATTCTTCTGTATCGGAAGAATCAGAATGTAAAGGACTTTCTTCATATATGGTTTCAATCTCATATATAGAAGATTTATCACTAAGGACTTCTTCTATAGTTCCAGTATGTATATCATACCTTTCTAACTCATTTAACCATATTGTTTTGATGTTTACAGTGCATTCTGATGCATAATGTCCCTCTTTGCCACATTTAAAACATGTACAGTCTTTTTTCATACCTGTTTGGTTTGTTTTGATAAACTTTCGTTTGTTATATTTCTTTGAACTTTTATACTTTTCTTTATGTTCAGGTTTCCATTTCTTTCTGGATACCTTGTATTTTTTCTTCTTGAATCTAGGTTTTTGGTTTTTAGATTTCTTCCCATATTTTGTTTTCTTGGGAAAATATGGTTTGTTAAACCCATATACTGGGGGACATCCAAACTGATAATTAATATCAGGATCATATTTTGGACAACAAGATGTTTTAATGTCTGATTTATGTATATATTTGGAAAGATGATTATTTGCCTTCTGTAGTTGGCAAGTTTTCTTAACAGTTTCCATACAAGCCTTTTTTAAAGCTCCTGTATTGTGTGGAATACCTCCAGCCCTAAGACTGTTATATTTTTTCGCTATCATAGTATCCCATGGTATAGGTAATTTAGAGAAAAAGGCTGTTAACCAAAAGATTTTCTTCTCCAAAGTGTTTAGTTTAAAAATATAACTGATGTACAGATTAGTGAATTCTTCTAGGTAACATATGTTACACAGTCTTAGTTTTAGTAGAATATTTTCATCTATTCCTTCAGCATTAATATCTTCTCCAGTTAGATCACCATATAGACTTTTACATATACTATGTAAAGCTGTTCTTCTAGATTCATGGCTATTTAAAGCTACTATCTCTGTTGGGTATAATTTTTCGTATTGTGTTAGCCATCTTAAGGCTATTCCTTGCCAATATCCGCAAGCTAGTATTACAAATTCTTGATGAGGAATTCCATCTGGCATTAAGGTATTGGTTCCAACCATTAGTTGTTCCCAATTAAGTATATAATCTCTTAAGGCATTAGTTGGTATATTATCAACATTAAAGATTAACCCAGAAGTAAGAGTTTGATGTCTCTTTCCTTGTTTATAGATGTAAGAATCTACATAATTTTCTCCTGTATCTCTATGATACATAGTTTCTTCTGTAGTATTAGGATGTGGTGGATGTTGTCTACCTGTAGAAATCATTTGGGTAGATGATTCCCCACGTTCCATATTTATATTAAATAAATACTGCTCCTCGTTAGAGGGTATATTTGATATATGATAGTCCTCGTTAGAGAGTATGTAGTGTAATTCCTCAGCGAAAGAGGACTCCTCGTTAGAGGGTTTTGATAAGTCACCATCGTCATACTCCTCATTAGAGGGTATTGATTGTTCATCAATATCAACAACATCATTATATTCAGATAATTCTTCATCAAAAGAATCAGATGCAGAAATATAACTTTCATTATCAGAAGAACTTTTTGAAAAATATTTTATAGAAGCAGAGTTTTCTTCATAGAATTTGAAAATCTCTTTTGAAGTAATTTTTCCTTCTATTTCTTTAATTAATAAAGTTTTATATTTCAAATATTTTTGATAATCTATTTCTTCTAAGTTTATTTCTTTCAAACTTTTTGAAGATGTTTTTATCATTCTAATAGATCCAAGTCTTTCTTTTGAAGATGAAGAAAATTTTGGAAAACTTAAGAAAGTTTGCAAAGTCGTTAGTTTTTGAGAAACTAAGTAGATTTGATCACTTAAATAATTAAGCAAACTATTTTGTTGTTCTATAGTACCATTACTTGGAAGATGAATACTATGTTCATGAGAATTTAGACTGAAAGGACATTCGTAAGATTCAGGAAGAACTAAAGCTCTAGACATTTCTGTGAAGAGGTTCTTATAAACTTAGACACGTTATTTCCTTCCTTTCTTTCACTATATTAGATAACAGTATCGCTTTGACCCTGGTCTCTCCGGCAATATAACCTCTAAGGGTGGCTTTATCCCTAGAGTAAGGCCGCAATAACTGAAGCATCCCTTCCGGATATATAGTCAACCACAAGCTTATTACATGCTTCCGTAAACTCTATGACCTACTGACATCTTTCTTCCTTCAGAGACTCATCTTGCTTTTTCAGTTCGTCGAACGAATGAGCTGTGAATATTGAATTGGTTTTCTTCTTTAACTCGTCAGTAGTCATAGTTCAACGTCAAAGCACTTCCAGCAAACTGATGGAAGACTCGTGTCGGGCTCATCATAATCATTGCCGGGTTCAGTTCTCCTTTGCTCTACGCCGTCGATTGATGGATGGAAGTATCATCGAGTTTGGTAGCCAGTATTGGAAATATCGTATAGAAATAGAAAAGCCACGCCAAAAAAGTCCCATGTCTTTAGTCGATTGGACCAATCCAACTGGAAAAAACATTTCCGACAAGTCTTTATCGAATTGTCGAGAGCGACGAGGTGGAACTCAAAAGGAAAGCTCATATAATGGATTCTGATTCATTTGTTTTTTATGGTGTGACTTCTTTCCGAACTCTGAGTCTTTCTGTGTTTCTATTTCGGAACAGAACAGGCGAACAAACGAAAGAGCATCTTCATTTGCTCCAGAGATCGTCCCTAAGACGGCGACCCAACGAAGCTTCCCATAGTGAGGCTTCTGACGCTTCCGTCGGAATTTTCCATAGGGGATGATCGTGAGACAGAAATTTGTCGCTATGGATGATCCGAATAGTATTTTTTGGTAAATCCCTGACCAATTTTCTGAGTTGCTGGAAGCAACCAGAATGGCCTTGCCCGTCACAATGGTCTCTCCTAGAATGGGACTGGGAGGTGAGTGAGGAAGAGGCGATGCTAGACCCCTCATATCTTGCCGAGATCGTCAGCTGATCTGCTCCAGCATGGTTCGCAGAGTTGGTATTGGGAGGTAGCTTCAGAGCTTCTATCTCTCATTATCAGCATCAATTATCGAGTTTCTGTTGTCATGCAGTAGTGGAGGTCGGAGGGGGAAGTTCATTTTTTTTTTTATGCCACTCCGCGAGCGACGAAGCACCGCGAGCAGAGCGAGAGAAAGAAGTGGGCTTTGGTAATGTCGGAATTTGCACCTATTTATATCTATTTAGTGATGAGTCCGCTAGTTTCTTTGATCCCACTCGGTGTTCCTTTTCCATTTGCTTCCAATAGTTCGACCTATCCAGAAAAATTGTCGGTCCATGAATGTGGTTCTGATCCCTCCGGTGATGCCAGAAGTCATTTCGATATATGATTTTATCTGGTTTTGATTTTATTTATTAACCCTGATATGGAAGTCACCTTTTCTTCTCCTTGGGCAGTACCTCTCAACAAGATTGATCCATATGGATCTTGGTCCATGATGGCCTTTCTATTGATTTTGACGATTGGATCTCTCTATGAAGGGAAAAGGGGTGCTTCGGATCAGGAGTAACCACTAGTGATAGGGCAGACGAGGGGAAGGACATAAGAAAGAGATGGATGCCTACATTCAATCAATTGATTCATCATGGTAGAGAAGAAAATGGCGCACGGACCGTACTCGAGCTTCAGATCAATGTCCCTAGAAGCAAGAAGTATGCCCGCGTGTTCTGACGAGAACACCGAAAGAAAACCAAATTCAGCTCTACGTACGATAGCCAAAGTACGGTTGAGCAATTGACATGATATCTTTGCTCACATTCCTGGCGAAGGTCATAATTCACAGAAACATCCTATAGTCTTAGTCAAAGGAGGTAGAGTGAAAGATTTGCCAGGTGTGAAATCCCATTGTATTCGAGGAGTCAAGCATTTGCTGGGAATTCCTGATCGAAAAAGAGGCAGATCTTAAACATGGTGCAGAAAAACCAAAATCCAAATGAATGGAAGATGCCTCTGGAACGTCATTTTTCTTGGTCAGTCGAGAGAACAACCACAACTTCCTGCCATAAAATAGAACTATACAGAGCTCTTCTGAATGACTTATAGTCTACTACACTAGCCGGCGAAAGAGTGTAGTAGACTCCAATCGCCCGTGGGGGTGAGTGGAGGAAGAATAAAAATCTTCGTATTTTTTAGGAGAGTTGCTCGTTCATAAATTCACTCGACCACTCAGACTTTACGAGGAAGTCCACGTAGACTTGACGAGAACGTCGTTTGACGAGTTTCGTGTAGCCAATGAGTATGAGTATAGCCTATGAAACAGGCTTTGAGTTCCATTGCATTGCGACGAAATCATTCCCGCCATTCTCCTTTCCAGTGAACTCCATGTTTCTGCTCCGGCTACAAAACGATGGAGAACAGTTCTGAAGTACACTTCCTCGCTTCGACTTCATTCATACACTAGTCAGCTCATTCCGTGAAGGCAACATTGGAAATGTTTTCTTTACTGCTCACGAAACGAAGGAGACTTATTCAGTAGCTGGTTTGTTTCTCGAGCTCCGGTACGGGCGACTTACTCAGTAGTTGGATATCAGTTCGTAGCTTGCTGATGTTTTGCCGAACTGCCGATATGAGCTAGCTACCAAGCGGTAGTCCAGTCGGAGGGCAGGCTAGTGCAAGCACAGGAACTCAAGGTCAAACAGATTTTATTCCTTCTGCGAGGGGAAGCGTGCGTCAGAAGGTTTCGTCAACGGTAACCTGGAATGCTTTCACCAAAAGTCTAGAATTCACCTACTGGTACGAGACCGTCACGAATAGAAAGTCGTAGAGAGGGCAGGAGGAAAGGTGAAACTGACGACTACTACGTAGCGAGCCTACCGACGCCTAGGGAACCGTCACGTCAAGCCGGGACTAAGGAGTTGGACCGAAAAGAAAGATCAAAGATTTCCTTTTCTGGAAGTATCCTCAAAGCAGAAAGAGAAAGGAAAACGTACTCTATTTTAGTAGAAATTGTGATTGAACCAATCTTTTGAAAGTCCCTCCCGTCATCGGAATAAAGCAGGGATAGTCTAGTTCAATTGTCAAAAAGAAAGGAAAGCTCACAACCGATGCTATTGCCTTCCCTTCTTTCCCTATAGAAGGGGATAGGGAGACCGTCTCAGGATTCTGTCCTTTGCAGAGCACTCAACTCCTCGTCCATTTCTTTCTGCCAATGCGGAAGAAGAGATCGGAATCTACCGGACTGAGACTGATGAAAAGAAGAAAGAGAAGTGTGATAATCACGAAGACGAGAAAAAGGTTGACAAAGACGGAGAGAGTACCTACGGTTAGCCTGAGATTTAGCAGGATCAGCATCTTCAGAAGGAGAAGTAGGCCCGAGCATAGGAGAGGGGTCCGGCTGCCATATATTCGAAAGGGATATGCTGCAAGCAATAGAAAGACGGGAGGGGAAAGACTTCCTAAAGGGATGCTCAGGTGAGATAGTCAGTTTCCTTTTCCGCGATAGGGGATTCAGGGGTGGAGTCTCATCTTTCCTCCTCATTCTAACACGGGAGATACCAGAATTTGCCCTAACTCTTTCGTCATCACCGGAAAGGCCGTCACTTCACCCCAGCGACGCTTCAAAACGGATGCGCTGACCAGATTGTGCAACCCCTTCGGCCTCGGCTCCTTTTCGTCACTCTCCGCACGGTCCGTTCCGCCAGTTATGGTAGCCCGGTATCCTCGTCACATTCCTCCTGTTTAGGCTGTGTGGTTTATCCATCCTCCTGTCGGGCGCTTTCAGCGTTGCATGTGTTGACCAATTCCTCCTCATCTGATGCAGCCAACTTCGATACAAAACCAGTATATATGGGAGTTTGCTTGACGAATATCAGAGAATATGAGAATGTCATAAAAAAATTCTCTGAATCCATCATCATAGCATAAATGAGAATCTGCAATCGTGAAAGACAGATCGGAATGCTGATAGGTTTCCCATCGACGGAGTTGTTTCACTCATCGACTGCAATAATTCATTATGTATAAACACGGGATTTTTCGACGCAATAGGCTTGCATCGACTCTCAGAAAGGAGCTTCCAATCTCTCTTCCGACTTCTTGATGAAGATGGTGGTCTACGATCATCCCGCGCGTTAGCGATAGGGGCGTCGAATCCTGCTCGGCATACCGTAGCATCTTTTTCGACTTCGATGAGATAGGCTTTTCCCTCTATCTAGAGGTCATTTTCTTTTTTTGGCCTGGAGGTGAGTCGTAGGTCAATATATGTGGCTACGGCTTTTTTTCGTTGCGTCTTTTATCGTCCGCTCCAATTCTCGTCATTTCTTTTCTCTTTATCCCTTTTAGCCAGGGCGTGATCGTCACGAATATCGCTTTGACTTCCTCGGCTCATCGGACGTCGTACTGGTATTAGAAGACGTCCGAACGATGCGGGAAACAAGAAATATTAGAAGACGTCCGAACGATGCGGGAAACAAGAAAGCAGGTTGATCCAGATAAAGTCAAAGCTATCCAAGACATGCCACCTCCCCGTAACCTCAAAGAGTTAAGAGGATTGCAAGGCAGGCTGGCGTACATCCGCAGGTTTATATCAAATTTATCTGGTAAATGTCAGCCTTTCACCAGATTGATGAGGAAAGGAGTGTCGTTCATCTGGGATGATGCATGCCAAAAGGCTTTTGAAGAAATCAAACAATATCTCATGAAGCCACCAGTGCTCGTATCTCCAGCTTCGGGAAAGCCCTTCTTGTTATATGTAAGGGCTATGGACCATTCATTGGGTGCTTTGCTAGAGCAGAAGAATGAGTCAGGTCATGAACAAGTTATTTACTGCCTCAGCAGAATGATGATCGAGGCGGAATACCGGTACACAGGTAATTCCTCTAACACCATCAACCGCAGATATGATAGATGATTCTATGCCATTCTTATTCCCTTCCGTCACTTGCTTTCCCTTACCCAATAGCTACTTCCCGCATTAGCACTACCTCGACGTCCCACAGCGGATTCTATAACCGCAGTACGATGCTAATATTAGAAGACGTCCGAACGATCACGCCCTGATAAGATGCTCATTGAGTCAAAGCTATCCAAGACGGGATTAGCCACCTCACCACGCTGGGCTGTGTGGGCTAAAGGGATTGGAAAATGTACGCGAGGAATAGGATGATTGTCAAAGGTAAAATAATGTGTGTTAAATGGAGCATAGTGTCGAAGATTATTCATACCAACGAGACAATCGATGTCAAAATCGATTGGTAATAAGGCGAATTCAAAGTGGTAATGATGGAATTGGTTGTGAATATCGGGGAAAGATACTGATAGTTTTGTTTTATGGGTGACTAAAACAGGTCGACCCATGAAATCATGTAGTTTAGCATTTTTCGCTATTGGTGTCCAAAATTGTTGTGGGATAAATGATTTTTGAATAAGGCTAGTTTCAACTCCTGAATCTAAAAGAGTATGAATAGTAAACCTTTGATGGTCATCCGAGAGTGTTATAGTCATAGGGAGATAAATATATAATTGAGACTTGGTTTCAAGGTCCAACATTTGAAAGTCCAAAGGAACTAGTTGGTAATCGTATAATATTTTGCTCTTGAACCTGTTTTTGTTTATCTAAGACTTTCTGAGTTCTCCCTTCTAGAGGAGTATGTTCTAGATTATCTATAATAGAAGTACTTGGTCTGTTAGGCTCTAGATGTAGAGTAGTATTCCGGAAGTTAGTAGAACTTAAACTTCTTGGAATAGTTGGCTGTATAAATGTTGTAGAAATAGTATTTCCTGAAGCAATAAAAGTTTCTATGGGAAGTTGTGGTTTTGGTTTTAATGTTTTAAAAAAAACTTGCATTTCATTGTCATATTTTAGATGTTTGATATTGACTAATTTTGGGTGGATAATTTTTCCATTCCCAACTTCATATAGTTTAATAAACTGAGAAGGTATAACTGATCTAAATGTAGAAGTTTCATTTAGAGCTAGACAATGTTCCCATTGGATTTCCAAAACTTTAGATCCAGGAAGCATTTCTATTCCTTTTAAATTTATGGATAGAGTACATGCCTTTTCTATATTAATGTCATTTAAGCTGATACAAAAATCTGGATGTATATTTACACCAATATTCTGTTGGCTAAATTTGATTTTGCTCCTCCTAATATACTATTTAGAGGATTGTTGATAATTTTTTCATCACAACATATTATCATTACTGGTGTATCTATTCCAGATCTGAATAAACCAGTTATCTTTATTTGTATTAATCCTATATGTAAATATTTCTTTCGAGGATATTTGAGTTTTAATTTCTCAATTTGCGCAAGATTTAATATTTTTATAGAAGTGAAATCTTCATCTCCTTTTAATTCGATATTTCCTTGCATACGTTCAAATATATATGTAATTTTGTTAGACCATATAGATTTAAATCTAGATTGAGGATTATATACTTCATTTGGTTTTGCCTGAGGTATTGAAAGTTTTAATCTTTCAATATCTTCCTCTGTGATTTCATATTGCTCACCTTGGCTATTCTCTATACTTGTATTATGAGTTTCAAGAGGTTCTATTTCTGATAGTGTATTCATGTATACTCTGTATTCGTACATAGGTTCTTTAGAAGTTTGTCCAGGATTTATTTCTGGGCCTAATGGAGGAGAAGTTGAAAATAAAGGATCTTGTTCAACTTTAACCATTGGTAAATCTTCATACCTATGTATGATTAAAATTCCAATAGGAGTTCCTAACGGAATTAGATAGGGATGATTTTCTAAGCTTGTGCTTTTCATTGTTATATAAGTATTCTGATCTGTCATGGATTCTATTAATCCATAGGTTATAAAGATATTTCTTATAGTATGATATTTTAAATTTTGGATCTCCCCGTAATATCCGTAGGGTATTCTTATGATTAAGTCTAAGTAGATTTCAGTTGTTTGATATCTCTGTAGACTATAATTTTTGTTTGCATAAAGTATATGACCTGGAAATTTTAAAATTTCTCTTTTAGGTAACATCACGGTTTTAGATAACGGTATTATTTGTACAGAATGATATGTTTTGTTTATTGTCATCATATTTATATTAAAATCTTCTGTTTCAGAAGAAGAAGGAGAGCTTTCGTCATATACAGATTCTACTTCATATATAGTAGAGGTTTCACTATGTATTTATTCAATTGTTCCTAAATGTATATCATAGGATTCTAAATCTTGTAGCCATACTGTCTTTATATTGACAGTACATTCGTAGGAATAATGTCCTTCTTTTCCACATTTAAAGTATTTACAATTCTTTTTTGGATTGTATTTGTTGCTTTTAATAAACTTTCATTTTTTAAATCTTTTAGACTTTCTATATTTTTCTTTGTATTCTGGTTTCCATTTTTTCTTAGAAACCTTATATCTCTTTCTCTTATATTTAGGTTTATAATTTGTATAATCTCTTTTATACTTGTGTTTCTTAGAGTATTTCTTATGCCTTTTCTTATAAGGAAAGTAAGGTTTATTGTATCCGTAAGTTGAGGGACATCCAAATTGGAGGTTGATGTCTAGGTCGTACTTTGGACAACAAGAAGTTGTTATATCCGATTTATGTAAGTATTTCGTTAGATGATTATTTGCCTTTTGTAATTGGCAAGTCTTTTTTACTGTTTCCATACAAACCTTTTTTAAGGCACCTGTGTCATGTGGAATACCTCCTGCTCTAAGGTTATTATATTTTTTCTCAATCATAGAGTCCCAAGTTAGTGGTAATTTAGAAAAAAAAGCCGTTATCCAAAATTCTTTCTTTTCTAAAGAGTTTAGTTTGAATATATAGCTTATATATTGGTTTGCAAATTCCTCAAGATAGCATATATTGCATAGTTTTATTTTTAATAATATATTTTCATCAATTCCTTCTGCTGATATGTCTTCTCCAGTTAAGTCTGCATATAAAAATTTGCAAATACTATGTAAAGCCATTTTTCTAGAAGGATGACTGTTTAGAGCTAATATTTCATTAGGGCATAATTTTTCATATTGTGTTAACCATCTTAGGGCTATTCCTTGCCAATAACCACAGGCAAGTAGTACGAAATCTTTATGTGGTATTGTTTCTGGTATTAATGTATTTGTTCCCACCATTAATTGTTCCCAATTTACTATATAATCTCTTAGTTCGTTTGTTGGTATATGATCTATATTAAATATTACATTTTCTGTTGTTCTATGATGTCTATTGCTTTGTCTATATATGTAAGAATCAACATAATTTTCTGCAGTATCTCTATGATATATATTATCACCAGTACCTTCCGGTTGTTGCGGAGGAGGTTGAGGATGTCTGGGATGATGTATTATAGAAGATTCTCCTTGTTCCATATGAACATAATTATTTTTCGTCGGTAGAGGACTCCTCGTTAGAAGGTATATGTAGTGTATCAGATTCCTCGTTAGAGGATATATATGTATATGTTTCCTCTTTAGAGGATATAGACAACGTATCATCAAAAGAACTTTCAACAGAAACAAAGCTATCATCAGAAAAAGATTTTTCAGAAGATTTTTCATTAGAAAAGTATTTTATGGAAGCAGAATGTTTTTCATAAAATTCAAAAAGTTCTTTAGAGTCTATTTTTCCATTTAATTCGTTTGTTTGCAAAAACTTGTACTGCAAATATTTTTGGTAATCAATTTCCTTCGAATCAATGTTTTTCAAGGATTTGGAAGAAGTTTTTATTATACGGACAGATCCAAATCTTTCTTTAGAAGTAAAAGTTGGAAAACTTAAAAATGTTTGCAGAGTAGAAAGTTTTTGAGAAACTAGGTATAATTGATCACTTATAACATACTGTTTTGTTGTTCAGTAGTACCATTGCAAGGAAGATGTATACTATGCTCATGAGAATTCAAATTGAAAGGACATTCATAACTTTCAGGTAGAACTAAGGATCTAGACATGCTTAAAAACTTTTTAAACTAGACACGTTATTTTCTTTCTTTCTTTGGTTAGCTAGATATCAGTATCGCTTTGACCCTCTTCTCTCCGGCCTTGTAACCTCTAAGAGTGGCTTTCATCTTAGAGTTAGGCTGGACCGACCTATTTGTCTGCAGACATAGTCCACCACAGGCCGATTACTTAGCTTCAGAGAGGGAGAGCGCAGCCATGATTCAGTTCCTACCTCATGGCGTAAGATACGAACATCTAGTTTCACAAAAGAAATTAAGAAAATAATATGTCTAACTAGTTTAGCCGGACTTGGCTAAGAGAAAAGTACTTACAATAAAAAGAACGCTGCACAAGGCTCTGATACCAATTGCAGGAGAGCAACTGCTTCAGCTCAAAGCTCCGAAATATTCACAACTTATTCACACAAGGGATTCACAAGAAAAGATTCAGAAGAAGGATTAAAAAAGAAGTTTGGGAAAGCTCTTTGCCCCCTCCCTTCATCCGAAGTCTTTATTTATAGCAAAGCCTTTTAGTACAGTAAGATTCTATTTTGATAGGATAGAATCTTTCAACAGAAAAAGTGCTACAGTGAAAAGGTGGAATAATTGCTAAAGACTAAAAGTGTTACAGGAAAAAGGTGGAGTGATTGCCAAAAAACAAAACTTTTAGTACAATTATTAAAGATGCTGTTTTAGGCTGCTTTTGTAAGGATAAGAGAGCATCTTTGAGTGGCTGAGGAAGAAATTAGAGAAGATGGTCCCACCACGCTTAGTCTTGCATGATGTTTTGTAGTGCATCTTCATCAAAAGCTTCGTCTTCTCTGATCGCATCAGGATCATGATTGTCTTCTAGAAGGTTGTCGTCTCCGCCAAGGTCTTCGTCTTCCATGCTTTCTAGATCTTCTCCTCCTTAGCTTTAGAGCTGATTTTTCCTAACTGCAAGGAGGATAAGAAAGCGAGAACTCTTGGAATTTTTACTTCAGATGTTTCAAAGGCTCCGATATAATCATAAAAGAGAATATTATTCTCTATTTTGATTGTATGAGCTCCAGAGATTGCTTTGTGTATGCTTCATTAAAAAATTCCTTAGCTGCTTTCTTGGTTTCTTCTTCAAGATCAAGAACAGGTAGACTTTCACATGTTGGAGAAGGAGTATAATTGAAATTGTGTAGCTCCCAAAGTTGGATGGACGGGAAGACTTTTAGATACCTCCTTTCCTCCCAAGTACTCCATATGCGAAAAAAGAAAGTAGTTTGATACCTGGTGGTGTAAGCCTTGATTCCTTTCAAACAGATAGGTGGTAGAAAATCCTAAAATTCCTCTGGGTGAGAAGAATTTACAAAGAGCTCATGGACAAGACCTACCTGGATGGCCTTGTAACATTTTGATATTTCTTAAAAGCCAGAAATAATCCTAGGAGAATTATTTTTATTGAGAATAAGTTCATGCTGTTGCAGAATAGCGATGATATCTGTGGCTTCCAACTTACTGAAGAATTCCCTTAGCTGGGAGTCCGGAATCATATTTTGTTGATTAAGGCCTATCATTTTGTGGACTGTAATCTCGTTCTCTAACTGCCTTGACTTTTCTGTCTGTATTTGGCAGAGCTCTAAAAGCTTATAGAATTCAGGCAATGGATGGTATACCTGATCAGAAATTTCCATGTCTTGGATAATGTCCCTCAAATATTGTTGATCTTGGGACGATCCTTGGAACCAAGTTCCTTTCCTCCGCTCTAAGTCTGAACTTTGAGCAGCAAGAGTATAGGTGCACAGATCAGAGACCGCTTTTGTGATGTTCAACTTCTCTGTCTTTTCTTGAGTGTAATGGCTATACATAGAGAGTATCATCTGCTCGATCTGAGATAACCAATATTTGGAAGAGTGGAAATCATTTGATTGAATGGCTCGATAGCACCCATTCAACCTCTCATATATATGTGGATTAGAGGTTTTGAGATCAGTGTTATATCAATCTCGGACAACTGCTGCTGCTGTAGGTCTTGTATTCGGTGTTGACTAAAGTCTTCTTTGTGCTGCAGTGATGTTGCTGTATGAAGGTGTATTGTTCTGAAGAGGTAGAACTGTCATCCCCAATGGCGGAATTGCTTTGCCTCGGTAGAGGTTGTTGTTGTTGTATTGTTGCCAGTTTCCTGGGTAGATGTAGAGCCTCCAGTTTCCTGGGTAGATTTGCTGCTTTCTCCTTTTTCAGGAGTTTTCTTCTGACTGTTACCTCCCGTTTGTGGCGGGGTCTTCTTAGTAGTGTTGATGGTAGTCCACTTGGCTTGTTCAGCTATGGACTTGAGTCTTTTTAGCCTATCCTCGTCCATCTTCTGGGCGAGTTAATAAATATGCAAGATAGTTAGTGTAACCCGGAATATATTTAACATCATATTGATAAATCTCAAGGTATAAAGCAATTCTTTTTCTTCTAATATTTTCTTCAGGATTGTTTATAGTTCTTTTTTTCAGAAATTGCGCTACCGCTTTGTTATCAGTTTCAATTATAAAACTACGATTTGATATGTAAATTTTTAAGCTTTTTATAGCTAATTTGATTGCTAATAACTCTTTGTCATAAGCAGAATAGTTTTGTTGTGGTTTTGTAAATTTGCCAGAAGTATAAGCTACTATTTCCTTTTGTTTTGCTATTAAGACTCCTGCCCAAAATTGCTCAGAAGCGTCTATTTCAAGAGTTACTAATTCTTCATTTTTTGGAAAATATAGTATAAGCTGATTTGTGATTAGTTATTTAATTTGCTCAATTTCTTTTTCTTCTGTAGAAGATAGTTAAATACTTATTTTGTCTGTATTCCATTTTCTAGGTTGTTCACCATTTTCTACTTTATACTTTGATTGTTCCACTGTTAGTTTATCTTGTAGGTTTTGGACTAGCTGGGACAAGTGAGGAATGAATTTTCTTCCGTAATTTAATAATCCTAAAAAACTCTGTAGTTGCTTTAGAGTTTTAAAGGTTTTAGGAAATTCTTTTATCTTTGAGTATATATGCTGTTGTAATTCTATATGCTGTTGCTTGACGAATATCAGAGAATATGAGAATGTCATAAAAAAATTCTCTGAATCCATCATCATAGCATAAATGAGAATCTGCAATCGTGAAAGACAGATCGGAATGTTGATAGGTTTCCCATCGACGGAGTTGTTTCACTCATCGACTGCAACAACTCATTATGTATAAACACGGGATTTTTCAACGCAATAGGCTTGCATCGACTCTCGGAAAGGAGCTTCCAATCTCTCTTCCGACTTCTTGATGAAGATGGTGGTCTACGATCATCCCGCGCGTTAGCGATAGGGGCGTCGAACCCTGCTCGGCATACTGTAGCATCTTTTTCGACTTCGATGAGATAGGCTTTTCCCTCTATCTAGAGGTCATTTTCTTTTTTTGGCCTAGAGGTGAGTCGTAGGTCGATATATGTGGCTACGGCTTTCTTTCGTTGCGTCTTTTATCGTCCGCTCCAATTCTCGTCATTTCTTTTCTCTTTATCCCTTTTAGCCAGGGCGTGATCGTCACGAATATCGCTTTGACTTCCTCAGCTCATTGGACGTCGTACTGGCCAGTTTGCGCAGTCTTTGTATCCCTTCTTCCGAATCGAAAGAAAAGGACATCAAGTGAAGCTTACCAATGGCCTGCAGGTATCGAATTCGATGCTCAAACCGAATCAAGGGTATTGGAACGAAGCACCCACGCTCGAGTAGGAAAGCAGGACGGATACAGGGAAAGGTCGACATTGCATGTACGGACACTCAAACGACAGAGCATAGAGTAAGAAAGGCCAGGCCAGCCAGAGTGCGGGATGCATACACAAACGATACGGGAATTAAGAAAGATCCCGATTCTGGTTTCATAAAGCCTTTTGCATAAGCTGCAGATTACGAACACGAGGATTAAGCGATAGTAGCAGAGGATTTAGTAAACCAATGCCGAGCTGATGATTAGAAACTGCCCACTGCGGAAAGCGAGGTCGGTGTAGGTCTTGAACAGACGGTGCTTTCCTGAAAAACCTCGCTACAGGGAAATCCCCTCATCCTTGGTCCTGTCTGAACTAGGAATCTTCCAACCATGATGTTAAAATAATGGACTTACCCGAACCATACCGATCAATGTGTAAATTGCTAAAGAGATGTCCATACCACCTAAATGGTTTTCATCTGTAAACGTATGCCGACGCATTGATGGTTTTCAAGAGGCCAAAGCCGAACCCCAACATCGTCTATATTGAAAGGGGAGGCTTTCCGACACTGCTATGTCGTCTTTCTCTCCATCCCGACCACCAAAGCGTCTATGAAAAGGTAACTGAGATCATCGGCTAGAAGGATTTGATTTTCAACCGCCTTAGCTGAACGTGTTTCCGACTCGCATCGGAGTTCCTACTGTAGTTTTTAAATCACGTCGAAAGATATATACCGGCAACTACCTGACGAGTGCCTGTACTTGTGTTGCTTAACGAAATTGTTACAGGAGTACGAAAGGGGAATCTTTCCTTTGCCCCGACATCCCGGTCTTTTATAAAGTAGCACGTTCTCGGATATTCTCGTAGAAGGTGCATAGCATTTAGGCCATGGTAGCAAGTGTTCTGTAAGGAGCTGTGGGACGGAGAGAAAAGGCTCTTTGCCACGAAGGGTTTTTCCGCAAATGAATCAGAAGAGGAAGACCGACGCCGACGTGTTGGTTCGACGCGGATGGGATGCCCCGACGAGAAGGCTTATGCTTATCGAGCTCGTCGATGAGGAAGATGTAGTTTTTAATCAGAATTGGCAAGAACCCTTCGTCGTTCTTGCTGCATTGGGTCCCTCCCGTCGATTTGCTAGAATAGATGGGGCATTACCATTCTTTGCTAGGACTAGTAGCAGTAGGAGAATGCTTTTATTCTTACCTGTGTACATGAATATGCCTCTATGACGGGTGTCGGTGCTCCGAGGAGGAGCGTCACAGTGTTCTCGAATGTGCTGTTGCTACAAAAGAATCCGCAGCTATTGAATCCGGTCTTTTGGAATCGAATGCACATGAATAGGGCTTTCCACCGTCACTTTACTCATGGCGGGATTTCCCGTGGCGATTCCATCCAATGCTCTGCGAATCAGCTCTGAGGGAGGGAATGATTGGACAAATCATGTTTTCGCCCTTTTCCCTTTCCGGGAGATTTCGTTGGAAAGGTGCCTAGTACTCATCAGCAATTGAATCAATATTCCACATATCCACGCACATAGAATAGGCTCATCAGCTGCTTTGGGGGATGAGTTCGTAGCCCAACCGTCGCTTCCTTACCTCTTTTGTGTTTGTAGCATCTAGGGTTCTACTTTCGTAGGGTTAGTATTCGATTTTGATTGCATCCCTACCGTAAACTAGGGCGTCGGGGGAGGTTGAAAAGTATGACGAATCGGACGACGGAACTGACGCAACTTTTTCTTCGTCCTGCATCCGAATATGCTGTTCGACGAATAGGTTGTTTTCATCAATAGTCTGACGTTATATGCCCAGAAGGAGCTGTCCTGGTCCTTTTCTTACAAATCAATATAGGCTTTCCACCATAATAGGGTAACCACGGACAGAGAACAAGCTAGGTAAAGAGTGGCACTTTACAAATGACGGGGGCAATGAGAACAGAGATAGAAAGACCCACGCAGTGTTGTGTGGCACTTCAAAGAAAAAATCTACCATCCAAAACACATATGACACTCCCTCAACAACATCCAAACCCATTGTCTCAGAGCCCAGGGGGATCTGGGATGCTGCCGACTTTCTCATATACTCGAGCTTGGCTAGCTTCTTTTTCGAACTCGTCCGTAGACAGGTCTCGCTCCCTCCAACAACCACCACTTATGAATCGTTTTTCGGCCGGAGGACACTGGAGATCTCGACGTTTTGGATCAAACTGAGAGATACTCTTTTCTTTTTTAATATTGTGACAGTGCATATACTCATGCTGATATGCATCCGTCATGATGATATCTATGGTCATCTCTGGTTGGCAAAGCACTCCCATGCCAATCCATCTCGATGCTGGATCTAGTTGCTGTTCTATATAGGGTGTCGTGGCTCTTTTATGTCCGAATGAACTCCGTGGTCTCTTTGGGCTTTGACTTTGTCGATATGGGGAAATGGGAATGGTCTTCCTTAACTCCGGAAATGGTAGAGCTATAGACGTCGTAGAGCTGTAGAGCCGATAGAGAAATTGAGCCAGTATTCTCAATCTTGATGAAAGACAGACTCTAGGAGACAATCCATCGTGAAGCTCTCCGAAGCCTCCAGGTAAGTGAAGTGTCCGGATCTCCTCCTGCAATTGAAGAACCACTTCGACCTTATCGGGAAAGAAAGTCGAATTGGATTAACCCTTTTGATCAGGGCTTCCTTTATCCCCTCCTGCGTAGCAAACTTCCGACCAAAACAGGCCGTAGGGAGTCAACTTCGCCATAACGTACCATACGGGATCCTCTCGTAACTTAGGAATCCAGCTCTGGACAGCTAATTGATTCTTCCGGTGACATGAATTACACAAGCGGAGAGGAAATCAGCACGTACCTCACTACCTCCCGATGCTGCCTAGTCACATAATGCGGTGGGATCCTGAAACAAGGACGGACCAGGCTTAGCCTGAGTAGACCAGGCTTAACAAGGAGGACGCCAAAAAAGTCCCATGTCTTTCGTCGGTTGGACCAACCCAACCGGAAAAACCATTTCCGACAAGTCTTTATCGAATTGTCGAGAGCGACGAGGTGGAACTCAAAAGGAAAGCTCATATAATGGATTCTGATTCATTTGTTTTTTATGGTGTGACTTCTTTCTGAACTCAGAGTCTTTCTGTGTTTCTATTTCGGAACAGAACAGGCGAACAAACGAAAGAGCACCTTCATTTGCTCTAGAGATCGTCCCTAAGACGGCGACCCAACGAAGCTTTCCATAGTGAGGCTTCTGACACTTCCGTCGGAATTTTCCATAGGGGATGATCGTGAGACAGAAATTTGTCGCTATGGATGATCCGAATAGTATTTTTTGGTAAATCCCTGACCAATTTTCTGAGTTGCTGGAAGCAACCAGAATGGCCTTGCCCGTCACAATGGTCTCTCCTAGAATGGGACTGGGAGGTGAGTGGGGAAGAGAGATGCTAGACCCCTCTTATCTCGCCGAGATCGTCGGCTGATCTGCTCCAGCATGGTTCGCAGAGTTGGTATTGGGAGGTAGCTTCAGAGCTTCAATCTCTCATTACCAGCATCAATTATCAAGTTTCTGTTGTCATGCAGTAGTGGAGGTCGGAGGGGGAAGTTCATTTTTTTTTTATGCCACTCCGCGAGCGACGAAGCACCGCGAGCAGAGCGAGAGAACGAAGTGGGCTTTGGTAATGTCGGAATTTGCACCTATTTGTATCTATTTAGTGATGAGTCCGCTAGTTTCTTTGATCCTACTCGGTGTTCCTTTTCCATTTGCTTCCAATAGTTCGACCTATCTAGAAAAATTGTCGGTCCATGAATGTGGTTCCGATCCCTCCGGTGATGCAAGAAGTCATTTCGATATACGATTTTATTTGGTTTTGATTTTATTTATTAACCCTGATCTGGAAGTCACCTTTTCTTCTCCTTGGGCAGTACCTCTCAACAAGATTGATCCATATGGATCTTGGTCCATGATGGCCTTTCTATTGATTTTAACGATTGGATCTCTCTATGAAGGGAAAAGGGGTGCTTCGGATCAGGAGTAACCATTAGTGATAGGGCAGACGAGGGGAAGGACATAAGAAAGAGATGGATGCCTACATTCAATCAATTGATTCATCATGGTAGAGAAGAAAATGGCGCACGGACCGTACTCGAGCTGCAGATCAATGTCCCTAGAAGTAAGAAGTATGCCCGCGTATTCTGACGAGAACACCAAAAAAAAACCAAATTCAGCTCTACGTAAGATAGCCAAAGTACGGTTGAGCAATCGACATGATATCTTTGCTCACATTCCTGGCGAAGGTCATAATTCACAGAAACATCCTATAGTCTTAGTCAAAGGAGGTAGAGTGAAAGATTTGCCAGGTGTGAAATCCCATTGTATTTGAGGAGTCAAGGATTTGCTGGGAATTCCGGATCGAAGAAGAGGCAGATCTTAAACATGGTGCAGAAAAACCAAAATCCAAATGAATGGAAGATGCCTCTGGAACGTCATTATTCTCGGTCAGTCGAGGGAACAACCACAACTTCCTGCCATAAAATAGAACTATACAGAGCTCTTATGAATGACTTATAGTCTACTACACTAGCCGGCGAAAGAGTGTAGTAGACTCCATTAGCCCGTGGGGGTGAGTGGAGGAAGAATAAAAATCTTCGTATTTTTTAGGAGAGTTGCTCGTTCATAAATTCACTCGACCACTCAGACTTTACGAGGAAGTCCACGTAGACTTGACGAGAACATCGTTTGACGAGTTTCGTGTAGCCAGTGAGTATGAGTATAGCCTATGAAACAGGCTTTGAGTTCCATTGCATTGCGACGAAATCATTCTCGCCATTCTCCTTTCCAGTGAACTCCATGTTTCTGCTCTGGCTACAAAACGATGGAGAACAGTTCTGAAGTACACATCGTCGCTTCGACTTCATTCATACACTAGTCAGCTCATTCGGTGAAGGCAACATTGGAAATGTTTTCTTTACTGCTCACGAAACGAAGGAGACTTATTCAGGAGCTGGTTTGTTTCTCGAGCTCCGGTACGGGCGACTTAGTTACATGTGTTTAACATCAATATGCAGCCATGGAACTACTAAATCCCTCGTGAAACTTCAATTCTGGTAAATCATGCTTGTCAGCATTCATCACCGCTGAATGAATGCGGTGACGTGACTTGTGTAGCGAGGAGAATGGGTAAAGTAAAAGACAGATGAATGGCTCCTGATTGATTGCTGACTGGCCTGGTCTCCTGAAGATTGATAGCAGCGCTTCCCTACTATGTGAATGGATAGGTTTCCTTCTGCAGGTCCTACGTCATTATAGTTCGATGTGCTTTCCCAGTAACGCTTAATGTTGCATGGTTTGGGGAGATTATCTCAGTCACTGGCTGAGAAAGAGATTGAGCCGAGCTGACTTAGTCATCCAAAAGCAATGGACTGTTCGTCAAGGCAAAAGAGAAGATGTCAGGGTGGGAGGTCTTCGAACCGTCGTGACTTCCAATAAGGAAAGTCTGTTTCCTTCTGGCCGATGCCTACGTCATAGTATGACCTGCCCCGTGTAGTTTGATGTAGCTCGAACCGTCACAGAGATTCGTTTCATTCGTTGGACGGCTTTCAATAGGCGTCAGGGCGTCGGATTCGTCTAAACTCTATTTGTTCGAAACATAGATGTAAATTCCCCGTTTCATTTGATCATGAACGAACATGCTCTCATTCGGTTTAGAATATCCCATCCCTCAAAATCCTACGTGTAACCTTTTCGACGCAACTCGCTTTCGCCCCTCTCCGTCCATCACTTTTTCGAGCTTATGGTCTAAAACCCCAACCCCCTAGAAAGAGGGATGGACTGTCGGCTAATAAATAGTCTTTCCATTGATCCATCCATCCCCTCTCTCTGTAGGGCTACTTCATGACAGGAGCGAAGTGGAGAAAGGGAGCAGGTAATAGACAAACTGTTCGAACCCCGTCAAGAATAACGAGACCCATAGAATAAGAGAAAAATCCAAGAACTTTCTCGATCATGTTTGGATGAGAGATCTCGACCCGTTGCTTCAACAAAAACAAGAATCTCGGTATAATTGACCTCAACTTGTTGTTTAATACTTCAATGTTTCCTGCAACACAAACGTAATCTTTTTACACTTATCCAGTAACTATAGCCTCAGATATAGAAAAACTTATACATAGTATGTTAAAACCATTATATTCTAATAATCCTCTTTTACACTTCAAAAAATCACCTAGATACTGCACTATAGAACTTCTAGTCAATATAAGGATACTAAAGTACGCGTTAACAGTATAATGGTATCTCCTATTGAAAAAAAAGAGTTCGCAGAACAGATAAATGAATTATTAGAATTGAAATTAATACAACCTAGTAAAAGTCCCATTCCTCACCTGCCTTCATGGTAAGAAATCATGCAGAGCAGAAAAGAGGAAAAGCCAGAATGGTTATAAACTACAGAAAGTTAAATAGTTATACAAAATTTGATGGATATTTTATACCTTCTGCAGAACAATTAGTTAAACAAATACAAGGAGCAAAATACTATAGTAAGTTCGATGCTAAATCTAGATTTTGGCAAATAAAATTAGCAAACCAAGAATCTATAGAATTAACAGACTTTAGCTGCCCACAAGGTCATTATGAATGGTTAGTAATGCCCTTAGGTCTAAAAAATGCACCACAAATATTTCAAAAATGGATGAATTCTATATTTGGACATTTACATTATGTAGTTGTTTACATTGATGATATATTAGTCTTTTCCAATACACTAGAAGAACATAAACAACATTTACTGCAAGTAGTAGAGATATTATTAGAAAAAGGAATTATATTAAGTCCTAAAAAAATAAGTTTATTCAAAACAGAGGTCGAATTTCTGGGAAAATATATAAAAGAAGGACAGATAGAATTACAACAACACATCTATACAAAGTTAAAGAATTTCCGAAAACTTTTAAAAATTTAAAACAATTACAGAGTTTTCTAGGATTATTAAATTATGGAAGAAAATTTATATCTCATCTATCTGAATTAGTACAAAACTTACAAGAAAAGCTGAAGCAAATTCAAGCCAAATACAAATGTGAAACTGGTGAGCAACCAAGAAAATGGAATACGGAAAAAATACCTATTCAATTGTCCGCAATAGCAGAAAAGGAAATTGAAAGAATAAAAGAACTAGTTACCAAACAAACTATACTTTATTTTCCCCAAGAGAATGAATTGCTGATGCTTCTGATTATTATTGGGCAGGAGTATTAATAGCCAAGCAAAAAAGAAATAGTTGCTTATACTTCGGAAAAGTTTTCAAAACCGCAACAAAATTATTCTACTTATGATAAAGAGTTATTAGCAATAAAACTTGCTATAAAAGTCTAAGAATTTATTTACTTAATCAAAATTTCATTATAGAAACTGATAACAAAGCAGTAGCACAATTCTTAAAGAAAAGAACTGTAAATAATCCGGAAGAAAACCTTCGAAGAGTAAGAATTGCTTTATATTTTGAGATTTATCAATATGATGTTAAATATATTCCTGCTTACACTAATTATCTTGCAGATCTCCTTACTCGTCCAAACGATGGATGAGGAAAGGCTAAAAAGACTTAGGTCAATGGCCGACCAGGCCAAATGGACAACAATTACCAATACAAAGAAGACCCCGCTATTGGGAGGAGACATTCAAGGCAAGAAGACCCCTGAAAAGGGAGGAAGCAGTTCATCTACCCCTGAAAAGGGAGGTTCTTTCACCCAGGAAACTGGAGGACATACAGCCACAATATCTACAGCAACACCATCCACCTCTACCTAGGAAAAACCATTTCCACCACCCGGGATGACGGTATTACCAGTTCAAACTCAAGCAGCTACTCCACCAACATACAGCAATATCATAGTAGCACAAAGAAGAATTCAAAATCAAAGGCCAACAGCAGCAGCAGTAGTAAAGGATTGGTACAACACTGATCTCAAAACTACTAACCCTCATATCTATGACAGGAAAATGGATGTTATAGGGCTATCCAGTCCAATGACTTTAATTCTACCAAATATTGGCTTTCACAGATAGAACAGATGGTTCTGTCTATGTTTAACCATTACTCTCAGGAGAAAACTGAGAAGCAAGCAATTATCAAGGCCACAGCCGAACTGTGCAACTATACTTTGACCGCACAGAGCTCTGATTTAAATCAGAGGATGAATACATGGTTTCAAGGAAGCTCTCAAGATCAGCTATATCTAAGAGAACTAGTACAAGATCTCGAAATTGCAGATCAGGTGTATACCTTCCTTTGCCTGAATTTCATAAACTAATCAGTTTGTGCAAGATTGACAGTGAAAAAGTGAGACAAATTGAAGCTGAGCTCACTGTACACAAGATGATCGGATTAAATCAACAGCAGATGATCGGAGATTCACAGTTAAGAGACTTTTTCCAGAAGATAGAAGCCACTTATGTCATTTCAGTTCTGCAACAATATGACCTCATACTAAACAAGAATAATTCTCCCAGAATTATTACTTGTTTTCAACACATCATCTCTTGCAGCAAGGCTATCAAATTGGGCCTTGTCCATGAAGTCTATGTCAATTCATCCCATCCTGAGGAGTATCAGGATCATCTCCCACCAATTTGCATTAAGAGCATTAAAGCCTATGCTTCAAAATATCAGACAAGCTTTTTCTTCCGAGTCTGGAGTACTTGGGAGGAAAGGAAATACCTAAAAGTATTTGAATCTATACAGCTTTGGGAGCTACACAATGCAAATTATGCTCCTTCTACAGTCTGTGACAAATTCCCTGTCTTGGATCTTGAAGCAGAAACCAAGAAAGCTGCTAAGGAGTTTTTTGACGAAGCATATAACAAGGCTATCTCCGGTGCCCATAATATAAAAATTGAAAACAATATTCTTCTTTATGACTATGTTGAGAATTCAGAGACTAGGATTCCTAAAGTCCTAGAGTTCCTCTCTTCCCTTCAATTGGGGAAACATGGTTCCAAAGCTAAAGAAGAGTTCTATGAAGACCTGGAAAAAATGGAAGACGAAGACTTGGGAGGAACAGATGATAATGCAGACATTCACGAAGCCATGGATGACGAGACAGTACACAACATTATGCAGGATTAAGCGTGGTGGGACTATGCTTAACTCATCAAGATTCTTCCTTATCCTCGACCAGCTCAGATTTCCACTCAAAGGGACACATGGGGCCAGCCAGCTCATGACTTTCAAAAAGAAGATGCCTTCTTATCTCAACCTGCAGACCTAAGGACAATAATTGTACGAAAAAGTATCCCTGTAGCAATAATTGTAAACTTTTTCTGTACACTTTTCCTGTTTCGAGATTCCACCTTATCTAAAAGGAATCTTTTGTAACCTCTATATAAGGAAATGAAATGAAGGTGAGGGGGCATCGAGTTTTCTGATCTCTGAGAAGACTTGAAGCTTTCCTGATCCTCTTTGCTTCTTCCATATTTCTTCTTTGTTTAAGTTTTTGAGTTGTTGAAAAATTGTGTGAAGAGAAATTTATTAATTCTTTGTTTAAGTTTTTGAGTTGAAAAATTGTGTGAAGAGAAATTGGTATCAGAGCCTGGTGTACAGAACTTGGCGAGAACTACCAACGTTAATCTTCTTTTGTAAGTATTCTTACTCATGTCTAGCTAAATAATTAGACATATTATTCTCTTAATTTCTCTAACTTAGATAGATGATAATATCCTATGCCATGGAGTAGGAAACGAACCATGGCTGTGCTCTATCTCTCTGAAGCAAGTAATCGGCTTGTGGTAGACAGAGGAGGTCTTTGCTGCCTAACTCTAAGATGAAAACCACTCTTAGAGGTTACCAGTAGCCGGAGAGAATAGGGTCAAACCGATATTATTATCTAACTAGCTATAGAAAGAAAGAGAATAACGTGTCTAATCTTCTTAAAAACTTTCTTTATGTCTAGATCTGTAGTAATTCCAGATAACTACACATGTCCTTATAAGTTAGATTCTCATGAGCATATTATTCATTTACCTTTAAATGGATCTGAAGAACAACAAAACAGTATGTTAAACTATTTAGCAGATCAGATACATCTAATTTCTTTAAAAATTAAATCTTTGCAAACGCTTTCAAATATTCCTATTTATTCTCCTATTAAAGAAAGACTAGGCTCAGTCCGAATGTTAAAAATTTCTTCAAAAAATTTAGAAAATGTAGATCCGAAAGAAATCAATTATCAAAATTACTTGCAGTATAAACTTATGCAAAAACAGGAATTAGATAATACTTTTCATTCTAAAGAGCTATATGATTTTTATGAAAAATATGCTGCTTCTATTAGATATTTTGCTGAAAAGGATGATTCTTTAAATTTTTCTGAAAGTCCTGTTGATAGTTCTGCTGATGAATTGTCTATATCCTCTGATGATGATACTATACAACATATACCCTCTAACGAGGAGAATACTACACTACATATACCCTCTAACGAGGAGTCCTCTAATGAGGAATACTTATATATAAATATGGAAAGAGGAGAATCCTCGGGTTCTGTCATACAACATGCTCATCAACATCCCCCAATTCATGAAGCTTCATATGAAAGTATGTATCATAGAGACACTGCTGAAGCATTTATAGATGATTATATATTTAAGCAAGGTAAAAAGTACTATACTCCTTCTATGGATTTAATATTCAATATAGACCACGTACCTGCTAGAAAGCTGAGAGATTATATAGTAAATTGGGAACAAAGATTTATAGGAACAGCTTTATTATTACCAGAAACAATAAAAAATAAAGACTTTGTAATTATAGTTTGTGGTTATTGGCAAAGAATAGCCTTAAGATGGTTAACACAGTATGAAAAATTACATCCTGCAAAAATAGCAGCTTTAGATACTTATCCTGATAGAAAAACTGCTTTACATAGTATGTGTAAACTACTATATATAGATTTAACAGGAGAAGAATTATTTGAAGAAACAATAGATGAAAACATTTTATTAAAAATGAAGCTTTGTAATATATGTTACTTAGAAGAATTTGCAAATGAATAAATAAGTCATATATTTAAATTAAATTCTCTAGAAAAGAAAATATTTTGGTTAAAAACCTTTTTTGCCTAACTACCTATACCATGGGATACCATGATAGAGAAAAAGTATAATAGCTTAAAAGGTGGATTAGCAGATAGTACTGGAATGCGAAAGAAAGTATGCATGGAAACAGTAAAGAAAACTTGTCAAAGACAGAAAGCCAGAAAACACTTGAAAAAACATATACATGGATCTGATATTAAAGTATCATGTTGTCCTAAGTACGATGATGAAGTAAATTATCAATTTGGATGTCCACCCGTTTATGGCTACAATAAACCTTATAAGAAGAGACATTCAAAACACTCTAAATATAAAAACTTTAAACCTAAATACGAAAGAAGAAGATATAAAATATCTAAGAAGAAATGGAGGCCAGAATTTAAAGATAAATATAAGAAGTCAAAGAAATACAAAAAGAGAAAGTTTATTAAAAATAACAAAGTGGATAAAACAACTTATAAAAAGAATTGTAAATGTTTCAAATGTGATAAAGAAGGTCATTTTGCATATGAATGTCCTTTAAGTGTAAAAACAGTATGGATTGATGATCTTTAAACATACGATATACACCTAGGAACTATAGAAGAAATTCCTAGTGATAACTCTTCAATATATGAAGTAGAGTCTATATACGAAGAAAGCTCTTCTGAATCTTCAGAAGAAGAAACCTTTGGAATTAACATGATAACTCTAAATAAAACATATCATTCTGTACAAATTATACCTTTATCTAAGACAGTTCCACTACCTAAGAGAGAATCCCTAAAATACCCTGGACATATAGTATATGCCAGTAAAACATATCTATTACAAAGGTATCAAACAACGGAAATATATTTAGATCTTATTATAAAAATCCCTTATGGATATTATGGAGAAATCCAAAATCTAAAATATCATACTATTAAAAACATCTTTATTACTTACGGATTAATAGAATCCATGACAGATCAGAATATAAGTATAACAATGAAAAGCACTAGTTTGGAGAATCAACCATATCAAATACCTGCAGGAATGCCAATAGGTATATTAATAATACATAAATATGAAGACCTACCATTAATAAAGGTAGAATCTGACCCATTACTATCAACATCACCTCCATTAAGTCCTTAGTTAACCCCAGGACAAACCTCTAGAGAAAATACTGTTGAATATAGAATGTATATGAATAGATTGACAGAAATTGAGCCCTTAGAAATAAGAAACGAAAGTTTAGACAACAGTCAAGGAGAACAATACGAAATCACAGATGAGGTTATAGAAAGATTAAAACTTTCTATACCACATGCAAAACAAAATGAAGTATATAGTTCTCCATCCCGATTCAAAACCTTTTGGTCAACTAAAAACACATATATCTTTGAAAGAATGCAAGGAAATATAGAGCTAAAAGGTGATGAAGATTTTACCTCTATAAAAATATTAAACACCGCAAAAATAGAAGGACTTACACAGAAATATCCAAAGAAAAAATATTTACATATAGGATTAATCCAAATAAAAATAACAGGTCTATTTAGATCTGGAATAGATACTCCAATTATGGTCATATGTTGCAATGAAAGAATAATAAACAACCTTCTAAACAGTATACTAGGAGGAGCAAAATCCAACCTAGCCCATAGAATATTTGGGGTAAATATACACCCAGACTTTTGTATAAGTTTATATGACAAAAATATAGACAAAGCATGTACACTATCTATAAATCTAAAAGGAATTGAAATGTTGCCCGGATCAAAAATTTTAGGAATACAATGGGAACACTGTTTAGCCCTAAACGAAACTTTTACTTTTAGGTCAGTAACACCAACACAATTTATTAAATTATATGAAGTCGGAAATGGAAAAGTTATACATCCAAAATTAGTAGATGTTAGACATCTTAAATACGATAATGAAATGCAATTCTTCTTAAAAAGTCTTAAATCAAAAATACAACTTCCTTTAGAAACGTTTATTGCTTCGGGCAATACCATTTTTACAACAATACTTAATCCTAATATACCAAGAAGTTTAAGTACCACTGATTATCGACATACACAATTTCATATAGAACCTAGTAGAGCAAGTACCTCTACTATAGAGACTAATTTAGAAAATACTCCTTTAGAAGGGAGAACACAAAAACTACTAGACCAACAAAAAAGATTACAAAATCAAAATGTAATAAAATTACCATCATCTCCTTCTCATTTTACTTATGATGGACCTTAAAATAAAATCCCAGCTACATATTTATATTCCGTTAACTATAAAATTTCTTGATATTCAAACAGATCTAACTATACATGCTTTGGTAGATTCTGGAGCTGAAACTAGTCTAATACAAAATACATTTATTCCTCAACAATTCTGGATCCCTTTAGACAAACAAGCCAAATTACAAGACTTTATGGGCAGACCTGTACATATTACACATAAAGCAAGATTATCCATATACATACCCGATATCCATAATCAAGAACACAATTACAAATTTGAATTTGCCTTATTACCCAAAGAATTTGATATAGACTGCCTTCTTGGCATGAACAATCTTCGCCATTATGCTCCTTTTAACACACACTATTTTGTCTTTGATAATCATTCCATCCCACGAGTACCATTTCCAATGGCCTTAGCTCCAAATTTTAGGCCAGCACAGCGTGGTGAATCTCTTTTTACTTCAATGTTTCCTGCAACACAAACGCAATCTTTTTACACTTATCCAGTAACTATAGCCTCAGATATAGAGTTAAAAAAAAAATGCAACTTCCTTTAGAAATGTTTGTTGCTTCGGGCAATACCATTCTACAACAATACTTAATCCTAATATACCAAGAAGTTTAAGTACCACTGATTATCGACATACACAATTTCATATAGAACCTAGTACAGCAAGTACCTCTACTATAGAGACTAATTTAGAAAATACTCCTTTAGAAGGGAGAACACAAAAACTATTAGACCAACAAAAAAGATTACAAAATCAAAATGTAATAAAATTACCATCATCTCCTTCTCATTTTACTTATGATGGACCTTAAAGTAAAATCCCAGCTACATATTTATATTCCGTTAACTATAAAATTTCCTGATATTCAAACAGATCTAACTATACATGCTTTGGTAGATTCTGGAGCTGAAACTAGTCTAATACAAAATACATTTATTTCTCAACAATTCTAGATCCCTTTAGACAAACAATCCAAATTACAAGACTGTATGGGCAGACCTGTACATATTATACATAAAGCAAGATTATCCATATACATACCCGATATCCATAATCAAGAACACAATTACAAATTTGAATTTGCCTTATTACCCAAAGAATTTGATATAGACTGCCTTCTTGGCATGAACAATCTTCGCCATTATGCTCCTTTTAACACACACTATTTTGTCTTTGATAATCATTCCATCCCACGAGTACCATTTCCAATGGCCTTAGCTCCAAATTTTAGGCCAGCACAGCGTGGTGAATCTCTTTTTACTTCAATGTTTCCTGCAACACAAACGCAATCTTTTTACACTTGTCCAGTAACTATAGCCTCAGATATAGAGTTAAAAAAAAAATGCAACTTCCTTTAGAAATGTTTGTTGCTTCGGGCAATACCATTCTACAACAATACTTAATCCTAATATACCAAGAAGTTTAAGTACCACTGATTATCGACATACACAATTTCATATAGAACCTAGTACAGCAAGTACCTCTACTATAGAGACTAATTTAGAAAATACTCCTTTAGAAGGGAGAACACAAAAACTATTAGACCAACAAAAAAGATTACAAAATCAAAATGTAATAAAATTACCATCATCTCCTTCTCATTTTACTTATGATGGACCTTAAAGTAAAATCCCAGCTACATATTTATATTCCGTTAACTATAAAATTTCCTGATATTCAAACAGATCTAACTATACATGCTTTGGTAGATTCTGGAGCTGAAACTAGTCTAAAACAAAATACATTTATTCCTCAACAATTCTAGATCCCTTTAGACAAACAATCCAAATTACAAGACTGTATGGGCAGACCTGTACATATTATACATAAAGCAAGATTATCCATATACATACCCGATATCCATAATCAAGAACACAATTACAAATTTGAATTTGCCTTATTACCCAAAGAATTTGATATAGACTGCCTTCTTGGCATGAACAATCTTCGCCATTATGCTCCTAAGCAAGGTAAAAAGTACTATACTCCTTCTATGGATTTAATATTCAATATAGACCACGTACCTGCTAGAAAGCTGAGAGATTATATAGTAAATTGGGAACAAAGATTTATAGGAACAGCTTTATTATTACCAGAAACTATAAAAAATAAAGACTTTGTAATTATAGCTTGTGGCTATTGGCAAGCAATAGCCTTAAGATGGTAAACACAGTATGAAAAATTACATCCTGCAGAAATAGCAGCTTTAGATACATATCCTGATAGAAAAACTGCTTTACATAGTATGTGTAAACTACTATATACTGATTTAACAGGAGAAGAATTATTTGAAGAAACAATAGATGCAAACATTTTATTAAAAATGAAGCTTTGTAATATATGTTACTTAGAAGAATTTGCAAATGAATATATAAGTCATATATTTAAATTAAATTCTTTAGAAAAGAAAACATTTTGGTTAAAAGCCTTTTTTGCCAAACTACCTATACCATGGGATACCATGATAGAGAAAAAGTATAATAGTTTAAAAGGTGGTTTAGCAGATAGTACTGGAATGCTAAAGAAAGCATGCATGGAAACAGTAAAGAAAACTTGTCAAAGACAAAAAGCCAGTAAACACTTGAAAAAACATATACATGGATCTGATATTAAAGTATCATGTTGTCCTAAGTACGATGATGAAGTAAATTATCAATTTGGATGTCCACCCGTTTATGGCTACAATAAACCTTATAAGAAGAGACATTCAAAACACTCTAAATATAAAAACTTTAAACCTAAATACAAAAGAAGAAGATATAAAATATCTAAGAAGAAATGGAGGCCAGAATTTAAAGATAAATATAAGAAGTCAAAGAAATACAAAAAGAGAAATTTTATTAAAAATAACAAAGTGGATAAAACAACTTATAAAAAGAATTGTAAATGTTTCAAATGTGATAAAGAAGGTCATTTTGCATATGAATGTCCTTTAAGTGTAAAAACAGTATGGATTGATGATCTTGAAACATACGATATACACCTAGGAACTATAGAAGAAATTCCTAGCGATAACTCTTCAATATATGAAGTAGAGTCTATATACAAAGAAAGCTCTTCTGAATCTCCACCTTATACACTTCTCTAATACAGAAGAAATCATACATAGTATGTTACAACCATTGTATTCAAATAATCCTTTATTACATTTTGAAAGAGCTCCACGATATTGTTCCTTAACTATACTAGAACAATATAAAGATACCAAAGTACGGGTAAATAGTATAATGGTATCTCTGACAGATAAAAAAGAATTTTCTGAACAGATTAAAGATTTATTAAATCTTAAACTAATACAATCTAGCAAAAGTCCACATTCTTCTCCTGCTTTTCTAGTAAGAAATCATGCAGAACAAAAGAGAGGAAAAGCTAGAATGGTTATAAATTACAGAAAATTAAATAGCTATACAAAATTTGATGCCTATTTTATACCTGCAGCAGAGCAGTTATGAATGGCTAGTAATGCCATTTGGTCTAAAAAACGCTCCACAAATATTTCAAAAATGGATGAATTCTATATTTGGAATCTTCTCTAATACAGAATAAATCATATATAGTATGTTACAACCATTGTATTCAAATAATCCTTTATTACATTTTGAAAGAGCTCCACGATATTGTTCCTTAACTATACTAGAACAATATAAAGATACCAAAGTATGGGTAAATAGTATAATGGTATCTCTGACAGATAAAAAAGAATTTTCTGAACAGATTAAAGATTTATTAAATCTTAAACTAATACAACCTAGCAAAAGTCCACATTCTTCTCCTGCTTTTCCAGTAAGAAATCATGCAGAACAAAAGAGAGGAAAAGCTAGAATGGTTATAAATTACACAAAATTTGATGGCTATTTTATACCTGCAGCAGAGCAGTTAATAAAACAAATACAAGGATCCAAATATTACAGCAAATTCGACGCTAAATCTGGCTTTCATACCTAAAACAAAGATTTTGATTCGACTGATATCCATCGATGAACCATAGCGACGTTGGGAATTCACCAGCATCTAGCCCCTCCATTTCGATAGCCTGACCTGTTCCTCCTTTCTCCCATAGACGCTTCCCTTCACCCAATCCCATATCCACTCCATAGAGATAGAGATTGGGAGAGTTAAAATGATACAAATGCACATTTATTTACTGAATCGAGAGGTATCATATCGAAGTAACATGATGTCGTGTACTAGGAGAGAGTGATTTTCGGGAGAAAAAAGTGGATTTATGAGCAAATTCTGGCACGAGAGGGCCAATGAGACAGAACAGGGTTGGATGCATTCCTTTGTGGGAAGGGCTTTGGCCCAACTCGAAGAATTTTTGATCAGTAATCTCGTACTCTCGACTGGCTCGAACCACTTCGTTATCCATCTTCCGGCTCATTCGTATGTTCATCCAGAGCATGTCACCAGAACCTGTAATAAACCATCATTTCAAACCATTCTGTTATAGGGATTCTTTGGATATCAGTTCGAAGGGAGCGCCGAAGTCCGAAGTGAACTAGTCCTACTTGTGTACAAAGATGGCACCCTCCCACTCATTGGACCTGACGACCGAAAGGTTGACAAAGGGAAGGAGAGTCGCTGGGAGGAGTCATTTTCGGCTCCAAAAACATCGTCTGAAATGGTTACCAACTGACGTGGCAACCGATCGACAGGAGCGAGGATCCAAGCCTATTCCCTCCTTCCCTAGGCTTGGGATTTACGAATCAAACCCCGACGAACGAGCCAAAGATAAGCTTTTTTCACGACGCTAGAATTCAGAAGCGTCACTACGAGATGAGAAATAGAAAGCGTTACCGAATGATTTTTAGGTGTCAGTAAGCAACTATTTCCTCGAAAGGAAAGGCTCGACACTCCAATCTCCGAACCGCCAGATCCTGTTTTTCTTAAAACACTAGATCCCAAAGCTGAACCATATGAAAATAAGGAATGAATTGTTTGTCACTCCTCACCCAATCCCATATCCACTCCGTAGAGATAGAGATTGGGAGAGTTAAAATGATACAAATGCACATTTATTCACTGAATCGAGAGGTATCATATCGAAGTAACATGATGTCGTGTATTAGGAGAGAGTGATTTTCGGGAGAAAAAAGTGGATTTATGAGCAAATTCTGGCACGAGAGGACCAATGAGATAGAACACTGTTGGATGCATTCCTTTGTGGAAGGGCTTCGGCCCAACTCGAAGAATCTTTGATCAGTAATCTCGTACTCTCGACTGGCTCGAACCACTACGTTATCCATCTTCCAGCTCATTCGTATGTTCATCCAGAGCATGTCACCAGAACCTGTAATAAACCATCATTTCAAACCATTCTGTTATAGGGATTCTTTGGATATCAGTTCGAAGGGAGCGCCGAAGTCCAAAAGTGAACTAGTCCTACTTGTGTACAGAGATGGCACCCTCCCACTCACTGGACCTGACGACCGAAAGGTTGACAAAGGGAAGGAGAGTCGCTGGGAGGAGTCATTTTCGGCTCCAAAAGCATCGTCTGAAATGGTTACCAACTGACGTGGCGACCGGTCGACAGGAGCGAGGATCCAAGCCTATTCCCTCCTTCCCTAGGCTTGGGATTTACGAATCAAACCCAGACGAGCGAGCCAAAGATAAGCTCTTTTCACGACGCCAGAATTCATAAGCGTCACTACGAGACGAGAAATAGAAAGCGTTACCGAATAATTTTTAGGCGCCAGTAAGCACCTATTTCCTAGAAAGGAAAGGCTCGACACTCCAATCTCCGAACCGCCAGATCCTGTTTTTCATAAAACACTTGATCCCAAAGCTGAACCATATGAAAATAAGGAATGAATTGTTTGTCACTCCTCGTTTTGGAAGTAGTTTCACTCGCAAAAGTGAAAAAAAGAAGCCGACGAAGGGAGGCCCTCTCAAACGGATCCACTGATGAGCGCGAAAAACAAGTGAAGGTGGCAGGGAAGCTCGTGCACTGAAAGAGAATTCGGCCAGGAATACAACGTTGTTGATATACGAGGAGTGTCCGTTGGAGAAATAAAGTATAAAAAAGGTACGCATTTAGGGAGGGAGAAAATGTCGACCCTATTCATTTCTCATAGCTTAGATGGAAGTCGAGCCAATATTACCTAGAGCGAATGGACAGGCCTTTACAATCAACGACGGTCACTCGTCAGCGTGCTTACTCAGTGCTATGAAACCAATGGTGAGGATTGGTCACATAGGTGACCCACAGTTGGGCATATACACAAACAACCTAAAAAACTACGACTGGAAACACTCCATTCAGAATGGTGTATGGAGTTGAAACTATCATTCCCCGATCACCAGTCTACGATTGACAGTACCTCATCGATTGGGAAACATAGAAATCTATCGTTTACACAATTTGATCCATACCGAGGAAGATCGCAACCCCTGTGCAACAGCAACGGTGTCGACGCTTGGCATTACCGGCAGTTACGTCAGAAACCAATTGGAAAAGGCTGCTGGAAACAGTATTTTGACTGGGAGCCTGGAAAGCTTCAAACCGACGTGGTTAGAACCATATAGGACACATAATGGATCAGTTCAGTTATTGGATTTACAGGGTCATTTTCGTCGATTCCGATAGGGGCACCAGTGAATGGTTTAGACGGTAATGGACTAAAACAGATCATCCGGTACAAGTAATTACTCCTGATTTCAGTCATCAATCAATAGTAGATCCAGATGACCCTACTGACTGTCCACACGACAAGTGTCTGCATTTATCTTCTTGGTTTCAGTCAGAAAGTGGAAAAGGAAGACCAAAAGAAGCAATACAAGAAAGAAAGGGAACTATGGATCGCTGATCGAAGAACAGGATGAGGCATCAAAAACACTCTCAACTCGGAATGACATGTACATCTGTGACGAATTCAGTCCAAAACGAGAGCACAGAAGGAGACTGAAACTGTGGACTAAGAGCAAAGATAGACTCATTTGTGTCGAGAGGAACATAGGTGATTGAGGATCGAGTCTCCTTATCCCTCAACTCACTGAGTGCATCTGCAACAGTAGGAATTGGTGAGCGATGGTTTATAGATCCTCTGGAGGGCTCAAATTTATCTCGTGACGGCCCTCCGGAACTGCACAAGTCATTGCTCCTCCCGAGACTGTCACTTCCTGTAACTATCCAAACTACGATCATGAACTCGCCCGTTTCTACGGCTCAGTGAGTTAGCCTGCATGGCAGGTCGATACCGTCAGAAAGAAAGGAAAGGCAGCACAGCACACACACACAACGACGGAAGTAAAGCTCATGTCAAACCACTATAAAACAGGATGGCATTACATAGAAATGACGTAAAGACGGGGTCAGAGGAGCAAGGCGAGTGACGAATGGGTCCTGTGTCAGCCCACTCGATTAGGCAACTACCTCCCCTGTAAAGAGTACGCTGACACCTTTGACACTCTGGCAGGAGGAAACATCACCCCCGCTTACATAATCATACCGGTTATTTACAGAAAGGCCACTGAAAGTAGACCAAAATACTCGTCGTCGATTTAAAAGATGCCAAAAGACTGATAGGTACTAGCATGTCGAAGTAAAGATGTACACTATGCTCCTTCTCAGTTTCAAATTCAATAGATTACCTGGTTGCCCTAGAACCCTTAAACCATCAGAGCAAGAACCACTTTCTTGCCTCATGATGTTTTGATACCAAATGATGCGAACCCCGTCAAGAATAACGAGACCCGTAGAACAAGCGGAAAAAATCCAAGAGCGTCCTCGATCAGGTTTGGATGGGAGACCTTTAACCCCGTCAAGAATAACGAGACCCGTAGAATAAGCGGAAAAAATCCAAGAACGTCCTCGATCAGGTTTGGATGGGAGACCTTGACCCGTTGCTTCAATAAAAACAAGAATCTCGGTATATTTGACCTCAACCCGTTGTTTAATACAAAGTAAGAATCTTGGTATAAGGAAAACGCCACAAACGGTAGTGGAAAGCCATTTGATAAGTCGATGATGAATTCCACGGAAGAATTCCGATAAGTTCGAATAGTCCTTCAAAGAACAAAAGAGAATAAACTCACCAATTATCTGTAAACTGTATCTCTTCTATTCCATTAGACGCCTATTTATATGCTAAAAAAATGCAAGGAAAGTTCCTATAAGGAAAGTTCAAGAAATAGAAACAAAACAAAAGGAAACAATCAGCCCCTTAATTTGGCTGATCAATACAAGAAAAGTTCTAGAAATAGAAACAATCAGCCCCTTAATTTGGCTGATCAATAAAAGAAAAGTTCTAGAAATAAAACAATAAGGAAACAATCAGCATTAACCGGATTCTTCTAGTAATTGAATCATTTTGATGCATCTTTGTTGAACACGTGAACCATCCTCAATGGGCCTCCACGAATTTGCTTGAGCCCAAACCTCTTGAATCAGCCCATTAAGTGCATCTTTGAACTTCTTTTCTCGTGCTCTTGTAATCGGTCCAGTTGGAACTTGAACTGGCTCCTTGTAGTCATGCAAATATTTGCATCAGAGTGTCCATATACAAATTAGTGATCCAACTGGGCATCGTCACATATGAATTCGTGCTCCGACATATGGGCTCGTCGCTCTGTCACCATAGACGGAAGAAGAATCCAAGACGGAATCATTTGAAATATTTCCATTCTGCCTTAACCATGCCCACCCACCACCCACCCTGAAAAAACGATTCTCCAACTGATGATTTTTCAGTTTCGGACATGTGACGATAGCCTACCTAGCGATTGATGTTAAGATAAGAGGACAGCCCTACGTGTGAGTGAGGCTTTCATCCCCCACCTACAGTACCATCCTTCAGAGTGTCGACGTTCGAATGTCAGATGGATTCAACCTGCTGGACTCCGCGACAAACTCTGGAATTGGCCAAGGCGACACTCCACCAACGACTCATGGATTTTATGCACCGATCTACCGTAACTGCCACAACACTTCTCTCTTTCTTTCCATACATTGGGTTGGCTACACGGAACTAATCAGCAAGAGCAACGAAGGAAAACTGTAGCAACCAAAAGGTGCTCCGATACAATATGGGCACCACAGACGGCAGGGGCTGCTGGCTGACTCCGTCGCTTGTCGTACGAATAGCAACTTTGTTCTTTAGCACTGAACTGCCCGACGGTCTTCTATCGTATTTATTATGTCCAAGCGCTCCGTGTGCAAGAAAGTGGTTTTTCTCCCGAAAATCACTCTCTCCTAATACACGACATCATGTTACTTCGATATGATACCTCTCGATTCAGTGAATAAATGTGCATTTGTATCATTTTAACTCTCCCAATCTCTATCTCTATGGAGTGGATATGGGATTGGGTGAAGGGAAGCGTCTATGGGAGAAAGGAGGAACAAGTCAAGCTATCGAAATGGAGGGGTTTATAAATTATAGAAAATTAAATAGCTACACAAAATTTGATGGCTATTTTATACCTGCAGCAGAGCAGTTATGAATGGCTAGTAATGCCATTTGGTCTAAAAAACGCTCCACAAATATTTCAAAAATGGATGAATTCTATATTTGGAATCTTCTCTAATACAGAAGAAATCATACATAGTATGTTACAACCATTGTATTCAAATAATCCTTTATTACATTTTGAAAGAGCTCCACGATATTGTTCCTTAACTATACTAGAACAATATAAAGATACCAAAGTACGGGTAAATAGTATAATGGTATCTCTGACAGATAAAAAAGAATTTTCTGAACAGATTAAAGATTTATTAAATCTTAAACAATACAACCTAGCAAAAGCCCACATTCTTCTCCTGCTTTTCTAGTAAGAAATCATGCAGAACAAAAGAGAGGAAAAGTTAGAATGGTTATAAATTACACAAAATTTGATGGCTATTTTATACCTGCAGCAGAGCAATTAATAAAACAAATACAAGAATCCAAATATTACAGCAAATTCGACGCTAAATCTGGCTTTCATACCTAAAACAAAGATTTTGATTCGATTGATATCCATCGATGAACCATAGCGATGTTGGGAATTCACCAGCATCTAAACCCTCCATTTCGATAGCCTGACCTGTTCCTCCTTTCTCCCATAGACGCTTCCCTTCACCCAATCCCATATCCACTCCATAGAGATAGAGATTGGGAGAGTTAAAATGATACAAATGCACATTTATTCACTGAATCGAGAGGTATCATATCGAAGTAACATGATGTCGTGTATTAGGAGAGAGTGATTTTCGGGAGAAAAAAGTGGATTTATGAGCAAATCCTGGCACGAGAGGACCAATGAGACAGAACAGTGTTGGATGCATTCCTTTGTGGGAAGGGCTTCGGCCCAACTCGAAGAATCTTTGATCAGTAATCTCGTACTCTCGACTGGCTCGAACCACTACGTTATCCATCTTCCGGCTCATTCGTATGTTCATCCGGAGCATGTCACCAGAACCTGTAATAAACCATCATTTCAAACCATTCTGTTATAGGTATTCTTTGGATATCAGTTCGAAGGGAGCGCCGAAGTCCGAAAGTGAACTAGTCCTACTTGTGTACAAAGATGGCACCCTCCCACTCACTGGACCTGACGACCGAAAGGTTGACAAAGGGAAGGAGAGTCGCTGGGAGGAGTCATTTTCGGCTCCAAAAGCATCGTCTGAAATGGTTACCAACTGACGTGGCGACCGATCGACAGGAGCGAGGATCCAAGCGTATTCCCTCCTTCCCTAGGCTTGGGATTTACGAATCAAACCCCGACGAACGAGCCAAAGATAAACTTTTTTCACGACGCCAGAATTCAGAAGCGTCACTACGAGATGAGAAATAGAAAGCGTTACCGAATGATTTTTAGGCATCAGTAAGCACCTATTTCCTCGAAAGGAAAGGCTCGACACTCCAATATCCGAACCGCCAGATCCTGTTTTTCTTAAAACACTAGATCCCAAAGCTGAACCATATGAAAATAAGGAAGGAATTGTTTGTCACTCCTCACCCAATCCCATATCCACTCCGTAGAGATAGAGATTGGGAGAGTTAAAATGATACAAATGCACATTTATTCACTGAATCGAGAGGCATCATATCGAAGTAACATGATGTCGTGTATTAGGAGAGAGTGATTTTCGGGAGAAAAAAGTGGATTTATGAGCAAATTCTGGCACGAGAAGACCAATGAGACAGAACACTGTTGGATGCATTCCTTTGTGGGAAGGGCTTCGGCCCAACTCGAAGAATCTTTGATCAGTAATCTCGTACTCTCGACTGGCTCGAACCACTATGTATCCATCTTCCAGCTCGTTCGTATGTTCATCCAGAGCATGTCACCAGAACCTGTAATAAACCATCATTTCAAACCATTCTGTTATAGGGATTCTTTGGATATCAGTTCGAAGGGAGCGCCGAAGTCCGAAAGTGAACTAGTCCTACTTGTGTACAGAGATGGCACCCTCCCACTCGCTGGACCTGACGACCGAAAGGTTGACAAAGGGAAGGAGAGTCGCTGGGAGGAGTCATTTTCGGCTCCAAAAGCATCGTCTGAAATGGTTACCAACTGACGTGGCGACCGGTCGACAGGAGCGAGGATCCAAGCCTATTCCCTCCTTCCCTAGGCTTGGGATTTACAAATCAAACCCCGACGAACGAGCCAAAAATAAGCTCTTTTCACGACGCTAGAATTCATAAGCGTCACTACGAGACGAGAAATAGAAAGCGTTACCGAATAATTTTTAGGCGTCAGTAAGCACCTATTTCCTCAAAAGGAAAGGCTCGACACTCCAATATCCGAACCGCCAGATCCTGTTTTTCTTAAAACAATTGATCCCAAAGCTGAACCATATGAAAATAAGGAATGAATTGTTTGTCACTCCTCGTTTTGGAAGTAGTTTCACTCGCAAAAGTGAAAAAAAGAAGCCGACGAAGGGAGGCCCTCTCAAACGGATCCACTGATGAGCCCGAAAAACAAGTGAAGGTGGCAGGGAAGCTCGTGCACTGAAAGAGAATTCGGCCAGGAATACAACGTTGTTGATATACGAGGAGTGTCCGTTGGAGAAATAAAGTATAAAAAAGGTACGCATTTAGGGAGGGAGAAAATGTCGACCCTATGCATTTCTCATAGCTTAGACGGAAGTCGAGCCAATATTACCTAGAGCGAATGGACAGGCCTTTACAACCAACGACGGTCTCTCGTCAGCGTGCTTACTCAATGCTATGAAACCAATGGTGAGGATTGGTCACATAGGTGACCCACAGTTGGGCATATACACAAACAACCTAAAAAACTACGACTGGAAACACTCCATTCAGAATGGTGTATGGAGTTGAAACTATCATTCCCCGATCACCAGTCTACGATTGGCAGTACCTCATCGATTGGGAAACATAGAAATCTATCGTTTACGCAAATTTATCCATACCGAGGAAGATCGCAACCCCTGTGCAACAGCAACGGTGTCGACGCTTGGCATTACCGGCAGTTACGTCAGAAACCAATTGGAAAAGGCTGCTGGAAACAGTATTTTGACTGGGATCCTGGAAAGCTTCAAACCGACGTGGTTAGAACCATACAGGACACATAATGGATCAGTTCAGTTATAGGATTTACAGGGTCATTTTCGTCGATTCCGATAGGGGCACCAGTGAATGGTTTAGACGGTAATGGACTAAAACAGATCATCCGGTACGAGTAATTACTCCTGATTTCAGTTATCAATCCATAGTAGATCCAGATGACCCTACCGACTGTCCACACGACAAGTGTCTGCGTTTATCTTCTCAGTTTCGGTCAGAAAGTGGAAAAGGAAGACCAAAAGAAGCAATACAAGAAAGAAAGGGAACTATGGATCGCTGATCGAAGAACAGGATGAGGCATCAAAAACACTGTCAACTCGGAATGACATGTACATCTGTGACGAATTCAGTCCAAAACGAGAGCACACAGAAGGAGACTGAAACTATGGACTAAGAGCAAAGGCAGACTCATCTGTGTCGAGAGGAACATCGGTGATTGAGGATCGAGTCTCCTTATCCCTCAACTCACTGAGTGCATCTGCAACAGTAGGAATTGGTGAGCGATGGTTTATAGATCCTCTGGAGGGCTCAAATTTATCTCGTGACGGCCCTCCGAAACTGCACAAGTCATTGCTCCTCCCGAGACTGTCACTTCCTGTAACTATCCAAACTACGATCATGAACTCGCCCGTTTCTACGGCTCAGTGAGTTAGCCTGCATGGCAGGTCGATACCGTCAGAAAGAAAGGAAAGGCAGCACAGCACACACACACAACGACGGAAGTAAAGCTCATGTCAAACCACTATAAAACAGGATGGCATTACATAGAAATGACGTAAAGACGGGGTCAGAGGAGCAAGGCGAGTGACGAATGGGTCCTGTGTCAGCCCACTCGATTAGGCAACTACCTCCCCTGTAAAGAGTACGCTGACACCTTTGACACTCTGGCAGGAGGAAACATCACCCCCGCTTACATAATCATACCGGTTATTTACAGAAAGGCCACTGAAAGTAGACCAAAATACTCGTCGTCGATTTAAAAGATGCCAAAAGACTGATAGATTACCTGGTTGCCCTAGAGCCCTAAAACCATCAGAGCCAGAACCACTTTCTTGCCTCAGTTCTATCCTCTGCTTTGACGAGACTCGTATGAAAAAGAAAGAGAGGGCCTACCTAGGATTACCTGAGGTAATACCTGGAGAGGGACCACTTTCAAACGATACAGCGCGGAGATCCGTAAGCTTGTTGCACTCGAGGGGAAAGGAGTTATGATTGTAAGCACTTGACGTGACGAATGGCCAGCAAAAGAGATTCTCTCCACGCACTGGCTGTAACCCCTCGACCCGTCAGAAAATGGCCTGCCTTTCACAAAGAACAGGGGCATGCCTTTTTTTCTTCAACGGGATCGCAAGAAAAAGTAATGGCACTAGATGCCCATTTTTCGTTGACTAGGACTAAAGGTATTGAAACGAAAGCGAATATCTTTACCTCACCATCACCAGCTGGATTTACCTTTTCTGCTTGCTCGAGAGGGGACAGGGACTCGTCGACTGTACTTTCGAGGGGTAGAGACGTCACGCATAGGAAATTATGGAAGCTGAATGGCAACTAGCACTTTCAAAAGCTTTATCAAAATCAAATCTCACTACAGAATCTAAATGGATCTCTAATTGGTTTTTTCACTTGCTTAACACATCTATAGCACTTCCTCCCTCGGAAACGTCATACAATGGATTGCCTCCGAAAGGCTTAGCAGAAGGACAAGATTAAACTGGCTTTCCCCGCTTACTCACTGTATGGATTGTCCCTTGCTGAAACTAGATATCCTTCCGCCACAGACAGATCAGAGGATTCCGGTGGGATTGTCAAGGAAGCGGTACTCTAGAGGGGAAGGAACTGTCTAAAAAAGAGCTCATTTGCTCATTCGCTTACACCCGTCACAAGAGCACTTACAGGACAGGGAGAAATCCCCGTCTCTCCAAATAGGACTTTGCTATTCATTAGCAAGTCAGAGACGATTACAAGGGCTCCCAACAATCCCCGGGGCAACCGTAAGATTCATATGCGAAAGACTTTTACACTACAGAAAATATGCTGGGCCTAGTACTGGTAGACACCGTCATATCTATGACGTATTATTACTCGTAGTCTATCATGACGTTCAGGTACGCTTGGTATGAAACGTATTCCTTAGGCCCGTCAGTCAAAACACAGGGAAGAGAGAAGCAACTAAAACTGTAATTGGGAATGGATACCCCTCTTCACTAGTCTCACTGGCTTCCACAGACTCAGGGGTTTTATGTACTACTGGAAATAAGATATTCTCGAATGGAAGATGCGGAGACAGGAGGTAATATCCTATTGATGACGGAAGGACTTCAATTCAACTGTTTCGATGGGACTAGACATCTCCGCCACATTCGACGGGATCTAAAAAAAAGGGAAGTCAGAACGTCGTTGGCTTTACTTGCTTTGCCTTCAAAAGAGGTTATGGTTACACTTCCCCTTTCTGGCTTGCTCATATCAAAAAATCACTTTCGTCAACCTGGCAGGGGCCGGGAGAAAGCCTCCACAAAAGAAATAGGAATGCCTTAAAAAATCCCTCCCACAAGCACTTAGGCAGGACCCGTATCCACCTTATACATAGACCGTCAGCATTCTCAATAGCTGCAAGGGATTACCTTCAAACTGCAATAGGCTGAGCTGGGAATATCTTCTCTTCACTGGAAACTGGATCAAAGGCTGTGAGAAAAGAAATCGGTAACTTTATTATGTATGTATGTATGTGTGTGTGTGTGTATATATATATATATATATATATATATATATATATATATATATATATATATATATAATTTCTATAGAGCCGTTAGTACCAGGCACCAGAAAGAAATTGACTGGGAGAAGGAAGCATACTTCCTTCACTCAATCACTTAGGAATGAAAAATGCTTAGAAATTTCCGACCTGTTAGTAAGCAGAGGACTGAGACGATGACGAGCCCTTTTCTCTTTTCCATTTCCCAGGATTTTTTGCTTCCACTTGATTCGTCGATGGAGCTTGCTTAAAATAAAATAGTTTAGACCCGCCCTGTTGGATTGAAATGAAAGGCTGCTGCTCCGTTTCAATATCTCTTTCCGACAGACCCAATGAGAGCCAAAGAAAGTCAGAATATTGGGGGCCAGCCCTTCTTTTGATGATCCCACGTCAACCTTCAGGAGCAGACAATGAACCAGACTGGTACTGGCTTGACAGTCGTCGGTCTCATGTCAGGTAGGTGCTTCTTCAATCAGAGCAATCAAAGAAGGAGTAGCATCGGACTTGACCGACCATAGGTAGAGGGCAGCGAAAACGGAAGTTCTTCATCGACGAGGAAAAGAGAGGGATTGAAGGACCTCTTCAAGTGAACGTCATGTGTCCTTGCAGGAAGCCTGAACTTTTCTTTATTTGATGATTATTTGCTTTTTTGTAATTGACAAGTCTTTTTAACTGTTTCCATACAAACCTTTTTTAAAGCTCCTGTATTATGTGGAATTCCTCCTGCTCTAAGATTATTATATTTTTTCTCAATCATGGTATCCCAAGGTAGTGGTAATTTTGAAAAGAAAGCAGTTATCCAAAATTTCTTCTTTTCTAAAGTGTTTAGTTTAAATATGTAACTTATATATTGATTTGTAAATTCTTCAAGATAGCATATATTACATAGTTTCATTTTTAATAACATATTCTCATCTATTCCTTCGGCTGTAATATCATCGCCTGTTAAATCAGCATATAATAATTTACAAATACTATGTAAAGCATCTTTTCTAGTATTATGACTATTTAGAGCTAATATTTCAGTAGGGCATAATTTTTCATATTGTGTTAACCATCTTAGGGCTATTCCTTGCCAATATCCGCAAGCTAGTAGTACGAAGTCTTTGTGGGTTACAGAATTAGGTATTAATGTAGATGTTCCTACCATTAATTGTTCCCAATTTATTATGTAATCTCTTAATTCATTTGCTGGTATATAATCTATATTAAATATTAAATTTACTGTTAATTCAGGATGTCTTTTACTTTGTTTAAATATATAAGAATCAACATAAGATTCAGCAGTATCTCTATGATACATATTATCATCTGTACCTTCCTGTGGTTGGTGTGGGGGTGGAGGATTTCGCCTCCCATGATGAGTAATTATGGAAGATTCTCCATGTTCCATATTTATATATAATTCTTCCTCGCTAGAGGATATATATTGTTCCTCGTTAGAGGATATGTTTGTTTCCTCGTTAGAGGGTATGTGGTATGTCTCCTCGTTAGAGGATAAGTATGTCTCCTCGTTAGAGGGTAAGTATGTCTCCTCGTTAGAGGGTAAGTATTTCTCCTCGTTAGAGGGTATAGACAACTCATCATCAAAAGAACTTTCAACAGAAGCAAAACTATCTTCAGAAAAAGATTTTTCAGAAGATCTTTCAGTAGAAAAGAATTTTTTAGAAGCAGAGTATTTTTCATGGAAATCAAAAAGTTCTTTAGAATCAATTTTTCCATTTAATTCTTTCTATTGCAAGAGTTTATACTGCAAATAATTTTGATAGTCTATTTCTTCTAGATCAATATTTTTTAAAGATTTCGAAGAGGTTTTTATCATACGAACAGATCCAAATCTTTCTTTAGAATTGAAAGTAGGAAAACTTAAAAACGTTTGTACGAACTTCTTGATATATCATCCACTTCAGGTATATCATCCACTTCCTAAATTCTACAAACTTCTTGATCTTTGCAAGATTGAGAATGAAAAGGTCAGACAGTTAGCTGCAGAATTAACTGTCCATAAAATGATCGGCCTTAACCAGCAATATATGATTGGAGATACACAACTAAAAGAATTTTTCGGAACATTGCAGGCCACTGACATCATCTCCATTCTTCAACAACCTGAACTGATTTGGAATAAGAATAATTCTCCCCGAATTATTACTGCTTTCCAAGATATTAGTAACTGCAAAAAGGCCATACAACTTGGCCTAGTTCATGAAATTTTTGTCAATACTACCCATCCAGAAGAATATCAAGATTGTCTTCCCCAGCTTTGCGTTAAAAGCGTAAAAGCATATTCCACCAGATATCAGACCAGCTTTTTCTTCAGAGTCTGGAGTTCGTAGGAAGAGAGAAAATATTTGAAGCTCTATCCTCCAATATAATTATGGGAGCTTCATTCTTACAATTATACTCCTTCTTCTGTATGTGACAATCTTCCAGTTCTCGACTTGGAAGCTGAGACAAAAAAGGCGGCCGGAGAATTCTTTGATGAAGCTTATGCCAAAGCCCTTATCGGAGCTCATTCTATTAAAATTGAAAATAATATCATGCTTTATGATTATATAGGAGCCTTTGAGAATTCAGAGGTACGAGTTTCGAAAGCCTTAGAATTTTTATCTAGTCTACAATTGGGAAAACAAAGTGCCAAGGCAAAAGAAGAATTCTACTAAGACCTAGAAAAGGTAGAAGATGAAGAGTTAGGCGGAGAAGACAATCAGGACAATAATGTCGAGGATGATATGGATGACGATGCTCTCCACAATATCACGCAGGATTAAAGCGTGGTGGGACCATGCTTGTCAACACCACCCGAAGAAGATTCATCCTTATCACTCATGGACCAGCAGCCGACACTACCCGCCAAACAACTCAGCCGACAACTTTTTGCAGTATTGTACCATTTATTACTATGTTAGTGGCAATTATTGTACTCCCTACTGTAGCCGCTATCATTGTGTATTCCTGTACTAAGATTCCATCTTATCCTACTGTACTACGAATGGCTATAAATAAAGACATCAGTTGAAGGGCGGAGGCAGAGAGCCTTTCCAAACTTTTTTTTTTATCACTTGTTGTCTGAGTGCTTTAGTCCGAGTTATCTTCGTAGATAGTCTGCTAGTTGTGAATAATTTGGAGCTCTGAGCTTGAGCAGTGCTCTCCTAAACTGGTATCAGACGTCACATAACAAAAACTTATCGAAAGCCCTATGTCATGGGCTGACTTGGCCCAGGAAATGACGGTTATATTCGGCTTGCGAGGCTCGGATAGCTGCTGCTCTGTCAAAAGACGAGATCCAGTGGAAGAGGTAGGTCGAGCAAGTTGAGTACTCATCTCAGGCGCGTCGCTTGACATCTCTCTATCGAATCTAAAACCTGACATGACCTGCGATTCTGTCTCCATTGCAGGAAAGGAGGAAGCTGGAACTTTATCCCACTCTACCAGCAGAGAAAAGGTATAGTTTCGTGGAAAGATAAGTTAAAGAAAGGGGATCTCGCGTCACTGAAAAAGAACGGAAAGAGCGAGAAAGAGGCATCAGCAGTAAAGTTCGGGAAGCACCGTGAAAAAAGGACTCAACAAAGGATCACTCGAAACTGGAAGTCGATCAGTTTTGGGTGAGACTGTCCCGTTAGGGAAGGAAAGAAGGCGTCAGACGCTGGCCCACGGGATAAAGCCCGTGTTTTCGTTTTGTTTAAGACTTTACCGTCGAAATCCGAGCTAGATTCCTTCAATGTTGCGTCGATTCACAAAAACTGTCTTCCCTTCCACCATCAACGGTCAGATCGAAGCAAAGCGTTTTCCTCCCTCTTCCTATCGGAAAACAACAAACCTGCTATCCACCTCTCTCTATTGAGCTCCACTTGTATGCTACTACCCTTCCTCCTTCTTTCCTCAATAGAGACTCGTCGCTTCTGAAGAGCGACTGTAATGGAGATCCGAAGATGGAAGATTCATAGAAGATGACTCGACCTCAGAAGATGTTGGAACTGCTTATGGCCTTCCGAACAGTTCATCGGAGCCAGTGAAAACAGGGAACTCCCTATCCTGTAGTTCCGGAGATCATCGGTCCCTACCTCAACATTCCGAAATGCGAAGATTGGACAAGAAGATTTATCGAATACCCATTCCATAGAGGTTGACTGTTGAAGCGACGCCTCCATATTCCATCCCCTATTCGAATGTGAGTGTTGAGATATCCGGGCTTTCCGGCATAAACCGACGGACCTCCCGGAGCTGAGGAAACGCCCATGAAGTATTCCTTCTTCGACCTGTTGAAAACCAAGCCCTCGGACCGAAGATGAAAGCTGCGATGGATTTGCTATACGAGATGAGATTCCATTGCTATACGAGATGACGGATTCCATCGCCTTCTGCTAGTGAAGGCAATGCATATAACCATGGAGGGGCGTTTCGGAACTCTCTGCATTCAATGATAAAACCCGCAACTCGCCCCAGTACCAGAAAGAGATGTGCGGTAACTCATACCGTAACGCGAACAACTCCTTCGCAAATCCGGACACAAATCCAGTACAGTAGTGAAGGTTGACTCCTACTTGTTGCGAGATCAATGGAAGAATGAGATGGAGTGAGAGTCTCTCTCATTATAGCGTAGAATTATGAAGGTTGATTCATTCAATCGGATAATCGATTGCTTCGGAGGGGTAGCTAAGATAACAAAGTCAATCTCGCCTAGTAGTGCCTTCTCATTGGGCAAAGAGTAGTATGCATTGAAATATTAAAGATCAAAGCCTTGCACCTCTCTCCAGTAATGCCTGAGTCACTGCATCAAGGTCTGAGCCAAATTGAGCGAACGCGGCCACTTCGCAATATTGTCCCAATTCCAGTTTTGAACTACCGCGGACTTGTTTCATAGCTTTCAACTGAGCGGCGACCTGATGCGATTAACAATAAGCCAACATTAAATGCAGGTCTAATTCCACGATAAAAGAGCTCTATTTCTGAATAGATTTGTCCAACTGTAATGAGGATCATCTCTCATTATAGCGTAGAATGATGAAGGCTGATTCATTCAATCGGATAATCGATTGCTTCGGAGGGGTAGCTAAGATAACAAAGTCAATCTCGCCTAGTAGTGCCTTCTCATTGGGCAAAGAGTAGTATGCATTGAAATATTAAAGATCAAAGCCTTGCACCTCTCTCCAGTAATGCCTGAGTCACTGCATCAAGGTCTGAGCCAAATTGAGCGAATGCGGCCACTTCGCAATATTGTCCCAATTCCAGTTTTGAACTACCGCGGACTTGTTTCATAGCTTTCAACTGAGCGGCGACCTGATGCGATTGACAATAAGCCAACATTAAATGCAGGTCTAATTCCACGATAAAAGAGCTCTATTTCCGAATAGATTTGTCCATCTGTAATGGGGATCTTCTCTCATTATAGCGTAGAATGATGAAGGCTGATTCATTCAATCGGATAATCGATTGCTTCGGAGGGGTAGCTAAGATAACAAAGTCAATCTCGCCTAGTAGTGCCTTCTCATTGGGCAAAGAGTAGTATGCATTGAAATATTAAAGATCAAAGCCTTGCACCTCTCTCCAGTAATGCCTGAGTCACTGCATCAAGGTCTGAGCCAAATTGAGCGAACGCGGCCACTTCGCAATATTGTCCCAATTCCAGTTTTGAACTACCGCGGACTTGTTTCATAGCTTTCAACTGAGCGGCGACCTGATGCGATTGACAATAAGCCAACATTAAATGCAGGTCTAATTCCACGATAAAAGAGCTCTATTTCCGAATAGATTTGTCCATCTGTAATGGGGATCATCTCTCATTATAGCGTAGAATGATGAAGGCTGATTCATTCAATCGGATAATCGATTGCTTCGGAGGGGTAGCTAAGATAACAAAATCAATCTCGCCTAGTAGTGCCTTCTCCTTGGGCAAAGAGTAGTGTGCATTGAAATATTAAAGATCAAAGCCTTGCACCTCTCTCCAGTAATGCCTGAGTCACTGCATCAAGTTCTTAGCCAAATTGAGCGAACGCGGCCACTTCGCAATATTGTGCCAATTCCGGTTTTGAACTACCGCGGACTTGTTTCGTAGCTTTCAACTGAGCGGCGACCTGATGCGATTGATAGATAAGCCAACATTAAATGTAGGTCTTATTTCGCGATAAAAGGGCTCTATTTCCGAACAGATTTGTCCATCTGTAATGGGGATCACATTGGTGTGGATATAGGCCGATACGTCTCCAGCCTGTGTTTCAATGACAGGTAACGCAGTCGAGCTACCTGCACCTGTCTGGTCTGATCGTTTAGCGGCTCTTTCTAAGAGACGGGAATGTAAATAGAAAACATTCCCGGGGAAAGCCTCACAGCTTGCTGGTCAGCGTAATAATAATGACATTTGTCGATATGTGGATTTACATAAAGCAGATGGCTCGGTAGGGAGATACAAAGTGAGATTAGTAGCTAAAGGATTCCTTCGACGAATATTGAGTCAAACCCCGTCTAGAGATAGGGGGAAAAAAAATAAATTCCAACAGTGTTCATTTTAAATAACCTTATCATACCTCGTGAAACCTGGCTTCTCATGGAAAAGTTATTTCATGACCAAGACGCACTCTTCGAACGTCAGGATCCAATTGAAGAATCGTCAAGTCCACCGTCTGAAAACCATCGTGAATTCTCCCAACGCAATTGGTACACCAGTTTCTTATATAGATCTACTTCTCAAAAAAATTTATGATCTTCCTCCCTTCCATCGAAGACGTCTGCTAGGGCTCGCCACCCTTCCATGCACGCGGCATTGCATGAGATCCTTTGACGTGCCACACCAACTCTTCTTTCCTCATCCTCTGAGGTTACCCATAAATCTACCCTTCAGATCTTACCACCGAACGTTACCTTCTGCACTCGTCGAATTTTCGATTCTAGTCTATGTTAGTTTTCAATCTCATTTAAGTAGGTGAGAAGTATCAGGCTTTCATCCGATTTTTTGTGGATGTGGAAAATCTCAAATGATGGATAAAACAGTGAGTAGGGTCTTGCGTCAGGTTGAACATGCAATTGACAGGGCATAGTTATGTATACGTGATGGGTTTCTCCAACCTATGAAAAGAAGGATGGTCCCAGACCTCCTTGACATGGTCCAGACCTCTTTGACCTACCTTCCGCTTTGCTAAAGCAGTAGTACAAGGGTAAAGATAGGTGGCATAGGACAGCCCTCACCAATGTGAGTGACTAGACACCACATCTTGACCAGCTCGTCCCAACGGAGGGAAAAGGCCTCCTCAGTATGGTAAGCTCCATTTCCTGTTGCTTGTTTAAGGCAATATGGTTTCTCCATACTTTTCTAACTAAGTCAATTAACAATGACATCGACTAGTGAGTAAACGAGCTTCGGAATCGGATCTAAGCTGACAAACCGAGGTCTGGAGTATCCGGATCAGACTAAGAAGAAAGGTAAGGTGTTCGCAATTTCGAAGAAAAGTAGCATGTGCTCCGTTCTATACTGGCTCGCTTAGTCTTCAATACATCACATCGTCAATGTCAATGGCTGGGAATCCGCAATGAGGGCGCTACGGGTTGTTGTCTTCCTTTCTTTTTTTAGCTAAGGCTAGCTTTCCTAAGACAGTTCCTATACTTGATCGAAGTTATCCTATGGTCGTAGAAGAGTCCCGAGGTTTTCTGCTATTCAAATCATATTTTATTAGTAGATGGAGGTAATGTGCCACCCTGATGCGAACCTCGTCAAGAATAATTAGTCCCGTAAAACAAAAGGAAAATCCAAGAACGTTCACGATTAGGTTTGATTGGAAGACCTCGCCCGTTGCTTCAACAAAAACAAGAATCTCGGTATAATTGACCTCAACCCGTTGTTTAATGCGAAATAAGAACCTTGGTATAAGGAAGACGCCACAAATGGTAGTGGAAATCCATTTGATAAGTCGATGATAAATGCCACGGAAGAATTCCGATAAGTTCGAATAGTCCTTAAAAGAACCAAAGAGAATAAAACTCACCAATTATCTGTAAATAATAATGTCCCTTCTATTCCATTAGACGCCTATTTATAAGCTAAAAAATACAAAGAAAATTCCTACAAGGAAAGTTCCAGAAATAGAAATAAAACAAAGGAAAACACCCAAAATAAAAAAAAGAAAACAATCAGAAATAGAAACGAAACAAAAGGAAACAATCAGCCCTTAATTTGGCTGATCACAAGCCCACAATAGGAAGGAAACAATCAGTTTTGACCGGATTCTTCTAGTAGTTGAATCATGTTGATATATCTTTGTTGAACACGTGAACCATCCTCAATGGGTATCTACGAATTTGCTTGAGCCCAAACCTCTTGAATCAGCCCATTAAGTGCATCTTTGAACTTCTTTTCTGGTGCTCTTGTAACCGACCCAGTTGGAACTTGAAATGGCTCTTTTATAGTCATGCCATTATTTGCATCATTCCCCTCCTCTTGAAAAGGATTTGCCCTCAAATCATCACCTACATCAAAAGGATTCAAATCGGTAACAATAAAAGTAGCACTAACATTGTACTCACCGGGCAAATCTAGTTTGTAAGCGTTGTCATTGATGCGCTCCAGAACTTGGAAAGGACCATCCCCTCTTGGGTTTGTTTGGAACGTCTTTGCGCCGAAAATCTCTCTGTTCTCATATGCAACCACACCCAATCTCCGGGTTCAAAAACAAGCTTGTGACACCTCTTGTTGGCTTGTTTTGCATACTGCTCCGTTCTTCTCTCAATATTGAGCCTTGCCTTCTCATGTACCTGCTTAACAAAATCAGCCTTTTTCTTGCCATCCAAATTAACACGCTCAAAAATAGGTAATGGAGATAAATCCAATGGAGTCAAAGGATTAAACCCATAAACAATTTCAAATGGTGAGAATTTAGTAGTAGAATGAATAGACATATTATAAGCAAACTCAATATGTAGTAAACACTCTTCCCATGTTTTGATGTTCTTATTAATTATTACCCTCAATAAAGTAGACAAAGTCCTATTTACTACTTCGGTTTGATCATCAGTTTGTGGGTGACAAGTAGTAGTAAACAAAAGCTTGGTATCTAGCTTACACAACAAATTCTTTCAAAAGTAGCTCAAGAACTTAGCATCTCTATCCGAAACAATAGTTTTAGGCATGCCATGCAATCTCACAATCTCCCTAAAGAACAAATCAACAACATGTGAAGCATCATCCGTTTTGTGACATGTAATAAAGTGTGTCATCCTAGAAAATCTATCCATTACCACAAAAATCGAATCTCTTCCACATTTAGTCCTAAGTAATTCTAACACAAAGTCCATTGAAATATCAATCCATGGCTCACTAGGAATGGGCAAAAGAGTATACAAACCGTGGGGCTGCACTCTGGATTTAGCATGCCTACATGTGACACATCTGTCATAAATCGCTCAACATCTCGTTTCATGTGTGGCCAATAGAAGTGTTTCTGCAAAACAGCTAAGGTCTTAGCAACTCCAAAATATCCTATTAATCCCCGTCCAAGGGATTCCTGCACTAACAAATCCCTCAAAGAACAATTAGGCACACATAACTTATTTTCTCGAAACAAGAACCATCATGTCTAAAGAACTTACCACAAGTATTTTTCTCACAAGCCTGATACTCTTCACAAAATTCGTAGTCATCAATATGTAATCTTTTAATGTGTTCAAAACCAAGCAATTTTGCATCAAGTGTAGAGAGTAATGCATACCTACGAGAAAGTGTATCGGCGATTACATTCTCCTTATTTTGCTTATACTGGATAACATATGAAAATGTCTCAATGAACTCTACCCAACGAGCATGCCTTTTATTTAGCTTGTGTCTTCTAGTGTTTCAAGGACTCATGATCAGTGTGAATCACGAACTCCTTAGGCCATAGGTAGTGCTGCCATTTCTCCAAAACTCGAACCAATGCATACAACTCCTTATCATAAGTCGGGTAGTTTTCTTGCTTAATTTCTCGCTGAAATAAGCAATTGGTTGTCTCTCCTGCATAAGAACTGTGCCTATGGAAATACCTGAAATATCACATTCAATCTCAAAGCTTTTAGAAAAGTTAGGTAAAAACAATAAGGGGACGTTAGTTAGCTTCTCCTTAATTAGCTGAAATGCCTTCTCTTGTTCTTCTCCCCATCTAAATCTAACATTCTTCTTGATCACTTCAGTAAATGGTGCGAATTGCCACGGTCGACCTAATAACAAATGTCCAGCTTGCATCGGAACTACATCACACAAAACTTCATCTTCATATTTTCCGATGCGAAATGAAACCAAAACCTGCTTATTCACCTTTATCTCGCCACTATCATTCAACCATTGTAACTTGTACGGCCTAGGATGTTTCAGTGTGGGCAGTCCTAATTTCTCCACCAAGGTTGTGCTTGTAACATTAGTACAACTTCCTCCATCAACAATCATATTGCACACCTTATTTTTGACGTAGCACCTAGTATGAAACATATTCTCCCGCTGCACTTCTTCAATTTCATTTGCTTGCAAACTTAGAAGTCTTCTTGACACCAACAGTTCACCTTGAACCACATATTCTTCATCATTCACGTCCTCTAATGGTGGCATAGAGTCGGTATCGGACTCGTCGTCGGTTTTGATCTCTCCATTACCTCTTTTGTTCGGGTATTGACTTCCTATGTGACCCCTACTTTGGCATTTAAAACACTTAATGTCACGATTTCGAGAAGTGGAAGGGTCAGATTTACCTTGAGTTCTATAGTTGGTTGTCTCTTGTTTTGGCTCGAATTTAGCTTTTGCAGCTAGTTTCTTTTCTTTCTTCACATGACTCGGTTTCCATGGGAAAAACCCGAATTATGGGATGAACGTGTACCACCCCTCCTCTTGAGTTGTTGCTCCACCTTGATGGCCATGTGCACCATATCCTCTAACTTCACATAATGCTGTATCTCCACCCTATCATGAATTTCTTGATTCAAGCAATTCAAGAACCTAGCCATAGTAGCCTCTCGGTCTTCTTTGATATTAGCCCGGATCATAGCAATTTCCATCTCTTAATGATAATCCTCCACACTCCGGTTACCTTGTCGGAGCGTTTGCAATTTATTGTACAACTCCCGGTGGTAATGGCTGGGCACAAACCGTTTCCTCACCACTATTTTCATCTCTTCCCACGTCCCTACCGGTCATTTCCTATTTCGCCGCCTGTTCAACACTAACCGATCCCACTACACAATAGCAGAGTTAGAAAACTCAATGGCAGCAAGTTTTATCTTTTTCATCTCAGAGTAGTTGTGGCATTCGAACACTAACTCCACCTTTTTCTCCCACTCAAGATAAGCCTCGGGGTCGTTTCTTCCTTGAAATGCTGGACTTTTTTATCTTAATACTACCCAAGTTGTTATCATGCTGTTCTATTAAGCGAAGAAAACATATACTTCTGGAAGTCCGACTGTCTTTACTTATCCCAAATGACGCAGCAGCGTAGCACCAGGACAGTCCACCGATGGAACCTCTTCTCTTCCAGTCACTCAGAGATCCCCCTTTTTCATGGATATTCCTCGATGGTGAAGGTACCTCAAGGCAGGACACCTATCGACGATTGTCATATAGAAAAAGGTAATGAGGCAGACAATGCTTTCCTCCCCCAGAAAAGGTTGAGCCGACGCGTCACTTTCCTTCTTTCACGAAAGTACGTCCAACGATTGAAAAGGTGGTCAAGCAAATACGGATATTAACTCAAAAGAGAAAGAAGAGATCAAACGACAAAAGTACTGACAGACGTTTGCGCATACTCTAGAAATCATGGTTTTTCATCCACCGGATTACCTATTGACAAGCGAAATGATAAGAGAAAACAACATTTTATGCTTGCTAGGCCACAGGCAGCAGAGAAAAGATACTATAATGATCGTTCCATGGTAGATGGATTCAGTAGTCAGAAATATTACATCAAAGCGACGAAGGAATTTACCTACACTAGACGTCTTTCTCCGATTCGGACATTGTGGCTAGTTCCATACGACGGCACTCTTATACGCTTTGGGATCAAGAGGACTCCGACAGATGCTGGAAATGGATTGGAGACTCAAATGAGTAAAGCTGGGTAAATTGGCTTGGCCTCTTATTTACATTTTGACAGGATTCGGTGTCTCCGATTACATCCCGGTCGCCTGACAACTTTCTATTCGGGTCGGGCATTGGTGCATCTGCTTTTGCTATTCATAAAGTGACTTTTTTTGGTTGGGGTTGGTTATTACTCCTCCGATCTCTATCTGTAAAGTAGGGGTTCGTCGTATGCCCTTTGACGGAAGGGGTGGTTGCAGTCGTAGCTAAACGAAAAGCAAAGAAAGATCCCTCGATCTTTAGCGCGACACCTCCCCGTTCTGGATTTGTAACTCCTCTTTGTGAGGACAGAAAGACTATAACTGAGGGCACTTCACGTAGATCAACAATAGCTGCAGCAAGTGAAAGGGATTCTCGACATTTATTGATAGACAAGTGCGACCGACCTGCCTATACTATAAACGACTTGTCGAAACCGAAGCGATGGAATACCTGGCGGGGGAAAGGTGCCTCTACAGATCCAGAAGAGTAAAGTCTAGTTTCTGATAAACTTCCTTCGACAATGACGGTTCGACAGTCAGTCATAAATGCAGAAGATGTTGGTCCCCTACCCAAGCCAAAAGCCAGTACCAAGCCAGTAGTGAGCTCACGAGACTATAAAAAAGAAGGGGAAGCGACCTGACACGTCGAGTTACCGTTCCAAGAACAGGCCTAGAATGAGAAGCTTCCTCAGTAGTGAGACGAGGCAATTGATGCTCCTTTCCGTGAGGGTGATGAAAACAGTGACTCCGCAACTGATTTCACTCCCGGGGACTCCTCCCGTCTAGCTTGGCTATTCTAGGCCTTCTTCTATTCGTACCTGCTTTCGTTTCTGCCCCCGCCCTCCGACGCTTTCTGGTCCAGGCCTCAGGCTTACGCAAGTTGGAGTCTTCCACTACCGATATTGGATCTGAGCCTTTCGTCGAAAGAATCGCAACTAACAAAGTCAATTGCGTCAGCTTTTTGAGATCACCGCTTCTTTGTTCGCCACCAAGTCGAAATAGAAACCCCCTTGCAGCTATCACGAATGATGAAATTCGATGGATGATGCCCCGCAAGACAAATCCCCCTGCATAGATGTACTAAACCAGAGGCACCACCTACTCCCCCACCACGCATTTTTGGTATCGAGCCAATGAATTCCCTCTTCCACAATGAGATCTCCTTCCATATTCGCATGGCCTCGACGATCGGGACTCGTCATTCTTCTCCTCGATGAATCCCTCGACTTAGTAGCCCTATCCCATCCTCCCGTGCGTCGTATTTCGGATGCTCATTCTTGGTCTAGCGAAGTCTCCTATCCAGCAGCGACACCCGGAACTTCGTCACGAGTATGCCATTTACGTTTAGCCTTCAACGCAATCTCAAAAGTGATTGACGAAATCCCCGAAAAAGTTCCTACCGATGCTGGGAATTTTCGCTGGACACCCCAAGAGTTGAACCCATAGCCGTCGCTTCTGACGACCTGCAACCCCGTCATTTCTTTTTATTCGCGGCTGGTTCATTTTAGGAATGCTCGTCGAAAGTCACGCTTCATTCCGCTTTGAATTAGAGACTCACAGGATACTGTGAAAGGAGCATCCATCTCATCTTTTGGGCGAGTAGACTGATCAACCCACCATTTGACGAACCAAACAAAGCGACGGGCACTGACTTTACGAAACCGACAGGCATTGACGGGGGACCATGTGTGTGCTTGCATAGCTGCTCTGAGTCTTTACCGGAAATCCTCCCCAACTCTCCAAAGGGAAAAAATTTTGGAGGGAGGAGTTCCACGGTCCGACCAACAACTCTCGCTGAAGAGATGGATATTGGCTCTTTTTCTCCCGCAGGGATATGGGATATTGTCTTTTAGTATCCCGCTCTGCTTTCTACTTTCCCTTGGGACTCAGCCTCTCTATGATGGGCTTTTCTTGCTTGTGATGTCGCCAGTGACGGAGAGTATCGAACAGACGGAAGACTACTTATGGCTCTTCGAAGCAGGTGGTGAACCGGATCGAATGACACAAGCAGACCACAACACTAGAAAAAAGGAAATGAATGAACACCTTTTTCTTACGCTTTCCTATGAGACCCTCCTGTCGGCCGTCGGGAGTATGGCTCTCTGAATAAGAGGCTTTCAATGAAACCGGTATGGTACGTTCGACATGACAATCCAGTCGTAATTCGGCTCGGTGAAATGACGTATAATAGAGAGAGAATTGTACCAGGATAAAAAAGAATTTCCGATGTGATGGCTACTGTTCCGGTATGTATTGTTTGTTTTTGAAATTTTTTAAAAGCTATCTGTATTTGTTTCTGTGTGTTAGTTAAATCTCTATGTTTGTTTTATATTGTATATAATTCATAGAAAAAATCATAAAAAATTCCGAAAAAATCAAAAAAAATACTGTAGCAAAAATCCTCGGAAAATTAGAAAATGTCACTGTAGCAAAATCCGAAAAAATCAAGTAAAAATAAAAAAAAATTGGGGAAGGATTTATAGCACATATAGCACTTATATGGTATCAAATAGACTATAACTCTGATCTATATTTTTACAATCTGTATCATCACTGTCCTAATTACACTCTAAGTGTCCCTTACTAGAATTGAGTAATTTTAAAACCCAGATTTCTAAAGTAATCCCTTTGTTGCCGCGGATAGGCGTTTGTAGGGTGATCCTTATGAAACAGTTTTAGGCATCATAGGCTACTCAGAGCTAGTTATCCACCGACATCTTAGATAGCTACCGGCATGTTATGCAATTGCGAAAAATGTAGAGCAAATTGTAGTATAACACCATGTATAATGATATATATGATATGATGAACACCCCAAGATATTCCAAAAAAAAAAATTGATGAGATAGTTCTCCGAATAGAACGATTAAAAGAACATGATAAAAGTCCCAACCTAACTCTAAAAGTCAAAAAAGATCTGACCCAATAACTCAAAAAAATCTATAAAAAATTTAAGGGCCTACTAAATCATTTTGGATATAAGCCTAATCAAGAAAAAGTTAAACCCGATACCCTAGACAAAACTAAAGAAGACAAAAAAGAAAATAATAATAATATTCCAGTAAGGTAGTGAAGAAGAAACAACAAAAGCAGTAAACAGAGAAAAGGTGAAGGAAGGCAACATTAAAAATATTTTGCAAACTAAACCAATAGAGAATAACTGCCAAAATGATATTGAAAGAACAGTTGAAGAAGTTATCTTAAACTCCGAAGACCCCTCTAACAGGAAAAAGAAGAGAACAATAGGAAACGATGAAGCAGTTCGAGAGACAAAGGAAGCAGCAGGAAGGATAGATCATACTGGCAGACTAGGAACTAGTCCAAGACAACCAATTAACACGATGCAAACCAAGAAAATATACTCCAGACAAAAAAACAACTCGATACTCGAGATAATTAATTGCTGGAAAGAATTGTATAAGGATCTAAATAGCACTACTCAAGAAAAAGACTATCTGACCAATAGGATACAAGAGATATACCTCCAGCATAAAGAGTTGTTCCACTATTTTAGGTTTGACCCTGGGATATACAACTTAATTGAAAATCAAAACGAGAGTAGAATGACTACAGGAGTACAGAACAGAATCAAAAGAGAATGTTAGATCTAACAAAAGGTTGATATATGTTAGAAAAATGTTTAAAACACCAAGTCACTTTAATAGTTTACAAATAAAGAGAAATACAAGAAATAATAATTCAAAGAGTATAGCACAAAATAAAGTCCATCTAAAACTATCTAATAAATACTTTAAGATTGGGCAAAAGGTCATAATACTCACAAAAAATAAAGAAATACAGGATGAGAAAAGATTTGCAAATCGCATAACATGAACTCTGCAAGGAAATATGCTACAAAGGACTAAAGATGTTTTTCACCTTAAACAAATCATGAAAGAAAATTTATACACAAAGGCACACAATGAATATTTTTTCCATAAAAAATCAAGAAGATTAATAGAAAAGAGAATAATAGGATCAAACAAAATGGTACAGAATCCTTAGGTTATAGAATAGAGCTTCCCAACAGAGAAAGAATAAAGACAAAAAGAACAACTAGGTGTGCAAACAGAAAATTCGATCGTAAAATTCCAGGAATAACCAATGCATATCGACTATACTGTATAGCAATTAATAAATTAGTATTCAAATTAAAGAAAAAGAAATTATGTGAATGGACAAAGTTTATAGGACCTAAATACGGACCAAGATTTAAGCATGTAATTACAAAAAAAAATTTCTAGACTAATTCTTTGGTGTTTAAATTTGTAGATGAATTCCAGAGAGTTCATGAGATTTGGAGATATATATCTCAAGCAATATGCCACTCAGAGTAAAGAGTCATTCAGAATCACTGAATTCCAGGTAGATTTAGTGTAACAATGTCTATTAGAAAATTTGTGGAATCTAATCCTAGATCAGCCAAAAGAGAAGGTTAAAGTAATCAAAACATTAGTTTATTATTTTAAAGGTATTATCCAGACACCCCAGTCACGGAGTTTTATATGCTATGTCATACTTAGAGGTCATCAAGTTGGAATTTACAAAAATTGGAATACAGTTAGAAGATTAGTCTCAAACTTTGATAATCCAGTGTTTAGAGGTTTTTATAATGTTAAAGAAGTTATAAAATATGCAAAAAATGATATTCCAACCTCCTGGCATTTCGACGAAAGCCTTAAAGAATTTATGCCACAAGAAAGTCTACAGAGTATAAGTAAGATAGAATTATCAACAGAATGTAGAGATTGTCAAGTTATTATGAAGCACTTTAAAAATTTAAAAATACAAAAGGAAAGATTGGTTGAAGATCTCTGTCAATAAACACAGTTAACTGTGAGCTTGCAGAAAGAAAGAGAGTGCCTCAAAAATACGAGAGAAAAAGAAAGGAAGCAGTGCCTCACAAATAAGAGTGAAACAGAATCAAGTGTAAAAAATAGAACAGAGAGCCTCCAAAATATGAGAGATACGGAAGCCATGCAAGCCAGATTGTTTTTTAAAACAAATGATGAATTATCTTTTCTTCCAGAAGATATCAGACATAAGATTCACCAAAATGTTCAGGACAATTTCTATCGAAAAGCAAAGACATGCAACAGATACCTCAAAGAAATATGAAAGGGGAGGAAAAAATGCAGAAGAGTAACTGTAGACCAGGTGATACATTATGCCAACACCGATAGATGCACCAACAATAATATCTACAACATCATGGACCTCTCACAACCAAAATGTCAATGTGAGTTAGCCTATAGTATCTACAGACTAAATTTCAATTAGGGCAAATAAAGACGGAAAAGCTCCATGGAACAGATTATAGTTGGAAAGACTTCTTAGATATGGGATTTGTTTCACAAATAATCATTAGCCATCCAGATCACGCAGAATTACCCCCAGATTCTTTAGCATTTCCAGTTTTAGAAGCTTTCATAGGAAAAAGGCCACAGCTCAAGATAGAATTCGATTCCATAATAGCAGAATACATAAAAGGAGTATGGTATCCTACAAAGCACAATGCATGGATTACACACAGACTAGCCCATCCCCTATATCCAGATAGAGAAGAAAGAGGGATAATTTGTGACAGAGAGATCCCAAGACAAATCAGACATTGGAGAGCAAAAACCATAGCGTATGAATTCAACTGGCAAAAATACAGTGGAAATAGATTCAGATTAGCCACAGAAACTGAAATTTACAGAGTCTATGTAGACAAAAAAATTAATTGTAAAGTCCCAAAATTTATCAGGCCAGCCCATGAGGAATTAATTCAATATTATTGACAAAAGAAATTGATAGAAGATAGAATACTTCAGCAAGACATGGCAGAATGGACAGAAGAATACACGCCATCAGATCTACTAAGATACATGGGAGATGAAGGCATACAAAATTTCGACAACATGAGCGACTAGAGACTAAAAAAAAAGGGGGCTCTCTAAAAAGTCCTAAACATCGGATCCTCCAAGGCTTGACAAAAAAGAGCATCTGAAAAGATTCCTGATAACAACAGTACGATTCCTCACATCAACAATATAGACACTAACAGTGAAGATTCCTGACAAAGATAAGACGTCACCAACAGTGAGATTCCTGACATCAACAGTGCAGACAAGACACCAACAGTAAAAGATTCCTGACAGAGACAAGACATCAACAGTGAAGACTCATGACGAGGCTCCACAGCGAGACTCTCAAGAGGCTTCTCAGGCAAGGAAGGTCGTCTATAAAAGGAGGCTTCCGAAGGATGGGAAGAACATCGGCAATTCGGCAAAAACATCAGCAAGCTTCTCCAACACCTTTTAAGCTCCTCAATGCCTCCTTATTCATCACCATCGTCCCTCACCCTCTCATCCTCTCCCATCCGTCTTGCCTGGTTTATACCTGCCGATCACCACCAACAATTTGTAGTTCTCCACTACCTATATGTATAATTAAGTGTGCCTGAGTGTATTTTCCTTTGTATTTTCTTCTTCTTTTACTTCAGCTGTGTGACCGTAGTAGTAGAGTGTAAGTTAATATACTGTCACACAGCTGAAGCAGAAGAAGAAGAAAATACAAAAGAAAATACACTCAGCCACACTTAATTATACATATAGGTGGTGGAGAACTATAAGTTGTTGGTGGTCTGATCGGCAGGCATAAACCAGGCAAGACGGATGGGAGAGGATGGTGATGAAGAAGGAGGCATTGAGGAGCTTAAAAGGTGTTGGAGAAACTTGCTGATGTTTTTGCCGAATTGCCGATGTTCTTCCCATCCTTCGGAAGCCCCCTTTTATAGACAACCTTCCTTACATGAGAAGCCTCTTGAGAGTCTTGCTGTGGAAGCCTTGTCATGAGTCTTCACTGTTGATATCTTGTCTCTGTCAGAAATCTTTACTGTTGGTGTCTTGTATGTACTGTTGATGTTAGGAATCTCACTGTTGGTGACGTCTTGTCTCTGTCAGGAATCTTCACTATTGGTGTTTATACTGTTGATGTCAGGAATCGTACTGTTGCTTGTCATGAATCATTGATGTTTGTCGTCAGATGCTGTCCTTGGAGGATCCGATGTTTAGGACTTTTGAGAGAGCCCCCTTTTTTTTTACAAGAAGTTAATAAAATTGTCGGACACTAAAGTTTATGGGGATGCAAGATCCATCCATCCATTTGTGGATAGGTTAGGGTCGTCCCATACTGTTGGTGCAATCGTTGGCTCTGGTGTTTTTTGCTGGTTCAGTTGTGATCTTGGGACTAATTTTTTCATTTTCGGTTTTCCGTATAGAACATAGTATTCGAACTTCCCAGATGCTTCTCCAAGTAACCCAACTGCTGGGTTCCCTTGTTCGTGTAGTTGTTTTAGAAGCCTCTGTACAGAGACTCCCCTGTTGAGGGCTTCTTCGGTTATGTCGATTTCTACTTCGGCCTCGACCTTCGCGTCCATCTCTTTCTCAGCTTGCTGTGTGTTGTCGCATGTTTGTGATTCTTCTGGTGCTGTATTCTCGAACTGTAGTCCCTACTCTGATTTGTTTGATGTAGCGAGGCTGGGTAACTCTTGTTCTAAAAGCTTACCCATGTTTTCTAAGGCTTCAGCTTGTTTAGGGGTTACTCCCCTAATAATTTCCTCATTGAGAGTTGTTATATAATCCGAGCAGACCTTTTTCAAGGCCTTGAGCTCTGATTCTTGTTTCATTACAATATTTACTGAGTTCTCCATGTGCCTACAGAAAGCATGACGAGTTCCAATTCCTAGATTTGCCTTCTGGTGGGCTCGCCAAGCTCCATTTATTTCGGAGTAAAATGGGGGTGGGATTTCTAACTTGGGAAAGCTCGCTATTTTTGGCTCGAGCATGTGATAGGCGAGATCTCGAACCTCTTCTGCAAAGTATGGGTTCTGTCGTGATATCTCCCAGGCTAGGATGGTATCTTCTTTTGAGTAGTAATGTCTGCAACAAAATCCGTTAAAATCGAATACTTGGTCATAGTATTTTTTCCAGTTTGTGTAAAATACCCGGCTGGTATCCCACAAATACAACAAACGCTGCTAGAGCAGGAACACTATTTTCTATAGCCTTCCCTTATCACTTTTCTGCAAAATAAATTAATAAGTTATTAATATTTCACTTAGTAATCATTTATTGTTAGGTCGGATTAGGTAATCTGCGATAAAATTATCATTTCCTTTAACATGCTCGATCTCGAAGGAGTATTGGGCTATCTCATTATACCATTGCATGCATTTCCCAGAGGTTTTTCTTGTGTTCACCAAAAAATCCCTAACGGCTTTATTATCTGTTCTAATAATAAAATACTCGGGTGCGAGAAATATTTGAAATCTCTGCAGAGCTAATTTTATAGTTTATAGTTCCTTTTCAAATATTATCCACTTCAGTTCGTTCGGTTTGAATTTTCCAGAATTATACCCACAAAGTCTCTCATACTTTAATATCTTTTGGGGTATGCTCCTTTTTCTGAGTCTGATTCCGTTCTAAGATAGAGGTGGATCCTCTTCATCCCAATTTTCTTTCGAAATTGCTTTTAGTGCATATCCCCAATATTCATCTAACGCATCTGTATCTAAAATCAGTTTATCTCCTGCTTTTGGTAAGTAGACTTCTGGTGCCTTTTCGGCGAGCTGCTTAATTTGTCTTAGAACGTTTTTATCTGTCTGTCCAGATAAAATCTTGGTTTTTATTTAGCATTTTTAGTAAAGGTATTTCTTCTTTGGTGAGTTCTCGTAGGAAATTTCTCCCATGATTCAAGCAGACTTTGTAGTTGTTTTTTATTTTTTATTTCTTCAGGAAACTCCTTGATTTTTGAAATGATGTGCTTCTGTAGTTGAATGCCATCTTTATCTAGGATAATTCCAAGAAATTCTATTGACTCTTTTCTGATTTCGATCTTTTTTTGAGAGAGTATTATCCCGTGTCTTCTAAACATGTCACTAATGATTTTTAGATGTCTCTTGTGTTCTTCTCTTGTTTTTGAAAAAACCAAAATGTCGTCAATGTATACGACATAGAAATCCTTTAAATTATTAAAAATTGAGTCCATCCATCTTTGAAATATCTGTGGCGCGGTGTTTAACCCAAATGGCATGACATTCCAGTGAAAGTGCCCTCGTGGCGTACTAAATGCTGTTAGTGGTTTCGATTCCTCTGTCATTTTTAGTTGCCAGAAACCAGATTTACAGTCGAATTTACTGAATACTCTGCACCCTTTCGTTAAGTTTATTAGGACTTCCTTCCTAGGGAAAAAATAACCATCGAATTTTAGATTTTGGTTTAGTCTCTTGTAATTAATTACCATTCGTGGCTTTTTCTTTTTAATTAATTAAGATTTCTGACCATAAATGCTGGACTAGAGTAAGGGCTAGTGGTTTTCTCTATTAGGCCTGTGTTCAAAAATTCATTTATTTGATTATCGAATTCATCTATATCTTGCCTAGTATAGAGCATGGGTTTTACCCTAATAATTGTGTTGTCATCTCTTAGCTGAATTTTACAAAGTCTTGGACTTCGATCCCACAACTTTAATGGATTTTCACTAAAATTTTCACTAAGTGTTTTGTAAAACCAATGAGTTTGATCTAGCTCATAAATTGTTTCGCATCTTTTTAATGAGTTTTCACTGTCTGGAGTACTTTTTGGGGGGGGGGGAAATCTTCTGTACATTTATACCTAGGTCCCTCTAAAAGTGGCATGTTAACTCTTCGGGATTGGTTACCCTCTTGTTGATGTAAAGACACAATTTGTTTTTCTACAATCATAGATAAGTACTCTTCAATAAAATTGTTTCCTAAAACCAATAATTAGAAAATAGGTGTGTATATATATATATATATATATATATATATATATATATATATATATATATATATATATTCATAATCATGTTTTAAAGAGAAGATTTCAAATAAGTTTATATATTAAATTGTTAAAATATTTTTTTTATACAAGATATTATGCTAGGTCATAATTCCTTTTATGCTAATCCATGTTTACTTGAAATATATTTACATTAGTAAGATTTAATAAATTTGCTAATTTCCATACCATGAAATCATTCTAGAATTTTGAAAATTCATACATTGTTAAAGCAATCGTTATAATAGTGTTAAGCCTATTTAATTTCTATTTTTACAATTTAGTACCCACTTACCTAATATGTGTTTATATGCATAATTGTATATGTATGATTCACATGCATGATCATCAAAAATATTTTTACACCCTAATGCCCACTTACATACATGTTTATATGTATAACTGTATATATGTGTGGTTTACATACATGATCATTATTTACATAATACATTCTAGTATTTTATGACTGTCATGCTTGCGTTGACATATACATACTAGCCATTTGTGCAACATACATGAAAATATACCGGATTTTCCTTTTTAGTACATACGCATGTCTTGATGATGCCATGGATCTTGACTTGCGTATTAACTTGATTTTGACACTCTATCATACTTGCCTTGACATATACATACTAGTCACTTGTGCAACATACATGAAATTATACCGGATTTTCCTTATTAGTACATACACATGTCTTGATAATGCCATAGATCTTGACTTGCCTATTAACTTGATTTAGACACTTCATCATACTTGTCTTGACATATACATACTAATTACTTGTACAAAATACATGAAAATATGCCGGATTTTTCTTGTTAGTACATACACATGTCATCATAGTGCCATGGATTCTGACTTGCCTGTTACTTGATTTTAACATTGACCATATTTTTCTTGTTACTAGACATGTATATGTATTAACCTTGACATGATTGGTTCATTATATTGCGGATTGATTTCCATGTAATATAACTTGAAACTTTGGGTTATGAGAGAATTAAAAGGTAGACAAATATTGTATTATGAAAGATTTATGATAGGTTGCGCAACCGAAATAGGGACCCATCCGCGAGGGCGTCCGGATGGCACTGAGCCATCATCTTTTGTTTAGTCTATGTTGATGGGACGACCGATTACTCAGTAATCGGTATCTGCTTATAGCGGCACGGCTGGTTTAGCGCCAGCATCTTGGCCAGGTCCCGGGTATGCATGGGTACTTTCACGATACAGGTTTATTTCTTCACCAGTTAGTTCAAATATAAAATAAAATATGATATTAATTTAGACTTGATATGCATGTACATTTTTCCTTGATATCATTACTTGATCATTTAATATTTTCCACACATGTGCATACTTTCATATCCACACTCATATCTAACCTATTTGTTTATATTACACGCTCCGTACTTTTTATTGTTTTACTTGTCGGGTTTAACCCTGACCTCCCCCACATGCTCAGGTACTGAAAATGTGAGCGAGGATTTGCAATTGCACGATCCGTACTTTTTGGAGTAGGTTGAGCAGCAATAGATGTATAAGTCTCTGCTTTTGTATTTTTTGGTTTGATATGTATCACCCCTTTGGGATTTTATTTCCAACTTTTATATCAGTATTGTACTTGTTGTTTTTTATGTTAGACACGTATATCTTCTCTTTTATATGACAGTAGACTAACTTCCAAGATTCTTGTTGATGACTAGTATTTAGTTCCATTCATTTCTTCTTTTACATACTTATAGGCCTCGTGCACGTCGACTTATACGTGCCCGCCGGTAACGCACTCCGTTTTCGTATCCCTCCAGAAAACGGGGCGTTACATCGACTATACAATCGATATAGCTACATGATCTGAGATACTCGAAATTGTGATTTCTCTCTTCATCAGTTGTGTCTTTGTGCAGCTTATCCGCTCATGGATGGAAAGCCGTGACTCCCTTGTCTCCATTTCCCATCTCCATGTGCGGCTGTTCTCGTGCTATTTGTGTTACATATCTCCTCTCCGCAAATGTATGTGCATCGTCGCTTTTTGCTTCGTTTTTGGTGGGGAATACATGATTTTCCAAAAAGTCCGGTTTTGAAAGGTAAATTTGCCTTCCAGCATGAGTTTATTAGCGACGTCATAGCGCCTATTTCGTCGACATGATGCATGCCACCATCCCTCTCCTATACCGCCTATGGTTTCCCACTTTGATCGTCAGGTAAAAACTGGAATGGCATGTGAGGGGGTATGTCCACGATGTTTGGTCTCTTTCCTTCATCTCACGCTTTTTCGTCGAGTCTGACGGCGCTGTGACGCCCGTCGGTGAGTTCCTTTTTTGTCGACGAGTGGTAGGGAGTGCTTCCTGGCAAGAAGCACAACCGAGGTGCTTTCGATGTTACTGTGAAGATGCCATTCGTCGTGGCTACCCCAGTCATATGGAAAGAAAATATTGTTGTCAATTGGTAGCTGACGCTTCATTGGATGGCATTTTCCTGAAGGAATAAGTGAGACGTTCGTAACTTGTGGCTCACTCTCCTGAGATTTTATATGACGTGGGTATGTATATGTCGACAGTTTTTATATGATGGGGACACAGAGTATTTTAAATGATAAGTCATCGGAAGTACACAACAGCAACAGTAACATCCGCCGAGGCTTGACAAATCTCTTTGCCTTTCCTTTGTTTAGTTGTTTCAGTACTCCGAGGCTCTTGATTCCTCATAAGGACTTGTGTTTGACGGGCTTTTTCATCCTTTGACGGGTTGAATCTCTTCCCTTGTGAAGCGATAAATCTTGAAAGCCCTGGTTGTTTCGTTCGTCGTTGGTGGAAGTAGCAAGTGAAGTTCAGCTTTCATCCCATTCTCCATTTCCCCATTCGGAGAGACATTCCAGGCCGACGTGAGTAAGGCATCTCCGAACGAACGTATAAGTCTAGCCGACATTATTTTTTTATCCCCGAAGGAACGTATCTGCTTTCCCATCCGAGTGAGTGAGAAAATCTCGGGGATCTATTATTGCTTGCTAAATGAGAAGACTAGTTCATTTGCTTCTTCCGGAGCTGAAGTTGTTGGAAAGCTGGGCCAGCCTTTTAGTACTCCGAGTCGAGATATCAGTTTCCCTAGTTCGTCGTTGCTGAGCTCGGGGAGAAAGAGTTCAGAGTTGGAGCTGGATCAACCGATATTGACAGGTTTGATCACTCGGCGGGGGTGAGGGGAAGGTTTAAAAAGATCTTTCTTTAGATCTGGGCGAGACAGGTTTTTCCAAGTTTGTAAGGTCATCGAAATCGTCATATTATAGATAGCGAGGCAAGCGATTAGTGAGAGACCCAAGCTCATGGATAACGGCGTCGACTCGTCATCCCTCTAGCGACAGGCAGTACGAGATGAATTCTGCCCAGGCTCATTTCGTCGGCCTATTTGCTGACTTTTGCAGGGCAGACCCCTCCCCTTTCCTGTCAACCAGGTCCATGCCAGAAATAGCTTTTCGCTCGACATAAACGGACATCGACGTGACGTGATGTTCCATAGGCATTTGGTAGAGCATGGAAAGTGACAACCAACCCCGTCAGCCTAGGACCTCCCCTCCGTCACTCCGAAATTTCATGGCTTCAGAAATCAATGACAGCAGCGAACTAAACTCTGTGGGCTTATTGACATTGTACAATCCCTGTTCCCTTCATTTTAGGGCCATTGACTCCGTCTCATTAAAGGAAACTCCAACTTCTGACTGAGAAAGAGAAAAAAAAAATTCATTATTCATCAACCTCTTTTCGTCATTTTCCAGATAAAGATCTTATCTCGGCTAGTTTCTTCCAATCGAGTCGTACAAAAAAAATTCTCTTTTCTTCGTCGTGTCAAAAAGGAAGGGAGCTCTCTGTACATTGGTGGAACTAGTTCTCTTAGGTAGCATTGAAGCGACGGTCGTTAAAGCTGAGAAGTCACATGCTGCAAATAAAGCATCGGCGTTGGCTCGACGAAGGGAAGCGCACCGTCGACTCTGAAAACTCAAAGGGCAAGCAAGGGAAGGTCGGGCTCTAGCTCTAGCAGCTTCAGTAAGAGCTCAACGAAAAACAAAGTGACGTTTACTGGCTCTACACTGATAGTGGGAGAGGTTGCCGATGTCAGGATATAACTCAATATTTCCAGCGCAGGCCGTCGACGTCGAGAGAAATAGCGATCCTCACAGCATTGGTCTCGAGCATGTTCTGTTCTGAGCATTCATTCAATCATGGAGATATCCCACAGACTAGTCAATATCTCGAGCGACGAAGCAAGCAGCATATAAACCAGAGTCATCCATCAGTCATTGAGGTTTTACAACAGCAAGAAGAACATAGGCTGGATCGATTCGTTTTATTGTTGAAGGAGACCGATTCTACCAATGGAAGGGGTTTGTTTTCACCCACATATCAAATGATGATAATTAATGCTTGTGGCTAGTTTGCGGGTGAAAAATCTCAACATTACTGGTAGTTTGCACCATTCACGTTCTCCTCATAGTCTGAAACACAGCTGGCTTATAATCCCCCATTTGACTCCTTAGATATCCCACATTCGTTCTTTCATGAATTTAAAAAGGTTCGGGTAGTTATTTCAGGCCAGGATAATATCTGTTCTATTTTTTGACAAAATTCTCCTTATATTTTCTTTGTGATCGAGCATCATTATTTTGATACTCAAAAAGATTTCTTTGGGAAATGCCTGTCTAGCTTCCTCAAGAATTTGTACTTTTTTTGTTTTTTCTAACATAATCATTTCTTTTCCTTTCTTCGGATTTTCCTGTAAGATGGTTAGTACATAATTATTTACTCATATGAAAAATTACTACTAATAACTGAACTCGACACCTCTTGCAGAGACGTCGACCCGGGCATGAGAGGTATACTGAGTTTTTGGCTTATTTCTTTAATATTTCGGCTTAACTTTTGATCTTCTCCTAGTAATCGTGACAGCACTAGCTCTCTTATATCTTCCCTGGTAATAGATCTCCTGGCTACTTCTCTAGTTTTTCTTTCACTATTGCTTCTTGTTAGTAAAAGTTGTTTTGAATTATTTTTAATATATAGGCTATTTCCAGAACTTTGTATTTCTATCCCTCCAAAGTCTTTTGGTTCTTCAGTTTGTATTAAATTTTCGAGAAACCATTGTCTTGGTACCGTGAGATCCTTTATATTCATTAGTCGGGGTTTGATTTCTTCCTCAAAAGGTTTTGGTTCAAATATTTCAATTATTTCTCTTTGATTTGAAACTGTTCTTGACTCTGTGGTCTGGGTCAATTCATGAATCATCGTATATTCTATGGCCAGATCGTGTGAGTTGGTTTTTATGTTCATTCCTTGTGTCTTAATTTTTAGTCGTACAGTATCTATTATATTTGGGTCAGATATAGAGATAAAGTAGTTGGGTCGGATATTGAACCATACAGTTTAATTTACTAGATTGGATTGGAAACCCCTATTAGTGCTTGGTGGCAATTGGTGAATCGATTGTCCATTACGAGTGTTATTATATGGATGTCTATGCTAGCTCTAAACAGTGCATTAATTTTGATTTGAATTAAGCCAACATGGATATAGCGAATTTCTGGGTATTTCTTTTTCCATCTCATACCTTTTCAGATTAAAGATGGGAATGTCTACTCTTCCTCCAGCTGACAGATTTGCTATTGTGTTTCCGTTAAAATTTTCGATTATTCTCCTGGAAAAGAAATTGAACCGTGAAATTTTGTAAATTTCTGTTTTATTTATTTGTTGATGTTTTTTTCATTCTATCGATGTCATCTGGACTAAAAATTATTTCTCTTCCGACTACGTCTCCTAATGTTATATTGTCCAGTTATGATACCGGGGGTGTGATAGGACTTAATTTTTCGTTCATCAAGAAAACTAGTTCGGCGTCTGAATCATCTTCGACCTCAAGTTCATATAGTATTATATCTGTTGGCAAGATTTCTTCACCCAAATAGATTTCATGTTCTTGTTCCTCCATATATTCTATCATTTTTTGAGCATTTTTCCTTGCTCAGGACAATCTCTAGCAAAATGTCCTTCATTGCATACAAAGCATCTGCAACTCTTTTTATCCTTTTGTGCAGAGGATTCTCTTTGTGCAGAAGACTCGTCCCTCTTTCTAACATATTTATTGCTTCTGACAAATCCTCTACTCCTTGTCCACGGTTTCCATTGAAATCTTTTTCTAAATATTGTTTTTGGCCTTTTCTCACTTCCTTTTTTTCATTTTTCGCCAATTATTTTTTCACAGCACCTTCTTTCTTTGGAGAGTTACTTATTGTGTTCTTCATTTTCTTGTAGGATTTTATATTAAGACAGTCGTCCTGTATTATTTTAAGCGCATAGTGTATGCGGTGCCCCAAATTATCTTTTTTCTCAATTCGCTTTAAGTAGTCTGGGTATTCGTTTCTTGTTTTGGTATCCCATGGACTAGGAAGCTTGTGGAAGAAATGATCAAGCCAATTTTGTACCTTATCGTATTCCAATTTGTAAAAGTATTTTGAGAATGTTTTGTAGTATTTTTCGAATTCACATATCTCGTATAATTCAATTTTGGACAGTGCATACAGAACCTCTTCTTCTTGAGATTTATCGTCTATATACCCACATAAATTCTCTTTGATGATTTTTATGAAATCATTGAGGATTTTTTCAAAACTTGTGAACCTATCACTTTCTCCCCACTCCTTCCATTTACTTTTTCCTTCCTCTGAATTTATCCATTGTTTCATCCATTGCAAAACATCTCCTTATAATGTTCCCGTAATGTAATCTACAAATCTTTCATTGTCCCATGATCCTTCATGATTTGTGATTACGACGGGTAGGGATTGCGCCCAGTCATCTATATCTTTTTATTTATCCTTGAAATGTACATTGGATAGATCTAGATAGGTTCCCCATTGGGATACACTTCTTTTTATTAAATCATCGATCCCCATACTCCCTCCTATATGTAGGTTGTTTAAATCTGTTGTAGTTTTCCTATCCTCTCCAACATGTATCACCTCACTGTCAGATTCAATTCCTTTCTCGTGTTCAGACTCGTATTCATTGTGTATAGTCATTCCGTAGTCCTCGTTATCTGAATTTTGATGCTTTCTAGCTCTTCTTCACTTTCTAGGTTATATGTTTCAAGATCAAAATTAAAATGGTGTAGCAATACTTTATTTTGTAGGTAGGTCTCTTGCATTCTACTTACTAGATGGTCTCTCTCCTGAACAGTATTGCATGGGTCCCTATATAGCTCTTTCCAGCAGTTAATTAGTTCCACAATTGAGTCATGCTCTTTTCAGGAGTATTTTCTATCTACTTGCATCATATTTATCTGTTCACTCGGTTTCTTTTGTCTTGAGCTTATTTCTAAACCGTCAATTCGATCTAATCTTCCTAATATTTTCCTTACCTCCTTGTCGAATTTTGCTATTTCTCTGCCGAATTGTTCTAAGGAATTGTCTTGATCGGTTTTACAAAACATAGAAACATATATTTCATTTTGTTCTATTACCTTATCTAGTCGTTTTTCTATCTTATTAAACCTACAAACTATATAATCAATAAGGATGTTGAGAAAACTTGTAATATTTATTAGGTTTTTATCTGTTGCTACTGAAAAATATTCTAAGTGACTATAATCTCTTCTACAGCTCTCAAATATGCATGGTATATCACTAGCCATCTAGGATGTCACTTGGTAGCTAGCTCTGAGTAGCCTACGGTGCCTAAAATCGTCTCCTGAGGGTCACCCAACAAACGCCTATCCGCGGCAACAAAGGGATCACTTTAGAAATTTAGGATTTAAGGTTACTCAAATCTAACAGGGGACACTTAGAATGAAATTAGGACAGTAATAATGCAAGTTGTGAGATAATATAGATCGGTATTATAGCCAATCTTTATGCTAGGAATCCTTTTAATTTTTCTGATTTTTACTACAGTAACATTTTCTAATTTTCGAGGGATTTTTTGCTACAGTAACTATGCTACAGTAACTTTTTTTATTTTTTCCCGAAATTTTTATGATTTTTTGCGATTTTTTACGAATTTTTTGAAAATAAATCTACAAAAAATAAAAGATAGAGATTTATCTAACACGCCAAAACAAATATAGATTACTTCACAAAAATTCAGAACATACAGGACATACCGGAACAGTAGCCATCGCACCGAATACTCTTTATACAGACTACTGACCCCTACTGTCAAAAAAGGAACGCCCCGGGCTCTGATACTATAATACACTATTCTGGTATCAGAGAAAAAGGAACACCTCCGGAACAGTATTCTGGTATCAGAGCCCTGGGGCGTTCCTTTTTGGGCAGTAGGGGTCAGCAGTCTCTACAAAGAGTTTCCAGTGTGATGGCTACTGTTCCGGTATGTACTGTATGTTATTAATTTTTATGAAGTAATCTGTATTTATTTTGGTCTGTTAGATAAATCTCTATATTTGTTTTATTTTTGCAGATTTATATTAAAAAAATTCGTAAAAAATGGCCAAAAAATCATAAAAATTCCAAAAAAAAAATCAAAAATCTATTGTAGCAAAGTTACTGTAGCAAAAATCCCTCGAAAATTAGAAAATGTTACTGTAGCAAAATCCGAAAAAAAAAAATCAAATAAAAAACAGAAAAATTAGGAAAAATTTGGGGAAGGATTTATAGCATAAATAGCATTTACGTGTTATCAAATTGACTTTAACACCGACCTACATTATCTCACAACTTAAATGATTACTGTCATAGTTTCATTCTAAGCATCCCCTGCTAGATTTGAGTAATCTTAAACCTCAGATTCCGAAAGTGATCCCTTTATTGCTACGGATAGGCATTTGTAGGGAGACCCTCAGGAGACAGTTTTACGCACCATAGGCTGCTCAGACTTAATTACTCACTGACATATTAGATGGCTACCGACATAATGTGCAATTGCGAGATGTGTAGAACGGATTGTAGTAAATACGACACCATGTATAATGATATATATGATATGATGAACACTCTAAGATATTCTATAAAAAAATTTGCTGAGATAGTTCTTCGAATAGATAGATTAAAAGAACAAAGTAAAAGTCTCAACCTAACTTTAGAATCCAAAGAAAGTTTAACTGAACAACTTGAAAAGGTCTATAAAAAATTCAAGGGTCTATTAACTCATTTTGGATATAAATCAAACTCGGAAGAAGTCAAACCTAATAATTAAATAATTGAAGAAGACGAAAAGGTAAATGAAGAAAGTAATAGTAATCTTCCTGTCAAAGAGAAAAATGAATATAATAACCTATCAAAAGTCAGTAACAAAAAAGATAATAATAATCAAAGTGGTCTCTCACAAAGTTCAATAGAAAATAGTTACCAAGAAAGTAGATATAAGGTAGAGAGAACAAATGAAGAATTCATCTTCAGTTCTGACAAAAAAGAAGAATGTATGGTAAGATACGATGAAGTAGAGGAAGTGGTAGGAAAGTTAGCTTGATTTTTCAGATTTTGCTACATTGACATTTTCTAATTTTCGAGGGATTTTTTGCTACAGTAACTATGCTACAATAACTTTTTTTGATTTTTTTTTCAGAAATTTTTATGATTTTTTGGCGATTTTTTATGAATTTTTTGAAAATAAATTTACAAAAAATAAAACATAGAGATTTATCTAACACACCAAAACAAATACAGATTACTTCATAAAAATTCAGAACATACAGTACATACCGGAACAGTAGTCATCACACCGAAAACCCTTTATACAGACTACTGACCCCTACTGTCAAAAAAGGAATGCCCCCGGGCTTTGATACCAGAATACACTATTCTGGTATCAGAGAAAAAGTAACACCCCCGGAACAGTATTCTGGTATCAGAGCCCTGGGGCGTTCCTTTTTGGACAGTAGGGGTCAGCAGTCTGTACAAAAAGTTTGCAGTGTGATGACTACAATTCCAGTATGTACTGTATGTTATGAATTTTTATGAAGTAATCTGTATTTGTTTTAGTATGTTAGATAAATCTCTATATTTGTTTTATTTTTGTAGATTTATTTTCAAAAAATCATAAAAATTCCAAAAAAAAACAAAAAGCTACTGTAGGAAAGGCTCGTCACTCCAATCTCCAAATCGCCAGATCCTATTTTTCTTAAAACACTAGATCCCAAAGCTGAACCATATGAAAATAAGGAATGAATTGTTTGTCACTCCTCACCCAATCCCATATCCACTCCATAGAGATAGAGATTGGGAGAGTTAAAATGATACAAATGCACATGTATTCACTGAATCGAGAGGTATCATATCAAAGTAACATGATGTCGTGTATTAGGAGAGAGTGATTTTCGGGAGAAAAAAGTGGATTTATGAGCAAATTCTGGCACGAGAGGACCAATGAGACAGAACACTGTTGGATGCATTCCTTTGTGGGAAGGGCTTCGGCCCAACTCGAAGACTCTTTGATCAGTAATCTCGTACTCTCGACTGGCTCGAACCACTACGTTATCCATCTTCCGGCTCATTCGTATGTTCATCGAGAGCATGTCACCAAAACCTGTAATAAACCATCATTTCAAACCATTCTGTTATAGGGATTCTTTGGATATCAGTTCGAAGGGAGCGCCGAAGTCCGAAAGTGAACTAGTCCTACTTGTGTACAGAGATGGCACCCTCCCACTCACTGGACCTGACGACCGAAAAGTTGACAAAGGGAAGGAGAGTCGCTGGGAGGAGTCATTTTCGGCTCCAAAAGTATCGTCTGAAATGGTTACCAACTGACGTGGCGACCGGTCGACAGGAGCGAGGATCCAAGCCTATTCCCTCCTTCCCTAGGCTTGGGATTTACGAATCAAACCCTGACGAACGAGCCAAAGATAAGCTCTTTTCACGACGCCAGAATTCAGAAGCGTCAATACGAGACGAGAAATAGAAAGCGTTACCGAATAATTTTTAGGCGTCAGTAAGCACCTATTTTCTCGAAAGGAAAGGCTCGACACTCCAATCTCCGAACCGCCAGATCCTGTTTTTCTTAAAACATTAGATCCCAAAGCTGAACCATATAAAAATAAGGAATGAATTGTTTGTCACTCCTTGTTTTGGAAGTAGTTTCACTCGCAAAAGTGAAAAAAAGAAGCCGACGAAGGGAGGCCCTCTCAAACGGATCCACTGATGAGCGCGAAAAACAAGTGAAGGTGGCAGGGAAGCTCGTGCACTGAAAGAGAATTCGGCCAGGAATACAACGTTGTTGATATACGAGGAGTGTCCGTTGGAGAAATAAAGTATAAAAAAGGTACGCATTTAGGGAGGGAGAAAATGTCGACCCTATTCATTTCTCATAGCTTAGACGGAAGGCGAGCCAATATTACCTAGAGCGAATGGACAGGCCTTTACAACCAACGACGGTCTCTCGTCAGCGTGCTTACTCAGTGCTGTGAAACCAATGGTGAGGATTGGTCACATAGGTGACCCACAGTTGGGCATATACACAAACAACCTAAAAAACTACGACTGGAAACACTCCATTCAGAATGGTGTATGGAGCTGAAACTATCATTCCCCGATCACCAGTCTACGATTGGCAGTACCTCATCGATTGGGAAACATAGAAATCTATCGTTTACACAAATTTGTCCATACCGAGGAAGATCGCAACCCCTGTGCAACAGCAACGGTGTCGACACTTGGCATTACCGGCAGTTACGTCAGAAACCAATTGGAAAAGGCTGCTGGAAATAGTATTTTGACTGGGAGCCTGGAAAGCTTCAAACCGACGTGGTTAGAACCATACAGGACACATAATGGATCAGTTCAGTTATAGGATTTACAGGGTCATTTTCGTCGATCACGATAGGGGCACCAGTGAATGGTTTAGACGGTAATGGACTAAAACAGATCATCCGGTACGAGTAATTACTCCTGATTTCAGTCATCAATCCATAGTAGATCCAGATGACCCTACCGACTGTCCACACGACAAGTGTCTGCATTTATCTTCTCGGTTTCAGTCAGAAAGTGGAAAAGGAAGACCAAAAGAAGCAATACAAGAAAGAAAGGGAACTATGGATCGCTGATCGAAGAACAGGATGAGGCATCAAAAACACTGTCAACTCGGAATGACATGTACATCTGTGACGAATTCAGTCCAAAACGAGAGCACAGAAGGAGACTGAAACTGTGGACTAAGAGCAAAGACAGACTCATCTGTGTCGAGAGGAACATAGGTGATTGAGGATCGAGTCTCCTTATCCCTCAACTCACTGAGTGCATCTGCAACAGTAGGAATTGGTGAGCGATGGTTTATAGATCCTCTGGAGGGCTCAAATTTATCTCGTGACGGCCCTCCGGAACTGCACAAGTCATTGCTCCTCCCGAGACTGTCACTTCCTGTAACTATCCAAACTACGATCATGAACTCGCCCGTTTCTACGGCTCAGTGAGTTAGCCTGCATGGCAGGTCGATACCGTCAGAAAGAAAGGAAAGACAGCACAGCACACACACACAACGACGGAAGTAAAGCTCATGTCAAACCACTATAAAACAGGATGGCATTACATAGAAATGACGTAAAGACGGGGTCAGAGGAGCAAGGCGAGTGACGAATGGGTCCTGTGTCAGCCCACTCGATTAGGCAACTACCTCCCCTGTAAAGAGTACGCTGACACCTTTGACACTCTGGCAGGAGGAAACATCACCCCCGCTTACATAATCATACCGGTTATTTACAGAAAGGCCACTGAAAGTAGACCAAAATACTCGTCATCGATTTAAAAGATGCCAAAAGACTGATAGGTACTAGCATGTCGAAGTAAAGATGTACACTATGCTCCTTCTCAGTTTCAAATTCAATAGATTACCTGGTTGCCCTAGAACCCTAAAACCATCAGAGCCAGAACCACTTTCTTGCCTCAGTTCTATCCTCTGCTTTGACAAGACTCGTATGAAAAAGAAAGAGAGGGCCTACCTAGGATTACCTGAGGTAATACCTGGAGAGGGACCACTTTCAAACGATACAGCGTGGAGATCCGTAAGCTTGTTGCACTCGAGGGAAAGGAGTTATGATTGTAAGCACTTGACGTGACGAATGGCCAGCAAAAGAGATTCTCTCCACGCACTGGCTGTAACCCCTAGACCCATCAGAAAATGGCCTGCCTTTCACAAAGAACAGGGGCATGCCTTTTTTTCTTCAACGGGATCGCAAGAAAAAGTAATGGCACTAGATGCCCATTTTTCGTTGACTAGGACTAAAGGTATTGAAACGAAAGCGAATATCTTTACCTCACCATCAGCAGCTGGATTTACCTTTTCTGCTTGCTCGAGAGGGGACAGGGACTCGTCGACTGTACTTTCGAGGGGTAGAGACGTCACGCATAGGAAATTATGGAAGCTGAATGGCAACTAGCACTTTCAAAAGCTTTATCAAAATCAAATCTCACTATGGAATCTAAATGGATCTCTAATTGGCTTTTTCACTTGCTTAACACATCTATAGCACTTCCTCCCTCGGAAACGTCATACAATGGATTGCCTCCGAAAGGCTTAGCAGAAGGACAAGATTAAACTGGCTTTCCCCGCTTACTCACTGTATGGATTGTCCCTTGCTGAAACTAGATATCCTTCCGCCACAGACAGATCAGAGGATTCCGGTGGGATTGTCAAGGAAGCGGTACTCTAGAGGGGAAGGAACTGTCTAAAAAAGAGCTCATTTGCTCATTCGCTTACACCCGTCACAAGAGCACTTACAGGACAGGGAGAAATCCCCGTCTCTCCAAATAGGACTTTGCTATTCGTTAGCGAGTCAGAGACGATTACAAGGGCTCCCAACAATCCCCGGGGCAACCGTAAGATTCATATGCGAAAGACTTTTACACTACAGAAAATATGCTGGGCCTAGTACTGGTAGACACCGTCATATCTATGACGTATTATTACTCGTAGTCTATCATGACGTTCAGGTACGCTTGGTATGAAACGTATTCCTTAAGCCCGTCAGTCAAAACATGGGGAAGAGAGAAGCAACTAAAACTGTAATTGGGAATGGATACCCCTCTTCACTAGTCTTACTGGCTTCCACAGACTCAGGGGTTTTATGTACTACTGGAAATAAGATATTCTCGAATGGAAGATGCGGAGACAGGAGGTAATATCCTATTGATGACGGAAGGACTTCAATTCAACTGTTTCGATGGGACTAGACATCTCCGCCACATTCGACGGGATCTAAAAAAAAGGGAAGTCAAAACGTCGCTGGCTTTACTTGCTTTGCCTTCAAAAGAGGTTATGGTTACACTTCCCCTTTCTGGCTTGCTCATATCAAAAAATCACTTTCGTCAACCTGGTTGGGGCCGGGAGAAAGCCTCCACAAAAGAAATAGGAATGCCTTAAAAAATCCCTCCCACAAGCACTTAGGCAGGACCCGTATCCACCTTATACATAGACCGTCAGCATTCTCAATAGCTGCAAGGGATTACCTTCAAACTGCAATAGGCTGAGCTGGGAATATCTTCTCTTCACTGGAAACTGGATCAAAGGCTGTGAGAAAAGAAATCGGTAACTTTATTATGTATGTATGTATGTATGTATGTATGTATGTATATATATATATATATAATTTCTATAGAGCCGTTAGTACCAGGCATCAGAAAGAAATTGACTGGGAGAAGGAAGCATACTTCCTTCACTCAATCACTTAGGAATGAAAAACGCTTAGAAATTTCTGACCTGTTAGTAAGCAGAGGACTGAGATGATGACGAGCCCTTTTCTCTTTTCCATTTCCCAGGATTTTTTGTTTCCACTTGATTCGTCGATGGAGCTTGCTTAAAATAAAATAGTTTAGACCCACCCTGCTGGATTGAAATGAAAGGCTGCTGCTCCGTTTCAATATCTCTTTCCGACAGACCCAATGAGAGCCAAAGAAAGTCAGAATATTGGGGGCCAGCCCTTCTTTTGATGATCCTACGTCAACCTTCAGGAGCAGACAATGAACCAGACTGGTACTGGCTCGACAGTCGTCGGTCTCATGTCAGGTAGGTGCTTCTTCAATCAGAGCAATCAAAGAAGGAGTAGCATCGGACTTGACCGACCATAGGTAGAGGGCAGTGAAAACGGAAGTTCTTCATCGACGAGGAAAAGAGAGGGATTGAAGGACCTCTTCAAGTGAACGTCATGTGTCCTTGCAGGAAGCCTGAACTTTTCTTTATTTGATGATTATTTGCGTTTTGTAATTGACAAGTCTTTTTAACTATTTCCATACAAACCTTTTTTAAAACTCCTGTATTATGTGGAATTTCTTCTGCTCTAAGATTATTATATTTTTTCTCAATCATGGTATCCCAAGGTAGTGGTAATTTTGAAAAGAAAGCAGTTATCCAAAATTTCTTCTTTTCTAAAGTGTTTAGTTTAAATATGTAACTTATATATTGATTTGTAAATTCTTCAAGATAGCATATATTACATAGTTTCATTTTTAATAACATATTCTCATCTATTCCTTCGGCTGTAATATCATCGCCTGTTAAATCAGCATATAATAATTTACAAATACTATGTAAAGCATCTTTTCTAGTATTATGACTATTTAGAGCTAATATTTCAGTAGGGCATAATTTTTCATATTGTGTTAACCATCTTAGGGCTATTCCTTGCCAATATCCTCAAGCTAGTAGTACGAAGTCTTTGTGGGTTACAGAATTAGGTATTAATGTAGATGTTCCTACCATTAATTGTTTCCAATTTACTATGTAATCTCTTAATTCATTTGCTGATATATAATCTATATTAAATATTATATTTACTGTTAATTCAGGATGTCTTTTACTTTGTTTAAATATATAAGAATCAACATAAGATTCAGCAGTATCTCTATGATACATATTATCATCTGTACCTTCCTGTGGTTGGTGTGGGGGTGGAGGATTTCGCCTCCCATGATGAGTAATTATGGAAGATTCTCCATGTTCCATATTTATATATAATTCTTCCTCGCTAGAGGATATATATTGTTCCTCGTTAGATGATATGTTTGTTTCCTCGTTAGAAGGTATGTGGTATGTCTCCTCGTTAAAGGATAAGTATGTCTCCGCGTTAGAGGGTAAGTATGTCTCCTCGTTAGAGGGTAAATATGTCTCCTCGTTAGAGGGTATAGACAACTCATCATCAAAAGAACTTTCAACAGAAGCAAAACTATCTTCAGAAAAAGATTTTTCAGAAGATCTTTCAGTAGAAAAGAATTTTATAGAAGTAGAGTATTTTTCATAGAAATCAAAAAGTTCTTTAGAATCAATTTTTCCATTTAATTCTTTGTATTGCAAGAGTTTATACTGCAAATAATTTTGATAGTCTATTTCTTCTGGATCAATATTTTTTAAAGATTTCGAAGAGGTTTTTATCATACGAACAGATCCAAATCTTTCTTTAGAATTGAAAGTAGGAAAACTTAAAAACATTTGTAAAGTAGATAATTTCTTAGAAACAAGATATAATTGATCACTTAAATAATTTAACATACTATTTTGTTGTTCAATAGTACCATTACAAGGAAGATGTATACTATGTTCATGTAAATTTAAATTGAAAGGGCATTCATAACTTTTACGTAAAACTAAAGATCTGGACATGCTTGAAGAAATTATAAATTAGACACGCTATTTTCTTTCTTTCTTTAGTTAGATAGATATCAGTATCGTTTTGACCATGTTCTCTCCGGCACATATAACCTCTAAGAGTGGCTTTCATCTTAGAGCTCAGCTGCAAGGACCTATAAGTCATTCCCAGACTAAGTCCACCACGAGCCTATTACATAGCTTCAGAGAGAGAGAGCACAGCCATGATTCGTTTCCTATCTCATGGCGTAAGATACTGGTATCTATTTACTCTAAAAAAATTAAGAAAATAACATGTCTAAATTGTTTAGCCAGTCATGGCTGAGAGAGAATTACTTACAAAAAAGAAGAAGATCTATGCACACGGCTCTGAAACCAGTTCAAGAGAGCACTGCTCAAGCTCAGAGCTCCAATTATTCACAACTAGCAGACTATCTACAAAGATAACTCGGACTCAAGCACTCAGACAACAAGTGATAAAAAAAGAAGTTTGGAAAGGCTCTCTGCCTCCGCCCTTCAACTGATGTCTTTATTTATAGCCATTCGTAGTACCGTAGGATAAGATGGAATCTTAGTACAGGAATACACAATGATAGCGGCTACAGTAGGGAGTACAATAATTGCCACTAGCATAGTAATAAATGGTACAATAATGCAAAAAGTTGTCGGCTGAGTTGTTTGGCGGGTAGTGTCGGCTGCTGGTCCGTCAGTGATAAGGATGAATCTTCTTCTAGTGGTGTTGACAAGCATGGTCCCACCACGCTTTAATCCTGCATGATATTGTGGAGAGCACCGTCATCCATATCATCCTCGACATTATTGTCCTGAAGAATACCAGGATTTTCTTCCTCCAATCTGCATCAAAAGTATCAAAGCTTATGCTTCCAGATATCAAACTAGTTTCTTTTTCCGAATATAGAGTACCCATGAAATGGTACCTCTAACACTAACGTTCTGATACTTCTTCCATCTATTCCCCACCGGGGAAGGAGGGGGAAAGAACGGAAAGAGCGAGAAAGAGGCACCAGCAGTAAAGGATGGATCTCGCGTCACTGAAAAAGAACGGAAAGAGCGAGAAAGAGGCATCAACAGTAAAGTTCGGGAAGCACCGTGAAAAAAGGACTCAACAAAGGATCACTCGAAACTGAAAGTCAATCAGTTTTGGTTGAGACTGTCCCATCAGGGAAGGAAAGAAGGCGTCAGACGCTAGCCCACGAGATAAAGCCTATGTTTTCGTTTTGTTTAAGACTTTCCCGTCGAAATCCGAGCTAGATTCCGTCAACGTCTCGTCGATTCACAAAAACTGTCTTCCCATCCACCATCAACGGTCAGATCGAAGCAAAGCGTTTTCCTCCCTCTTCCTATTGGAAAACAACAAACCTACCATCCACCTCTCTCTATTGAGCTCCACTTGTATGCTACTACCCTTCCTCCTTCTTTCCTCAATAAAGACTCGTCGCTTCTGAAGAGCGGCTGTAATGGAGATCCGAAGATGGAAGATTCATATAAGATGACTCGATCTCAGAAGATGTTGGAACTGCTTATGGCCTTCCGAACAGTTCATCGGAACCAGTGAAAACAGGGAACTCCCTATCCTGTAGTTCCGGAGATCATCGGTCCCTACCTCAACATTCCGAAATGCGAAGATTGGACGAGAAGATTTATTGACTACCCATTCCATAGAGGTTGACTGTTGAAGCGACGCCTCCATATTCCATCCCCTATTCGAATGTGAGTGTTGAGATATCCGGGCTTTCCGGCATAAACCGACGGACCTCCCGGAGCTTCGGAAACACCCATGAAGTATTTCTTCTTCGACCTATTGAAAACCAAGCCCTCGGACCGAAGATGAAAGCTGCGATGGATTTGCTATATGAGATGAGAGATTCCATCGCTATACGAGATGAGGGATTCCATCGCCTTCTGCTAGTGAAGGCAATGTATATAACCATGGAGGGGGTTACATGAACATAGTATACATCTTCCTTGTAATGGTACTATTGAACAACAAAATTGTATGTTAAATTATTTAAGTGATCAATTATATCTTGTTTCTCAGAAATTATCTACTTTACAAACATTTTTAAGTTTTCCTACTTTCTCTTCTAAAGAAAGATTTGGATCTGTTCGTATGATAAAAACTCTTCGAAATCTTTAAAAATATTGATCCAGAAGAAATAGACTATCAAAATTATTTGCATTATAAACTCTTGCAATACAAAGAATTAAATGGAAAAATTGATTCTAAAGAACTTTTTGATTTCTATGAAAAATACTCTGCTTCTATAAAATTCTTTTCTACTAAAAGATCTTCTGAAAAATCTTTTTCTGAAGATAGTTTTGCTTCTGTTGAAAGTTCTTTGATGATGAGTTGTCTATACCCTCAAACGAGGAGACATACTTACCCTCTAACGAGGAGACATACTTACCCTCTAACGAGGAGACATACTTATCCTCTAACGAGGAGACATACCACATACCCTCTAACAAGGAAACAAACATATCCTCTAACGAGGAACAATATATATCCTCTAGTGAAGAAGAATTATATATAAATATGAAATATGGAGAATCTTCCATAATTACTCATCATGGGAGGCAAAATCCTCCACCCCCACACCAACCACAGGAAGGTACAGATGATAATATGTATCATAGAGATACTGCTGAATCTTATGTTGATTCTTATATATTTAAACAAAGTAAAAGACATCCTGGATTAACACTAAATTTAATATTTAATATAGATTATATACCAGCAAATGAATTAAGAGATTACATAGTAAATTGGGAACAATTAATGGTAGGGACATCTACATTAATACCTGATTTTGTAACTCACAAAGACTTCGTACTACTAGCTTGCGGATATTGGCAAGGAATAGCCCTAAGATGGTTAACACAATATGAAAAATTATGCCCTACTGAAATATTAGCTCTAAATAGTCATAATACTAGAAAAGATGCTTTACATAGTATTTATAAATTATTATATGCTGATTTAACAGGCGATGATATTACAGCTGAAGGAATAGATGAGAATATGTTATTAAAAATGAAAACTATGTAATATATGCTATCTTGAAGAATTTACAAATCAATATATAAGTTACATATTTAAACTAAACACTTTAGAAAAGAAGGAATTTTGGATAACTGCTTTCTTTTCAAAATTACCACTACCTTGGGATACCATGATTGAGAAAAAATATAATAATCTTAGAGCAGGAGGAATTCCACATAATACAGGAGTTTTAAAAAAGGCTTGTATGGAAACAATTAAAAAGACTTGTCAATTACAAAAAGCAAATAATCATCTTATGAAGTATATACATAAATCAGATTGTCCCAAATATGACCCAGATATTAATTATCAATTCGGTTGTCCTCCAACTTACGGATACAATAAATCTTATTTTCCTTATAAAAAAAGGCATAAAAAACATTATAAGAAACATAAGTATAAACAAAACTATAAGCCAAAATATAAAAGAAAAAAATACAAGGTTTCTAAGAAAAAATGGAAACCGGAATACAAAGAAAAATATAAAAGGTCAAAAAAAATATAAAAAATGAAAGTTTATCAAAAGTAATAAATTCAATCCCAAGAAGAATTGTAAATGTTTTAAATGCGGAAAAGAAGGACATTATTCTTATGAATGTACTGTCAATATAAAAACAGTATGGTTACATGATTTAGAATCATATGATATACATTTAGGAACTATTGAAGAAATTTCTAGTGAAACTTCTACCATATACGAAGTAGAAACTGTATATGACGAAAACTCTCCTTCATATTCTGAAACAGAAGATTTAGGTATAAATATGATGACTATTAACAAAACATATCATTCTGTACAAGTTATACCACTATCTAAAACTATGATGTTACCAAAAAGGGAATCTTTAAAATTTCCAGGACATATACTTTATGCAAATAAAAATTATAGTTTACAGAGATATGAAACCACTGAAATATATACCTAAACTTACTTATAAAAATACCCTATAGATATTATGGAGAAGTCCAAAACCTAAGATATCATACTATAAGAAATATCTTTATAACCTATGGATTGATAGAATCAATGACAGACCAAAATACTTGTATCACAATGAAAAGTATGAGCTTAAAAAATCATCCTTATCAAATTTATTTAGGAACTCTAATTGGGATATTAATAATACATAAGTATGAAGATTTACCATTGGTTAAAGTTGAACAAGATCCATTACTTTCAACTTCTCCTCCATTAAGTCCAGAAATAACTCCTGGACAAACTTCTAGAGAATCTATGTTTGAATCAGAGTATATATGAACACACTATCAGAAATAGAACCCCTTGAAAAGCATAATACAAGTATAGACAATAGTCAAGGTGAACAATATGAAATTACAGATGAAAATATTGAAAGATTAAAACTTTCAATACCTCATGCAAAACCTAATGAAGTATATACTCCACAATCAAAATTTAAATCATTATGGTCAAACAAGAATACATATATTTTTGAACGTATGCAAGGAAATATAGAATTAAAAGGAGATGAAGATTTTACTTTTATAAAAATACTGAATCTTACACAAATTGAAAAATTAAAACAAAAATATCCAAAAAAGAAATATTTACATATTGGTTTAATACAAATAAAGATAACTGGTCTATTTAGATCCGGAATTGATACACCTGTTATGATAATCTGTTGCGATGAAAGAATTATCAATAATCCTCTAAATAGTATATTAGGAGGAGCAAAATCAAATCTAGCCAATAGAATATTTGGTGTTAATATATATCCGGATTTTTGTATCAGTCTAAATGACATCAATATAGAAAAAGCATGCACTCTTCTATAAATCTTAAAGGAATAGAGATGCTCCCTGGTTCGAAAGTTCTGGGAATCCAATGGGAACACTGCTTAGCACTAAACGAAACGTCTACATTTAGATCAGTCACACCATCCCAATTTATCAAACTTTATGAAGCTGGAAATGGAAAAATTATCCAACCTAAATTGGTCAATATTAAACATCTAAGATATGACAATGAAATGCAAGTGTTTTTAAAAACATTAAAACAAAAACCACAACTTCCAATAGAAACTTTATTGCTTCTGGAAATACTATTTCTACAACATTTATAAATCCAGCTATTCCTCGGAGTCTAAGTTCTACTGACTTCAGAAATACTATTCTACATTTAGAACCAAGAAGACCAAGCACTTCTATAATAGATAATCTAGAAAATACTCCTTTAGAAGGCAAAACACAAAAAATCTTGGATCAACAAAGAAGAATTCAAGAACAAAATATTATACGCTTACCAACTAGTTCTTTTGGACTTTCAAATGTTGGATCTTGAATTAAAATCCCAACTACATATTTATCTACCTATGACTTATCACTTTCTGACGAACACAAAAGCTTTACTATTCATACTCTTTTAGATTCCGGAGCAGAAACTAGTCTTATTCAAAAAGCCTTCATTACTCAACAATTTTGGTTACCATTAGCAAAAAATGCTAAATTACATGATTTCATGGGTAGACCTGTTTTAGTCACCCATAAAGCAAAATTATCAGTATCTTTCCCTGATATTGTCAATTACCATCATCACTATATCTTTGAATTCGTCTTATTACCTATTGCTTTTGATATCGATTGCTTAGTCGGAATGAATAACCTTCAACATTATGCTCCTTTTAATACACACTACTTTACCTTTGACAATCATCCTATCTCTCGTGTGCATTTCCCTATTCCTTTAGCCCCTCTTTCAAGCCAGCCCAGCTTGGTGATACTGCAAATGATGAAAATGATGCTACAAATACATTTTATACACATCCCATCTCAACTACATCTGATACGAAAACTATTGTACACAGTCTTTTAAAACCCTTATATTCTAACAATCCTTTATTACATTTTGACAAAGCACCTCGATATTGTTCTTTAAATATCTTAGAACAATACAGAGACTCTAAAATAAGAGTAAATAGCATTATGGTATCACCTTCAGACAAAAAAGAATTATCTGAACAAATCAAAGAATTATTAGACCTCAAGTTAATAAGACCAAGTAGTAGTCCACACTCTTCTCCTGCATTTTTGGTAAGAAACCATGTAGAACAAAAGAGATGAAAAGCTAGAATGGTTATAAACTATAGAAAGCTAAATAACTATACAAAATTTGATGGTTATTTTATACCTTCTGCTGAACAATTAATAAAACAAATACAAGGATCAAAATACTATAGTAAATTTGATGCTAAATCTGGTTTCTAGCAGATAAAACTAGCCAATATAGAATCGATAGAATTAACTAGTTGCCCTTAAGGACATTATGAATGGTTAGTAATGCCCTTTGGTTTAAAAAATGCACCATAAATATTTCAAAAATGGATGAACTCTATATTTGGACATCTACCATTCGTAGTAGTTTATGAAGATGACATTCTAATCTTTTCGCTCACTTTAGAAGAGCATAAACAACATTTATTACAAGTTGCAAAATTACTACTTGATAATGGAGTTATCTTAAGCCCAAAAAAGATATGTTTATTTAAAAAGGAAGTTGAATTCCTTGGAAAATATATAAAAAAGGACAGATAGAATTACAGCAACACATATATTCAAAAATAAAAGAATTTCCTAAAACCTTTAAAATTCTCAAGCAATTACAGAGTTTTTTAGGATTACTAAATTATGGGAGAAAATTTATTTCTCACCTATCACAGTTAGTTCAAAATCTACAAGAAAAATTAACAATAGAACAGTCAAAGTATAAAGTAGAACATGGTGAACAACCCAGAAAATGGAATACAGATAAAATAAATATTCAGCTATCTTCAGCTGAAGAAAAGGAAATTGAGCAAATTAAACAAATGATTACGAATCAGTTTATATTGTATTTTCCTAAAGAAGAAAAACTAGTAACTTTCCAAATAGATGCATCTGACCAATTTTGGGCAGGAGTTTTACTAGCAAAACAAAAAGAAATAGTTGCCTATACTTCGTGTAAATTTACAAAAACACAAAAAAACTATTCTACTTATGACAAAGACTTAATAGCTATTAAATTAGCTATAAAAAGCTTAAAATTTTATTTATTAAATCGCAGCTTTATAATAGAAACTAATAACAAAGCTGTAGCACAATTCTTGAAAAAAAGAACTATAAATAATCCTGAAGAAAATATTAGAAGAATAAGAATTGCTTTATATTTAGAAATCTTTCAGTGTGATGTTAAATATATTCCTGGTTACACGAATTATCTTGCAATCTTTTGACTCGTCCAGACAATGGACGAAGAACGCCTGAAAAGGCTCCGGTCCATGGCTGAACAAGCTAAGTGGACCACCGTCAATAACACTAAGAAGACCCCACAAGCGGGAGGAACGGGAGGCAAAGAAGATAAACAAAAGACCCCTGAAAAGGGAGGAAGTTCTGCAACCCAAGAAACTGGAGGACACTCTGGAGGACACACCTCTGCACCTACTACATCCGCTTCTACCGAAGCCAAGACATTTCCACCACCAGGCATGACTGTACTACCCGTCCAGTCACCCTCATCTACACCATCATACAGCAACATCGCAGCAGCCCAGAGAAGACTACAGCCCAGCAAGCCTACAGCAGCAGCAGTAGTTTGGGATTAGTTCAATTTTGAACTCAAAACTGCGAATCCACATATTTATGAAAGGTTGAATGGTTGCTACCGTGCCATTCAGTCTAATAATTTTTCTTCTTCAAAATACTGGCTTTCTCAGATAGAGCAACTGGTGCTTTCCATGCTCTCTCACTACACTCAGGAGAAATCCGAGAAACAAGCCATAGTAAAACTTACAACAGATCTGTGCAACTACACCTTGACAGCACAGAGTTCCGATCTTAATCAAAGGATTGGAACATGGTTTCAGGGCACTTCCCAAGATCAACAATACCTAAGGGAAGTGGTACAGGATATGGAGATAGCCGACCAGGTATATCATCCACTTCCTGAATTCTACGAACTTCTTGATCTTTGCAAGATTGAGAATGAAAAGGTCAGACAGTTAGCAGCAGAATTAACTGTCCATAAAATGATCGGCCTTAACCAGCAACATATGATTGGAGATACACAACTAAAAGAATTTTTCAGAACATTGGAGGCCACTGACATCATCTCCATTCTTCAACAACATGAACTGATTTGGAATAAGAATAATTCTCCCCGAATTATTACTGCTTTCCAAGATATTAGTAACTGCAGAAAGGCCATACAACTTGGCCTAGTTCATGAAATTTTTGTCAATACTACCCATCTAGAAGAATATCAAGATTGTCTTCCCCAGCTTTGCGTCAAAAGTGTAAAAGCATATTCCACCAGATATCAGACCAGCTTTTTCTTCAGAGTCTGGAGTTCGTGGGAAGAGAGAAAATATTTAAAGCTCTATCCTCCAGTATAATTATGGGAGCTTCATTCTTACAATTATACTCCTTCTTCTGTATGTGACAATCTTCCAGTTCTCGATCTGGAAGCTGAGACAAAAAAGGCGGCCGGAGAATTCTTTGATGAAGCTTATGCCAAAGCCCTTATCGGAGCTCATTCTATTAAAATTGAAAATAATATCATGCTTTATGATTATATAGGAACCTTTGAGAATTCAGAGGTACGAGTTCTGAAAGCCTTAGAATTTTTATCCAGTCTACAACTGGGAAAACAAAGTGCCAAGGCAAAAGAAGAATTCTACCAAGACCTATAAAAGGTAGAAGATGAAGAGTTAGGCGGAGAAGACAATCAGGACAGTAATGTCGAGGATGATATGGATGACGATGCTCTCCACAATATCACGCAGGATTAAAGCGTGGTGGGACCATGCTTGTCAACACCACCAGAAGAAGATTCATCCTTATCACTCACGGACCAGCAGCCGACACTACCCGCCAAACAACTCAGCCGACAACTTTTTGCAGTATTGTACCATTTATTACTATGCTAGTGGCAATTATTGTACTCCCTACTGTAGCCGCTATCATTGTGTGTTTCTGTACTAAGATTCCATCTTATCCTACTGTACTACGAATGGCTATAAATAAAGACATCAGTTGAAGGGCGGAGGCAGAGAGCCTTTCCAAACTTCTTTTTTTATCACTTGTTATCTGAGTGTTTTAGTCCGAGTTATCTTCATAGATAGTCTGCTAGTTGTGAATAATTTGGAGCTCTGAGCTTGAGCAGTGCTCTCCTAAACTGGTATCAGACGTCACATAACAAAAACTTATCGAAAGCCCTATGTCATGGGCTGACTTGGCCCAGGAAATGATGGTTATATTCGGCTTGAAAGGCTCGGATAGCTGCTGCTCTGTCAAAAGACGAGGTCTAGTGGAAGAGGTAGGTCGAGCAAGTTGAGTACTCATCTCAGGCGCGTCGCTTGACATCTCTCTATCGAATCTAAAACCTGACATGACCTGCGATTCTGTCTCCATTGCAGGAAAGGAGGAAGCTGGAACTTTATCCGACTCTACCAGGGGAGAAAAGGTATAGTTTCGTGGAAAGATAAGTTAAAGAAAGGGGATCTCGCGTCACTGAAAAAGAACGGAAAGAGCGAGAAAGAGGCATCAGCAGTAAAGTTCGGGAAGCACCGTGAAAAAAGGACTCAACAAAGGATCACTCGAAACTGGAAGTCCATCAGTTTTGGGTGAGACTGTCCCGTTAGGGAAGGAAAGAAGGCGTCAGACGCTGGCCCATGGGATAAAGCCCGTGTTTTCATTTTGTTTAAGACTTTCCCGTCGAAATCCGAGCTAGATTCCTTCAACGTCGCGTCGATTCACAAAAACCGTCTTCCCATCCACCATCAACGGTCAGATCGAAGCAAAGCGTTTTCCTCCCTCTTCCTATCGGAAAACAACAAACCTGCCATCCACCTCTCTCTATTGAGCTCCACTTGTATGCTACTACCCTTCCTCCTTCTTTCCTCAATAGAGACTCGTCGCTTCTGAAGAGCGACTGTAATGGAGATCCGAAGATGGAAGATTCATATAAGATGACTCGACCTCAGAAGATGTTGGAACTGCTTATGGCCTTCCGAACAGTTCATCGGAGCCAGTGAAAACAGGGAACTCCCTATCCTGTAGTTCCGGAGATCATCGGTCCCTACCTCAACATTCCAAAATGCGAAGCTTGGACAAGAAGATTTATCGAATACCCATTCCATAGAGGTTGACTGTTGAAGCGACGCCTCCATATTCCATCCCCTATTCGAATGTGAGTGTTGAGATATCCGGGCTTTCCGGCATAAACCGACGAACCTCCCGGAGCTTCGGAAACGCCCATGAAGTATTCCTTCTTCGACCTGTTGAAAACCAAGCCCTCGGACCGAAGATGAAAGCTGCGATGGATTTGCTATACGAGATGAGAGATTCCATTGCTATACGAGATGAGGGATTCCATCGCCTTCTGCTAGTGAAGGCAATGCATATAACCATGGAGGGGGGTTTCGGAACTCTCTGCATTCAATGATAAAACCCGCAACTCACCCCCAGTACCAGAAAGAGATGTGCGGTAACTCATACCGAAACCCGAACAACTCCTTCGCAAATCCGGACACAAATCCAGTACAGTAGTGAAGGTTGACTCCTACTTGTTGCGAGATCAATGGAAGAATGAGATGGAGTGACAGTCTCTCTCATTATAGCGTAGAATGATGAAGGCTGATTCATTCAATCGGATAATCGATTGCTTTGGAGGGGTAGCTAAGATAACAAAGTCAATCTCGCCTAGTAGTGCCTTCTCATTGGGCAAAGAGTAGTATGCATTGAAATATTAAAGATCAAAGCCTTGCACCTCTCTCCAGTAATGCCTGAGTCACCGCATCAAAGTCTGAGCCAAATTGAGCGAACGCGGCCACTTCGCAATATTGTGCCAATTCCAGTTTTGAACTACCGCGGACTTGTTTCATAGCTTTCAACTGAGCGGCGACCTGATGCGATTGACAATAAGCCAACATTAAATGCAGGTCTAATTCCACGATAAAAGAGCTCTATTTCCGAACAGATTTGTCCATCTGTAATGGGGATCATCTCTCATTATAGCGTAGAATGATGAAGGCTGATTCATTCAATCGGATAATCGATTGCTTCGGAGGGGTAGCTAAGATAACAAAGTCAATCTCGCCTAGTAGTGCCTTCTCCTTGGGCAAAGAGTAGTGTGCATTGAAATATTAAAGATCAAAGCCTTGCACCTCTCTCCAGTAATGCCTGAGTCACTGCATCAAGGTCTGAGCCAAATTGAGCGAACGCGGCCACTTCGCAATATTGTGCCAATTCCGGTTTTGAACTACCGCGGACTTATTTCATAGCTTTCAACTGAGCGGCGACCTGATGCGATTGACAGATAAGCCAACATTAAATGTAGGTCTAATTCCGCTATAAAAGAGCTCTATTTCCGAATAGATTTGTCCATCTGTAATGGGGATCACATTGGTGTAGATATAGGCTGATACGTCTCCAGCTTGTGTTTCAATGACAGGTAACGCAGTCGAGCTACCTGCACCTGTCTGGTCTGATCGTTTAGTGGCTCTTTCTAAGAGATGGGAATGTAAGTAGAAAACATTCCCGGGGAAAGCCTCATAGCTTGGTGGTCAGCGTAACAATAATGATATTTGTCGATATGTGGATTTACATAAAGCAGATGGCTCGGTAGGGAGATACAAAGTGAGATTAGTAGCTAAAGGATTCCTTCGACGAATATTGAGTCGAACCCCGTCTAGAGATAGGGGAAAAAAAAATATTCCAACAGTTTTCATTTTAAATAACCTTATCATAGCTCGTGAAACCTGGCTTCTCATGGAAAAGTTATTTCATGACCAAGACGCACTCTTCGAACGTCAGGATCCAATTGAAGAACCGTCAAGTCCACCGTCTGAAAACCATCGCGAATTCTCCCAACGCAATTGGTACACCAGTTTCTTATATAGATCTACTTCTCAAAAATATTTCTGATCTTCCTCCCTTCCATCGAAGACATCTGCTAGGGCTCGCCACCCTTCCTTGCACGCGGCATTGCATAAGATCCTTTGACGTGCCACACCAACTCTTCTTTCCTCATCCTCTGAGGTTACCCATAAATCTACCCTTCATATCTTACCACCGAACGTTACCTTCTGCACTCGTCGAATTTTCGATTCTACTCTATGTTAGTTTTCAATATCATTTAAGTAGGTGAGAAGTATCAGGCTTTCATCCGATTTTTTGTGGATGTGGAAAATCTCAAATGAAGGATAAAGCAGCGAGTAGGGTCTTGCGTCAGGTTGAACATGCAACTGATAGGGCATAGTTATGTATACGTGATGGGTTTCTCCAACCTATGAAAAGAAGGATGGTCCCAGACCTCCTTGACATGGTCCAGACCTCTTTGACCTACCTTCCGCTTTGCTAAAGCAGTAGTACAAGGGTAAAGATAGGTGGCATAGGACAGCCCTCACCAATGTGAGTGACTAGACACCACATCTTGACCAGCTCGTCCCAACGGAGGGAAAAGGCCTCCTCAGTATGGTAAGCTCCATTTCCTGTTGCTTGTTTAAGGCAATATGATTTCTCCATACTTTTCTAACTAAGTCAATTAACAATGACATCGACTAGTGAGTAAACGAGCTTCGGAATCGGATCTAAGCTGACAAACCGAGGTCTGGAGTATCCGGATCAGACTAAGAAGAAAGGTAAGGTGTTCGCAATTTCGAAGAAAAGTAGCATGTGCTCCGTTCTATACTGGCTCGCTTAGTCTTCAATACATCACATCGTCAATGTCAATGGCTGGGAATCCGCGATGAGGGCGCTACGGGTTGTTGTCTTCCTTTCTTTTTTTAGCTAAGGCTAGCTTTCCTAAGACAGTTCCTATACTTGATCGAAGTTATCCTATGGTCGTAGAAGAGTCCCGAGGTTTTCTGCTATTCAAATCATATTTTATTAGTAGATGGAGGTAATGTGTCACCCTGATGCGAACCTCGTCAAGAATAATTAGTCCCGTAAAACAAAAGGAAAATCCAAGAACGTTCACGATTAGGTTTGATTGGAAGACCTCGCCCGTTGCTTCAACAAAAACAAGAATCTCGGTATAATTGACCTCAACCCGTTGTTTAATGCGAAATAAGAACCTTGGTATAAGGAAGACGCCACAAATGGTAGTGGAAATCCATTTGATAAGTCGATGATAAATGCCACGGAAGAATTCCGATAAGTTCGAATAGTTCTTAAAAGAACCAAAGAGAATAAAACTCACCAATTATCTGTAAATAATGATGTCCCTTCTATTCCATTAGACGCCTATTTATAAGCTAAAAAATACAAAGAAAATTCCTACAAGGAAAGTTCCAGAAATAGAAATAAAACAAAGGAAAACACCCAAAATAAAAAAAAGAAAACAATCAGAAATAGAAACGAAACAAAAGGAAACAATCAGCCCTTAATTTGGCTGATCACAAGCCCACAATAGGAAGGAAACAATCAGTTTTGACCGGATTCTTCTAGTAGTTGAATCATGTTGATATATCTTTGTTGAACACGTGAACCATCCTCAATGGGTCTCTACGAATTTGCTTGAGCCCAAACCTCTTGAATCAGCCCATTAAGTGCATCTTTGAACTTCTTTTCTGGTGCTCTTGTAACCGACCCAGTTGGAACTTGAACTGGCTCCTTTATAGTCATGCCATTATTTGCATCATTCTCCTCCTCTTGAAAAGGATTTGCCCTCAAATCATCACCTACATCAAAAGGATTCAAATCGGTAACAATAAAAGTAGCACTAACATTGTACTCACCGGGCAAATCTAGTTTGTAAGCGTTGTCATTGATGCGCTCCAGAACTTGGAAAGGACCATCCCCTCTTGGGTTTGTTTGGAACGTCTTTGCGCCGGAAATCTCTCTGTTCTCATATGCAACCACACCCAATCTCCGGGTTCAAAAACAAGCTTGTGACACCTCTTGTTGGCTTGTTTTGCATACTGCTCCATTCTTCTCTCAATATTGAGCCTTGCCTTCTCATGTACCTGCTTAACAAAATCAGCCTTTTTCTTGCCATCCAAATTAACACGCTCAAAAATAGGTAATGGAGATAAATCCAATGGAGTCAAAGGATTAAACCCATAAATAATTTCAAACGGTGAGAATTTAGTAGCAGAATGAATAGACCTATTATAAGCAAACTCAATATGTGGTAAACACTCTTCCCATGTTTTGATGTTCTTATTAATTATTACCCTCAATAAAGTAGACCAAGTCCTATTTACTACTTCGGTTTGATCATCAGTTTGTGGGTGACAAGTAGTAGAAAACAAAAGCTTGGTATCTAGCTTACACCACAAATTCTTTCAAAAGTAGCTCAAGAACTTAGCATCTCTATCCGAAACAATAGTTTTAGGCATGCCATGCAATCTCACAATCTCGCTAAAGAACAAATCAACAACATGCGAAGCATCATCCGTTTTGTGACATGTAATAAAGTGTGCCATCCTAGAAAATTTATCCATAACCACAAAAATCGAATCTCTTCCACATTTAGTCCTAGGTAATCCTAACACAAAGTCCATTGAAATATCAATCCATTGCTCACTAGGAATGGCCAAAAGAGTATACAAACCGTGGGGCTGTACTCTGGATTTAGCTTGTCTACATGTGACACATCTGCCACAAATCCGCTCAACATCTCGTTTCATGTGTGGCCAATAGAAGTGTTTCTGCAAAACAGCTAAGGTCTTAGCAACTCCAAAATATCCTATTAATCCCCCTCCAAGCGATTCCTGCACTAACAAATCCCTCAAAGAACAATTAGGCAAACATAACTTATTTTCTCGAAACAAGAACCATCATGTCTAAAGAACTTACCACAAGCATTTTTCTCACAAGCCTGATACTCTTCACAAAATTCGTAGTCATCAATATGTAATCTTTTAATGTGTTCAAAACCAAGCAATTTTGCATCAAGTGTAGAGAGTAATGCATACCTACGAGAAAGTGTATCGGCAATTACATTCTCCTTATTTTGCTTATACTGGATGACATATGAAAATGTCTCAATGAACTCTACCCAACGAGCATGCCTTTTATTTAGCTTGTGTCTTCTAGTGTTTCAAGGACTCATGATCAGTGTGAATCACGAACTCCTTAGGCCATAGGTAGTGCTGCCATGTCTCCAAAACTCGAACCAATGCATACAACTCCTTATCATAAGTCGGGTAGTTTTCCTGCTTAATTTTTCACTGAAATAAGCAATTGGTTGTCTCTCCTGCATAAGAACTGTGCCTATGCCAATACTTGAAGTATCACATTCAATCTCAAACCTTTTAGAAAAGTTAGGTAAAGACAATAAGGGGACGTTAGTTAGCTTCTCCTTAATTAGCTGAAATGCCTTCTCTTGTTCTTCTCCCCATCTAAATCTGACATTCTTCTTGATCACTTCAGTAAATGGTGCGAATTGCCACGGTCGACCTAATAACAAATGTCCAGCTTGCATCGGAACTACATCACACAAAACTTCATCTTCATATTTTCCGATGCGAAATGAAACCAAAACCTGCTTATTCACCTTTATCTCGCCACTATCATTCAACCATTGTAACTTGTACGGCCTAGAATGTTTCAGTGTGGGCAGTCCTAATTTCTCCACTGAGGTTGTGCTTGTAACATTAGTACAACTTTCTCCATCAACAATCATATTGCACACCTTATTTTTGACGTAGTACCTAGTATGAAACATATTCTCCCGTTGCACTTCTTCAATTTCATTTGCTTGCAAGCTTAGAAGTCTTCTTGACACCAACAATTCACCTTGAACCACATATTCTTCATCATTCACGTCCTCTAATGGTGGCATAGAGTCGGTATCGGACTCGTCGTCGGTTTTGATCTCTCCATTACCTCTTTTGTTCGGGCATTGACTTCCAATGTGACCCCTACCTTGGCATTTAAAACACTTAATGTCACGATTTCGAGAAGTGGAAGGGTCAGATTTACCTTGAGTTCCATGGTTGGTTGTCTCTTGTTTTGGCTTGAATTTAGCTTTTGCAGCTAGTTTCTCTTCTTTCTTCACATGACTCGGTTTCCATGGGAAAAACCCGAATTATGGGATGAACGTGTACCACCCCTCCTCTTGAGTTGTTGCTCCACCTTGATGGCCTTGTGCACCATATCCTCTAACTTCACATAATGCTGTATCTCCACCCTATCATGAATTTCTTGATTCAAGCAATTCAAGAACCTAGCCATAGTAGCCTCTCGGTCTTCTTTGATATTAGCCCGGATCATAGCAATTTCCATCTCTTAATGATAATCCTCCACACTCCGGTTACCTTGTCGGAGCGTTTGCAATTTATTGTACAACTCCCGGTGGTAACGGCTGGGCACAAACCATTTCCTCATCACTATTTTCATCTCTTACCACGTCCCTACCGGTCATTTCCTATTTCGCCGCCTGTTCAACACTAACTGATCCCACTACACAATAGCAGAGTCAGAAAACTCAATGGCAGCAAGTTTTATCATTTTCATCTCAGAGTAGTTGTGGCAATCGAACACTAACTCCACCTTTTTCTCCCACTCAAGATAAGCCTTGGGGTCTTTTCTTCCTTGAAATGCTGGACTTTTTATCTTAATGCTACCCAAGTTGTTATCATGTTGTTCTATTACGCGAAGAAAACATATACTTCTGGAAGTCCGACTGTCTTTACTTATCCCAAATGATGCAGCAGCGCAGCACCAGGACAGTCCACCGATGGAACCTCTTCTCTTCCAGTCACTCAGAGATCCCCCTTTTTCATGGATATTCCTCGATGGTGAAAGTACCTCAAGGCAGGACACCTATCGACGATTGTCATATAGAAAAAGGTAATGAGGCAGACAACGCTTTCCTCCCCCAGAAAAGGTTGAGCCGACGCGTCAGTTTCCTTCTTTCACGAAAGTACGTCCAACGATTGAAAAGGTGGTCAAGCAAATACGGATATTAACTCAAAAGAGAAAGAAGAGATCAAACGACAAAAGTACTGACAGACGTTTGCGCATACTCTAGAAATCATGGTTTTTCATCCACCGGATTACCTATTGACAAGCGAAATGATAAGAGAAAACAACATTTTATGCTTGCTAGGCCACAGGCAGCAGAGAAAAGATACTATAATGATCGTTCCATGGTAGATGGATTCAGTAGTCAGAAATATTACATCAAAGCGACGAAGGAATTTACCTACACTAGACGTCTTTCTCCGATTCGGACATTGTGGCTAGTTCCATACGATGGCACTCTCATACGCTTCGGGATCAAGAGGACTCCGACAGATGCTGGAAATGGATTGGAGACTCAAATGAGTAAAGCTGGGTAAATTGGCTTGGCCTCTTATTTACATTTTGACAGGATTCGGCGTCTCCGATTACATCCCGGTCGCCTGACAACTTTCTATTCGGGTCGGGCATTGGTGCATCTGCTTTCGCTATTCATAAAGTGACTTTTTTTGGTTGGGGTTGGTTATTACTCCTCCGATCTCTATCTGTAAAGTAGGGGTTCGTCGTATGCCCTTTGACGGAAGGGGTGGTTGCAGTCGTAGCTAAACAAAAAGCAAAGAAAGATCCCTTGATCTTTAGCGCGACACCCCTCTCTGTCGACGGGTGATCGGCATAACGCTATTGGGGCGAAGGCTTTTCGAAAGCGATCGATTACTGGATGGAAGAATGATGAAAAACCAGCGCATTCAGACGGGGCGTCAGGAACCTCCCGGTTCTGGATTTGTAACTCCTCTTTGTGAGGTCAGAAAGACTGTAACTGAGGGCACTTCACGTAGATCAACAATAGCTGCAGCAAGTGAAAGGGATTCTCGACGTTTTTCGATAGACAAGCGCGACCGACCTGCCTATACTGTAAACGACTCGTCGAAACCAAAGCGATGGAATACCTGGCGGGGGAAGGGTGCCTCTACAGATCCAGAAGAGTAAAGTCTAGTTTCTGATAAACTTCCTTCGACAATGACGGTTCGACAGTCAGTCGTAAATGCAGAAGATGTTGGTCCCCTACCCAAACCAAAAGCCAGTACCAAGCCAGTAGTGAGCTCACGAGACATAAAAAAGAAGGGGAAGCGACCTGATGCGTCGAGTTACCGTTCCAAGAACAGGCCTAGAATGAGAAGCTTCCTCAGTAGTGAGACGAGGCAATTGACGCTCCTTTCCGTGAAGGTTATGAAAAGAGTGACTCCGCAACTGATTTCACTCCCGAGGACTCCTCCCGTCTAGCTTAGCTATTCTAGGCCTTCTTCTATTCGTACCTGCTTTCGTTTCTGCCCCCGCCCTCCGACGCTTTCTGGTCCAGGCCTCAGGCTTACGCAAGTTGGAGTCTTCCACTACCGATATTGGATCTGAGCCTTTTGTCGAAAGAATCGCAACTAACAAAGTCAATTGCGTCAGCTTTTCGAGATCACCGCTTCTTGGTTCGCCACCAAGTTGAAATAGAAACCCCCTTGCAGCTATCACGAATGATGAAATTCGATGGATGATGCCCCGCAAGACAAATCCCCCTGCATAGATGTACTAAACCAGAGGCACCACCTACTCCCCCACCACGCATTTTTGGTATCGAGCCAATGAATTCCCTCTTCCACAATGAAATCTCCTTCCATATTCGCATGGCCTCGACGACCGGGACTCGTCATTCTTCTCCTGGATGAATCCCTCGATTTAGTAGCCCTAGCCCATCCTCCCGTGCGTCGTATTTCGGATGCTCATTCTTGGTCCAGCGAAGTCTCCTATCCAGCAGCGACACCCGGGACTTCGTCACAAGTATACCATTTACGTTTAGCCTTCAACGCAATCTCAAAAGTGATTGACGAAAGCCCCGAAAAAGTTCCTACCGATGCTGGAAATTTTCGCTGGACACCCCGAGAGTTGAACCCATAGCCGTCGCCTCTGACGACCTGCAACCCCGTCATTTCTTTTTATTCACGGCTGGTTCATTTTAGGAATGCTCGTCGAAAGTCACGCTTCGTTCCGCTTTGAATTAGAGACTCACAGGATACTGTGAAAGGAGCATCCATCTCATCTTTTGGGCGAGTAGACTGATCGACCCACCATTTGACGAACCAAACAAAGCGACGGGCACTGACTTTACGAAACCGACGGGCATTAACATGGGACCATGTGTGTGCTTGCATAGCTGCTCTGAGTCTTTACCGGAAATCCTCCCCAACTCTCCAAAAGGAAAAAAATTTGGAGGGAGGAGCTCCACGGTCCGACCAACAACTCGCGCTGAAGAGATGGATATTGGCTCTTTTTCTCCCGCAGGGATATGGGATATTGTCTTTTAGTATCCCGCTCTGCTTTCTACTTTCCCTTGGGACTCAGCCTCTCTATGATGGGCTTTTCTTGCTTGTGATGTCGCCAGTGACGGAGAGTATCGAACAAACGGAAGACCTACTTATGGCTCTTCGAAGCGGGTGGTGAACCGAATCGAATGACACAAGCAGACCACAACACTAGAAAAAAGGAAATGAATGAACACCTTTTTCTTATGCTTTCCTATGAGACCCTCCTGTCGGCCGTCGGGAGTATGGCTCTCTGAATAAGAGGCTTTCAATGAAACCGGTATGGTACGTTCGACATGACAATCCAGTCGTAATTCGACTCGGTGAAATGACGTAAAATAGAGAGAGAATTGTACCAGGATAAAAAAAGAATCTCCGATGTGATGGCTACTGTTCCGGAATGTATTGTTTGTTTTTGAAATTTTTTAAAAGCTATCTGTATTTGTTTCTGCGTGTTAGTTAAATCTCTATGTTTGTTTTATATTGTATATAATTCGTAGAAAAAATCATAAAAAATTCCGAAAAAATCAAAAAAAAATACTGTAGCAAAAATCCTCCGAAAATTAGAAAATGTCACTGTAGCAAAATCCGAAAAAATCAAGTAAAAATCAAAAAAAAATTGGGGAAGGATTTATAGCACATATAGCACTTATATGGTATCAAATAGACTATAACTCTGATCTATATTCTCGCAATCTGTATCATCACTGTCCTAATTACACTCTAAATGTCCCTTACTATAATTGAGTAATTTTAAAACCCAGATTCCTAAAATAATCCCTTTATTGCCGCGGATAGGCGTTTGTAGGGTGATCCTTAGGAAACAGTTTTAGGCATCATAGGCTACTAAGAGCTAGTTATTCACCAACATCTTAGATAGCTATGACACCATGTATAATGATATATACAATTGCGAGAGCTAGTTATGTAATTGCAAGAAATGTAGAGCAAATTGTAGTAAATATGACACCATGTATAATGATATATATGATATGATGAACACCCTAAGATATTCCAAAAAAAAAATTGATGAGGTAGTTCTCCGAATAGAAAGATTAAAAGAACATGATAAAAGTCCCAACCTAACTCTAGAAGTCAAAGAAGATCTGACCCAACAACTCAAAAAAATCTATAAAAAATTTAAGGGCCTACTAAATCATTTTGGATATAAGCCTAATCAAGAAAAAATTAAACCCGATACCCTAGACAAAACTAAAGAAGACTAAAAAAAAAATAATAATAATATTCCAGTAATAAAAGGAGAAGGTAGTGAAGAAGAAACAACAAAAACAGTAAACAGAGAAAAGGGGAAGGAAGGCAACATTAAAAATATTTTGCAAACTAAACCAATAGAGAATAACTGCCAAAATGATATTGAAAGAACAGTTAAAGAAGTTATCTTAAACTCTGAAGACCCCCCTAACGGGAAAAAGAAGAGAACGATAGGAAACGATGAAGTAGTTCGAGAGATAAAGGAAGCAGTAGGAAGGATAGATCATACTGGCAGACTAGGAACTAGTCCAAGACAACCAATTAACACGATGCAAACCAAGAAAATATACTCCAGACAAAAAAAACAACTCGATACTCGAGATAATTAATTGCTGGAAAGAATTGTATAAGGATCAAAATAGCACTACTCAAGAAAAAGACTATCTGACCAATAGGATACAAGAGACATACCTCCAGCATAAAGAGTTGTTCAACTATTTTAGGTTTGACCCTGGGATAGACAACTTAATTGAAAATCAAAACGAGAGTAGAATGACTACAGGAGTACAAAACAGAATCAAAAGAGAATGCTAGATCTAACTAAAGGTTGATATATGTTAGAAAAATGTTTAAAACACCAAGTAACTTTAATAGTTTACAAATAAAGAGAAATACAAGAAATAATAATTCAAAGAGTATAGCACAAAATAAAGTCCATCTAAAACTATCTAATAAATACTTTAAGATTGGGCAAAAGGTCATAATACTCACAAAAAATAAAGAAATACAGGATGAGAAAAGATTTGCAAATCGCATAACAGGAACCCTTCAAAGAAATATGCTACAAAGGACTAAAGATGTTTTTCACCTTAAACAAATCATGAAAGAAAATTTATACACGAAGGCACACAATGAATATTTTTTCCATAAAAAATCAAGAAGATTAATAGAAAAGAGAATAATAGGATCAAACAAAATGGTACAGAATCCTTAGGTTATAGAATAGAGCTTCCCAACAGAGAAAGAATAAAGACAAAAAGAACAACTAGGTGTGCAAACAGAAAATTCGATCGTAAAATTCCAGGAATAACTAATGCATATCGACTATAAACTGTATAGCAATTAATAAATTAGTATTCAAATTAAAGAAAAAGAAATTATGTGAATGGACAAAGTTTATAGGACCTAAATACGGACCAAGATTTAAGCATGTAATTACAAAAAAAAATTTCTAGACTAATTCTTTGGTGTTTAAATTTGTAGATGAATTCCAGAGAGTTCATGAGATTTGGAGATATATATCTCAAGCAATATGCCACACAGAGTAAAGAGTCATTCAGAATCACTAAATTCCAGGTAGATTTAGTGTAACAATGTCTATTAGAAAATTTGTGGAATCTAATACTAGATCAGCCAAAAGAGAAGGTTAAAGTAATCAAAACATTAGTTTATTATTTTAAAGGTATTATCCAGACACCCCAGTCACGGAGTTTTATATGCTATGTCATACTTAGAGGTCATCAAGTTGGAATTTACAAAAATTGGTATACAGTAGAAGATTAGTCTCAAACTTTGATAATCCAGTGTTTAGAGGTTTTTATAATGTTAAAGAAGTTATAAAATATGCAAAAAATGATATTCCAACCTCCTGGCATTTCGACGAAAGCCTTAAAGAATTTATGCCACAAGAAAGTCAACAAAGTATAAGTAAGATAGAATTATCAACAGAATGTAGAGATTGTCAAGTTATTATGAAGCACTTTAAAAATTTAAAAATACAAAAGGAAAGATTGATTGAAGATCTCTGTCAATAAACACAGTTAACTGTGAGCTTGCAGAAAGAAAGAGAGTGCCTCAAAAATACAAGAGAAAAAGAAAGGAAGCAGTGCCTCACAAATAAGAGTGAAACAGAATCAAGTGTAAAAAATAAAAAAGAGAGCCTCCAAAATATGAGAGATACGGAAGCCATACAAGCCAGATTGTTTTTTAAAACAAATGATGAATTATCTTTTCTTCCAGAAGATATCAGACATAAGATTCACCAGAAAGTTCAGGACAATTTCTATCGAAAAGCAAAGACATGCAACAGATACCTCAAAGAAATCCAAAAGGGGAGAAAAAATGCAGAGGAGTAATTGTAGACCAGGTGATACATTATGCCAACACCGATAGATGCACCAACAATAATATCTGCAACATCATGGACCTCTCACAACCAAAATATCAATGTGAGTTAGCCTATAGTATCTACAGACTAAATATTCAATTAGGGCAAATAAAGACGGAAAAGCTCCATGGAATAGATTATAGTTGGAAAAACTTCTTAGATATGGGATTTGTTTCACAAATAATCATTAGCCATCCAGATCATGCAGAATTACTCCCAGATTCTTTAGCATTTCCAGTTTTAGAAGCTTTCATAGGAAAAAAGCCACAGCTCAAGATAGAATTCGATTCCATAATAGCAGAATACATAAAAGGAGTATGGTATCCTACAAAGCACAATGCATGGATTACACACAGACTAGCCCATCCCCTACATCTAGATAGAGAAGAAAGAGGGATAATTTGTGACAGAGAGATCCCAAGACAAATCAGGCATTGGAGAGCAAAAACCATAGCGTATGAATTCAACTGGCAAAAATACAGTGGAAATAGATTCAGATTAGCCACAGAAACTGAAATTTACAGAGTCTATGTAGACAAAAAAATTAATTGTAAAGTCCCAAAATTTATCAGGCCAGCCCATGAGGAATTAATTCAATATTATAGACAAAAGAGAATGATAGAAGATAGAATACTTCAGCAAGACATGGCAGAATGGACAGAAGAATACACGCCATCAGATCTACTAAGATACATGGGAGATGAAGGCATACAAAATTTCGACAACATGAGCGACTAGAGACTAAAAAAAAGGGGGCTCTCTCAAAAGTCCTAAACATCGGATCCTCCAAGGCTTGACAAAAAAGAGCATCTAAAAAGATTCCTGACAACAACAGTACGATTCCTCACATCAAAAATACAGACACTAACAGTGAAGATTCCTGACAGAGACAAGACGTCACCAACAGTGAGATTCCTTACATCAACAGTGCAGACAAGACACCAACAGTAAAAGATTCCTGACAGAGACAAGACATCAACAGTGAAGACTCATGACGAGGCTTCCACAGCGAGACTCTCAAGAGGCTTCTCAGGCAAGGAAGGTCGTCTATAAAAGGAGGCTTCCGAAGGATGGGAAGAATATCGGCAATTCGGCAAAAACATCAGCAAGCTTCTCCAACACCTTTTAAGCTCCTCAACACCTCCTTCTTCATCACCATCCTCCCTCACCCTCTCATCCTCTCCCATCCGTCTTGCCTGGTTTATGCCTGCCGATCAGACCACCAACAATTTGTAGTTCTCCACCACCTATATGTATAATTAAGTGTGCCTGAGTGTATTTTCCTTTGTATTTTCTTCTTCTTTTGCTTCAGCTGTGTGACAGTAGTAGTAGAGTGTAAGTTAATATACTGTCACACAGCTGAAGCAGAAGAGGAAGAAAATACAAAAGAAAATACACTCAGCCACACTTAATTAGGGGTTACTCCCATGTTTTCTAAAAGCTTACCCATGTTTTATAAGGCTTCAGCTTGTTTAGGGGTTACTCCCCTAATAATTTCCTCATTGAGAGTTGTTATATAATCCGAGCAGACCTTTTTCAAGGCCTTGAGCTCTGATTCTTGTTTTATTACAATATTTGCTAAGTTCCCCATGTGCCTACGGAAAGCATGACGAGTTCCAATTCCTAGATTTGCCTTTTGGTGGGCTCTCCAAGCTCCATTTATTTCGGAGTAAAATGGGGGTGGGATTTCTAACTTGGGAAAGCTCGCTATTTTTGGCTCGAGCATGTGATAGGCGAGATCTCGAACCTCTTCTGCAAAGTATGGGTTCTGTCGTGATATCTCACAGGCTAGAATGGCATCTTCTTTTGAGTAGTAATGTCTGCAACAAAATCTGTTAAAATCGAATACCTGGTCATAGCATTTTTTCCAGTTTGTGTAAATACCCGGCTGGTATCCCACGAATACGACAAACGCTGCTAGAGCAGGAACACTATTTGCTATAGCCTTTCCCTTATCACTTTTCTGCAAAATAAATTAATAAGTTATTAATATTTCACTTAGTAATCATTTATTGTTAGGTCGGATTAGGTAATCTGCAATAAAATTATCATTTCCTTTAACATGCTCGATCTCGAAGTAGTATTGGGCTATCTCATTATACCATTGCATGCATTTCCCAGAGGTTTTTCTTGTGTTCACCAAAAAATCCCTAACGACTTTATTATCTGTTCTAATAATAAAATACTCGGGTGCGAGAAATATTTGAAATCTCTGCAGAGCTAATTTTATAGTTTATAGTTCCTTTTCAAATATTATCCACTTCAGTTCGTTCGGTTTGAATTTTCCAGAATTATACCCACAAAGTCTCTCATACTTTAATATCTTTTGGGGTATGCTCCTTTTTCTGAGTCTGATTCCGTTCTGAGATAGAGGTGGATCCTCTTCGTCCCAATTTTCTTTCGAAATTGCTTTTAGTGCACATCCCCTATATTCATCTAACGCATCTGTATCTAAAATCAGTTTATCTCCTGCTTTTGGTAGGTAGACTTCTGGTGCCTTTTCGGCGAGCTGCTTAATTTGTCTTAGAACGTTTTTATCTATCTGTCCAGATAAAATCTTGGTTTTTATTTAGCATTTTTAGTTAAGGTATTTCTTCTTTGGTGAGTTCTCTCGTAGGAAATTTCTCCCATAATTCAATAGCTCTAGCAGACTTTGTAGTTGTTTTTTATTTTTTTTTCTTCGGGAAACTCCTTGATTTTTGAAATGATGTGCTTCTGTAGTTGAATGCCATCTTTATCTAGGATAATTCCAAGAAATTCTATTGACTCTTTTTCGATTTCGATCTTTTTTTGAGAGAGTATTTGTAACGCCCCACTTCCAGTAGTGTGGAAAGTTGGAACGTTCGGCGTCGAATGATAACTCGACGAGCCTCAAACAAAGTATTACAGTCACCATTTGCAATTTAATATGAATAACATGCAGAAACTAAATGAAATTTTTCTTTATCAAAACAAAGCGATAATAATTTCCCTCAAAATAAAATTAACAAATGTCACCACAGTTAAATTATTTCAAAATAAAAGACAACGACTGTCTCGCGTAAACTTAAATAAAGTGTCATCAGCACTTATTACATTTTTTTTTTAAAAGAGAGCAGCTAACAAAAGGAAGTAATCACTCCTGCAGATCCGCTTGTTCCTGGAAGTACAACATATCCTGTTCTGCCACTGATGGATCTACCTCTTGATAGAGGCCTGCATCTGGTCATGCATAACCAAGATCGTCAGCAAAGTGACCCAATATTCAATAATTAAAGAACAACAAAAAAAAATAATGAATAATAATATCTCAATGTCAGGAACAATCATGCAAATGAAGGACATAAGGTTTTACGTATTTATACTTATCATTACTATTATTTTAATCGGTATCTTTTTAAATTTTTTTTTTTACAGTTAATGTCTTTTAGTTATGGTATTTGAAAATTTAAGGAAATATGAATATAGCTGAGCTGAACGCATCCCCGTCTACCCCCGGAAAAACGGAACAGTAGTTGATCGGAGCCTATCTCGATCCTCCCAAGAATGGGAAACAGTGCCGCAGTAAATTGATCGGAGCCTATCCTGATCCTCCCACAAGTGGGAAACAGTAGCACAGTACAGTTACGTTCAGCCATCTAATTCATACAAACCTAAATTTTCCCCCAAATCTCCAGTGTATATCAAGTTCGGTGTTAATTATCAATTTCAATATAATTTATGATTTCAGTAAATTTCAGTTCAGTATGTAGATCGGTGATAATAATTAGAGTTCAGTGAACAGTAACAATATCAGTGACAATATAACGTTGCGGCAATTTAATTATTTATCACCAATCTTATACAATAACAATTTGCATTTGTACGGTGTGTTTTCGGGTTTATTTCCAATATGATGTATAATAAAGTGGTTTACAATATAGAAAAAATGGGGCTCACTACTAAATATGTGTGCATTTAGAATTTTCTAAAGTTGACTTATCATTGCAAGGAGAAAGAGAAGCAACAGTAGCCGAAACAGAAAAAAAAAAGAAGAAGAAGAAGTAGAATTTCTAAATGCGCACCCCATTCTATATAGTAGAGTAAATTACAGCATAGAGAAAGTAGTGTTCACTAGTAAAATATGTGTGCATTTAGAATTTCCTAAAGTTTTCCTGCAATGTTGAGGTAGTTCTAGATGCGCACCCAATATTATATAATTAAGGTGAATTACAACATAGGGGAAATGATGCTTACTAGCAGAGGTGTGCGCGTTTAGAACTCCCAAGAGTTTCCTGCACTACAACCAGGTAGTTCTACCTGCACACCACAACCTATTTAGTAAAGTGATTTACAACATAGGGGAAATGGTGCTCACTAGTGAAATAGGTGTGCACTTAGAATTTCCTAAAAGTTGGTTGCAGGTAGTCTAAATGCGCACCACATACTAGATAATAAAGTGGTTTACAACATAGGGGAAATGGTGCTCACTAGTGAAATAGGTGTGCACTTAGAACTTCCTAAGGCTTCATTAATATTGCAACCCAACAGGGAAAGGAAGGAGAGATGCAGCAGCAGACGCCGAAGCAAAAAGGAGAAGGAAAAGAAGCAAGGAAAGGAAGAAAAATTCAATCACCCAAAGAAAAAGAGAAAGAAAAAAGGAAAAAAAAAGAGAAGTCTTCAATCCAACAAGGCGGTGGTAGAGATTGATAAAGCCGAGATCGTCGACGGTCACCTGCGCTCGTCTCGGCCGAATCGCCTCGCCGACTCTAACCCAAAGCTTCGACCAACGAGGGCAGCAGCAGAGATCAATGGAGTCGAGATCGTCGGCGGCCTCCGGCGTTGGGTTCGGCCGGATCATCTCGCCGACCCTACCTTGAGACTTACCCCAGTTAGGGTTGCGGGTGATTCAGGTTAGGTACCATACATAGTCCCTTTTGCTGGTATACTTTGGCTGCATAGTTCATGATTGTTTAACAACAAAATTTTGAGATTTATTTTTGGAAATTTTGAGGTTCAATTTGCTGGCATAGTTGGGTTGCTTACAATTCTGTTATCTTCAATTACATGGGTTGTACAATTACATGAATTTTCGATTGCGCATTTAAAATTTCTCCGAAGTCGAAATATCAGTGCAACCACCTAAAGAAGAAGGGCAGCAGCGGCAGAAGCTGAAAAAGAAGAGGAAGAAGAAGAAGATGAAGGAGCAGCAGCGGCAGAAGCTGAAAAAGGAGAGGAAGAAGAAGAATATGCAGGAGCAGCAGCGGCAGATGCTGAAAAAGGAGAGGAAGAAGAAGATGAAGATGAAGGAGCAGCGGCAGAAGCTGAAAAAGGAGAGGAAGAAGAAGAATATGAAGGAGCAGCAGCGGCAGAAAAAAAAAGAAGAGGAAGAAGAAGAAGAATATGAAGGAGCAGCAGGTATCAATAAAAATGATCTTATCCACATTAACACCAAAATCAATAAATCTAAATAAGGATTTCAAATTATGATAATCTCAATGTACAGGTGACATGGAAGATTTGAGGAGCTAATATCAAATTAACTATCCAAAAGTGAGAGATCCTAAAAAAAAAATATCGAAAGTGCTTACACTTGGGTGCGACTATACCAACACTAACGCACCGGATCCCATAAGAACTCCATAATTAAACGTGACTGGACACAGATAGTTTGAACAAGCTACAACCAAAACAATTGATTCTGGCTAAACTAACACGAAAATAATTAATTCCAACGAAACGGCAAATTGGCATCATCTTTTTAAATTAAAATAGGAAGTATAAGAAAAAAATTAAGCATAAAAGAAAGTAGCATGTTAGAGTGAGTCAAAAGAACTCACTTTTTAATTGAGTCGCCTCTCCCTTTCCTTTTCTTTTCTGACCTGCGTTCCTCTTCCTCTTCCCGTATGTCCTGAGGTTTCCAGCGTTCCAGAAGAGAAGAGAGGTGAGAACAGATTTTTAGATTCTTATTTATCTTTAGGTTAGGATATAACCTATTTGGTTGAGATCCAACAAACGAATCTTTTTCGGATAAGATTGATATCCCTCCAACTGTTTAGATTTCCCTCCAACAACCCCATTATATATATTTTATATTTAAATTATTATTTATTTATTTTTTTTTTCAGATTTTTAATTTTAATTCCGTTTAATTTTTTTTTTTTTTTTTTGAAGTGAAATGAACACAATGAAAAGTGGCCGTTACATTCTATCCCCCTTAAGAAAAATTTCGTCCTCGAAATTTCTTTAAACTTAAATGATGTAGAGAAGTTATACCTTTATTCAAATAGGTGTGGAAAACGCTCCCGAATGTCTTCCTCTCGCTACCATGTCGCCTCCCGATTAGAATGTCGATTCCAAGAAATCAACACCAGTGGAACTACTTTATTCTTCAAAGTCTTCTCCATTCGATCAAGTATGGAGACTGGTTCCTCTGGATAGGAGAGGTCTGGTCCAACCTCCAATTCTGAATATTCCACGATATGCTTTTCATCATGAACATATCGTTTTAATTGTGAGACGTGGAAAACGTTATGTACTTGCTCCAGTGTAGACGGTAGTGCCAGGCGATAGGAGACTTTGCCTATCCGTTCCAAGATTTTGAAGGGTCCGATAAACCTTGGGCTTAACTTCCCACGATTGCCAAAGCGAATGACTCCACGTGTGGGCGACACCTTCAAGAAAACTGAGTCCCCAACTTGAAATTCCAGAAACCGCCGTCGTTGGTCTGCCCAGTTCTTCTGTCGATCTTGGGCTGCTCTCAGATGTTGTCGTATTAAGTTAATTTTATCTACTGTCTGGGTGATTATTTCTGGTCCAAGCAGTTTTCTTTCTCCAATATCATCCCAATATAACGGAGATCTACATTTCCTCCCATACAGAGCCTCAAATGATGCCATCTTGATACTTGCTTGGTAGCTATTATTGTAGGCGAATTCCACTAGGTGCAGGTAATCCTCCCATGAGCCCCCGAAGTCAAGCATACAGGCTCTCAACATATCCTCCAATGTCTGGATAGTCCTTTCTGATTGGCCATCTGTTTCTGGATGAAATGCTGTGCTGAACTCTAATTTTGACCCCAGACTATCTTGCAATTTCTTCCAAAACTGAGAAGTGAACCGAGCATCTCGATCCGACACAATACTGACTGGCACACCATGTAATTTTACCACTTCACGCATATACTTCTCTGCCAACATTTCGGTAGACTGTCCTACACGAAATGGTATGAAATGCGCTACTTTGGTAAGGCGGTCCACAATCACCCAGATTGCATTATTACCCTTGGGACTACGTGGCAATGCGGTAACAAAATCCACAGTAACTCTTGCCCATTTCCATTCAGGTATGGGTAGAGGTTGAAGGAGTCCCGGCATTCTTTGATGCTCTGCTTTAACTTGTTGACAAGTCAAGCATTTGGATACAAACTTGGCGATTTCACGCTTCATTCCATGCCACCAGAAATATTGCTTCATGTCTTGATACATTTTTGTTCCTCCGGGATGGATTGAATAGACTGAACTATGAGCCTCTGATAATACTTCCTGCCGAATTTCTCCTTTGGGCACACACAACCTGTTGCCAAATCGAAGGGACCCATCTGTGTGAATACATAAATCTGTTCTCCGTCCTTCTTCTACTTGTCTTCGAAATCTTTGCAACTTAGAATCATCTTTCTGAGCTTCTTTAATTTTCTCTACCAATGAAGGTTGAAGTTGCAAAGCCAGCATTTGAGCCTCAGTACCGGGTAAGAAAATTTCTAATTCTAACTTTATAATCTCTTCAAATAGCTCTTTTTGCTGAGTTAGAACCATTGCCATTGGCTTTCTGCTTAAAGCATCTGGTACCACATTGATCTTACCCGGATGGTACTGCAAGTTGATGTCATAATCTGCCATCAATTCAAGCCACCTTCTCTATCTCATATTAAGTTCTTTCTATGTGAAGATATACTTAAGGCTCTTATGGTCTGTATAAATCTCTACTCTACTACCCAACAAGTAGTGTCTCCAAATCTTCAATGCAAAAATCACAGCTGCAAGCTCCAAATCATGTGTGGGATAGTTTTTCTCATGTGGCCTCAATTGTCTAGAAGCATAAGCTATGACCCGGCCCCGTTGCATCAACACACAACCTAGCCCTTTGCCGGACGCATCACTGTACACAACCATTCCTTCGGTCCCTTCCGGAATGGCTAATACTGGTGTTGTTGTGAGCCTCCTTTTCAACTCATTGAAAGCTGCATCACATTCAACTGTCCAATCGTACTTCTCTCCTTTCCTCAGGAGTTTGGTCAGAGGCTCTGCAATCTTAGAAAAGTCCTGAACGAACTTTCGATAATAACCTGCCAATCCCAGAAAGCTCCTCACTTCTGAAACATTTTTCGGAATCGGCCAATCCTTCACTGCTGAAACCTTGCCAGGATCAACAGAGATTCCTTCTTGAGAAATAATGTGTCCCAAAAATGAAACACTCTTCAGCCAAAATTCACATTTGCTGAGCTTCCCATACAATTTCTCTTTCCTTAGCGTCTCCAAGACTATCCTTAAATGCTTAGTGTGATCCTCTTGGGTCTTAGAATACACCAATATGTCATCTATGAACACCATAACGAATTTATCCAAATATGGGAGAAAAATTCGATTCATTTAGTTCATAAAAATTGCAAGTGCATTTGTTACTCCGAATGGCATCACTAAGAATTCAAAATGCCCATTCGAGTTCGGAATGTTGTTTTAGGAATGTCTGACTCCTTCACTTTCACTTGGTGATATCCAGACTTAAGGTCCAACTTGGAAAATACCTTAGCACCGCCGAGTTGATCAAACAAATCATCAATTCTCGGTAGTGGATACCGATTCTTGATAGTGACCCTATTCAATCCTCTATAATCAATGCATAATCTTTTGCCTCCATCTTTCTTCCCAGTCAAAAGTACTGGTGCACCCCAAGGGGAAGTACTTGGTCTGATAAAACCTTTAGCTTCCAACTCGTCTAATTGTACCTTAACTTCCTTTAGCTCTGCTGGACCCATTCGATATGGTGCTTGAGAGATTGGTGTGGTGCTAGGAAGAAGCTCGATGGCGAACTCCACTGTCCTGTCTGGTGGTAGTCCTGAGAAATCCTCGAAGATATCTAAGAACTCCGACACCACTGGGATGTCCGCCGGTATGACATCCATTTGGATTATTACTCCTTCCCTAGGTTGAGCTTTAAATTCTGCTGGCTCCTTGGTACTGCTGCCCCCGATGAATTCGAACTCCAGGTGATTCGGTATCTTGAAGACAACGCTCCTCCTCCGACAATCAATAATTGCATGGAAGGTACTTAACCAATCCATTCCCAGTATCACATCAAATCCGTGAGTATCAATAACCAGGAAATTAGCATAAAATTTCCTTTTACAAATCACTACAGGACACATTCTACACATTTGGGTAGAATCAATACTCCCATTACCCGTACTTATTCTCCATCTAATGTTCAGGTTTTCACAAGGTATGGCATGTCGTGTCACAAATGTAGAAGAAATAAAGCAATGTGATGCTCCTGAGTCAAATAAAACGGATGCAGGTACATGATATACTAGAATCATACCTGTTACCACATCATCTGACCTCTCCGCTTGCTCCGCAGTTAGATTATATGCTTGCCCACGTCCTTTATCCACTGTCATATTCTTCTTGGCCTACTCGTAAACTTTATTTTGAGGTGGAAGTGGTCGCCTATTCTGACTGCTGATTTGATCCTTGGGTGGTTGTTGTTGTTGGGATGCTGGAAGACGAGGCATTGGCCCCCTGTTGCTCCTTCGTGGGCAATCTCCGATCCTGTGTTCACTTGATCCACATGCTAGACATAAGTTGTTAGCATACCGACACTCCTTGATAGTGTGTCCTGGCTTCTGGCAATGTGTGCAAGTGACCTTCTGTTGCGAAGAAGTAACCAGCCGTTTCTCTGCATTCCTAGCTGAAGTTCCACCCAACATTTGACTGGCCGACCTCTTGGGCGCAGAAGATTGAATCCTCCTCTCCTTATTTATTACTTGCTCTACATCCTGAGCTGCATCAATAACCTCAGCATAGGTCTCTATTCTGGAGGTTACTAAATATTTCTGGATATCTATCCTCAATCCCTGTTGGAAGCGATGAGCACGATCTGCCTCATTTGATACCATGTACGGCGCAAATCGACTCAGACGGACAAACTCTGATGCATACTCCTCTACCGTCATCCCGGCCTGCCTCAAGTTGATGAATTGGTGCTCCATTTCCCTCCTGGCTGTTCTCGGAAAGAACCTCGCAAGGAAGCTCGTTGTGAAAGTTTCCCACGAGATTGGTTGGGATAGTCTGCTCTCCTCTGTTTGCCACCAAGCCCTTGCAATATTCGTCAATTGGATTTTGACGACATTCACTTTGTCGGCTTCAGGAATCCGAGCGGCCCTTAATAAGTCTTCCATCTGCATGAGCCACTGTTCAGCCTCCAAGGCTCCTACTGTTCTTGAGAAAGTTGTTGGATGAAAACTTCTGAAATCCGATATCCCTCCTGGACGCTGGTCCCTTGGTTCCGCCACACGATCTAGGGTTGCCATCACTCCCGCTCGAAAGGCTTCGGCCTGCTGTTGTTGCACGTCGACCATCTTGCTAAGCAGTCCCAACATTTCATTGGCATCAACGGAGTTTGAGGTCGAACCGGAATTTCCCCCATTCCTATTAGTCTGACGGGCCATCCTTCTGAGGAACAATATAACGTAAGTATCACTTAAATAAACATAATAAAAGTAAATAGATATACATAGAAAATCATATTTATGCATATATGTGTATAGTCGTATCGAACTTTAAATAGTTTAGTAAATTCAAACTATTATACTTATTTATTTATTTGCCGACTGTAATGATATTCAAGTTTGTTCAAATCACTTGAACATACTTAAAGAAGCCGGCTCTGATACCACCTGTAACGCCCCACTTCCAGTAGTGTGGAAAGCTGGAACGTTCGGTGTCGAATGATAACTCGACGAGCCTCAAACAAAGTATTACAGTCACCATTTGCAATTTAATATGAATAACATGCAGAAACTAAATGAAATTTTTCTTTATCAAAACAAAGCGATAATAATTTCCCTCAAAATAAAATTAACAAATGTCACCACAGTTAAATTATTTCAAAATAAAAGACAACGACTGTCTCGCGTAAACTTAAATAAAGTGTCATCAGCACTTATTACATTTTTTTTTTAAAAGAGAGCAGCTAACAAAAGGAAGTAATCACTCCTACAGATCCGCTTGTTCCTGAAAGTACAACATATCCTGTTCTGCCACTGGTGGATCTACCTCTTGATAGAGGCCTGCATCTGGTCATGCATAAGCAGGATCGTCAGCAAAGCGACCCAATATTCAATAATTAAAGAACAACAAAAAAAAATAATGAATAATAATATCTCAATGTCAGGAACAATCATGCAAATGAAGGACAGAAGGTTTTACGTATTTATACTTATCATTACTATTATTTTAATCGGTATCTTTTTAAAAATTTTTCTTTACAGTTAATGTCTTTTAGTTATGGTATTTGAAAATTTAAGGAAATATGAATATAGCTGAGCTGAACGCATCCCCGTCTACCCCCGGAAAAAACGGAACAGTAGTTGATCGGAGCCTATCTCGATCCTCCCAAGAATGGGAAACAGTGGCGCAGTAAATTGATCGGAGCCTATGTGTGCATTTAGAATTTTCTAAAGTTGACTTATCATTGCAAGGAGAAAGAGAAGCAGCAGTAGCCGAAACAGAAAAAAAAAAAAGAAGAAGAAGAAGTAGAATTTCTAAATGCGCACCCCATTCTATATAGTAGAGTAAATTACAGCATAGAGAAAGTAGTGTTCACTAGTAAAATATGTGTGCATTTAGAATTCCCTAAAGTTTTCCTGCAATGTTGAGGTAGTTCTAGATGCGCACCCAATATTATATAATTAAGGTGAATTACAACATAGGGGAAAGGATGCTTACTAGCAGAGGTGTGCGCGTTTAGAACTCCCAAGAGTTTCCTGCACTACAACCAGGTAGTTCTACCTGCACACCACAACCTATTTAGTAAAGTGATTTACAACATAGGGGAAATGGTGCTCACTAGTGAAATAGGTGTGCACTTAGAATTTCCTAAAAGTTGGTTGCAGGTAGTCTAAATGCGCACCACATACAAGATAATAAAGTGGTTTACAACATAGGGGAAATGGTGCTCACTAGTGAAATAGGTGTGCACTTAGAACTTCCTAAGGCTTCATTAATATTGCAACCCAACAGGGAAAGGAAGGAGAGATGCAGCAGTAGACGCCGAAGCAAAAAGGAGAAGGAAAAGAAGCAAGGAAAAGAAGAAAAATTCAATCACCCAAAGAAAAAGAGAAAGAAAAAAGGAAAAAAAAAGAGAAGTCTTCAATCCAACAAGGCGGTGGCAGAGATTGATAAAGCCGAGATCGTCGACAGTCACCTGCGCTCGTCTCGGCCGAATCGCCTCGCCGACTCTAACCCAAAGCTTCGACCAACGAGGGCAGCAGCAGAGATCAATGGAGTCGAGATCGTCGGTGGCCTCCGGCGTTGGGTTCGGCCGGATCATCTCGCCGACCCTACCCCGAGACTTACCCCAGTTAGGGTTGCGGGTGATTCGGGTTAGGTACCATACATAGTCCCTTTTGCTGGTATACTTTGGCTGCATAGTTCATGATTGTTTAACAACAAAATTTTGAGATTTATTTTTGGAAATTTTGAGGTTCAATTTGCTGGCATAGTTGGGTTGCTTACAATTCTGTTATCTTCAATTACATGGGTTGTACAATTACATGAATTTTCGATTGCGCATTTAAAATTTCTCCGAAGTCGAAATATCAGTGCAACCACCTAAAGAAGAAGGGCAGCAGCGGCAGAAGCTGAAAAAGAAGAGGAAGAAGAAGAAGATGAAGGAGCAGCAGCGGCAGAAGCTGAAAAAGGAGAGGAAGAAGAAGAATATGAAGGAGCAGCAGCGGCAGATGCTGAAAAAGGAGAGGAAGAAGAAGATGAAGATGAAGGAGCAGCGGCAGAAGCTGAAAAAGGAGAGGAAGAAGAAGAATATGAAGGAGCAGCAGCGGCAGAAAAAAAAAAGAAGAGGAAGAAGAAGAAGAATATGAAGGAGCAGCAGGTATCAATAAAAATGATCTTATCCACATTAACACCAAAATCAATAAATCTAAATAAGGATTTCAAATTATGATAATCTCAATGTACAGGTGACATGGAAGATTTGAGGAGCTAATATCAAATTAACTATCCAAAAGTGAGAGATCCTAAAAAAAAAAATATCGAAAGTGCTTACACTTGGGTCGACTATACCAACACTAACGCACCGGATCCCATAAGAACTCCATAATTAAACGTGACTGGACGCAGGTAGTTTGAACAAGCTACAACCAAAACAATTGATTCTGGCTAAACTAACACGAAAATAATTAATTCCAACGAAACGGCAAATTGGCATCATCTTTTTAAATTAAAATAGGAAGTATAAGAAAAAAATTAAGCATAAAAGAAAGTAGCATGTTAGAGTGAGTCAAAAGAACTCACTTTTTAATTGAGTCGCCTCTCCCTTTCCTTTTCTTTTCTGACCTGCGCTCCTCTTCCTCTTCCCGTATGTCCTGAGGTTTCCAGCGTTCCAGAAGAGAAGAGAGGTGAGAACAGATTTTTAGATTCTTATTTATCTTTAGGTTAGGATATAACCTATTTGGTTGAGATCCAACAAACGAATCTTTTTCGGATAAGATTGATATCCCTCCAACTGTTTAGATTTCCCTCCAACAACCCCATTATATATATTTTATATTTAAATTATTATTTATTTATTTTTTTTTTCAGATTTTTAATTTTAATTCCGTTTAATTTTTTTTTTTTTTTTTTGAAGTGAAATGAACACAATGAAAAGTGGCCGTTACAGTATTATCCCGTGTCTTCTAAACATGTTACTAATGATCTTTAGATGTCTCTTGTGTTCTTCTCTTGTTTTTGAAAAAACCAAAATGTCGTCAATGTATACGATATTGAAATCTTTTAAATTATTAAAGATTGAGTCTATCCATCTTTGAAATATCTGTGGCGCGGTATTCATCATATATAATATATATTTATACATGGTGTCATATTTACTACAATTTGCTCTACATTTCTCGCAATTGCATAACATGCCGGTAGCCATATAAGATGTCGGTGGATAACTACCTCTGAGTAGCCTATGGTGCCTAAAACCGTCTCCTAAGGATCACCCTACAAACGCCTACCCGCGGCAACAAAGAGATTACTTTAGGAATCTGGGTTTTAAGATTACTCAATTCTAGTAAGGGACACTTAGAGTATAATTAGGACAGTGATGATATAGATTGTGAAAATATAGGTCAGAGTTTAGTTTATTTGATACCATATAAGTGCTATAAATTCTTCCCCAATTTTTTTTTTATTTTTACTTGATTTTTTCGGATTTTGCAACAGTGACATTTTCTAATTCGGAGGATTTTTGTTACAGTAATTTTTTTTTTGGAATTTTTTATGATTTTTTCTACGAATTCTATACAATATAAAACAAACATAGAGATTTATCTAATACACAGAAACAAATACAGATAGTTTTTAAAAAATTTCAAAAACGAACAATACATACCGGAACAGTAGCCATCACACCGGAGACTCTTTGTACAGACTGCAGACCCCTACCGCCCAAAAAGGAACTATCCCCTCGGGCTCTGATACCCGGATACAAGGTAAACCCAATGGGTTGGGAACCAAAAAACGTGAGGGTACCGCATTGGGCAGAAGACGATCCATAAAGCGAAGGCTCACCCTTCGACGGATTTTTGTCGGGTGAGATAGGCGACAGGGGATGGCTTCCGATGCCGGCAGCAAGGAATCGACGAGATCTTTGCTGGTGCTGACTTGGATCTCGGGTGACGGAATGACAGCAGCCAGAAGCGACGAGCGAATTTTTCGCGGTCGAAGCGTCGGCTCTAGCCTACCAGCGGGAAGTGACAGTTCGCTACAGCGAAGCGCTTACCGACACGCGAATGAAAGGGCCTTCGCCACGTTGAGCCATATGCGGGGGAACTCGCATGTGCGGTTCTTAGGGGGGAGAACGTCGGTTGAGCCATTCCATCCCAATAGCGTATATTTGGTGCTCAATATGAAATTCATCTTTCTTGCATGACCCGTTCGGATAAGGGCAAACTCCAGAGATTGCTTCGAAGTGGCGATCCATCATGTTGACCCTTTCCTCAACCGGAACAACATTCTAAATTGACTACATTTCAGTCAAAAGAAAATATGTATTTTCGTCACGCGCAGTGTCTGACTCTTCCCTGCAGTTGTGGCTTTCTCATTCTTGTACTACACCAACCTCTCGATATGCCCAAGGAAAAAGGAACGTGGGAAATCTACTATTTCCCCTGGTGTCGTTAGAACCCTCTCTAGGGCACCTCCGTATCGCCATGCTGCTGGACGTACGACGTACCCATTGTCGATTGTCTTCGAGAATGAATTCTTAATTGGTATTTGACGAGAAGCATTTTTGTCTTATCCTGACTTCGTCGAACGTGACGTGAGTAGGGAAAGGGAATAAGTCAGACGTAGTTTATTACTGACATCCCCTCCCCCTCCTCAACCCCCTGCAGGTTGTTAGCGAGTTGGGTGGTCTCCCACCTTTCGTCATCCTCCATTTTTTCTATGAAGACCTTCTACTCTTCTATCGACGGTAGTCAGTCGTATTATGGTTTATGTGACGATGTATAGAGGCGCTTTCTAAAAAAATCCAAAGATTCGAGAAGCCTGTCGTCAGAGGGAGATGTAGTATTCCATGTTGATGTTGATGCTATTGTTGTTGTTGTTGAGAGGTTGGTCATCAGATCCCTGGGAAGACTCGCATATAGTGTTCATCACCATCACTTCGTTGAACACTTCTATTTTCAAAAAATCTTCGATTATTTTTTGCCAAAATATTCCAGAACACTGCACCTACAGGCCAGTTTGGCGATGGCACATATCTTACCAGAGCCATTGATGAGTTTCGTCGAACTGAACGGCCAAATCTTCCACCATCTCACGATGCCTGGGGATGCACGTTTAACTTTCAAACTACAAACACTCCATAGCAATTGTGGAAAGGGACACTTTCGAAATGAAAATAAGTGACCAACGTATTCTTCGACTTTTCTACATAACACGCATATAGAGGCTGATGTGGAAGCCTTTCCTCTGTAACATCTCGTCGGGTGCACAGTTTCTTGTGAAAGACTTTCCTTCCAAACATGACGAAGCATATCTAGGAATTACCTGACGATGCCAAAGCAGCGTCATTCCAACCAACGTCCTGGCATTGTTTTTCTGATAGCATTCCAATCAGATTTCAATGTATACTCCCTCGTAGGAGTGTCAATTCCATATCACTATCATCTTCCGTACCTTTGGCTGGTAATTTCACCTCTTTGATGTTGTCCAAGGCATGCTTTATTTCACAAGGGAGTTGGGATGGTAACTTAAAAGTGTTCTTTTGGTTTATCAATTTCTCCACTCTATAATCACCCTCCGACATTTGAAGGGAGCGGATCTCTTCTATAAATAGAAACTACTCTTCCCTTTGGTAACTAACGGATTCGTCCACAGCGTTAGTGCCCTTTCCATTCCCTATTTGATGTCAGAGGAATCCATGAGCTGGAAATCAGAATTACCGAATACTTCTAAAAACCCAAGAAGAAGTGGGGTTTACTTCAACCTCCCAAATGGACGTCATTCTTCAGATATTTCTGTCGAAGCAATTGTGCCCACAAAGCATTACTTCCCCGGGCCATTTCCCAGAACAGTCTGACGCAAAGATGCAGAAGCACGGTTCCAGTCTCCTAACCTTCTCACACCGAGCCCCCCTCCTCCGTCAAGTACACACACCGTCAGTCCAGCGGAACGGGAGGAAGCTTTTCTCTTTTTCAGTTCCTTTCCACAGGAAGTTTCTGACGCATTTTATCGTCTAAATATAAACGTCTTTTAATGAGATGGGGCTGCTCAGCCACCGTCTGAGAATCTTCTTCTAGTACTCTCCGTCGGCCAGATTTCCTCCGTCGATCTACATCCTATGTTCAGCAATAACCATTCGTCTTATAGTAGTCAACAACAAACTTAGCTATCTGAATCGTCTATTCATGGAGGTTACCCCGTCTCATTTTTCGACAACTCTCATACCATTATAGGCCTTCGTCACTAGCCATAGACGCATAAAACGATTTGGTTTCTGCATCACCAACCGAGATCCATAGGGCTCTCGAACTCTGTCTGGCTTGCCCTTATTCGTCGACGCCCCTCTCTTTTGAGTGAGTATGTTGTTGGGTCGACGGAAGGGAATCCGCCTTCGTCATAGTCTTCATCATTTACATGTCTTTCTTTTGTCTAGAGAGTACTTCGCACCCTTCTGGTTTTTGCTTTTAGGTTCATCTGTCCCTCCATTCCACTAGTTCTATTCTCGTAAGGAGCTTCGATCCCCGAAAAGGGGCTTCTCTTTCATCTCTTCAAACTGGCTTTTGAGTTGCAGCAGTTGCTGCCACAACGAATCTGTAAGAATGGAATTGGAACCACTTGCAGGTCCCGCCTGATTGAAGGGAGATTTTGGTTGCTGGACCGGAGTAGATGCTTTAGGAGGGGTTTGAAATTGGTGTCGGAGGGGGAGGAGTGGCCTCCGTAGTGAACTGTGAACCTCCGAAATGTGCTTGACTTGGTCCTACAGTTTTGACATGTGCCCATGAAAGGCATGTTTCGCCATCGCTAGTATGACCTTTCTGGCTCGGTTTGAGGAGGCTTTTAAAGCAGGGAATCGGGCTCTCTTGCCCTAGTTTGTTGATCTTGCTCCTTCAGTAAGAGTAGGGGAGATGTAGCTGATCCCATAGCTGCAGGACGTCGGGCCATTGTGGGGCGACGCGCTGGGTAGCATGGGACCACTGGTGGATGAAGCCATGGGGCCGGTTGAAGGCCGTCAGATGTCGAATTGTTGTTGTTGCACGCGGCATGGAAAGCATGTGCTGCATCATCTGCTGGAGTTCTGCCATTTCCTTCTTCAATGCTTCGAAGTCAGCTGTAGAGGGTTTCCCTGTGGGGCTTGCCTGGGATTCGTCGCGAGTTTACTTGTGCACATCAGTCCTTTCTACGAGGGCATTTTCTTCTTCGATAGGTGCGCCTAGATTCAGACGCTTCTTTGCAGTAAAAGACCGCAGTTTCTATGGGATCAGTTCGAATGAACGTCGGATCGAGCCAGATGAATTCTCAATCTTCTTCTTCATCTTTTCGTCGGGAATGACGCGTCGGAGACAGAATCCTTGTCAGGATGAAAAGGAAGGGTTGAGAGCAGCAAGATACGACTCAGCCGAAAAGCTGGGAGTACTCAACGCAAACGATGCAAACTACGGAGCGAACTGTACAAAGAGTCTCCGGTGCGATGGCTACTGTTCCGGTATGTACTGTTTGTTTCTGAAATTTTTTTTAAAAAACTATCTGTATTTGTTTCTGTGTATTAGATAAGTCTCTATGTTTGTAGAGAATTCGTAGAAAATTAGAAAATGTTAGTGTAGCAAAATCCGAAAAAATTAGAAAATGTTACAGTAGCAAAATCCGAGAAAATCAAGTAAAAATCAGAAAAATTAGGAAAAAATTGGGGAAGGATTTATAGCACGTACAACACTTATATGATATTAAATAGACTATAAATTTGACCTATATTTTCACAATCTGCATCATTACTGTCCTAATTACACTCTAAATGTCCATTAATAGAATTGAGTAATCTTAAAACCCAGATTCCTAAAGTAAACCCTTTGTTGCCGCGGATAGGCGTTTATAGGGTGATTCTTAGGAGACGGTTTTAGGCACCATAGGCTACTCAGAGCTTGTTATCCACTGACATCTTAGATGGCTATCGGCATATTGTGCAATTGCGAGATATGTAGAGCAAATTGTAGTAAATATGACATCATGTATAATGATATATATGATATGATGAACACCCCAAGATATTCCAAAAAAAAAATTGATGAGGTAGTTCTCCAAATAGAAAGATTAAAAGAACAGGATAAAAGTCCTAACCTAACTCTAGAAGTCAAAGAAGATCTGACCCAACAACTCAAAAAAATCTATAAAAAATTTAAGGGCCTACTAAATCATTTTGGATATAAGCCTAATCAAGAAAAAGTTAAACCCGATACACTAGACAAAATTAAAGAAGACAAAAAAGAAAATAATAATAATATTCCAGTAATAAAAGGAGAAGGTAGTGAAGAAGAAACAACAAAAGCAGTAAACAGTATAACTAAGAATAAAGAAAAAGTGAAGGAAGGCAACATTAAAAATATTTTGCAAACTAAACCAATAGAGAATAACTGCCAAAATGATATTGATGATGTAGAAAGAACAGTTAAAGAGGTTATCTTAAACTCCGAAGAACCCTTTAACGGGAAAAAGAAGTGTACGATAGGAAACGATGAAGTAGTTTGAGAGACAAAAGAAGCAGTAGGAAGGATAGATCATATTGGCAGACTAGGAACTAGTCCAAGACAAACAATTGACACGATGCAAACCAAGAAAATATACTCCAGACAAGAATACAACTCGATACTTGAGATAATTAATTGCTGGAAAGAGTTGTATAGGGATCAAAATAGCACTACTCAAGAAAAAGACTATCTGACCAATAGGATACAAGAGACATACCTCCAGCATAAAGATTTGTTACACTATTTTAGGTTTGACCCTGGGATATACAACTTAATTGAAAATGAAGACAAGAGTAGAATGACTACAGAAGATGAGTACAGAACAGAATCAAAAGAGAATGTCAGATCTAACAAAAGATTGATATATATTAGGAAAATGTTTAAAACACCAAGTAACTCGAATAGTTTACAAATAAAGAGAAATACAAGGAATAATAATTCAAAGAGTATACCACAGAATAAAGTCCATCTAAAACTATCTAATAAATACTTTAAAATTGGGCAAAAGGTCATAATACTCACAAAAAATAAAGAAACACAGGATAAGAAAAGACTTGCAAATCACATAACAGGAACCCTTCAAGGAAATATGCTACAAAGGACTAAAGATATTTTTCACCTTAAACAAATCATGAAAGAAAATTTATACACAAAGACACAATGAATATTTTTTCCATAAAAACTTAAGAAGATTAATAGAAAAGAGAATAATAGGATCAAACAAAAATGGTACAGAGTCCTTAGGTCATAAAATAGAGCTTCCCAACAAAGAAAGAATAAAGACAAAAAGAACAACTAGGTGTGCAAACAGAGAATTCGATCGTAAAATTCCAGGAATAACCAATGCATATCGACTATACTGTATAGCAATTAATAAATTAGTATTCAAATTAAAGAAAAAAGAAATTATGTGAATGGACACAGTTTATAGGACCTAAATACGGACCAAGATTTAAGCATGTAATTACAAAAAAATTATCTAGACTAATTCTTTGGTGTTTAAATTTGCAGATGAATTCCAGAGAGTTCATGAGATTTGGAGATATATATCTCAAGCAGTATGCCACTCAGAGTAAAGAGTCATTCAGAATCACTGAATTTCAGGTAGATTTAGTGCAACAATGTCTATTAGATAATTTGTGGAATCTAAGACTAGATCAGCCAAAAGAGAATGTTAAAGTAATCAAAGCATTAGCTTATTATTTTAAAGATATTATCCAGACACCCCAGTCCGGAGTTTTATATGCTACGTCATACTTAGAGGTCATCAAGTAGGAATTTACAAAAATTGAAATATAGTTAGAAGATTAGTCTCAAACTTTGATAATCCAGTATTTAGAGGTTTTTATAATGTTAAAGAAGCTATAGAATATGCAAAAAATAATATTCCAACCTCCTAGCATTTCGACGAAAGCCTTAAAGAATTTATGCCACAAGAAAGTCAACAGAGCACAAGTAAGCTAGAAGTATCAACAGAGTGTAGAGATTGTCAAGTTATTATGAAGCACTTTAAATATCTAAAAATACAAAAGGAAAGATTAGTTGAAAATCACTGTCACCAAACACAGTTAACTGTGAGCTTGCAGAAAGAAAAAGAGTGGCTCAAAAATACAAGAGAAAAAGAAAGAAAGGAGTGCCTCACAAAGAAGAGTGAAACAGAATCAAGTGTAAAAAATAGAAAAGAGAGCCTCCAAAATATGAGAGATATGGAAGCCATGCAAGCCAGACTGTTTTTTAAAACAAATGATGAATTATCTTTTCTTCCAGAAGATATCAGACAGAAGATTCACCAGAAAGTTCAGGACAATTTCTATCGAAAAGCCAAAGACATGCAACAGATACTCAAAGAAATCCAAAAAGGGGAGAGAAAATGCAGAGGAGTAACTGTAGACCAGATGATACATTATGCCAACACCGATAGATGCATCAACAATAATATCTGCAACATCATGGACCTCTCACAACCAAAATGTCAATGTGAGTTAGCCTATAGCATCTACAGACTAAATATTCAATTAGGGCAAATAAAGACGGAAAAACTCCATGGAACATATTATAGTTGAAAAACTTCTTAGATATGGGATTTGTTTCACGAATAATCATTAGCCATCCAGATCATGCAGAATTACTCCCAGATTCTTTAGCATTTCCAGTTTCAGAAGTTTTCATGGGAAAAAGGCCACAGCTCTAGATAGAATTCGATTCCATAATAGCAGAATACATAAAAGGAGTATGATAACCTACAAAGCAAAGTGCATGGATTACACACAGACTAGCCCATCCCCTACATCCAGATAGAGAAGAAAGAGGGATAATTTGTGACAGAGAGATCCCAAGACAAATCAGGCACTGGAGAGCAAAAACCAAAGCGCATGAATTCAACTGGCAAAAATACAGTGGAAATAGATTCAGATTAGCTACAGAAACTGAAATTTATAGAGTCTATGTAGACAAAGAAACTAATTGTAAAGTCTCAAAATTTATCAGGTCAGCCCATGAGGAATTAATTCAATATTATAGACAAAAAAATGGTAGAAGATAGAATACTTCAGCAAGACATGGCAGAATAGGCAGAAGAATACACACCATCAGATCTACTAAGACATATGGGGGATGAAGGCATACAAAATCTCGACAACATACGGGCCCCATCAAGAGGTTTCATCAAAAGGAAGCCTTCATTCAACAAAAGCACTGTCACCAAACACAGTTAACTGTGAGCTTGCAGAAAGAAAAAGAGTGGCTCAAAAATACAAGAGAAAAAGAAAGAAAGGAGTGCCTCACAAAGAAGAGTGAAACAGAATCAAGTGTAAAAAATAGAAAAGAGAGCCTCCAAAATATGAGAGATATGGAAGCCATGCAAGCCAGACTGTTTTTTAAAACAAATGATGAATTATCTTTTTTTCCAGAAGATATCAGACAGAAGATTCACCAGAAAGTTCAGGACAATTTCTATCGAAAAGCCAAAGACATGCAACAGATACTCAAAGAAATCCAAAAAGGGGAGAGAAAATGCAGAGGAGTAACTGTAGACCAGATGATACATTATGCCAACACCGATAGATGCATCAACAATAATATCTGCAACATCATGGACCTCTCACAACCAAAATGTCAATGTGAGTTAGCCTATAGCATCTACAGACTAAATATTCAATTAGGGCAAATAAAGACGGAAAAACTCCATGGAACATATTATAGTTGAAAAACTTCTTAGATATGGGATTTGTTTCACGAATAATCATTAGCCATCCAGATCATGCAGAATTACTCCCAGATTCTTTAGCATTTCCAGTTTCAGAAGTTTTCATGGGAAAAAGGCCACAGCTCTAGATAGAATTCGATTCCATAATAGCAGAATACATAAAAGGAGTATGATAACCTACAAAGCAAAGTGCATGGATTACACACAGACTAGCCCATCCCCTACATCCAGATAGAGAAGAAAGAGGGATAATTTGTGACAGAGAGATCCCAAGACAAATCAGGCACTGGAGAGCAAAAACCAAAGAGCATGAATTCAACTGGCAAAAATACAGTGGAAATAGATTCAGATTAGCTACAGAAACTGAAATTTATAGAGTCTATGTAGACAAAGAAACTAATTGTAAAGTCTCAAAATTTATCAGGTCAGCCCATGAGGAATTAATTCAATATTATAGACAAAAAAATGGTAGAAGATAGAATACTTCAGCAAGACATGGCAGAATAGGCAGAAGAATACACACCATCAGATCTACTAAGACATATGGGGGATGAAGGCATACAAAATCTCGACAACATACGGGCCCCATCAAGAGGTTTCATCAAAAGGAAGCCTTCATTCAACAAAAGCATCTGGCCCCTGACATCAACTACAGCATGATTCCTGACATCAACAGTGTAGATTCGTGACAAAGACTTATACAGTAAAAACTCCTGACATGTCAAAATAGGCTCGAAAGCACTTTTCCCCGTGACGGTTGCTGGAGTTGCTAAACGCAAGCATCGTCACATAACGTCAGACTGTTCGCTTAGAGCAAAGAAGCTAGCGCAACAATGATCTACTAAAGCAGTCAACCTAGCATTTAGCAAAGATTGAAAGCCGTTCGACTCGTGCTTCGAGAAAGGGAAGCACTCGCCTCACATCCCTGCAAATAACTTGACGAAGACATGATCCCAGTCGGATACATCGACATGGTCCCCCTCTTCCGAAACCCGCCTAAATCTTCGTGATTGCACAAAGATGAAATCTCTTTTGCGGAGAAGGATAGGTAGGAGAGGATGATGAAGAATTCTCTATCGTATCTCGTCGGAATCGGGTTGGTTTCGAGCAAAACGTTGACTCCAATTGGCTAGACAAGCGTCAAAAAAATCTGGCAAAAATGGTTTTCAACGTCATTCAACGTGACATAGTACCAAACCTAGGCCACTGATCGATGAGAAAAGTCAATTCAGGCAGTTTCCCTTCTGTTCGGAAAGCGACGAACATGATGTACTAGACATACGAGTAGCACGACGTGTTCGTTATCATCAACCTCACCTTCGCTCTCGGAAAATCGACTGCAAATCTTCAGTCGTCGGCTCAGAAAAGTCAATCGCAGCACTACTAAAAAAAAAATCTATGATACCAACAAGAGAAGTTACACAACAGAAGGGATAACGGATAAAAAGTGCGGGATACGATGTACGACGTGCCATAGACGAAATGTCACGAAAGCTGAAAGCCATCACGCCTGAACCAGCAACCCCTTCGTCATGCAGCTTGCAACTCCGAGCTTCCTGATTGCCAGGAATAGCCAATCCCAGGGAACTGACGCCCTCCTGAACCGCATAAAAGGAAATTGAGTTGTGAACCAGTTCGACTCCCGACGAATCGTCTAATACAAGAAGTGCCCTCTGCATCGTAATCAACAAAATAGGCATACGAATCTGCGTAATTGACGGATTTGAATCCACTGAGATATCCGACATCCGTATCCCTATCTCCATCCTGACGAAACTGAATGACGAGCAGAGGGGAATGTCTTTGGGGGAGGAGAGTCTTTTTAGCTTCAATCGAGCATTTCGAAAGCACTTGCTTCCACACCTACCTCTCGTCGCTTGCCTACGTCTAGGGCTAGCCACACCAACCCTAGTTCTCTTGCCCTTGCAGGAGAGCGTCTGCTCCAGTACAAAGCTCTATTCACAAGCTTACTATTTATTCACACTAGGAGTTTTTAGAAGCAGATCAGAGGAGATAAAAAAAGAAGATCGGAAAGGCTCTCTGCCTCCTCCCTTCATCTGAAGTCTTTATTTATAATCAAACCTTTTGAGTACAGTAAGATTCTTTTACAGAAAAGTGGTACAGTGAAAAGGCAGAATAATTGTAAAAGTCTAAAAGTGCTACAGAAAAAGGTAGAGTGATTGCTAAAAGACAAAACTTTTGGTACAATAATTAAAGATGCTGTCGGTTGGATTGATAAGAGAGCATCTTTTGAGTGCTGAGTGACCTGTCTGTTTAGAAGATGGTCCCACCACGCTTAATCTTGCATGATGTTCTGTAGAGCATCTTCATCAAAAGCTGCTTCTGGGTCATGATTGTCTTCTCCGTCAATGTCTGGGTCGTGGTTGTCTTCTCTGCCAAGGTCTTCATCTTCATTCCTTTCAAGGTCTTCATAGAATTCTTCTTTAGCTTTGGAGCTGATCTTGCCCAACTGAGTGGAGTTTAAAAAGGACAAGACTTTGGGAATTTTGCCTTCTACTAGTTCATATGCTCCAATAAAATCATAGAATAGAATGTTATCTTCTATTTTAATAGAGTGGACTCCAAAGATGGCCTTAGTATAAGCTTCATCAAAGAATTCTTTAGCTGTCTTTTTAGTTTCTTCTTCCAGATCAAGGACAGACAGATTTTCACATGTAGGAGAAGGAATGTAGTTGAAATTGTGAAGCTCCCATAGTTGAAAAGAAGGAAAAACTTTGAGATATTTTCTTTCTTCCCAAGTGCTCCATATGCGGAAAAAGAATGTTGTTTGATATCTTGTTGTGTAGGCTTTGATGCCTTTCAGACAGATGGCTGGTAGAAATTCTTGGAATTCTTCAGGGTGAGAGGAATTCACGAAGATCTCATGAACAAGGCCAAGCCGAATAGCCTTACTGCATTTTGGAATTTCTTGAAATCCTGTAATAATTCTTGGAGAATTATTTTTGTTGTAGATGAGCTCATGCTGATGAAGGATAGAATTGACATCTGTGGCTTCCAATTGTCTAAAGAAATCCCTTAGCTGTTCATCAGGGATCATGTTCTGTTGATTTAGGCCGATCATCTTATAAACTGTGATTTCGGCTTCTAACTGTCTGGTTTTTTCAGTCTGTATCTTGCAGAGATCTAGAAGTTTATAGAACTCAGATAAAGGATGATATACCTGATCCGAGATCTCTAAGTCTTGCATTATATCTCTTAAGAATGTCTGGTCTTGTGAAGAGCCTTAGAACCAGGTTCCCTTTCTCTGCTCTAGGTCTGAACTTTGAGCAGTGAGTGTGTAGTTGCATAGATCAGAAACCGTCTTTGAGATGTTTTGTTTTTCTGTTTTTTCTTGCAAGTAATGGTTATACATAGAGAGCACCATTTGCTCAATCTGAGATAACCAGTATTTGGAAGAATGGAAGTCATTTGATTGAATGGCGTGGTAGCACCCATTCATCTTCTCATATATGTTTGGATTGGATATCTTGAGATCTGTATTGTACCAATCTCTGACAACTGCAGCTGCAGTGGGTCTTGAAGCTTGACCCGTCTGAACCCTCCTTTGAGCTGAAGTGATGTTGCTGTATGTTGAAGTAGAATTGTGGATTGGAAGAACTGTCATTCCCGGAGGGGGGAAAGGCTTTGCCTCGGTAGAGGTGGTAGTGGTGTTGGTGCCGGTTTCCCGGGTTGATGTAGGACCTCCAGTTTCCTGAGTTGTTTTGCTGCTTTCACCCTTTTCAGGAGTCTTCTTTTGGTTGCTTCCTCCCGTTTGTGGCGGGGTCTTTTTGTTTGCTCCGATAATAGTCCATTTGACTTGTTCAGTCATGGACTTGAGCCTTTTCAGGCGCTCGTCGTCCATTGTCAGGACGCGTTAATAAATCTGCAAGAACATTAGTAAAACCAGGAATATATTTAACATTATATTGATATATTTCAAGATATAAAGCAATTCTTATTCTCCTGATATTTTCTTCAGGATTATTTATTGTTCGTTTTTTTAAAAACTGGGATACTGCTTTGTTATCAGTTTCGATTACGAACTGTCTATTGAGTAAATATATTTTTAAGCTTTTTATAGCTAATTTAATAGCTAACAATTCTTTATCATAAGTGGAATATCTTTGTTGGGGTTTATTAAATTTTCCAGAAGTATAGGCAATAATTTCTTTTTGTTTAGCTATTAGGACTCCTGCCCAAAATAGGTCAGAAGCATCAGTTTGGAGAGTTACTAACTCTTCATCTTTAGGAAAATATAGTATTGTTTGCTGGGTAATTAATTCTTTTATACTTTCTATTTCCTTTTCTTCCTTAGAAGTAAGCTGAATTCCTATTTTGTCTGTATTCCATTTTCTTGGTTGTTCACCATTTTCTATTTTATATTTAGACTGTTCTATAGTCAATTTCTCTTGTAAATTTTGGACTTGCTGGGATAGGTGAGAAATAAATTTCCTTCCGTAATTTAAAAGTCCCAAAAAACTCTGTAATTGTTTTAGGGTTTTAAATGTTTTAGGGAATTCCTTTATCTTAGAATATATATGTTGTTGTAATTCTATTTGGCCTTCCTTTATATATTTTCCAAGAAATTCTATTTCTCTTTTAAATAAATATATTTTTGTTGGACTTAGGATAATTCCGTTGTTGAGTAATAGTTTTACCACTTGAAGTAAATGTTGTTTATGCTCTTCTAAAGTAGGAGAAAAGACTAATATATCATCCACATATACTACTACGAATTGTAAGTGTCCAAATATAGAATTCATCCATTTTTAAAATATTTGTGGAGCATTTTTTAGGCCGAATGGCATTACTAACCACTCATAGTGTCCCTGAGGGCAGCTAAAGGCAGTTAGCTCTATGGATTCTTTATTGGCTAATCTTATTTGCCAGAAGCCAGATTTAGCGTCGAATTTACTATAGTATTTTGATCCTTGTATTTGTTTTATCAACTGTTCTGCAGCAGGTATAAAATAGCCATCAAACTTTGTATAGCTATTTAATTTTATGTAGTTAATAACCATTCTAGCTTTTCCTCTTTTTTGTTCTGCATGGTTTCTTACTAGAAAAGCAGGAGAAGAATGTGGACTGTTGCTAGGTTGTACCAATTTGAGGGATAAAAGATCTTTGATTTGTTCTGAGAATTCTTGTTTACCTATAGGAGATACCATTATACTGTTTGTTCGTATATTAGTATTTTTATATTGATCGAGTATTGTTAGGGAGCAATATCTAGGTGCTCGATCAAAATGTAATAAGGGATTATTTGAATATAATGGTTTGAGCATACTATAAATAACGTCTTCTGTATTAGAGAAGATTGTGAGAGGGTATGTATAAATTTGATGCTGGTATTGTTGTTGTGTAATAAGACTTTCACCACGCTGGGCTGGCGTGAAGGAAGAAGCCAAGGGAATGGGAAAAGGAACTCGTGGAATTTGATGATTATCAAAGAGAAAAAATTGTGTATTGAAGGGAGCATAATGGCGTAGATTATTCATGCCGACGAGACAGTCTATATCAAAATTGATAGGTAGTAAGGCAAATTCAAAAGTATAGTGATGAGGTGTATTATGAATATCTGGAATAGAGATAGGGATTTTTGCTTTATGAGTGATAAGAACCGGTCTACCCATAAAGTCTTGTAATTTAGCATGCTTTTCAAGAGGTAGCCAAAGTTGCTGAGGAACAATTTTTTCTTGTATAAGACTCGTTTCGGCTCCAGAATCAAGTAAAGTATGTAAAGTAAGACATGAATTATTAGGGAATAATAATGTCATGGGAATATATATATGTAATTGGGGTTTTGTATCAAGATCCAACATTTGATAGGCCAAACGAACTTGATGGAAGTCGTATAATGTGTTGGTATCCGTTTTTGTTGATCAAGAATTCATTGAGTTCGTCCTTCAAGAGGAGTATTTTCAAGATTTTCTAAAGTAGACGTACTGGGTCTAGCTTGTTCTAAATGAAAATTGGTATTCCTGTATTCAGAAGTACTAAGACTTCTTGGAATACTTGGATTTATGATCGTAGTAGAAATAGTATTCCCTGAAGCAATAAATGTTTCTATAGGGAGATGTGTTTTTGGTTTTAAAGTCTTCAAAAATACTTGCATCTCGTTATCATATCTTAGATGTCTTGTATTAACTAATTTTGGTTGGATTATCTTACCGTTTCCAATCTCAAAGAGTTTAATAAATTGTGTTGGTGTGACTGATCTAAAGGTGGACGTTTCGTTTAGGGCTAGGCAATGTTCCCATTGAATGCCTAATACTTTGGATCCAGGGAGCATCTCTATTCCTTTGAGATTGATAGATAGTGTACAGGCCTTTTCTATATTCGTGTCATATAAGCTGATACAAAAGTCAGGGTGTATATTTACTCCGAATATTCTATTGCTAAATTGGATTTTGCACCCCCTAGTATGTTGTTTAGAGGGTTACTGATAATTCTCTCATCCCAACATATTATCATAATTGCATGTCGTACCTCTAGGCGTTGGCAACCTAGGGGATTGTTACACAAGACGGCTTCACTTGATTCAGTATTTCAAAAGAACAAACAAGCCCACGGAGAGCGTCATTCCGTGGCCCTTCCATCGTCGGTGTAGTCACCCTACCAAGAGACTCGACGGCGTCGGAAAGGAATCCCGTAACAATTGCTCCGTAGCTACAGCCCGATAGAATCCCTCGTCACTCGATGGCTCATAGGAACAGGGAACCCGTCACGTAGTGGGATGTAGGCTTCAGTTGTTTTGGTACTTTTGCACTACGTCTTATTCCTTTTTTAGTAACTGGCTATTCACCGGCAGGTCAGTAGGCCTTTTATATCGAAGGCGAACAAATGAAAGTTCTCTGCCGGCTCCCACGCTATATTGTTCGCTTTTGTCAATTGAAGTCGCGCGTAGCGCCAACGGAATTTACCGCATCTCGAGCGCGTTGCCCCGTTTGAGTCGTCATGAGCAGAGCCGTTTCTTTTGTCATACTACTCAAAGAAAAAGAGTACCGACAGGCGAACGACATTCTTTTGTACATCCCCTTTTGTATAGTGACAAAGGTGAAAGGTAGGTGACATTGGAATCGACAGTAGTGATGAAAGGGGGAAATAGCTTAGTTGGTTAGAGTGCTGGTCTGTCATGCCAAAAGTCGCGGGTTTGAACCTCATTTTCCCCGCCCGATCCTCCTTCCTCCGGGCGCCTGCCCGACCCATTTTGTCTTCGCAAAACTGGAATCTGCTGATCCCGGTGTAGCATTCAATACAATTCTTCTTTCTTCGGTCTCCCTCCACCCCCTTCGTTTGTTATGGGTTGCATCTCACCACAAGCATGTCAATGAATGAGTGGAGATCCGCCTTCCCCCCGTCACGGTGTAACGACGGACTTCGTTGCTCCCCGTGGTGAAGAAAAAGTCTACTATCCCACCTGGCCCTCAAGGGGTTGACGGTTCCTCTCGGAGACTGCTAGTCTATGACGAAGCTGGCAGAGCTTTAGCCATTGGACCACATCCATCAAAAAGTCACCTTTTTTTGTCGTTTGTTCTTTGAATTACTCCCGTGGAGACAGAGTCCTTCCGGCGGAGGAAGATACTACTACGGGATTCCCATTCATTCCCAATTTTGATGTCCCGTTTGAAAATTCTGCAGCGTCTTTCGACAAAAAAAAGGAGAAGGGCAGGGGTCACTAGGTCAGAAAAGCTATCAAACGAAACTCGAATTCAGAAAATGATAAAATCTCCCCAAGTAGGATTCGAACCTATGACTAGTCAGTTAACAGCCGACCACTCTACCACTGAGCTCTGAGGAAGAATTCTCGTCGACGGAAGCCGACTCTCGTTCTTTGGACCAACCAACCGGAGACCGAAAAGAAAAAAAGGTCAGTCACTTTCTCTTTCACACACACTGGGAGAAAGGGTGACGATAGCAATCCCCTTTGCCTCCCCGGCCGGAGAGCCTCCAAGACAGGACGACGGGGGTGGCGGTCAACCATCCACTCTCTACCTGCATATTGATCAATCGATCTCCACGTCTTGCCAGTTCGCTGACGTAGACTCACTCCACCTAGGGGCAATAGATGGCGACCGGAGGGAGGGAACGGTAACCGCCAAAAACGACGGCTTTGTCATCCTAGGAGTGAGTCTGTCTCTCCGAAGTTTTGACTACTGACGTAGGAGTCTAGTAGCACTTCATCCCTTCGAGCAACGATTCCGAATGATGCAAGCATGAGAAGGTGGTCTTTCATCTCGCTGCCTGCTCAATGCTGTATAGCCTGATAGATCATGAGCTGGTTTAATGCTAGAATGCCTCCAATCTGCCCAGTGATTTTGGTAGATGAAGTAGTGGGGCGTGTTTAGTTGATAATTTCAAACATTGTAGCATTCTTTTCTAGGTTAGTTTTTGAGTTTCAAAGTTTCGACGAACTTTGCCTGAACTCTGAATATGAAAATACACATAAGAAAAGCATCGAGCGAGACTATTCCATTCCGTTCCATTGTGAATGAGAGACGTTTTGTTTTTGACCAACAACATCTACTCATATCCAGCTTTGTGTCATTTTTGAACACAGCGATCAGCGACGCAGCAAGCGTAGGCTGAAAAGGCAATACTCTCACATTGGGGTGGGGCGCGTCAAAGCAAAGTAACCCGGGACCCCCTCTGGGATCAGTACTCGATGCTCCCGCGCCTTCTTTTGAAGGTGAAAAACTACAGGGCTGATGCTTCAAAACGGCTGCCCACCCCGTTGAAAGCACTCCCCGAGCAAGAAATCCACAAAGCCCTTTTTGACTGTGAACCTGATTATGTTACGGGTCCAGACGGATTCAAAATAAACCTCGTCGAAGAGTGGGACCTCCTCATCCATGTAAAAAAAGTCGACGAAGAGGGCCTTGATCTGTCAATTCCCGACGTTTCTCTCCTCCTTCCGCGCTTGCAGCTGGTAAGAATCTTCGCGCCGTCATTTCCAGGAACGTCACTCTTGTGCTGTTTGGTATCTATGGCGAGAGCGCTCTCGCTCGCATCTTCTTTAAAAAAGAAACTAACAAAACAGAGCTGGTAAAACAGATCGCCAACACACTGTTGATCAGACTTTCCGCTCTGAGGCTCGACGGACTCCCATGATTCTCTGCAATACAGTGAATGGGGACTGCCCATTTCTCCCGCACTCATCCCGATCGGAAAGGCAAGCATCAGAGTCACACTATCTTAGAGACCACCGTCGGCACTCATCCCGATGTTTGTTATGAATTCGACATGACTGGGAAGGTTGTTTTCTCTCACCTGGCTCGTGTAGTTAACCCTGTCGAATGCTCCATTTACCTGGTAGTCCATCATTTCTGACATTGAGAATGTCGAAACGTCAGTTTGACAGAAAGTAGGGACCAGCATCAGAAGTTTTGAATCTGAATAGGCACTGACGGCCATGTTCTGTTTATTTCATTGTCAAAGACAAACTGGAAGACGACTACTCAACGTCTAGTAGGGAAAACGGAAGCTGTCCCGCTTATCATATGCGTATCAATCAGTCCCAGTTTCAACGAATTGGAGTGAAGGAAGGAAAGCTAAGAGAAAAGCAAGCGACGCTCCCCAGTGGCATCCTCATCGGCTTCAAAACAGTATTGGAGGGAGGTTGGGGGGAAAGGAAAGAGGGATTTCTGAAAGAATGAAGCTTCAATAGGGGAGGTCCCTCACAGAAAAGAAAGTTATGAATTCGGAGTATTGAGGTATGTCGAATATGACTGTCGGGCATGAAAGGCGGTAACCTACAGACACAAAGATAGAGAATCGTGGATCTCTACGTGACGAAGAAAACAAAAGTCGACGTCGAATTTCCCCGAGAGAAAAATGGGTCCACAGGGTCAAGAAGAAAGAGAGTAGGAATGAGAAAACATCTTCGGCAGGCAGAAACGAAAGAATCAGTCCCGTAACTGAAGAGGGAGGCCTGCTCGAGTGGTTCCTCAAAGCCATGAGACTATATTGAAGCGATCCGCGGAAGCCAAAGAAAGCTATGTCGTCGGATGAGAAATATTCGTAGAAGGAGAAGACAGACCTTTGTCAAGAGACATGGCTCGTTGCTCATTGGTAGGGCAGGAGATCGGAACGACGACTTCTACTCCCTAGTAGACAACAAGAATCCTTTGTCGATTTCCTCCTGTGGAACCGAAGCTATGGCTGCCGCCTAGATCGGGAGCTTTGCTTTCCCTCATTCGGCTTTTTCCAGAGATGGATTGCGCTTGGGAGCATCGCGTCGAAGTGAAAAGCGTTTCCCCGCCATAATCGGCAGATTTTTGTTTTGTTTTTCGGATGTTCGGTATGTTCTGTCTGTATGCCCGATAGGATGACTTTCCTGCCAGCATGCAACATTCTCTAGCAATGGGCCAGGGGAATTCTCTGAAAAACTACATACGATGGCACCGAAGGGAGCGAATAAAACTTCTGGATTGACAGTTTATCCGGTCGAGCTCTTTTGCTTTAAATAGCAGAAAAGCGATACCGTACTGGAATAGAGGCTCCTGCGCTATACGGCATTGGAATTTACTGCGCCCGACACTCTTGCTGGAAGCGAAGGACAAAGTCTGTAAAGAGGAGGTCTTTCGGAATGGAGAATCATAAGCCTATGGAACTAGTCGAACACAACATCCATGACACTCGTTCTTCCCTAGACGGAAGCACTTCATTCTACAGAATGAAGGAAACCTGAGGCGACTGGAGGGAGGCTTCCCCGTTCTGTCCTTAAGAAAAGATCATGGAATGAGAGTTAGCTCATCAAGTCAGGCAGGGTATTCTCCATTCCTCAGTTTAGGAAGTCCTTGACTCAGCTAGCCTCCTTAGGCTAGAAAAGAGGTATTCAGCAGGGAAGGCTGGGAAGAGGTAGTTCTCCGCAGTAATTCTGTGAGGAGGTATTCACCTTTCCCCGTTTAGGAAATCTAATCTACTCGGATTCGCCCTCATCAGCCAGGTCGAAGCAATGATATCAATTCTCTGGACGCTAAAGCCACCTAGGATGACTTACAGAGGAATAAGGAAGCTCACCGTCGACATTGACAAAGAGGAGATTCTCACCGTCAAATGAGTCGAACAGTCCCCCCGGGACCCCAGACGAGGGAACAGAACACCAACTTCCTTCGGTCACCTCCCCTGACTCGGAGGCCCCTTATGGAAGGGTACCTTCTCTCCACTCGCCTAAAAATAAAGCACCTAAAGGCAGACATGACGGAAGCCTCCGTAGAGGCTCTACCGACGAAAGGAAGGAAAGAAAGAGGTACGTCACAACGACGAAAGTAGGTCAGAAAGAGAGGTGTTATCCGTCGGAACGTCCGTTTGACGCTGATATTACTCTAGCTAGAACCAGCGAAGCGATGTATAAAAAGCTAAAGCTGGAAGAAAAGACGACGGTCTTTATAACCAGAAATTTCGTCATTCACTACAGCCGTTTCACTCCTGCCCTGATGACTTTTGCAAGCTTCTGTAAAGGGCAGCCCAACGTTTCATTCACCTTCTCCAATTCCGACGCGACATACGGAGTAGGCGACGGTTACATTAAAAAAGTAAACAACGAAAGGCAACCAGTAGGGAAAAGACGAAAGTCGTAAAGCCGACGGTGTTCTCCTGTCGTCAATCTTCTCCGTCATTGTCTCCACGAGATTCCGCTCTACGGGCCAACTTCGTGCTAACTTTTCCTCACTCGGCTCAACGAACTAATAAACCGTGGAGAAAAGAAGGGATCAGCTAGAATAACTCCGTTTGTGATCCCACGAGAAAAGCACTGCAATCGATCGACGGTTCAGCTTTGCCGAAAACGACCATTCTAGAGGGCAACAAGAGACGAAAAACCACTGACGGCTGTACATTTCAGCAGCAGAAGAATCGATTGGAGCTGCTTTTACTCAGATCAACGAGGATGGCAAAGAGCAAGTTATGTATTACCGTCAGCAGAGTGTTACGACGACCTAGAAGTACAGTACACAGTGATCTAGAAAATGTGCCTTTACTTGTCTTTTGCAGCAACAAAACTTAATCCTCCCTTGCTGCCGACGCCAAACATTTGTCATAGCAAAAGATTTTCTCGACGTACATATGGAACCGGCCGTTCGTCGAAAGGCCAGATTGGTAAATGGATCCTCACCCTATCAGAATTCACGTTCACCTACTTGCCTCAACAATCGATCAAAGGACAGTTCTGGCCGATTTCGTTGGTCGATCGCCCACAACGAGGATGGCAAAGAGCAAGTTATGTATTACCTTCAGTAGAGTGTTACGACGACCTAGAAGTACAGTACACAGTGATCTAGAAAATGTGCCTTTACTTGTCTTTTGCAGCAACAAAACTCAGTCCTCCCTTGCTGCCGACGGCAAACATTTGTCATAACAAAAGATTTTCTTGACGTACATGTGGAACCGGCTGTTCGTCGAAAGGCCAGATTGGTAAATGGATCCTCACCCTATCAGAATTCACGTTCACCTACTTGCCTCAACAATCGATCAAAGGACAGTTCTGGCCGATTTCGTTGGTCGATCGCCCGCTTGACCTCGGAAAAAGGCTGATCGATCAGGACGAGGAACAGGTTCTTCTGGCGGACATAATGCCGTGGCGATTCGATTTTGATGGGTCGATTTTTGCATCAAAGACAGCGCAGGAGCGCCCCTCGTTTCACCAACAGGGTCAGAGTCACACTATTCATATCGGCTCAACTTCCCTTGCACCAACAATGTAGCCGAGTATGAAGCTATATTGTTGGTATCCAAAGGGGATCTATTGCATAACATCAGATCAATCAGGGTAAGTGGAGACTCCCATTCCGTGATCAACCAGATCACAGATGAAGTATAAGGTGATGGACCCTAAACGTAAGCCATACAAAAGGCAATTACACTGCGCGAAAAGTTCGACTCTTTGACGATCGGGCATCTCCGTAGAGGTGGCAATACGCAGGGCGCAGCTGGCTTCAGCTCAATTGAAGTTGAGTTCCGGTTTTGCAACAAATTCCAGCTATATGAGATAGACAAATCGTGGAACTTGACATCTCTGTATGAGGGAAAATCGACTTTCAGCCAAAAAGCCAAGGTTTGATACATTCAATCGAGTTCTGAGGTCCGTGCCTCCGAGAAAATCAGCGTTTATGACTTTCGTAGCTATATAATCGTCACACTTTTCAAAAATCTCTATCGCTCTGTCCGTCAAAGAAATTTTCAGCGAAAAAGATGCGTTTCGGGAACTTCAAAATGGAATCTATGATGACCAGGTCTAGGAAAGGGGTTAATGTTACCTCGGCCCAGGTTCCTGGAGAAATCGGTCAATCAGAGGCCCCCTATCTATAGATCGGCTATGGAAAAAAAAAGCGCTGACTTTCTAAGCGAAGGCGGCGTCAGTTGCCGTTATTCGAGGACTTCAACGGGCTGTCACAAGCTCATAAAATGGCAATTCTTCACGTTTTCCTCAGACAGTGGGAATTCTATTACTTGATTGACATTGACAAATATGTTTACCACACCGAAGAAGCAATATGCCGATATGCATCGATGTACCAGCTTTTCCGATTCATTCGACCGTTGTTACGGACCTGCATTTCCATCTCTCAGTCTCAGGTTTGCCTTTCACTGCATCAAAGTCTGCTTCCCGGTCTGAGTCTCTCTTAGTCCCGGCTTTCCGAGCCGAATCTTTTCCATCCGCCAGCTCATTGCATCCCTGAGTCTGCGAGAAATCTCTGTCAGACAAAAAGTTCTTTTTTCCATACCCTTGCCTTTCCGACGGAAGGTGACGAAAATGTCTCCGGGATCATTTTAGTGGCATCGTCAGACCCGTTCTCTTCCCTAGAGACCACCGTCGGCACTCTCCTCGCTGCATGAGTAGGGCATGGTGCCACAAACAGAGTTTCTTCTGTGTATAAACCCGGCACGAGATCATATCGTGGCATTTGAAAGAATAGAACCCACAGCTGTTACATCTGCTGGGTCCCTCTCCATAACTTCAGAAAAAGAGGATCTTCAACAGAAAAAAGCACGACTGACGAATACCATCCAAGAAATGATGAAGACCTCATAAACAAGATAGCAAATTACAGGTTAAAGAGTCGACGGACAGCGTAGGGACCGTCATCTTATCTTGGTCCATCTCGAGACCTGTCCCCAAAAGGTAATTCTCTGCATTTTCTTTTGTTGCGTTCGTTCAACTTTCGTAACGAGACGACGCTTTTATGGACTTTGCTGCTCCTGCTGTTCGTCAGGGGAACTACTACATCCGCGTCCTCTAAAGAACGAAAATCATCATAAAGGAACATGACGAAAATCTGCTTATGATTCGATCTCGGGATCGAAAAGTGATCCGTACCGTCGAGGGTTCATCGTCGTCGAAGAAGACTGATGCTCCTACCGTCTTCTGACCAGTTGAGTGCAGACTTATTCACAGACTATTCATAGCTGACTATTCACACAATTTTAAAGAAAAAACTGAAAAACTTTAAGAACTCAGGTGGAATAAGAGAGATTAAAAAAAAGAAGGCAAGAAAGCTCTATCTGAGAAAACCAGTACTTTGAAGAGGAAAAATCATTAGACTGAATGGCGCGGTAGCAACCATTCAACTTTTCATAAATGTGTGGATTGGCGTTTTTGAGTTCAAGATTGTACCAATCTCGAACCACTGCCGCTGCTGTAGGCTTGTTGGGCTGTAGTCTTCTCTGGGCTGTTGCGATGTTGCTGTATGATGGTGTGGATGAGGGTGACTGGACTGGTAGTACAGTCATGCCTGGTGGTGGAAATGGCTTGGCTTCTGTAGAAGCGGATGTAGTAAGTGCTGAGGTGTCTCCTCTAGAGTGTCCTCCAGTTTCCTGGGGTAGAACTTCCTCCCTCTTTTGCTTATCTTCTTTGCCTCCCGTTTGTGGGGTCTTCTTGTTGTTGACGGTGGTCCACTTAGCTTGTTCAGCCATGGACCTGAGCCTTTTCAGGCGTTCTTCGTCCATTGTCAGGATGAGTTAAAACATCTGCAAGATAATTAGTATAACCAGGAATATATTTAACATCATACTGGAAGATTTCTAAATATAAAGCAATTCTTATTCTTCTAATATTTTCTTCAGGATTGTTTATAGTTCTTTTTTTCAAGAATTGTGCTACAGCTTTGTTATCAGTTTTTATTATAAAGCTACGATTTAATAAGTCAATTTTTAAGCTTTTTATAGCAATTTTAATAGCTAATAACTCTTTGTCATAGGTAGAATAGTTTTTTTGTGTTTTTGTAAATTTACCCGAAGTATAGGCAACTATTTCTTTTTGTTTTGCCAGTAAAACTCCTGCCCAAAATTGGTCAGATGCATCTGTTTGGAGAGTTACTAGTTCTTCTTCTTTAGGAAAATACAATATAAACTGATTCGTAATCATTTGTTTAATTTGCTCAATTTCCTTTTCTTCAGCTGAAGATAGCTGAATACTTATTTTATCTGTATTCCATTTTCTTGGTTGTTCACCATGTTCTACTTTATACTTTGACTGTTATATTGTTAATTTTTCTTGTAGATTTTGAACTAACTGTGATAGGTGAGGAATAAATTTTCTCCCATAATTTAGTAATCCTAAAAAACTCTGTAATTGCTTTAGAGTTTTAAAGGTTTTAGGAAATTCTTTTATTTTTGAATATATGTGTTGCTGTAATTCTATCTGTCCTTCTTTTATATATTTTCCAAGGAATTCAACTTCCTTTTAAAATAAACATATCTTTTTTGGGCTTAAGATAACTCCATTATCAAGTAGTAATTTTGCAACTTGTAATAAATGTTGTTTATGCTCTTCTAAAGTGAGCGAAAAGATTAGAATGTCATCTACATAAACTACTACGAATGGTAGATATCCAAATATAGAGTTCATCCATTTTTGAAATATTTGTGGTGTATTTTTTAAACCAAAGAGCATCACTAACCATTCATAATGTCCTTGAGGGCAATTAAATGCCGTTAATTCTATCGATTATGTATTGGCTAGTTTTATCTGCCAGAAGTTAGATTTAGCATCAAATTTACTATAGTATTTTGATCCTTGTATTTGTTTTATTAATTGTTCAGCAGAAGGTATAAAATAACCATCAAATTTTGTATAGCTATTTAGCTTTCTATAGTTTATAACCATTCTAACTTTTCCTCTCTTTTGTTCTGCATGGTTTCTTACCAAAAATGCAGGAGAAGAGTGTGGACTAGTACTTGGTCTTATTAACTTGAGGTCTAGTAATTCTTTGATTTGTTCAGAAAATTCTTTTTTTTCTAAAGGAGATACCATAATGCTATTTACTCTTATTTTAGTATCTCTATATTGTTCTAAGATTGTTAAAGAACAATATCGAGGTGTTTTGTCAAAATGTAATAAAGGATTGTTAGAATATAAGGGTTTTAAAAGACTATGTACAATAGTTTCTTTATCAGATGTAGTTGAAATGGGATATGTATAAAATGTATTCATATCATTCGTAGCATCACCACGCTGTGCTGGCGTGAAACAGGGGGCTAAAGGAATAGGGAAATGCACACGAGGGATATGATGATTGTCAAAGGTAAAGTAATGTGTATTAAAGGAGCATAATGTCGAAGGTTATTCATTCCGACTAAGCAATCAATGTCAAAATCAAAAGGTAATAAGGCGAATTCAAAGATATAGTGATGATGCTGATTTTCAATATCAGGGAAAGATACTGATAATTTTGCTTTATGGGTGACTAAAACAGGTCAGCCCATGAAATCATGTAATTTAGCATTTTTTGCTAATGGTAATCAGAATTGTTGAGGAATGAAGGCTTTTTGAATAAGGCTAGTTTCTGCTCTTGAATCTAGAAGAGTATGAATAGTAAAGCGTTGGTGATCGTCAGAAAGTGATATAGTCATAGGAAGATAAATATGTAGTTGAGATTTTATTTCAAGATCCAACATTTGAAAGTCTAAAAGAACTAGTTGGTAAACGTATAATATTTTGTTCGTGAATCTTTCTTTGTTGATCCAAGATTTTTTGTGCTCTTCCATCTAAAGGTGTATTTTCTAGATTATCTATTATAGACGTACTTGGTCTACTTGGTTCTAAATGTAGAGTGGTATTTCGGAGGTCAGTAGAACTTATACTCCGAGGGATAGCTGGATTTATAAATGTTGTAGAAATAGTATTTCCAGAAGCAATAAAAGTTTCTATGGGAAGTTGTGGTTTTGGTTTTAGTATTTTCAAAAACACTTGCATTTCATTGTCATATCTTAGCGTTTTAATATTGACCAATTTTGGTTGGATAATTTTTCCATTTCCAACTTCATAAAGTTTGATAAATTGTGATGGTGTAACTGATCTAAATGTAGATGTTTCGTTTAGGGCCAAGCAATGTTCCCATTGGATCCCCAAAACTTTTGATCCAGGGAGCATCTCTATTCCTTTCAGATTTATGGATATAGTGCATGCCTTTTCCATATTGATGTCATTTAGACTGATACAAAAATCTGGATGTATATTAACACCAAATATTCCGTTGGCTAAATTTGATTTTGCTCCTCCCAGTATACTATTCAGAGGATTTTTGATAATTCTTTCATCGCAACAAATTATCATCACAGGTGTATCAATTCCGGATCTAAATATAGCAGTTATCTTTATTTTTATTAATCCAATATGTAAATATTTCTTTTTTGGATATTTTTGTTTTAATTTTTCAATTTGTGTAAGATTCGGTATTTTTATAGAAGTAAAATCTTCGTCTCCTTTTAATTCTATATTTCCTTGCATACGTTCAAAAATATATGTATTCTTGTTTGACCATAATGATTTAAATTTTGATTGCGGAGTATATACTTCATTAGGTTTTGCGTGAGGTATTGAAAGTTTTAATCTTTCAATATCTTCATCTGTAATTTCATATTATTCACCTTGACTATTGTCTATACTTGTATTATGAGTTTCAACAGGTTCTATTTCTGATAGTGTGTTCATATATACTCTGTATTCAAACATAGATTCTCTAGAAGTTTGTTCAAACATAGATTCTCTAGAAGTTTGTCCAGGAGTCATTTCTGGACTTAATGGAGGAGAAGTTGAAAGTAATGGATCTTGTTCAACTTTAACCAATGGTAAATCTTCATACTTATGTATTATTAATATCCCAATTGGAGTTCCTAAAGGAATTTGATAAGGATGATTTTCTAAGCTTATACTTTTCATTGTGATACAAGTATTTTGGTTAGTCATTGATTCTATCAATTCATAGGTTATAAAGATATTTCTTATAGTATGATATCTTAGGTTTTGGACTTCTCCATAATATCCATAGGGTATTGTTATAAGTAAGTTTAGGTATATTTCAGTGGTTTGATATCTCTGTAGACTATAATTTTTATTTGCATAAAGTATATGTCCTGGAAATTTTAAAGATTCCCTTTTTGGTAACATTACAGTTTTAGATAGTGGTATAACTTGTACAGAATGATATGTTTTGTTAATAGTCATCATATTTATACCTAAATCTACTGTTTCAGAAGACAAAGGAGAGTTTTCGTCATATACAGTTTCTACTTCGTATATGGTAGAAGTTTCACTAGAAATTTTTTCAGTAGTTCCTAAATGTATATCATATGAGTCTAAATCTTGTAACCATACCGTTTTTATATTGACAGTACATTCATAAGAATAATGTCCTTCTTTTCCACATTTAAAACATGTACAATTCTTTTTGGGATTGAATTTATTACTTTTGATAAATTTTCTTTTTTGACCTTTTGTATTTTTCTTTGTATTCAGGTTTCCATTTTTTCTTAGAAACCTTGTATTTTTTTCTTTTATATTTTGGTTTATATTCTGGTTTATACTTATGTTTCTTATAATGTTTTTTATGCCTTTTTTTATAAGAAAAATAAGATTTTTTGTATCCATAAGTTGGAGGACAACCGAATTGATAATTAATATCTGGGTCATATTTGGGACAACAAGATGTTTTTATATCTGATTTATGTATATACTTCATAAGATGATTATTTGCTTTCTGTAATTGACAAGTCTTTTTTACTGTTTTCATACAAGCCTTTTTTAAAGCTCCTGTATTATGTGGAATTCCTCCTGCTCTAAGATTATTATATTTTTTCTCTATCATGGTATCCCAAGGTAGTGGTAATTTTGAAAAGAAAGCAGTTATCCAAAATTCTTTCTTTTCTAAAGTGTTTAGTTTAAATATGTAACTTATATATTGATTTGTAAATTCTTCAAGATAGCATATATTATATAGTTTCATTTTTAATAACATATTTTCATCTATTCCTTCAGTTGTAATATCTTCGCCTGTTAAATCAGCATATAATAATTTACAAATACTATGTAAAGCATCTTTTCTGGTACTATGACTATTTAAAGCTAATATTTCATAGGACATAATCTTTCATATTGTGTAACCATCTTAGGGCTTTTCCTTGCCAATATCAGCAAACAAGTAATACGAAGTCTTTATGTGTTACAGAATCAGGTATTAAAGTAGATGTTCCCACCATTAATTGTTCCCAATTTACTATGTAATCTCTTAACTCGTTAGCTGGTATATAATCTATATTAAATATTAAATTTACTGTTAATCCAGGATGTCTTTTACTTTGTTTAAATATATAAGAATCAATGTAAGATTCAGCAGTATCTCTATGATAAATATTATTATCTGTACCTTCCTGTGATTGATGTGGAGGTGGAGGGTTTCGCCTCCCATGATGAGTAATTATGGAAGATTCTCCATGTTCCATATTTATATATAATTCTTCCTCGCTAGAGGATATATATTGTTCCTCGTTAGAGGATATATTAGTTTCCTCATTAGAGGGTATGTATGTCTACTCGTTAGAGGGTAAGTATGTCTCCTCGTTAGAGGGTAAGTATGTCTCCTCGTTACAGGGTATAGACAACTCATCATCAAAAGAACTTTCAACAGAAACAAAACTATCTTCAGAAAAGGATTTTTCAGAAGATCTTTCAGTAGAAAAGAATTTTATAGAAGCAGAATATTTTCCATAGAAATAAAAAAGTTCTTTAGAATCAATTTTTCCATTTAATTCTTTGTATTGCAAAAGTTTATACTGCAAATAATTCTAATAGTCGATTTCTTCTGGATCAATATTTTTTAAAGATTTCGAAGAGGTTTTTATCATACGAACAGATCCAAATCTTTCTTTAGAACAGAAAGTAAGAAAGCTTAAAAACGTTTGTAAAGTAGATAATTTTTGAGAAACAAGATATAATTGATCACTTAAATAATTTAACATACTATTTTGTTGTTCAGTAGTACCATTACAAGGAAGATGTATACTATGTTCATGCAAATTTTAATTGAAAGGGCATTCATAACTTTTAGGTAAATTCTTTTCTCGGAAACGAAGTAATGATGGTATCTAATGAATAAGCATCGGCTAACTCTGTGCCAACAGCCGCGGTAAGACAGATGATGCAAGCGTTATCCAGAATGATTGGGCGTAAAAGGGATACAAAGAATTGAAAACAGTTTCCGGCCATCTCGTATCGGCGTCGAACTCTGTGCCAGCAGCCGCGGTAAGACAGATGATGCAAGCGTTATCCGGAATGATTGGGCGTAAAAGGGATACGAAGAATTGAAAACAGTTTCCGGCCATCTCGTATCTGCGATCGACGAAAGAATGCATTACACAGGTAAGGCACAGAAATGAAATCCGTTGATTTCATTGTTTTTCATTGTTCATTGCACCATATTCAAATCTTTATCTCCATGCTGGACTATTTGAACAAGCCTTATTACTACAACGTCGTTCCTAAAGAAAGAATGCCATGTGAGAGAAGCAAGATGAAGCAAGCGACGGTAAGAGTTCTGACAAAGCAATTGATCAAATCCAGTTGAGACCGATATACTGAGTATGACCAATGCGGAAAGGGAACGTAAAACATATTTCTTTATAGGAATCACTAGATAGAACGAAAATCCTGATGAAAGATGAAGACTTCCCAATCGACAAAGCCAGTTTCCATTAGACATAATATGAATTATAGTACAGCACCTCAGAAAAGGGTAGACCTAGATGTAGTGTTTGTCAGAATTGTAGTTTAGCTTGACTGTAATCTTTCAGGTTTCTCTCACTTGATTAAAATTGCCATTATGAGTTTATTCAGCCAGAGAAGGAGAAAGAAGGTGAAGGTTGCTAGGATACTCTACTCAGAGATAGAGGAAAATGTATAGAAATGACATAATGCATTGGTGGGGTATGTAGTCGGGTCTAATGACTTTCCACATGCAACATCAAAGACTGCATGTAGAGACTACGGAGGACAAAATTCTCACTAGAGATAGACTCGATGGGATAATGGATACTTCTTCTTCGACGTTCGCGGAAAAGGAAGAGTGTGACAGAGTACTTCAGCTAGGACCGTCGGATTTGTCGATGGTAGATTGATCATTCTAAAGAGGGTGATCAGCAAGGCAGCAAATCTTGTTGGAGTTCCTTTGTACATGGTGGCTACAGGAGAAACCCCCGCTTTATGCAAGGTGCTTTTAGTATAGGTGTCTATGGTAAAATCTCTTTCGAAGACTGTCAATCTGAAGCTGGAAGATGGCTCAGTGGTAGAGCAGCCAGTAAGTCAAGTACGAAGGGGTTCCCCTAGTGTGCAACAAATTCGACTCTTTCGGACATCGTCGAGAAAGAGTGCACTCCCCGAGATAAGGGGTTACACAAGGAGAAAAAAGGAGTGAGTAATAGACGTCTTATAAAAAGACTATGGGCATAGAGTGAGGAATACGGGCACGTCACAATAGAGTAGAGGAGAGACTCCGCTCAGGACACATAGCCTTCGCTTGTAATAGAGGAATAAGATGACGAAGACAAGCAAAGACAGGCACGATGCACTCAAATAAGGAAAACAATAACGGTATCCGAGAGGACACAAGCACGAACAACCAGAGGTTATACGTCCAAAACAAATCTGAGATATCCCCTTTTATATATCCAAAGAAAGAGATTTGGCATGTGTGAAGTCTGACGTACAGGAAAGAAAGTAGGAGAGCGAGCAAGCGGAGGGAGGACCATCGACGGAGGAATGATTATCAAGAACAGAGGAATTTCCGAAGAAATTTGGAATGCGTCAGAGTGTGTCAAGAGAGGCCACTTCGCTCGTGATTTGTCGGTCAAAGAAGAAAGTGGCCGAAGGTAATTCAGCATCCTCCCCTCATCAAAACAAAGATAGTGAAGATGAGTGGGAAAGGCAGATGAAGCGGGGGGGCAAAAGACTCTCATTCAAATACCTAAATCATCTCATGGGATGCTTTGTCATTAATTATAATAGTGAAGAAGACAATGAAAAAAGAACATGTTCTATAAATTTGACCAGGCGAGATCGAAATATATTGGAAGAATAGGGAAATCAAAAGCGAAAGGCGTCAGTTCTGGTCCTGGTCTGTTGAGCTGGTGGAGCTTCATCGAGCTAGAGAGAGATCAGTAACCAACCACGGTAAGGGGATGAACCGAGGTCGCTCCCTCCTCGTCACAGCTCCGTGGGGTAACCATCTCCTCCAGCAATACCAAGTCCAGTGTCAGCAATTTAACCAACTGTTAACCCTGCCTCTCTTCAGCGAGAGTCGACATCGGTAAGCTTTACCAATAACCAATGTCACGTCAGCTTTCTCATAATGATTTAGGGATCGATCTGCTGATGCAGACAGGAACAGAGAACCATGGGAAATATCAGACGTCGGCTTTTTCATGCCTTTTGTCGAAGGCTTACCACATTCGGAATTTTCCCTTTTTTGCCAGATATATCATGCGTTGACCGACCTGTGACCTGTCGATCCTATGGACCGATTCACTTTCCTTTGTGGGTCTTGTCCCTCCCTTCTCTATAACGGGCAAGCAGTTGCTTCTTTTGCTTGTTCTTTAGCCAACCCGTCAAAGCCTCTATCATCACGTCATTCGTAAAATTCTTCCATTGCTTTGTCGACTTCTTTTTTCGTGTTGTGCCTTTTCCCTTGGATTTCCTGCCAAAGCCGTCGTATTCATAGTACCATACTGGCGAAAGACTGATTTTGGTGCCAAGCAACGTTCGCATATCTGGTTACTCGGAGAAAAAAGAGTCAAGCTATCGACGTCAGATGCGTTAACCTAATGAAAAGGCTCCCCGATTTGTTGCCGCCAGGAGTTTGTCGAGTAAACTCCCATCAGTTCCTCAAACCGATATACCACTTTCAGTTGAATTCGTCGAAACGATGATCGATGTTCTCTTGCTTCTCCTATCGACGAGTACCCTGTTTTTCTCGAAGGAGATCTATTGTCAGATGTGAAACGAGTATCTCTTTCTGAGAGTAAGTTACACGAAGGAAACGGAAACTTTCCACCCCTTTCTCATTCTGCGTGATATCCTCTGCTTTTCTAAATGAACTTTCTCGTGATGTTGATGAGCCCGAGTCCAATCTGATCCTACTGGAGAGGACTTTATTGCACTTTTCTCAGTAGACTCCTTCTTTCGTCGAAGTAAAAATACGGGACCACTTGATGAGGACAACTTTTCCTCGCTACTGACATGCGTCGGGATTGGCCTTTTCCCGTCCCTTGGCATCATGGTCGAGCTTCTGCGATGTCGAATTACCTCACAGGCAGAGGGTTGTCGCCTCTTCCCTTTCCTTTACGAGCTTTTGGAGAGTCACCTTTCGTGGTCCTCCAGCGCTTCGGTTTGAATGCAATGGCCTCTTCTTTTGACGTGTCAGAAACCTAGGTCTATCTGGACTTCTTATCAATCTCCGGTTCTTTCTCGTAACATTTGAATTTCATTTGGTCTGGCTTTGACGTACCGATTGAAGAGAGAAAGACTGGAAAGGCGCTATGACAATATGAAGAAGCATATGACGAAAGAAGAATCTTTCGTCTATATATGCCATAACTTGTTCCACTATTCGCTTTGAAAGGCCCTTTTATCGCTTTGCTGAATGAGCGTAACCTATAACCCCTTTACTTGATGCAGCCTTTTATGTCGCTTTCCTCACCTACTGGTCGAGTAAGCTAAACGTTTTTCCTTAGTCTCAGGTGTGAGTCTGGAGTTTCTATTTGGGATTTTCTATGGCTTTTGCTAGTCCTCTTCATCGTTTTACAGCGTCAGGTTACGAACCACAAACTCCAGGCTTTGTTTTTCCAGTTCCGTAGCACCAGATAGTCAATCTGATCTTCAAAGGAAGACTGACTTTCCTTCTTCGTGGCATTAGAATAGAATAGTTACCTTCCTCTTGTCACTTAGTCTCCCTTCTTCCCATCCCAATAGATGAAAGGATTGTGGCGCGAACTAGACAGACATAAAAATTAGAAAGAAGAGGTCTGCTTAACTCACTACCAATATTACTGCACCGAAAATGAGACTAACCCCTAAAAGGGAAGAGGAATGTAATGCGGTTAACCACTGATGAAACGGAGAGGACAAGAAGAAACGAAAGAAACTCTTTTTGAAGACCCAGAAAAGAGGTTAAACTATAATAATTAGATTGGGCTTTCGGTCGGTCTTTCACCACTCCAGTGGATTTGGCAAATGGCCGTTGAAGGATGTCGTAGACAAAACTAAAACAATGGCTTCCTTCCTTTCTTTCACTTCACCTTATAGGCGTCGGCGGGCTATCTCATCTTGACAAAACGTAGGAAGAACGACATACAGGGGCATATACTAGAGAGAGAGAGAGAGGAGATTGACGAGCGAGTTGCTAATCAGAGATAGGCGATGGGAGTAATGACCACAGTGACTGACGGTGGATGGAACGAAACTCTCCGGTAAGCCCATCCCTCTTCGAAAGTGAAAACAAACGATCAATCAATGCCATTGACGAGTAAAGTCTTTGGCACCCCTATCTCGACCATGAGCACCTGAATCTATCTCCGTAGTGCTCGACTGGCTTATAGTAGTGTCCAACTGGCCTCTTCTCTTTCCCCGCAGCTTCTGCTACGAGAGATTCAAAAAACTTTCCGTAGTTTTTATTGTTACTCAATTTTTTTGTAGAAGAAGAAGCCAAAAGTGCTTTTAAATAGAAGAGTTGTCGATCGACACCACCTAGTGCTATCTCTTTACTAGAGATGACATTATGGTTCCTATTTCAGTAAAGTAGTTAGTCAGTTAGTTGAAGGAAGAGAGGGGATGGTTTATTGGCTTTTCCTTTGCATCTGCTGGTTTTTAGTTGCAAACGTCTTATTCCCCTCAACAAAGCATCCCATCTGATTGAACTTTGGGGAATACGCCTGTAGCCCACCCAATGATCTGCTCGAGTTGACCTAGCGCAACATCCCTCCCCATCATTTCTAGTGGAAAAACTACTACTAATCTTGGTGTAAGCTCTACTATAATAAAAAAGTAAAGAACTTCGTCCGCTTTACGCGTCAGTTGCGTCGGGACTAGTTATCAGAACGTTGCCTGTCCAGAGGAATAAGAACCGCTGCTGCTAGGCCGGAGACCCTTCCCAACCATCGTGGAGTTCCCAAAAAGGCATACGTCCGTCGAGACATCCATCACGTGTTCCAAACTACCCCCTTCATCGTATTATTAGTTGTCACTAAAAAAAAATAGCCTATGCGATAGGTTGTAACACGTGATGCCCATGCGACGTGTTCCAAACTAGAACACGTGATGGATTGTCTCTCACGTAGGTGAATATATTGTACTCACTATAACCAAAACACTAGAATATGTCGTAATCACGTAGGTTACGACATATTCCATCACGTGTTTTGAAAAACCTACACTGGTAAGTTGAATATGATAGGTTACTACACGGGGTAATCACGTAGGTTGTCTTCTCGGGACGATAATAGTTTGTCTACATATATATATATAATAGTTTGTTTAGATGAATCCGACACTAGAATACAATAGTTTGTCTACATCTAAACACAGGTAACCTACGTGATTACTACGAGTGATGGAATATGTCGTAACCTACGCGACTGCTAGGTTTTTCAAAACACTAGAATACAATGTCCCGATGTTCCACGTAGTAATCACGTAGGTTACTACACGGGGCAGGTCATACTATTCTCACGTAGGTTACTCACTATTATTAGTTGTCACTAAAAGAAGAATTTTATGCAGACCTTGAAAGAGTTGAAGAAGAAGACTTGGGCGGAAATGATAATGATCCGAATGATATCCAAGAAAATACAATAAAGATGCACTTCACAACATTATGCAGGATTAAAAGCATGGTTAAGTGGACGTCCCCGAGTGCTACTTCCCGAGGGAAGTCTCCTTCTTCTAGGCTGGCATGTGTCGCTTGCTACTTTGACTAGAGCACATAAATGACGGCCAATTGATGTGATGGTTAATGGACCATATAGCTCCCTATTACAGATGGCTTTCACAGGGCTTCTTTTTAGATCGACATAGGACATAGAAATTCACTCAGAAAAGAATCTCGAGGACAATATTCGTCGCATGGTATTTGTGGATGAGTGAGTAACCACTAGTGACGTGTGGTTACTCACTGACGCGTGGGCAATTTGGGAAACAAACCTGAGATACTCAGAAAAGAATCTCGAGGTTGTAATCAGAACAAATCTGAGATATGTTCGTCGCATGGGCATACTCTTTTTCTATAGACTATTTTAGTGACAACCTATCACGTGTTACAACCTATGGTCGGGTAATTGTGGCTTACCTGAGCGCGATATTTGTTTGAAGATGGTGTTTTGGTTATAGTGAGTACAACATATTCACCTACGTGAGTATGTGAGAGACAATCCATCACGTGTTCTAGTTTCAACCTACCAGTGTAGGTTTTTCAAAACACTAGAATACAATGTCCCGAGAAGACAAACTATTATTAGTCACAGAAAGCAAAAGAGTCATTATATAATATTATATATATATATGTAGACAAACTATTATCGTCCCGATATTCGCTTTTAATCACGTAGGTTACCTATATTATATTCATCTAAACACTACGTGTCGAACTTTGAGATGGGCCGATCCTCCACGTGAACTGGCAGCCATAGCAATTGAACTCTGGCTTGAATGAGAAGGCTATTAAAGCTAGACACCCCTCATCAACTTGCTATTGGGCAATGGACATGTGACTTGGCTTGGGGCGAAGTCCCTCTGGCATAGTATCCCAATGGCTTTTCGCAAACCCCACCTCTATCTTTCTTCTAGAAGAAAGCAATGGAGAGACACGTTGGTAGAAATATTTCCTTTCACCGATGACACTACCAGGCAAAGTTCAGCCATGCAGAAGGTGCGTCGTTTGGTATAGACGTAGCCAACAAGTAGACGCACCAAAAATGCCAAAAGAGCAAGAACTATTTGTTCGTATGCATTTTTGGAAGAACGATCAGTTCGTGCGTGATTCCAAATAATGCATGCTTGAAATGGTGATGGACGGAGAGGGGCGAAAGCGAGTTGCATCGAAAAGGTTACGCATAGGATTTCGCGCGATGGGATATTCTAAGCCGAATGAGAGCCTATTCATTCATGATCAAATGAAATGGGGAATTTACATCTATGTTTCAAACAAATAGAGTTTAGATGAATCCGACGCCTCGACACCTATTGAATAGCCGTCCTATGAATGAAACGAATCCTTGTGACGGTTCGAGCTACATCAGACTACACGGGGCAGGTCATACTATGACGTAGAAGGGGGTAGTTTGGAACACTAAAAGATGTTCCACGTAGTAATCACGTAGGTTACTAAAAGCAAAAGACTTAGAAATATATACAGCGTTATGTAACACGTGAGTACAACATAGACTGACGTATCCTGAAAAGTGTGGAACACGTAGGTTACTCATGTATTCTAGTGTAGGTTACTAGAATACGTCGTATGTTGTACTCACGTATTCTGGTAGGTTGAAACGTCAGTCTAGTGTTTTGAAAAACCTAGCAGTCACGTAGGTTACGACATATTCCATCACTCGTAGGTTACTCGATTTCATTCATAGGAAATCGTCAGTCTATATTCTAGTTTGAAAAACTAGAATATGTCGTCACAATATGAATAATAGTCAGTCTATGTTGTACTCACGTATTCTGGTTACAATCACATAGGTTACTCACGTATTCTAGTGTGGAACACCATATACAGAACATCGTATTTTCTGAGTAACCAGAACAATCTGAGATAGGTTGTAACACGTGATGAGTGAGTAACCACTAGTGACGTGTGGTTACTCCTTCTATGAATGGAATAGGGGTGTTTCGGATCAGGAGTAACCACTAGTGATAGGGCAGATGGGGGGAAGGACATAAGAAAGAGATGGATGCCTACATTCAATCAATTGATTCGTCATGGTAGAGAAGAAAAACGGTGCACGGACCGTACTCGAGTTTCGGATCAATGTCCCGAGAAGCAAGGAGTATGCCTGCGTGTTTTGATGAGAACACCGAAAAAACCAAATTCAGCTCTATGTAAGATATCCAAAGTACGGTTGAGCAATCGAGATGATATATTTGCTCACGTTCCGGGCAAAGGTCATAATTCGCAGGAACATCCTATAGCCTTAGGCAGGGAGGTAGAGTGAAAGATTCGCTAGGTGTGAAATTCCATTGTATTCGAGGAGTCAAGGATTTGCTGGGAATTCCGGATCGAAGAAGAGGCAGATCTAAATATGGTGCGGAAAAACCAAAATCCAAACGAATGGAAGATGCCTCTGGAATGTCATTTTTCTCGGTCAGTCGAGGGAACAACCACTTCCCACCCTAAAATAGAACTATACGGAGCCCTTCCAAATGACCTGTAGTCTACTACACTAGCTGATGAAAGAGTGTAGTAGACTCCATTCGCCCGTGGGGGTGAGTGGAGGAAGAATAAAAAAAACTTTGTGTTTTTTAGGAGAGTTGCTCGTTCATAAATTCACTCAACCGCTCAGACTTTACGAGGAAGTCCACGTAGACTTGACAAGAACGTCGTTTATGAGTTTCATGTAGCCGGTGAGTGCGAGTACAGCCTATGAAATAGGCTTTGAGTTCGATTGCATTGTGACGAAATCATTCCCGCCATTCTCCTTTCCAGTGAACTACATGTGTCTGCTTCTACAACGAAACGATGGAGAACAGTTCTGAAGTACACTTCGTCGCTTCGACTTCATTCACACTTGTCAGGTCATTCCGTGAAGGCAATGTTGGAAATGTTTTCTCTACTGCTCGCGAACTGGAGGAGACTTGGTCAATAGTTGGTTTGTTACACGAGCTCCAGTATGGGCAACTCAGTTACATGTGTTCGACGTCAATATGTAGCCACGGAACTGCTAAATCCCTCGTGAAACTCCAATTCTGGTAAATCGTGCCTGTCAACCTTCATCACCGCTACTTTGGCAACCCGACTGAACGAATGCGGTGACGTGACTTGTGTAGAGAGGAGAATGGGTAAAGTAAAAGACAGATGGATTGCTCGTGATTGATAGCTGACTGGCTTGGTATATCCTTCCCGCAGGATGACCACCATCCTGACGTTCACCACCGTATGTGCTCTTTTTGTTCTGCATTTAAAAAGAATGAATTACAAAGGTTGCGTTGCGTTGCATTGAAGACCCTTCATGGCTGATCCATAGCACGATCTGTTATGGATTTTGGGCTCCGACAAAGACCCCTTCATCTCTCTATCGAGATTTCTACTCTGTTTGACCTTCTTTCGTCATATTCCTCATCTTCTCTCTTCTTGCGGTTTTGACGTGGGTAAGAGGTCTGATCATTGTATTTCCATTGAGATCGGATCCCTTTATGTTGTCAATATCCTCATTAAGTGACCGGACATCTGTCGACGAACGGGAGAGGAGAGATAATCTTCGCAAATCTCCTATGCGGAGCGGTTATGGAATTTTAACTCAGCTATGAGTTACGTGAATCAGCGTAAAAGATGTATGGAATTGTAATCTTCGCAAATCTCCTATGAGTTACGTGATTGTAACTCAGCTATCAAACTAGAACACTATTATAAGTCGTCACTAAACAGAGGTTGTGACAAGTCATCGATGTCACTAAATACGATGTTCTGAGTAACTATACGTCAGAAATTTAGTCTATGCGACACGTGTTACAATCCATCACGTGTTCCAAACTTATACGTCCAAAACAAATCTGAGATATCCCCTTTTATACATCCAAAGAAAGAGATTTAGCATGTGTGAAGTCTGACGTACAGGAAAGAAAGTAGGAGAGCGAGCAAGCGGAGGGAGGACCATCGACGGAGGAATGATTATCAAGAACAGAGGAATTTCCGAAGAAATTTGGAATGCGTCAGAGTGTGGCAAGAGAGGCCACTTCGCTCGTGATTTGTCGGTCAAAGAAGAAAGTGGCCGAAGGTAATTCAGCATCCTCCCCTCATCAAAACAAAGATAGTGAAGATGAGTGGGAAAGGCAGATGAAGCGGGGGGGCAAAAGACTCTCATTCAAATACCTAAATCATCTCATGGGATGCTTTGTCATTAATTATAATAGTGAAGAAGACAATGAAAAAAGAACATGTTCTATAAATTTGACCAGGCGAGATCGAAATATATTGGAAGAATAGGGAAATCAAAAGCGAAAGGCGTCAGTTCTGGTCCTGGTCCGTTGAGCTGGTGGAGCTTCATCGAGCTAGAGAGAGATCAGTAACCAACCACGGTAAGGGGATGAACCCAGGTCGCTTCCTCCTCGTCACAGCACCGTGGGGTAACCATCTCCTCCAGCAATACCAAGTCCAGTGTCAGCAATTTAACCAACTGTTAGCCCTGCCTCTCTTCAGCGAGAGTCGACATCGGTAAGCTTTACCAATAACCAATGTCACGTCAGCTTTCTGATGATGATTTAGGGATCGATCTGCTGATGCAGACAGGAACAGAGAACCATGGGAAATATCAGACGTCGGCTTTTTCATGCCTTTTGTCGAAGGCTTACCACATTCGGAATTTTCCTATTTTGCCAGATATATCATGCGTTGACCGACCTGTGACCTGTCGATCCTATGGACCGATTCACTTTCCTTTGTGGGACTTGTCCCTCCCTTCTCTATAACGGGCAAGCAGTTGCTTCTTTTGCTTGTTCTTTAGCCAACCCGTCAAAGCCTCTATCATCACGTCATTCGCAAAATTCTTCCATTGCTTTGTCGACTTCTTTTTTCGTGTTGTGCCTTTTCCCTTGGATTTCCTGCCAAAGCCGTCGTATTCATAGTACCATACTGGCGAAAGACTGATTTTGGTGCCAAGCAACGTTCGCATATCTGGTTACTCGGAGAAAAAAGAGTCAAGCTATCGACGTCAGATGCGTTAACCTAATGAAAAGGCTCCCCGATTTGTTGCCGCCAGGAGTTTGTCGAGTAAACTCCCGTCAGTTCCTCAAACCGATATACCACTTTCAGTTGAATTCGTCGAAACGATGATCGATGTTCTCTTGCTTCTCCTATCGACGAGTACCCTGTTTTTCTCGAAGGAGATCTATTGTCAGATGTGAAACGAGTATCTCTTTCTGAGAGTAAGTTACACGAAGGAAACGGAAACTTTCCACCCCTTTCTCATTCCGCGTGATATCCTCTGCTTTTCTAAATAAACTTTCTCGTGATGTTGATGAGCCCGAGTCCAATCTGATCCTGCTGGAGAGGACTTTATTGCACTTTTCTCGGTAGACTCCTTCTTTCGTCGAAGTAAAAATACGGGACCACTTGATGAGGACAACTTTTCCTCGCTACTGACATGCATCGGGATTGGCCTTTTCCCGTCCCTTGAACGTGTGATAAGGAATCAAGAATTATAATAGAGAATAGACGGTTTACGAGTTCCATCCTTAGAACGTGTGATCATGACATCTGACTCGGGAAATGACTTAATCAATAGAGAGAAATCTGTCCTTTTAGCAGCTTTTTTTTTATCTACAATACCAACATCCACTTCTTCAACTTGAGCAATCACATCGATTCTTCCTTCAACGACAGCTGAAATAGTAGGGGATCTTGCTAACTATGCTTATTCTGCTTCCTATAAAAGAGAATCTCTCTGTCAATAAAAGCCATTCGTCGGCTTGGTCACATTCATTCAACCATCAACCATTTCACCCAAGATGGGCTCCTACCTTCTTTCTTTTCGTGTAGTGGGACTTCTTCTTCGTCAGTCAGAGATAGCAGCAGATAAGACAAGAGCGAATGGTTCTGTTCCCGTCGACGGTCAGGGCAGGTCTCCTCGGCGGGAATACCAGTCCGACAAGGAAGACGGATCAACAAGTGGTTGATCAACAACTGTCGGCAATAAGAGTGAGCGAACGACATCTGGTTTCTTCTCTATTGATGTCGAATTCCAGTTTTTTAGACCTCTGACTAAAAGGAGAAGTCAGACCACGTCTGGGGGGTTTACAGAATGCATCTTTGTCTGATCAATCCCTCATGAAGAAGACTCATAGGTAAGACAAAGAAGCCCGTCGAGAGGATTCAGTCAGGTCGAGTTTCTGAAGCTATGGCTAAGAAGCCAAAGAAAAGAGAAGCCACATCTTTTCTGATGCAAATAATGACTTGACTACAAAGGAGCCAGTTCAAGTTCCAACTGGGTCGGTTACAAGATCACAAGGAAAGAAGTTCAAAGATGCACTTAATGGGCTGATTCAAGAGGTTTGGGCTCAAGCAAATTCGTGGAGGCCCATTGAGGATGGTTCACGAGTTCAACAAAGATGCATCAATATGATTCAACTAGTAGATGAATCTGGTCAAAATTAATTGTTTCCTATTGTTTTATTTTTAGAACTTTCCTTATATATTGATCACCAAATTAAGGGGCTGATTGTTTCCTTTTGTTTTGTTTCTATTTCTTGAACTTTCCTTATAGGAAACTTTCGTTGTATTTTTTTTAGCCTATAAAAAGGCGTCTAATGGAATAGAAGGGAGACAGTTTACAGATAATTGGTGAGTTTATTCTTTTTTGTTCTTTGAAAAACTATTCGAATTTATCGGAATTCTTCCGCGGCGTTCATCATCGACTTATCAAACGGTTTTCCACTACCGTTTGTGGCGTCTTTCCACATGTATTAAAATGATCTAAGAAGTAGTCGTTAAACATTCCATTAGGGAGCCCGGTCTTAACTCTTCTGTGTGGTATTCATTCTCGTTCGACTCTTGGAATCACATCCAGCAGTAGTTGAAACAGCTCTCAAAATCCCACCACTTCATCTACTTCATTGCCCCCAACTGTTTCCCGTACCTCTATTGAAACAGAATGGTTTCATGTTCTTTCATCAATTGGTTATTCCTCTCCGTTCGTATCTCCTTATCCAATTTCGGTCTCGATTAGTTCACAAGATTGAATGGCCAAGTCATTGAAAAGCCTAGATTCGATTGTTTTCTGACGAATGTTGAGCTGGGCCCGGGAATGTAATTCCAGCCATGTATCTAGGAGGAACTTTTCATTGGAGTGGAGAAGGGCTTTCGGTTCGTTGCACCCAGTTTTGGTATAGCAGTGAGATGAAGATCTTTTTATCCAGTAAAAAAAAGAATAGACGAATTTTCCTTTCTATTGGATCGGATCAGAAATCACATCATTGGATTTTCATCTTTTTGAAAAAAAAATTCTATAACCAAAAGGTTTCTACATCACAGGATCAAGGGCCCTAGAAGATGAGACTCTCAGTTAATCGAATCAGATGACGGACGCTTTCCATGAATTGATCCAGCTCTGGTTGTATACACATCAATTGTCTCTAGAAAGAGACTGTTCAATGGACCATACCGCAAGCAAACACGAGCTGACAAAAAGAGGGATCCCGTCGACGGTCAGGGCAGGTCTCCTCGGCGGGAATACCAGTCCGAAAAGGAAGACGGATCAACAAGTGGTTGATCAACAACTGTCGGCAATAAGAGTGAGTGAACGACATCTGGTTTCTTCTCCATTGATGTCGAATTCTAGTTTTTTAGACCTCTGACTAAAAGGAGAAGTCAGACCACGTCTGGGGGGTTTAAAGAATGCATCTTTGTCTGATCAATCCCTCATGAAGAAGACTCATAGGTAAGACAAAGACATGGGGTTTCCTGGGCGTCGAGGGGATTCAGTCAGGTCGAGTTTCTGAGGCTATGGCTAGGAAGTAGTCGTTAAACATTCCATTAGGGAGCCCGGTCTTGACTCTTCTGTGTGGTATTCATTCTCGTTCGACTCTTGGAATCACATCCAGCAGTAGTTGAAACAGCTCTCAAAATCCCACCACTTCATCTACTTCATTGCCCCCAACTGTTTCCCGTACCTCTATTGAAACAGAATGGTTTCATGTTCTTTCATCAATTGGTTATTCCTCTCCGTTCGTATCTCCTTATCCAATTTCGGTCTCGATTAGTTCACAAGATTGAATGGCCAAGTCATTGAAAAGCCTAGATTCGATTGTTTTCTGACGAATGTTGAGCTGGGCCCGGGAATGTAATTCCAGCCATGTATCTAGGAGGAACTTTTCATTGGAGTGGAGAAGGGCTTTCGGTTCGTTGCACCCAGTTTTGGTATAGCAGTGAGATGAAGATCTTTTTATCCAGTAAAAAAAAGAATAGACGAATTTTCCTTTCTATTGGATCGGATCAGAAATCACATCATTGGATTTTCATCTTTTTGAAAAAAAAATTCTATAACCAAAAGGTTTCTACATCACAGGATCAAGGGCCCTAGAAGATGAGACTCTCAGTTAATCGAATCAGATGACGGACGCTTTCCATGAATTGATCCAGCTCTGGTTGTATACACATCAATTGTCTCTAGAAAGAGACTGTTCAATGGACCATACCGCAAGCAAACACGAGCTGACAAAAAGAGGGATCCCGTCGACGGTCAGGGCAGGTCTCCTCGGCGGGAATACCAGTCCGAAAAGGAAGACGGATCAACAAGTGGTTGATCAACAACTGTCGGCAATAAGAGTGAGTGAACGACATCTGGTTTCTTCTCCATTGATGTCGAATTCTAGTTTTTTAGACCTCTGACTAAAAGGAGAAGTCAGACCACGTCTGGGGGGTTTAAAGAATGCATCTTTGTCTGATCAATCCCTCATGAAGAAGACTCATAGGTAAGACAAAGACATGGGGTTTCCTGGGCGTCGAGGGGATTCAGTCAGGTCGAGTTTCTGAGGCTATGGCTAGGAAGTAGTCGTTAAACATTCCATTAGGGAGCCCGGTCTTGACTCTTCTGTGTGGTATTCATTCTCGTTCGACTCTTGGAATCACATCCAGCAGTAGTTGAAACAGCTCTCAAAATCCCACCACTTCATCTACTTCATTGCCCCCAACTGTTTCCCGTACCTCTATTGAAACAGAATGGTTTCATGTTCTTTCATCAATTGGTTATTCCTCTCCGTTCGTATCTCCTTATCCAATTTCGGTCTCGATTAGTTCACAAGATTGAATGGCCAAGTCATTGAAAAGCCTAGATTCGATTGTTTTCTGACGAATGTTGAGCTGGGCCCGGGAATGTAATTCCAGCCATGTATCTAGGAGGAACTTTTCATTGGAGTGGAGAAGGGCTTTCGGTTCGTTGCACCCAGTTTTGGTATAGCAGTGAGATGAAGATCTTTTTATCCAGTAAAAAAAAGAATAGACGAATTTTCCTTTCTATTGGATCGGATCAGAAATCACATCATTGGATTTTCATCTTTTTGAAAAAAAAATTCTATAACCAAAAGGTTTCTACATCACAGGATCAAGGGCCCTAGAAGATGAGACTCTCAGTTAATCGAATCAGATGACGGACGCTTTCCATGAATTGATCCAGCTCTGGTTGTATACACATCAATTGTCTCTAGAAAGAGACTGTTCAATGGACCATACCGCAAGCAAACACGAGCTGACAAAAAGAGGGATCCCGTCGACGGTCAGGGCAGGTCTCCTCGGCGGGAATACCAGTCCGAAAAGGAAGACGGATCAACAAGTGGTTGATCAACAACTGTCGGCAATAAGAGTGAGTGAACGACATCTGGTTTCTTCTCCATTGATGTCGAATTCTAGTTTTTTAGACCTCTGACTAAAAGGAGAAGTCAGACCACGTCTGGGGGGTTTAAAGAATGCATCTTTGTCTGATCAATCCCTCATGAAGAAGACTCATAGGTAAGACAAAGACATGGGGTTTCCTGGGCGTCGAGGGGATTCAGTCAGGTCGAGTTTCTGAGGCTATGGCTAGGAAGTAGTCGTTAAACATTCCATTAGGGAGCCCGGTCTTGACTCTTCTGTGTGGTATTCATTCTCGTTCGACTCTTGGAATCACATCCAGCAGTAGTTGAAACAACTCTCAAAATCCCACCACTTCATCTACTTCATTGCCCCCAACTGTTTCCCGTACCTGTATTGAAACAGAATGGTTTCATGTTCTTTCATCAATTGGTTATTCCTCTCCGTTCGTATCTCCTTATCCAATTTCGGTCTCGATTAGTTCACAAGATTGAATGGCCAAGTCATTGAAAAGCCTAGATTCGATTGTTTTCTGACGAATGTTGAGCTGGGCCCGGGAATGTAATTCCAGCCATGTATCTAGGAGGAACTTTTCATTGGAGTGGAGAAGGGCTTTCGGTTCGTTGCACCCAGTTTTGGTATAGCAGTGAGATGAAGATCTTTTTATCCAGTAAAAAAAAGAATAGACGAATTTTCCTTTCTATTGGATTGGATCAGAAATCACATCATTGGATTTTCATCTTTTTGGAAAAAAAATTCTATAACCAAAAGGTTTCTACATCACAGGATCAAGGGCCCTAGAAGATGAGACTCTCAGTTAATCGAATCAGATGACGGACGCTTTCCATGAATTGCTCCAGCTCTGGTTGTATACACATCAATTGTCTCTAGAAAGAGACTGTTCAATGGACCATACCGCAAGCAAACACGAGCTGACAAAAAGAGGGATCCCGTCGACGGTCAGGGCAGGTCTCCTCGGCGGGAATACCAGTCCGAAAAGGAAGACGGATCAACAAGTGGTTGATCAACAACTGTCGGCAATAAGAGTGAGTGAACGACATCTGGTTTCTTCTCCATTGATGTCGAATTCTAGTTTTTTAGACCTCTGACTAAAAGGAGAAGTCAGACCACGTCTGGGGGGTTTAAAGAATGCATCTTTGTCTGATCAATCCCTCATGAAGAAGACTCATAGGTAAGACAAAGACATGGGGTTTCCTGGGCGTCGAGGGGATTCAGTCAGGTCGAGTTTCTGAGGCTATGGCTAGGAAGTAGTCGTTAAACATTCCATTAGGGAGCCCGGTCTTGACTCTTCTGTGTGGTATTCATTCTCGTTCGACTCTTGGAATCACATCCAGCAGTAGTTGAAACAGCTCTCAAAATCCCACCACTTCATCTACTTCATTGCCCCCAACTGTTTCCCGTACCTGTATTGAAACAGAATGGTTTCATGTTCTTTCATCAATTGGTTATTCCTCTCCGTTCGTATCTCCTTATCCAATTTCGGTCTCGATTAGTTCACAAGATTGAATGGCCAAGTCATTGAAAAGCCTAGATTCGATTGTTTTCTGACGAATGTTGAGCTGGGCCCGGGAATGTAATTCCAGCCATGTATCTAGGAGGAACTTTTCATTGGAGTGGAGAAGGGCTTTCGGTTCGTTGCACCCAGTTTTGGTATAGCAGTGAGATGAAGATCTTTTTATCCAGTAAAAAAAAGAATAGACGAATTTTCCTTTCTATTGGATCGGTTTAGAAATCACATCATTGGATTTTCATCTTTTTGAAAAAAAAATTCTATAACCAAAAGGTTTCTACATCACAGGATCAAGGGCCCTAGAAGATGAGACTCTCAGTTAATCGAATCAGATGACGGACGCTTTCCATGAATTGCTCCAGCTCTGGTTGTATACACATCAATTGTCTCTAGAAAGAGACTGTTCAATGGACCATACCGCAAGCAAAAACGAGCTGACAAAAAGAGGGATCCCGTCGACGGTCAGGGCAGGTCTCCTCGGCGGGAATACCAGTCTGAAAAGGAAGACGGATCAACAAGTGGTTGATCAACAACTGTCGGCAATAAGAGTGAGTGAACGACATCTGGTTTCTTCTCCATTGATGTCGAATTCTAGTTTTTTAGACCTCTGACTAAAAGGAGAAGTCAGACCACGTCTGGGGGGTTTAAAGAATGCATCTTTGTCTGATCAATCCCTCATGAAGAAGACTCATAGGTAAGACAAAGACATGGGGTTTCCTGGGCGTCGAGGGGATTCAGTCAGGTCGAGTTTCTGAGGCTATGGCTAGGAAGTAGTCGCTAAACATTCCATTAGGGAGCCCGGTCTTGACTCTTCTGTGTGGTATTCATTCTCGTTCGACTCTTAGAATCACATCCAGCAGTAGTTGAAACAGCTCTCAAAATCCAACCACTTCATCTACTTCATTGCTCCCAACTGTTTCTCGTAGCTCTATTGAAACAGAATGGTTTCATGTTCTTTCATCAATTGGTTATTCCTCTCCGTTCGTATCTCCTTATCCAATTTTGGTCTCGATTAGTTCACAAGATTGAATGGCCAAGTCATTGAAAAGCCTAGATTCGATTGTTTTCTGACGAATATTGAGCTGGGCCCGGGTATGTAATTCCAGCCATGTATCTCTGAGGAACTTTTCATTGGAGTGGAGAAGGGCTTTCGGTTCGTTGCACCCAGTTTTGGTATAGCAGTGAGATGAAGATCTTTTTATCCAGTAAAAAAAAGAATAGACGGTTTTCCACTACCGTTTGTGGCGTCTTTCCCACTTATTGACGGAATCTGTTTGAGCTTCTTAGCCATAGCTTCAGAAACTCGACCTGACTGAATCCCCTCGACGCCCACGAAACCCCATGTCTTTGTCTTACCTATGAGTCTTCTTCATGAGGGATTGATCAGACAAAGATGCATTCTGTAAACCCCCCAGACGTGGTCTGACTTCTCCTTTTAGTCAGAGGTCTAAAAAACTGGAATTCGACATCAATGGAGAAGAAACCAGATGTCGTTCGCTCACTCTTATTGCCGACAGTTGTTGATCAACCACTTGTTGATCCGTCTTCCTTTTCGGACTGGTATTCCCGCTGAGGAGACCTGCCCTGACCGTCGATGGGATCCCTCTTTTTGTCAGCTCGTGTTTCCTTGCGGTATGGTCCATTGAACAGTCTCTTTCTAGAGACAATTGATGTGTATCCAACCAGAGCTAGAGCAATTCATGGAAAGCGTCCGTCATCTGATTCGATTAACTGAGAGTCTCATCTTCTAGGGCCCTTGATCCTGTGATGTAGAAACCTTTTGGTTATAGAAATTTTTTTTTCAAAAAGATGAAAATCCAATGATGGGATTTCTGATCCGATCCAATAAAAAGGAAAATTCGTCTATTCTTTTTTTTACTGGATAAAAAGATTTTCATCTCACTGCTATACCAAAACTGGGTGCAACGAACCGAAAGCCCTTCTCCACTCCAATGAAAAGTTCCTCCTAGATACATGGCTGGAATTACATACCCGAGCCCAGCTAAACATTCGTCAGAAAACAATCGAATCTAGGCTTTTCAATGACTTGGCCATTCAATCTTGTGAACTAATCGAGACCGAAATTGGATAAGGAGATACGAACGGAGAGGAACAACCAATTGATGAAAGCTAGAATCTATCAGAACATCTCAGTCGTTCACCCAAAAACGTCGCCCCCGCACTCCCACTACCAATGAGAGGACTGAAAGCGGCCTGCAAAAGTCGAGAATGGCTCCGTCGACTTTGCTTGCGTCGCGTCGATTGATTGATTGACCGGACTGAGAGGATTGAGACCATTGACTGCTTTCACTCTTTTGGTTCGCTTGGAACATTTTCGAAAGGCTTTGTACTGGCTTAGACAGACCAGACCAGATTTCCAACTAGACATGGGAGTGAAAAAAGTCAGAGCAACAACCATGGAACCCGCTGGTTCCCGGTATCCTCTGCCACCAACCAATGTGGCCGTACCCATCAGAAGTTGTTGGACCAGCGAGACTTTGCCGAGGTTTCGGTACTGTACTTGTCGAAAGGAACTCTTTCGATGGCTGTTCGAAAGCAGAGAACTATGGATACATGGATTGCTTCCAACTCCAACACATGGATTTGAGACAAACTTCACTGTCCACGGAAATGATATCCTCAGGTGTTTAGTCACTTCTCACTGCCCTACTTCCGAGATTCAACCTGTCCTGAGAAAGCCCCATCAACGAGTCATAGCTGGTCTTTTCGCTTAGGGTAGAAGCACACAGCTGGTGGATCCAAGAAGTCGCATCATTGGTCTCTCGTAATCGATTGCAGCCAAGCGAAACCACAAGACGCATTCAAGACAGGAAAGTGTCCATACAGACAGCTACCACTTTTCGACAGCAGAGAGCCCTGTCGGCGTCGTCAAGCTGCCTTGGAAATATTAAAACATGACCTTTTCTGGGGCTCTGAAAAAGAGAGTTCCAATGAATCCGAAAAAAAAGAGCACATTATGGCCATGACCAACAAAAGATCACTGTCATCTCACGAATTAGATTCGAACCAATATCGACTCCTCTTGCCCGTCGGGGAGATCGTGAGTGGATGGGCGATCTCTTTCTCTTTCGCTCGACAGTTAGAAAACAGATTCCGTCTATTCAGGTTTTGCATAGCTTCCCGACGTGCCCTTCTGCTCGACGGTTTTTTTGGGGTTCCGAAAGGCAGAGGGGATTCAACATCGAGCAGAGGATAGGATCTGGAACGAAGAAAGAGACACGCTAAATCACATTTTTCGACTTCCATAGTTTTGCGTTATTTCCATTTATTCTTCATTGATATTGATATAGATCAATTCCGAGTTGAGCGAATATGAAAACGACTAGACCCGAACGAAGAGCGAGTCAAACGGTGAGTTTACTGTTTACAGTCCTGGGTAGTATAGCTTTCTAATCACATGGGGTAGGAAACGATCCATGGCTGTGCTCTGTCTCTCTGAAGCTAGGAATAAGCTTGTGGTAAATCAGAGAGTTTGTGCGGCTTAACTTTAGAATGAAAGCCACTTCTAAAGGTTCTGACGCCGGAGAGATTAGGGTCAAAACGATAGCCTTATCTAACTAACTAATAGAATAAAGAAAATAACTTGTCTAATCTTTCATTATGTCTAGATCTATAGTTATTCCAGATAACTATTTCTGTCCCTATAAATTAGATTTACATAATCATGTAATTCATCTACCTGAAAATGGAACAGAAGAACAAAAAAATAGTATGTTAAATTATTTAGCTGATCAGATAAAATTACTTAGTCAAAAAATAAGTAATCTGAATAAAACTTCTGAAACACAGTTATATTCTCCTATTAGAGAAAGGATAGGATCTATAAGAATGGTTAAGGTATCTACAAAAAATCTAGAAGAACTAGAACCCAAGGAAATCAACTATCAAAACTACTTGCTCTATAAAAAGTTGCAAAAATTAGAACTAGATGGTACTCTAGATTCTAAAGATCTTTATGATTTCTATGAAAAGAATACTGCTTCTATTCTGTATTTTACTAACCAGAATGTTTCTCTGTCTGATGATGATCACGTTACCCCCTCTAATGAGGAGGAGAATGATATACAATACATCTCCTCTAACGAGGAATCCTCTAACGAGGAAAATCCATACTACAAATCCTCTAACGAGGAATCTTTACAAATATACATGGAACGAGGTGAATCCTCTGGTTCAGCCATACAAGGTACTTTGCTTCAACAACCAATAAGTGAAGGTACGGATGACACTATGTATCATAGAGATACTGCTGAATCTTTTATTGATGAATATATTTATAAAGAAGGAAAAAAATATCTTCCTCATCAAGCTAATATGCTATTCAATATAGATAGAATTCCTGGCAAATTATTACGTGACTATATTGTAAACTGGGAACAAAGGCAAATAGGAACAGCCTTAATGTTACCAAAATCTATAACAAACAGAGAGTTCGTCATAATAGCATGTGGAAATTGGCAAGGTATAGCTTTGAGATGGCTTACCCAATATGAAAAACTACATCCTGCAGAAATAGCTGCATTAGATACTTATCCAGATAGAAAAACAGCTATTCATAGTATTTGTAAATTATTATATACAGACCTAACAGGAGAAGACCTGTTTGAAGAAACTATAGATGAAAATATTTTATTAAAAATGAAATTATGTAACATTTGCTATCTAGAAGAATTTGCAAATGAATATATAAGCCATATGTTCAAACTAAATTCTTTAGAAAAGAAACAATTTTGGCTAAAAGCATTTTTTGCCAAATTACCAATACCTTGGGATACTATGATAGAAAAGAAGTATAACTCTTTAAATATAGGATTACCTGACAGTACAGGAATGCTAAAAAAAGCATGTATGGAAACTGTTAAAAAAGTATGTCAAAGACATAAAGCTAGTAAACACCTTAAAAAACATTTACACGGATCTGAAATTAAAGTATCATGTTGCCCTAAATATGATGATGAAGTAAATTATCAATTTGGTTGTCCCCCAGTATATGGAACTAATAAACCATATAAAAGGACACCTAAGCCATATACAAAATTTCAGAAACGATACAAACCAAAGTACAAAAAGAAGAGGTATAAAATATCCAAAAAAAGGTGGAAACCAGAAAATAAAGATAAATACAAAAAATCAACAAAATATCAAAAACGAAAATTTATTAAAACTAATAAAAAACATTGTGGAAAAAAGGATTGCAAATGTTTTAAGTGTAACAAAGAAGGCCATTATGCCTATGAATGTCCATTAAATATTAAAATAGTCTGGCTAGAAGATTTAGAATCATATAATATCCAATTAGGAACAATAGAAGAAATATCCAGTAGCAATACTTCTATATACGAAGTAGAATCTGTATATGATGATAACAGTTCTACAGAATCTCAAGAAGACACTTTTGGAATACACATGATAACCCTAAATAAAACGTATCATTCGGTACAAATAATACCGTTAACCAAAACAGTAACTCTACCAAAGAGAGAATCATTAAAATATCCAGGTCATATAGTATATGCTAGTAAAGCATATATGCTACAAAGATACAAGACAACAGAAATATACCTAGATCTTATAATCAAAATTCCTTATGGTTATTATGGAGAAATACAAAATCTTAAATACCATACTATTAGAAATATTTTTATAACATACGGATTAATAGAATCCATGTCTGATCAAAATATATGTATAACAATGAAAAGTACTAGTTTAGAAAATCAACCATATCAAATTCCGGAAAGAATGCCTATAGGTCTATTAATTATTCATAAATATGAAGATCTACCTTTAATAAAAATAGAGGCAGATCCTTTATTATCAACTTCATCACCTTTACATTCTACTCCAGAACAACAAACATCTAGAGAATACAAGATATATATGAATAAACTAACAGAATTTGAACCTACGGAAATTAGCAATGAAACCATAGACAATAGTTCAGGAGAACAATATGAAATTACTGATGAAGATCTAGAAAGATTAAAATTATCTATTCCCAATGCAAAACAAAACGAAGTATATAAATCTCAACCCAGATTTAAATCATTTTGGAAAAATAAAAACACATACATTTTCGAAAGAATGCAAGGAAATATTGAATTAAAAGGAGATGAAGATTTCACATCTATCAATATATTAAATTCTTCTCAAATAGAGAAATTTAAACACAAATATCCAAAAAAGAAATACCTACATATAGGTTTAATTCAAATCAAAATCACGGGTCTATTTCGATCAGGAATAGATACTCCTATCATGATACTTTGCCGAGATGAAAGAATAATAAACAATCATCTAAATAGTATATTAGGAGGAGCAAAATCTAATCTAGCACATAGAATATTCGGTGTTAACATACACCCTGATTTCTGTATAAGCCTTTATGATAAAAATATAGAAAAGGCATGTACTCTATCAATAAACCTCAAAGGTATCGAAATGCTTCAAGGATCTAAAATCCTCGGCTTACAATGGGAACATTGTTTAGCTCTAAATGAAACATCTACCTTTCAGTCAGTAACACCAACACAATTCATAAAATTATATGAAGTTGGAAACGGTAAAATCATACATCCAAGACTAGTGGATATAAGACATCTTAAGTTTGACAATGAAATGCAATTTTTCTTAAAAAGTCTTAAACCAAAGGCTCAACTGCCTATAGAAACTTTTATAGCATCTGGAGATACTATCTCCACTACCATGCATACCCCAAATATACCAAGAAGTCTGAGTACTACTGACTATCGTACAACAGAGTTCTTTCCAGAACCTACTAGAGCCAGTACCTCAACATTAACAGAAAGTACACCAATGGAAGGACGGACTCAATTAGTCCTAGAACACCAAAAAAGGTTACTAAACCAACATCAAAATATTATAAAATTACCTTCCTCTCCCTCTAGCTTATCAAATGTTGGACCTTAAAACAAAATCACAACTACATATATATATTCCGTTAACCATTAAAATACCTGAAGTACAACCTGACTTAACAATTCATGCTTTAGTCGACTCAGGCGCCGAAGCTAGTCTTATACAAGACACCTTTATTCCTAAACAAGTCTGGATCCCATTAGAAACACACGCAAAATTACAAGATTTTATGGGTCGCCCTGTTATTATTACTCATAAAGCCCGACTATCAGTATATATACCCGACATCGATAATCAAGAACATCCTTATATATTTGAATTTGCTCTATTACCTAAAGATTTTGACATTGATTGCCTGCTTGGCATGAATAATCTTCGTCATTATCCTCCATTCAATACTCATTATTTTGTATTTGACAATCATCTTATCCCACGTGTTCATTTCCCCATGGCTTTAGCCCCTACTTTTACACCAGCCCAGCGTGGTGAATCTCTTTTTACTCTGAAAAAATCCATCACTCCAATACACACTTATCCTGTAAACATCAGTTCGGATACCGAAAAACTCATACATAGTATGTTACAACCCTTATACTCTAATAATTCTCTATTACATTTTGACAAATTTCCTAGATATTGTTCTATCTAATTATTAGATCAATTCAAAAATACAAATGTACGAGTCAACAGTATAATGGTATCACCTACTGATAAAAAAGAATTTTCAGAACAAATAACGGAGTTATTAGATTTGCAATTAATACAACCCAGCAAAAGTCCTCATTATTCACCAGCCTTTTTAGTAAGAAATCATGCCGAACAAAAAAGAGGAAAAGCTAGAATGGTAATAAATTATAGAAAGTTAAACAGCTATACTAAATTTGATGGATACTTTATACCAACAGCAGAAAACTTACTAAAGCAAATACAAGGATCAAAATATTACAGTAAGTTTGATGCCAAATCAGGATTTTGGCAAATAAAACTAATAAATCAGAAATCCATAGAATTAACAGCCTTTAGCTGTCCTCAAGGGCATTTCGAATGGTTAGTTATGCCATTTGGATTAAAGAATGCTCCACAAATATTCCAGAAATGGATGAATTCAATATTTGGACATTTACCTTATGTAGTAGTATATATTGATGATATTTTGATGGAACATCGTCAGATTCACCCTTTAGTCTACTTCACCCGAATAGGAAGAGCGTCGAGAAAGCGTCAAAACGCAGTTGGATTTTCAAACCTCGCCCTACCAAAAGAAAGTGCTAGAACAAGCCAAAATTCTGTACAATTTATCTATGCGTGAGAGAATGTCATCTGCGCCGTCCACGTTCGACGTGGAGAAGGCGTCATCTTGACAGTTCGGATCATTAGATTCTTAGGATCGGATAAAAGCAGAAACAAAAAGAGAAAGCGCTTCCTCACCTCGCGTAGGACACCCTGCTCGCTATTCCCATCAACGAAACTACCCAGGACTGTAAACAGTAAACTCACCGTTTGACTCGCTCTTCGTTCGGGTCTAGTCGTTTTCATATTCGCTCAACTCGGAATTGATCTATATCAATATCAATGAAGAATAAATGGAAATAATGCAAAACTATGGAAGTCGAAAAATGTGATTTAGCGTGTCTCTTTCTTCGTTCCAGATCCCATCCTCTGCTCGATGTTGAATCCCCTCTGCCTTTCGGAACCCCAAAAAAACCGTCGAGCAGAAGGGCACGTCGGGAAGCTATGCAAAACCTGAATAGACGGAATCTGTTTTCTAGCTGTCGAGCGAAAGAGAAAGAGATCGCCCATCCACTCACGATCTCCCCGACGGGCAAGAGGAGTCGATATTGGTTCGAATCTAATTCGTGAGATGACAGTGATCTTTTGTTGGTCATGGCCATAATGTGCTCTTTTTTTTCGGATTCATTGGAACTCTATTTTTCAGAGCCCCAGAAAAGGTCATGTTTTAATATTTCCAAGGCAGCTTGACGACGCCGACAGGGCTCTCTGCTGTCGAAAAGTGGTAGCTGTCTGTATGGACACTTTCCTGTCTTGAATGCGTCTTGTGGTTTCGCTTGGCTGCAATCGATTACGAGAGACCAATGATGCGACTTCTTGGATCCACCAGCTGTGTGCTTCTACCCTAAGCGAAAAGACCAGCTATGACTCGTTGATGGGGCTTTCTTAGGACAGGTTGAATCTCGGAAGTAGGGCAGTGAGAAGTGACTAAACACCTGAGGATATCATTTCCGTGGACAGTGAAGTTTGTCTCAAATCCATGTGTTGGAGTTGGAAGCAATCCATGTATCCATGGTTCTCTGCTTTCGAACAACCATCGAAAGAGTTCCTTTCGACAAGTACAGTACCGGAACCTCGGCAAAGTCTCGCTGGTCCAACAACTTCTGATGGGTACGGCCATATTGGTTGGTGGCAGAGGATACCGGGAACCAGCGGGTTCCATGGTTGTTGCTCTGACTTTTTTCACTCCCATGTCTAGTTGGAAATCTGGTCTGGTCTGTCTAAGCCAGTACAAAGCCTTTCGAAAATGTTCCAAGCGAAGCAAAAGAGTGAAAGGAGTCAATGGTCTCAATCCTCTCAGTCCGGTCAATCAATCAATCGACGCGACGCAAGCAAAGTCGACGGAGCCATTCTCGACTTTTGCAGGCCGCTTTCAGTCCTCTCATTGGTAGTGGGAGTGCGGGGGCGACGTTTTTGGGTGAACGACTGAGATGTTCTGATAGATTCTAGCTTTCGACGACATTCAACGATGCCCGAGATGGAGGAAAGCCGACGCTGCGTTCCGAAAGAAAAAGGAGAGGAGTAACGATTGGTCAGCGCGCAGAGCAATTGGTGGGACACCACACTGGACAGCAAGTCACGACGGCAGTCTTCGCCCTCTGGAAGAGCATCAAAGAAGTGGGTCGCCGAGTTCACTTTGGACCTAGAGTATCGAATGAAAATCTCTTTCTCAAAGAAAAGAGGTTCCTCTGTCGAATCCCTCGTTGGTGAAGGCTCCTCGGATTGCTAGGGCAGAGCATCTTTCTATGGTCTATGTGTCCTGCTCATCTGATCAGTTCTCTGCTGGGAGTGATGGCAAGCGAGCAGTGCATGCTGGCTTATGATGGAACATCGTCAAATTCACCCTTTAGTCTACTTCACCCGAATAGGAAGAGCGTCGAGAAAGCGTCAAAACGCAGTTGGATTTTCAAACCTCGCCCTACCAAAAGAAAGTGCTAGAACAAGCCAAAATTCTGTACAATTTATCTATGCGTGAGAGAATGTCATCTGCGCCGTCCACGTTCGACATGGAGAAGGCGTCATCTTGACAGTTCGGATCATTAGATTCTTAGGATCGGACAAAAGCAGAAACAAAAAGAGAAAGCGCTTCCTCACCTCGCGTAGGACACCCTGCTCGCTATTCCCATCGACGAAACTACCCAGGACTGTAAACAGTAAACTCACCGTTTGACTCGCTCTTCGTTCGGGTCTAGTCGTTTTCATATTCGCTCAACTCGGAATTGATCTATATCAATATCAATGAAGAATAAATGGAAATAACGCAAAACTATGGAAGTCGAAAAATGTGATTTAGCGTCTCTTTCTTCGTTCCAGATCCCATCCTCTGCTCGATGTTGAATCCCCTCTGCCTTTCGGAACCCCAAAAAAACCGTCGAGCAGAAGGACACGTTGGGAAGCTATGCAAAACCTGAATAGACGGAATCTGTTTTCTAGCTGTCGAGCGAAAGAGAAAGAGATCGCCCATCCACTCACGATCTCCCCGACGGGCAAGAGGAGTCGATATTGGTTCGAATCTAATTCGTGAGATGACAGTGATCTTTTGTTGGTCATGGCCATAATGTGCTCTTTTTTTTCGGATTCATTGGAACTCTCTTTTTCAGAGCCCCAGAAAAGGTCATGTTTTAATATTTCCAAGGCAGCTTGACGACGCCGACAGGGCTCTCTGCTGTCGAAAAGTGGTAGCTGTCTGTATGGACACTTTCCTGTCTTGAATGCGTCTTGTGGTTTCGCTTGGCTGCAATCGATTACGAGAGACCAATGATGCGACTTCTTGGATCCACCAGCTGTGTGCTTCTACCCTAAGCGAAAAGACCAGCTATGACTCGTTGATGGGGCTTTCTCAGGACAGGTTGAATCTCGGAAGTAGGGCAGTGAGATGTGACTAAACACCTGAGGCTATCATTTCCGTGGACAGTGAAGTTTGTCTCAAATCCATGTGTTGGAGTTGGAAGCAATCCATGTATCCATGGTTCTCTGCTTTCGAACAGCCATCGAAAGAGTTCCTTTCGACAAGTACAGTACCGGAACCTCGGCAAAATCTCGCTGGTCCAACAACTTCTGATGGGTACGGCCACATTGGTTGGTGGCAGAGGATACCGGGAACCAGCGGGTTCCATGGTTGTTGCTCTGACTTTTTTCACTCCCATGTCTAGTTGGAAATCTGGTCTGGTCTGTCTAAGCCAGTACAAAGCCTTTCGAAAATATTCCAAGCGAACCAAAAGAGTGAAAGGAGTCAATGGTCTCAATCCTCTCAGTCCGGTCAATCAATCAATCGACGCGACGCAAGCAAAGTCGACGGAGACATTCTCGACTTTTGCAGGCCGCTTTCAGTCCTCTCATTGGTAGTGGGAGTGCGGGGGCGACGTTTTTTGGTGAACGACTGAGATGTTCTGATAGATTCTAGCTTTCGACGATATTCAACGATGCCCGAGATGGAGGAAAGCCGACGCTGCGTTCCGAAAGAAAAAGGAGAGGAGTAACGATTGGTCAGCGCGCAGAGCAATTGGTGGGACACCACACTGGACAGCAAGTCACGACGGCAGTCTTCGCCCTCTGGAAGAGCATCAAAGAAGTGGGTCGCCGAGTTCACTTTGGACCTAGAGTATCGAATGAAAATCTCTTTCTCAAAGAAAAGAGGTTCCTCTGTCGAATCCCTCGTTGGTGAAGGCTCCTCGGATTGCTAGGGCAGAGCATCTTTCTATGGTCTATGTGTCCTGCTCATCTGATCAGTTCTCTGCTGGGAGTGATGGCAAGCGAGCAGTGCATGCTGGCTTATGATGGAACATCGTCAGATTCACCCTTTAGTCTACTTCACCCGAATAGGAAGAGCGTCGAGAAAGCGTCAAAACGCAGTTGGATTTTCAAACCTCGCCCTACCAAAAGAAAGTGCTAGAACAAGCCAAAATTCAGTACAATTTATCTATGCGTGAGAGAATGTCATCTGCGCCGTCCACGTTCGACATGGAGAAGGCGTCATCTTGACAGTTCGGATCATTAGATTCTTAGGATCGGACAAAAGCAGAAACAAAAAGAGAAAGCGCTTCCTCACCTCGCGTAGGACACCCTGCTCGCTATTCCCATCGACGAAACTACCCAGGACTGTAAACAGTAAACTCACCGTTTGACTTGCTCTTCGTTCGGATCTAGTCGTTTTCATATTCGCTCAACTCGGAATTGATCTATATCAATATCAATGAAGAATAAATGGAAATAACGCAAAACTATGGAAGTCGAAAAATGTGATTTAGCGTCTCTTTCTTCGTTCCAGATCCCATCCTCTGCTCGATGTTGAATCCCCTCTGCCTTTCGGAACCCCAAAAAAACCGTCGAGCAGAAGGGCACGTCGGGAAGCTATGCAAAACCTGAATAGACGGAATCTGTTTTCTAGCTGTCGAGCGAAAGAGAAAGAGATCGCCCATCCACTCACGATCTCCCCGACGGGCAAGAGGAGTCGATATTGGTTCGAATCTAATTCGTGAGATGACAGTGATCTTTTGTTGGTCATGGCCATAATGTGCTCTTTTTTTTCGGATTCATTGGAACTCTCTTTTTCAGAGCCCCAGAAAAGGTCATGTTTTAATATTTCCAAGGCAGCTTGACGACGCCGACAGGGCTCTCTGCTGTCGAAAAGTGGTAGCTGTCTGTATGGACACTTTCCTGTCTTGAATGCGTCTTGTGGTTTCGCTTGGCTGCAATCGATTACGAGAGACCAATGATGCGACTTCTTGGATCCACCAGCTGTGTGCTTCTACCCTAAGCGAAAAGACCAGCTATGAATCGTTGATGGGGCTTTCTCTGGACAGGTTGAATCTCGGAAGTAGGGCAGTGAGAAGTGACTAAACACCTGAGGATATCATTTCCGTGAACAGCGAAGTTTGTCTCAAATCCATGTGTTGGAGTTGGAAGCAATCCATGTATCAATGGTTCTCTTCTTTCGAACAGCCATCGAAAGAGTTCCTTTCGACAAGTACAGTACCGGAACCTCGGCAAAGTCTCGCTGGTCCAACAACTTCTGATGGGTACGGCCACATTGGTTGGTGGCAGAGGATACCGGGAACCAGCGGGTTCCATGGTTGTTGCTCTGACTTTTTTCACTCCCATGTCTAGTTGGAAATCTGGTCTGGTCTGTCTAAGCCAGTACAAAGCCTTTCGAAAATGTTCCAAACGAACCAAAAGAGTGAAAGGAGTCAATGGTCTCAATCCTCTCAGTCCGGTCAATCAATCAATCGACGCGACGCAAGCAAAGTCGACGGAGCCATTCTCGACTTTTGCAGGCCGCTTTCAGTCCTCTCATTGGTAGTGGGAGTGCGGGGGCGACGTTTTTGGGTGAACGACTGAGATGTTCTGATAGATTCTAGCTTTCGACGACATTCAACGATGCCCGAGATGGAGGAAAGCCGACGCTGCGTTCCGAAAGAAAAAGGAGAGGAGTAACGATTGGTCAGCGCGCAGAGCAATTGGTGGGACACCACACTGGACAGCAAGTCACGATGGCAGTCTTCGCCCTCTGGAAGAGCATCAAAGAAGTGGGTCGCCGAGTTCACTTTGGACCTAGAGTATCGAATGAAAATCTCTTTCTCAAAGAAAAGAGGTTCCTCTGTCGAATCCCTCGTTGGTGAAGGCTCCTCGGATTGCTAGGGCAGAGCATCTTTCTATGGTCTATGTGTCCTGCTCATCTGATCAGTTCTCTGCTGGGAGTGATGGCAAGCGAGCAGTGCATGCTGGCTTATGATGGAACATCGTCAGATTCACCCTTTAGTCTACTTCACCCGAATAGGAAGAGCGTCGAGAAAGCGTCAAAACGCAGTTGGATTTTCAAACCTCGCCCTACCAAAAGAAAGTGCTAGAACAAGCCAAAATTCTGTACAATTTATCTATGCGTGAGAGAATGTCATCTGTGCCGTGCACGTTCGACGTGGAGAAGGCGTCATCTTGACAGTTCGGATCATTAGATTCTTAGGATCGGACAAAAGCAGAAACAAAAAGAGAAAGCGCTTCCTCACCTCGCGTAGGACACCCTGCTCGCTATTCCCATCGACGAAACTACCCAGGACAGTAAACAGTAAACTCACCATTTGACTCGCTCTTCGTTCGGGTCTAGTCGTTTTCATATTCGCTCAACTCGGAATTGATCTATATCAATATCAATGAAGAATAAATGGAAATAATGCAAAACTATGGAAGTCGAAAAATGTAATTTAGCGTGTCTCTTTCTTCGTTCCAGATCCCATCCTCTGCTCGATGTTGAATCCCCTCTGCCTTTCGGAACCCCAAAAAAACCGTCGAGCAAAAGGGCACGTCGGGAAGCTATGCAAAACCTGAATAGACGGAATCTGTTTTCTAGCTGTCGAGCGAAAGAGAAAGAGATCGCCCATCCACTCACGATCTCCCCGACGGGCAAGAGGAGTCGATATTGGTTCGAATCTAATTCGTGAGATGACAGTGATCTTTTGTTGGTCATGGCCATAATGTGCTCTTTTTTTTCGGATTCATTGGAACTCTCTTTTTCAGAGCCCCAGAAAAGGTCATGTTTTAATATTTCCAAGGCAGCTTGACGACGCCGACAGGGCTCTCTGCTGTCGAAAAGTGGTAGCTGTCTGTATGGACACTTTCCTGTCTTGAATGCGTCTTGTGGTTTCGCTTGGCTGCAATCGATTACGAGAGACCAATGATGCGACTTCTTGGATCCACCAGCTGTGTGCTTCTACCCTAAGCGAAAAGACCAGCTATGAATCGTTGATGGGGCTTTCTCTGGACAGGTTGAATCTCGGAAGTAGGGCAGTGAGAAGTGACTAAACACCTGAGGATATCATTTCCGTGAACAGCGAAGTTTGTCTCAAATCCATGTGTTGGAGTTGGAAGCAATCCATGTATCAATGGTTCTCTGCTTTCGAACAGCCATCGAAAGAGTTCCTTTCGACAAGTACAGTACCGGAACCTCGGCAAAGTCTCGCTGGTCCAACAACTTCTGATGGGTACGGCCACATTGGTTGGTGGCAGAGGATACCGGGAACCAGCGGGTTCCATGGTTGTTGCTCTGACTTTTTTCACTCCCATGTCTAGTTGGAAATCTGGTCTGGTCTGTCTAAGCCAGTACAAAGCCTTTCGAAAATGTTCCAAACGAACCAAAAGAGTGAAAGGAGTCAATGGTCTCAATCCTCTCAGTCCGGTCAATCAATCAATCGACGCGACGCAAGCAAAGTCGACGGAGCCATTCTCGACTTTTGCAGGCCGCTTTCAGTCCTCTCATTGGTAGTGGGAGTGCGGGGGCGACGTTTTTGGGTGAACGACTGAGATGTTCTGATAGATTCTAGCTTTCGACGACATTCAACGATGCCCGAGATGGAGGAAAGCCGACGCTGCGTTCCGAAAGAAAAAGGAGAGGAGTAACGATTGGTCAGCGCGCAGAGCAATTGGTGGGACACCACACTGGACAGCAAGTCACGATGGCAGTCTTCGCCCTCTGGAAGAGCATCAAAGAAGTGGGTCGCCGAGTTCACTTTGGACCTAGAGTATCGAATGAAAATCTCTTTCTCAAAGAAAAGAGGTTCCTCTGTCGAATCCCTCGTTGGTGAAGGCTCCTCGGATTGCTAGGGCAGAGCATCTTTCTATGGTCTATGTGTCCTGCTCATCTGATCAGTTCTCTGCTGGGAGTGATGGCAAGCGAGCAGTGCATGCTGGCTTATGATGGAACATCGTCAGATTCACCCTTTAGTCTACTTCACCCGAATAGGAAGAGCGTCGAGAAAGCGTCAAAACGCAGTTGGATTTTCAAACCTCGCCCTACCAAAAGAAAGTGCTAGAACAAGCCAAAATTCTGTACAATTTATCTATGCGTGAGAGAATGTCATCTGCGCCGTCCACGTTCGACGTGGAGAAGGCGTCATCTTGACAGTTCGGATCATTAGATTCTTAGGATCGGACAAAAGCAGAAACAAAAAGAGAAAGCGCTTCCTCACCTCGCGTAGGACACCCTGCTCGCTATTCCCATCGACGAAACTACCCAGGACAGTAAACAGTAAACTCACCATTTGACTCGCTCTTCGTTCGGGTCTAGTCGTTTTCATATTCGCTCAACTCGGAATTGATCTATATCAATATCAATGAAGAATAAATGGAAATAACGCAAAACTATGGAAGTCGAAAAATGTAATTTAGCGTGTCTCTTTCTTCGTTCCAGATCCCATCCTCTGCTCGATGTTGAATCCCCTCTGCCTTTCGGAACCCCAAAAAAACCGTCGAGCAAAAGGGCACGTCGGGAAGCTATGCAAAACCTGAATAGACGGAATCTGTTTTCTAGCTGTCGAGCGAAAGAGAAAGAGATCGCCCATCCACTCACGATCTCCCCGACGGGCAAGAGGAGTCGATATTGGTTCGAATCTAATTCGTGAGATGATAGTGATCTTTTGTTGGTCATGGCCATAATGTGCTCTTTTTTTTCGGATTCATTGGAACTCTCTTTTTCAGAGCCCTAGAAAAGGTCATGTTTTAATATTTCCAAGGCAGCTTGACGACGCCGACAGGGCTCTCTGCTGTCGAAAAGTGGTAGCTGTCTGTATGGACACTTTCCTGTCTTGAATGCGTCTTGTGGTTTCGCTTGGCTGCAATCGATTACGAGAGACCAATGATGCGACTTCTTGGATCCACCAGCTGTGTGCTTCTACCCTAAGCGAAAAGACCAGCTATGACTCGTTGATGGGGCTTTCTCAGGACAGGTTGAATCTCGGAAGTAGGGCAGTGAGAAGTGACTAAACACCTGAGGATATCATTTCCGTGGACAGTGAAGTTTGTCTCAAATCCATGTGTTGGAGTTGGAAGCAATCCATGTATCCATGGTTCTCTACTTTCGAACAGCCATCGAAAGAGTTCCTTTCGACAAGTACAGTACCGGAACCTCGGCAAAGTCTCGCTGGTCCAACAACTTCTGATGGGTACGGCCACATTGGTTGGTGGCAGAGGATACCGGGAACCAGCGGGTTCCATGGTTGTTGCTCTGACTTTTTTCACTCCCATGTCTAGTTGGAAATCTAGTCTGGTCTGTCTAAGCCAGTACAAAGCCTTTCGAAAATGTTCCAAACGAACCAAAAGAGTGAAAGGAGTCAATGGTCTCAATCCTCTCAGTCCGGTCAATCAATCAATCGACGCGACGCAAGCAAAGTCGACGGAGCCATTCTCGACTTTTGCAGGCCGCTTTCAGTCCTCTCATTGGTAGTGGGAGTGCGGGGGCGACGTTTTTGGGTGAACGAGTGAGATGTTCTGATAGATTCTAGCTTTCGACAACATTCAACGATGCCCGAGATGGAGGAAAGCCGACGCTGCGTTCCGAAAGAAAAAGGAGAGGAATAACGATTGGTCAGCGCGCAGAGCAATTGGTGGGACACCACACTGGACAGCAAGTCACGACGGCAGTCTTCGCCCTCTGGAAGAGCATCAAAGAAGTGGGTCGCTGAGTTCACTTTGGACCTAGAGTATCGAATGAAAATCTCTTTCTCAAAGAAAAGAGGTTCCTCTGTCGAATCCCTCGTTGGTGAAGGCTCCTCGGATTGCTAGGGCAGAGCATCTTTCTATGGTCTATGTGTCCTGCTCATCTGATCAGTTCTCTGCTGGGAGTGATGGCAAGCGAGCAGTGCATGCTAGCTTATGATGGAACATCGTCAGATTCACCCTTTAGTCTACTTCACCCGAATAGGAAGAGCATCGAGAAAGCGTCAAAACGCAGTTGGATTTTCAAACCTCGCCCTACCAAAAGAAAGTGCTAGAACAAGCCAAAATTCTGTACAATTTATCTATGCGTGAGAGAATGTCATCTGCGCCGTCCACGTTCGACGTGGAGAAGGCGTCATCTTGACAGTTCGGATCATTAGATTCTTAGGATCGGACAAAAGCAGAAACAAAAAGAGAAAGCGCTTCCTCACCTCGCGTAGGACACCCTGCTCGCTATTCCCATCGACGAAACTACCCAGGACTGTAAACAGTAAACTCACCGTTTGACTCGCTCTTCGTTCGGGTCTAGTCGTTTTCATATTCGCTCAACTCGGAATTGATCTATATCAATATCAATGAAGAATAAATGGAAATAACGCAAAACTATGGAAGTCGAAAAATGTGATTTAGCGTGTCTCTTTCTTCGTTCCAGATCCCATCCTCTGCTCGATGTTGAATCCCCTCTGCCTTTCGGAACCCCAAAAAAACCGTCGAGCAGAATGGCACGTCGGGAAGCTATGCAAAACCTGAATAGACGGAATCTGTTTTCTAGCTGTTGAGCGAAAGAGAAAGAGATCGCCCATCCACTCACGATCTCCCCGACGGGCAAGAAGAGTCGATATTGGTTCGAATCTAATTCGTGAGATGACAGTGATCTTTTGTTGGTCATGGCCATAATGTGCTCTTTTTTTTCGGATTCATTGGAACTCTCTTTTCCAGAGCCCCAGAAAAGGTCATGTTTTAATATTTCCAAGGCAGCTTGACGACGCCGACAGGGCTCTCTGCTGTCGAAAAGTGGTAGCTGTCTGTATGGACACTTTCCTGTCTTGAATGCGTCTTGTGGTTTCGCTTGGCTGCAATTGATTACGAGAGACCAATGATGCGACTTCTTGGATCCACCAGTTGTGTGCTTCTACCCTAAGCGAAAAGACCAGCTATGACTCATTGATGGGGCTTTCTCAGGACAGGTTGAATCTCGGAAGTAGGGCAGTGAGAAGTGACTAAACACCTGAGAATATCATTTCCGTGGACAGTGAAGTTTGTCTCAAATCCATGTGTTGGAGTTGGAAGCAATCCATGTATCCATGGTTCTCTGCTTTCGAACAGCCATCGAAAGAGTTCCTTTCGACAAGTACAGTACCGGAACCTCGGCAAAGTCTCGCTGGTCCAACAACTTCTGATGGGTACGGCCACATTGGTTGGTGGCAGAGGATACCAGGAACCAGCGGGTTCCATGGTTGTTGCTCTGACTTTTTTCACTCCCATGTCTAGTTGGAAATCTGGTCTGGTCTGTCTAAGCCAGTACAAAGCCTTTCGAAAATGTTCCAAACGAACCAAAAGAGTGAAAGGAGTCAATGGTCTCAATCCTCTCAGTCCGGTCAATCAATCAATCGACGCGACGCAAGCAAAGTCGACGGAGCCATTCTCGACTTTTGCAGGCCGCTTTCAGTCCTCTCATTGGTAGTGGGAGTGCGGGGGCGACGTTTTTGGGTGAACGACTGAGATGTTCTGATAGATTCTAGCTTTCGACGACATTCAACGATGCCCGAGATGGAGGAAAGCCGACGCTGCGTTCCGAAAGAAAAAGGAGAGGAATAACGATTGGTCAGCGCGCAGAGCAATTGGTGGGACACCACACTGGACAGCAAGTCACGACGGCAGTCTTCGCCCTCTGGAAGAGCATCAAAGAAGTGGGTCACCGAGTTCACTTTGGACCTAGAGTATCGAATGAAAATCTCTTTCTCAAAGAAAAGAGGTTCCTCTGTCGAATCCCTCGTTGGTGAAGGCTCCTCGGATTGCTAGGGCAGAGCATCTTTCTATGGTCTATGTGTCCTGCTCATCTGATCAGTTCTCTGTTGGGAGTGATGGCAAGCGAGCAGTGCATGCTAGCTTATGATGGAACATCATCAGATTCACCCTTTAGTCTACTTCACCCGAATAGGAAGAGCATCGAGAAAGCGTCAAAACGCAGTTGGATTTTCAAACCTCGCCCTACCAAAAGAAAGTGCTAGAACAAGCCAAAATTCTGTACAATTTATCTATGCGTGAGAGAATGTCATCTGCGCCGTCCACGTTCGACGTGGAGAAGGCGTCATCTTGACAGTTCGGATTATTAGATTCTTAGGATCAGACAAAAGCAGAAACAAAAAGAGAAAGCGCTTCCTCACCTCGCGTAGGACACCCTGCTCGCTATTCCCATCGACGAAACTACCCAGGACTGTAAACAGTAAACTCACCGTTTGACTCGCTCTTCGTTCGGGTCTAGTCGTTTTCATATTCGCTCAACTCGGAATTGATCTATATCAATATCAATGAAGAATAAATGGAAATAACGCAAAACTATGGAAGTCGAAAAATGTGATTTAGCGTGTCTCTTTCTTCGTTCTAGATTGACGAAGTCAATGGAGCAAGTGAGCCCAACCGTATCGTATAGGTCGACGGTAGTGCATACGTCGTGCTCGACCTATAGGCCGACGCGTTCTACCTCTTTCTGTCCTTTGACATTGGGGTGGTATGTTTGGCTCATTTTGGATCAACGAGGTAGTCAATAGCAGCACGATAAATACCCTTTTCGCCGTAAGAGGGAAGCGCCCGAAAGTACTAAAATATCAAATGTGAGTGATTCGTCACCTAAAAATAGAAAAAACCGTCAAAATGACGAAGACTGACGAGGCATTCATTGACGTCGGAGGTGCGGGTTCGATCCCAGCTCGTGCATCTTTTCTTCGGGATTCGTAGATTGTTCTCGTTAGACATTGGTTGCGTCAAATCCCGACACTCCATGAGAGCATAACCGCCCCTCCACAGCAAAGGGGGATCCTGTTTTCTCTGAAGGAATCGTTCGAGGTTGAGTTCCGGTCGGAATAAAGCCAACGTGATATTGCTCCTCTCTCACTCAGTCCTACCCTCTTCCTCTTTCACGGATTTGAACCAATCACTCATGGAATCATTGGGATGTGGGAGTCGTCTTAAGAACGATGAGGGCTTCTGACGATCTAGAATGACAGATGGGTCACCTTCTTCCTTTGGCCTCGGATCGGGATTCGTCGGGGCCAGTGCATCGGCGTCAGGTGAATAGGATCTGGCTCTACTTATCTACCTTCTCCCGCAAGCGCGTCGATGAGCCGTCTAATCTGTTATAGTGGTAGGACCCCATCGACACCATATTCAACATGAGCGCCCTCTCCGTTGGATGACATGCTCCTTCATCCAGCCCCATTTCTATTACAGTTGAATTCGGAAAGAAAGCAGGAAGGGAGCCCGTTCACCACCAGCAAATCCGACACGCTTTTCCAGTTTCGAAAGGGAAGATCCCGGATTCAAGGCATCGTCGAGTCTCCTAAATCTCGAAGGAGAAGGATTGCCAATGGCTCCAGTTTGGAATTACTTTACAATGTAAATATGGTATAGTTTTCCTCATTCGACGGGAGTCCAAACCCATTCCCTCCTCCTTTCATATCCTCTTTTGATCGAACTCAAACGGATAGAAAGTTTGAGATGCCAATCCATCGTGCTGAGAGCATGATAGTCGCATGTAAATGGAAAGAGCCATAGTGATGAGAGCGTCGATCTTTCTCGTTAGACGTTGGTTGCGTCAAAGTCCGACACTCCATGAGAGCATAACCGCCCCTCCACAGCAAAGTGGGATCCTGTTTATTCTGTAGGAATCGTTCAAAGCTGAGACCTTCTACCACAAGCGCGTCGACAAGCTTGAGGTGCAGTGGTGAGTCTCTACTTAAGTAGGGAAAAGTAGAGACCATTCCTATCAGTAAAACTTTTGTGTGACCATAAACTAATTACTCGATCTAATTGACTATTAAAATATCTCTTTTGTTAATCCGTTCACGTACATGAGAAAGCAATCCATTTCATTTGGGAAGCTTTGATACTTCTTTCATTCCTTGCCTTTCTTTAGATTAGAGTGCAGTGGGGAGTCAGCTGCCATTTTCCAACTGGAGAATGATGACTGAATCCTCATTTCGGGGTCAAGAGCCTGGGAAGGTCATATTCTGACTAGAAAAAGACTCGTTTGGGTACTTGGTCTGAAACCTCGAGAGGTTGAAACTCATGATTCTACGCTTATAAATTGGCCATATTGAGAAAGTGAAAAATGTCTTGTCAGAGACGGATCGATCTTTATGTTTTTGGATGGACTTCCTTGGTTTTCAGTTCTTTGGTCTATCGTGTTCTTTCAACCCAACCTATTGAGACCATTGATGACCTACAAGATGCTCATCCGTTAGTTCAATGATGCGAAGTATTTTCCAACGACATACACCATGGCATTAGTCCTAGCTCTCATTTGCTTCTTTTCATAGCTAACTGCCAGATAAAGAAGGTCAGAGAAGGCAACCCTTAGGTATAATAAATTCTCAATCGATATTAACCTCACTACCGAATCTATTCCTCCCACGGCTGCTAGAAAGCACTTAAATGCCTACTCCGAAAATGTTGTGAGAAAGGGAAGATCTGCGTTCTGGAGAAGGATGATCCGTTGGTTTAGGAAAACTAGAACTCTTGGTTCTGGAAGAAGCGGGTTCCGGCCCCTCCGCATCAAGATAGTCAATCGAGAGAAGTGTTCATCCGAGAAAAGGGGTATTCTTTCTCAAGTCGGTTATCTGTATCGGTGAAATGACTCTATCCTTACACATATGCTTCGGTAGAGTTTCCCCCATGAAACAGGCTAGTGTAGATCCCCCTCTCCAGTTAAGTACTTACCCGTAAGATTAGAGCAGATTCGCTTGTCGTTTTATTGTATCACATCGACTGTAGTTTATTAATCCATCTGTTATCGGTTGAATCTCAATCTCGTATCAATAGATCTAAAAGAACCACTTGAATAGGAGGAATCCCAACGTTGAGTCAGAGTTGGAGTTAAAAGAACAAGTCCCTCTTCAGCCTGTAAGGAAAGCTCTTCTTGTGCACGAAATCGAAGAAAGAGACATCCTATCTAATGATGCAACTACAACAGCATCCAAGGAAGAAAGAAGAAAGGCAAGGCTTCATGGCACTACTTCTGAGACAGCTCATGTTCCACTACCAATTATTAGATCTTCGTTTTGATCGGTTAATAAGAATAATTACCCATACTTCTCTAAAAAGAATAGATCACATCCACTTTCCTATGGAAGAAGCTGACCAACTCACCAACCTTTTCACAAAAATTTCTAGAAAGAATACTTTGGATGGCAGCTTCACTCCAGAAAGTACCACTAGACAACAATCTAAATGGATAACCTTTGCACTTGGTATTCCTCATTAGTAGTGTCGCTCCTGCTTTGATGTTGGCCAACTGGGAGTAGGTTCTGGCTGCTTTTTCTGTGATACTATTTCGACCTCATAAAGATATTAGGACTTTCACACTAACATTAAGATAGAAAATATTTGATCAGTTTCCCAGCGCTATGATCACCGTCAAAGACAGGATTCGAGGCCTTTGTCCCCATTGCTTGTTAGTTAAGTAGGGAGAGAGAACGCCCCATCTCTTGATTATGAAGATCACTTTCACAGCATGCACGAATGTGCGAGAAGATGGAATATTATGTAAATGGAAACAATCTCCCTGGGAAAGCATTATGCCTGACTTGCCCCTACTTTCGACAAATGGTAGACAAAAAGCATTGAAATGAATATGATAAATGTGGCCTACCTATAAAAGGAATCTTTCGTTACTAGAACCCCTTTCCTACTGACTGTAAGCAAAATGCATTTAGTGAACTACTCGTTCTATCAAACTAGACACTTCATCCCTGGGGATACTGAGTTAAATATTTTTGATGTATAGCTCTGTTATCTCTATCTAAATGAATAAGTCTTCCAGTGGTCTCTCTACCACCCAAAACCCTTCCTTCTAGCATTAGCGCACAAGAAGGAGCTTTTGGCAGTGAGTCAAAAGTGTTAGTGAGAAGCCCTCTCCTATCTAAGACTATTTCCACTCTTCTCAGAGTCCCTTCAACAGTGCTTATGTAGCGCTCACAGCGAGATAAGCAGCTCAGCTTATTATTATTCCTACCCTAATGTATCAAGAATAGAATAGGTAGCACAGGTCAGCAAGCAAGCATAGCTAGATCTAAGGTATCTGGATCAGAAGCTATATCCTACCCCAACCCACCACCCTTTCATCGATTGACTAGTTCATCTACTATGCTCTTTTTGCTTGATCACAGCTCGCCACTACGTCGAAGGAAAGTATGGTAAATCAGTCATCCCTCAAAGCCCCTTCTCGAGACACTCTTTCTTAGTTTCTTTGCCTTTTCCTTGTCGATACCATTTCTTATTTCCCCTTAGATATCACTTCCTCTATCAAATCAAAGAGTGACTATTCACTATCAGGGAAGATAGTAAGCCAAGGGAAGGAAGAATGGAACTTCTAAGTTGGGGAAGAGGCTGGAGAAGGGAAGGAAGAATGGAACTTCTAAGTTGGGGAAGAGGCTAGAGAAGGAAAGGAGGGAACTTATAGCACTAGTCTCGTGTAAGGGACATAGCCAGAATAGGATGCATACGAAACTGAAATTGATGCCATAGAAGGAACTGCTAGAGGTATTTAATTTGCTCTGAAAGAATCTTTCAATTTGGACATCTGGTATTCATTTTTGAAAAAATGACACTAATTCCTCAATAGAAACTTCCTCAGACATGACTGATAGTAGGAATGAGAACTTTAGGCTTAAGCAAGAATCATACCCTCCTCTCTTGCCTTCAACGTCTGATTTGTGCTTATTGTAAGGAAAACAGAGGAAGCTCTCTAGCATAAAGAGAGAAGGGAGAGAGTTGACTTTAGTTATATCCATATAGAAGGAGCAGAAGCAGCGAAAGAAGAAGCCCTCTTGTGCGGATACCACCTCTCAGTTCAGTAAGGGTCTACCATAAGCAATCACGAAAGAAAAGAAGGCAACCAGAAGAAGCAGCAAAGAAAGTGCTCATGTGTAACTAGCAAAACAAAGCTCTCAACCATAGGGTAGCAATTAAAGGAAGATGGTTGTATAGTATATAAGGGCAGGTCCTGGAATCAGTCAGTCAAGAGTGGAAAGGTAAAAATGAAGTAATAAAATTTTGATAATGAATGAAGCTTGCTATTCTGTCTATTTGGTTGAATCTGACTCAGGGCCTTCCCTGGGGAAGGATTTTTCTTTTCTTGCCTATCTTTCATGGTGAACCAATCGATGGATTTCCATCATAGCGATCCAAACTTTCTAAATGGATTGGATTATTCTTCCTTTCCCCCTAACTGAGAATAACCTTCTAGTAGGGTTGATCCACCCATCCATCTTCTGCTGCTTTAGTTTTAGCCTTTTCACTCCCTGATCGTAGATCACCCTCAATGCTTTTTATTGCTTTTACCGGACTAGCACTTTTTGCTAGCTAGTTACTGAAAAGTTGGACCTGTCTTCTTAGCGAACTCTTCTGACTACTTTACCTAAGATCACTACTTGCTCAACCTTGCTTGTAAGCGCAAGTATGTAAACAACCTGCTCTCAAGCATAGCGCATGAGCGGAGCAGTAAATGAAGTGAACCGAGCAATCATCCAATCTATTCTTTTTCTTTTCGACATCACATTCCAAAATTCCTGCCTCGTTTCGCTAAGCCGCCTCCTGTCATAGAACAAGAACAAAACAATGCATTTCCTTCTATAGGTGACCACTTGGGGATCAGAAACCAGCATCGACAGTTATGAGAGTAGTTGCCAAAGTAGATAGCTACGACAATTGCCCGCTTAACCAAAACTCCCAAAACTAGGGGATTTCTTGAGGGTTGATTTAAATTTGAATTTGAGTGGTTTGGTTCTGCCTCACGACCACCAAATCGCTCACCTATGGGCGAGTTCCTGATTGCTTAACCAAATATATAAAATATAGTATTTTCTGATTCCATTGGTTAGTTCAAATATGGAATGGAATGGAATGGAATGGCCTGGTATATAACTATTGAACACTATTGATTTTGGTAGAAAACAAATTTGGGTTAGCTATTTAACCTGGCCGAAAATCAAGGGTCATGTGTTCGTGCAACTGCCACTGATTTAAAGCTCACATATCTAGTTGACGCTCCCAAAAGTACGAGACGACAGTGGCTGGGCGAGCGAAGTAGGCTTAGATTTGAGAGAAGGGGACTGCAACCATCTGTCCCATGAAGCGCCAAGGAACCATCGCATAAGCTTAGACACGTTATTTCCTTAATTTCTTTAGTTAATTAGATAATAGTATCTTACGCCATGAGTTAGGAAACGAAACATGGCTGTGCTCTATCTCTCTGAAGCCTGTAATAGTGCTTGTGGTTGACTATATCCGGAAGGGATGTTTAAGTCATTGCGGCCTAACTCTAGGGAGAAAGCCACCCTTAGAGGTTATATGCCGGAGAGAAAAGGGTCAAAACGGTACTGTTATCTAACTAATTAAAGAAAGAAAGGAAATAACGTGTCTAAGCTCATAAAAACTCTTTACAGTAATGTCTAGAGCTTTAGTTCTTCCTGAAACTTACGAATGTCCTTTCAATTTAAATTCTCATGAACATATAGCATACATCTTCCTAGTAATGGTACTACAGAACAACAGAATAGTTTGCTTAATTACTTAAGCGATCAACTCTATTTAGTTTCTCAAAAATTGACTACTTTACAAACCTTTCTGAATTTTCCCAACTTTTCTTTATCTTCGAAAGAAAGACTTGGATCTATTCGAATGATAAAAACGTCTTCAAAAGGTCTAAAAGAAATTGATTTAAATGAAATCAATTATCAAAAGTATTTGCAATATAAAACTTTATTATCTGAAGAATTAGAAGGAAAAATTGATTCTAAAAAATTTTTTGATTTCTATGAAAAAAATTCGGCTTCTATAAAGTATTTTTCCAAAAACTCTTCTTCTGATAGTGAAAGTTATATTTCAGTTGCAAGTTCTTTTGATGAAAGTTTATATAATAATGTTACTGATGATGATGATATATTATCTATACCCTCTAATTAGGAGTCCTCTTCTATCGAGGAATCATACCACATACCCTCTAACGAGGACTATCATATACAAAATATACCCTCTAATGAGGAGCAATATTTATTTTATGATAAACTAAATATAAATATGGAACGTGGGGAATCATCTACCCAAATGATTTCCACTGGTAGACAAAATCCACCATATCCTGAAAATACTGAAGAAACTATGTATCATAGAGATACAAATGAAAGCTATGTAGATTCTTATATCTATAAACAAGGAAAGAGACATCAAAATCCTACTTCTAGCCTACTATTCAATGTAGACCATATACCAGCCAATGAGTTAAGAGATTATATAGTAAATTGGGAACAACTAATTGTTGGAACCAATACCTTTATGCCAGAAGGAATCCCACATAAAGACTTCGTAATATTAGCCTGCAGATATTGGCAGGGAATAGCATTACGATGGCTAACACAATACGAAACATTATATCCTAATGAAGTATTAGCATTAAATAACCACAACTCTAGAAGAGAGGCTTTGCATAGTATCTGCAAATGCTTATATGCTGATCTAACTGGCGACGATATAAACGCCGAAGGAATAGATGAAAATATACTATTAAAAATGAGATTATGCAATATCTGTTATTTAGAAGAATTTGCTAATCTATATATTAGCTATATTTTCAAGCTAAATACCTTAGAAAAGAAAATCTTTTAGATAACAGCCTTCTTTTCTAAACTACCTATACCATGGGATTCCATGATAGAGAAAAAATATAATAATCTTAGAACAGGAGGTATTCCACATAATACAGGCGCTTTAAAAAAGGCTTGTATGGAAACTGTTAAGAAAACTTGTCAACTACAAAAGGCAAACAATCATCTCTCAAAATATGTTCATAAATCAGACATTAAAACATCATGTTGTCCTAAATATGATCCCGATATCAATTATCAGTTTGGATGTCCCCCAATATACGGGTACAACAAACTATATTTTCCTTATAAGAAAAAACACAAAAAATATACGAAGAAATCTAAGGAATATAAACCTAGATTTAAAAAACGAAGATACAAGGTATCCAGAAAGAAATGGAAACCTGAATATAAGGAAAAGTATAAAAAATCAAAGAAATACAAAAAACGAAAATTCATTAAAACAAATAAAATAGGTATGAAAAAGAACTGTACATGTTTTAAATGTGGCAAAGAAGGCCATTATGCTTCTGAATGCATAGTAAACATTAAAACAGTATGGTTAAATGAATTAGAAATGTATGATATACACACGGGAACTATAGCAGAAGTTCTCAGTGACAATTCTTCCATATATGAAATAGAAACTATATATGACGATAGTCCTTTTAATTCAGAATCTTCTGAGACGGAAGAATTTAATATAAATATGCTAACTTTAAACAAAACATATCATTTTATAAAGATTATACCTTTATCAAAAACTACTATATTACCTAAAAGAGAATCATTAAAATTTCCAAGGCATATATTATATGCTAATAAAAACTATAGTTTACGAAGGTATCAAACTATAGAAATATACTTAGATCTGATTATAAGAATACCATACGGCTATTATGGAGAAATCAGAAATCTAAGACATCATACACTTAGGAATATTTTTATTACCTACGGATTAATAGAATCCATGACTGATCAAAATATAAGTATAACAATGAAAAGTACAAGTTTGGATGATAATCCTTATCAAATTCCTATAGGTACCCCTATCGGAATACTTATAATACATAAATATGAAGATTTAGCAATGGTTAAAGTTGAACAAGATATTTTACTTTCAACTTCCCCACCTTTAAGTCCAGAATTTACTCCTGGACAAACTTCTAAAGAACCTATGTTTGAATACAGAGTATACATGAATACTTTATCAGACATAGAACCTCAAGAAATTCATAATACTAGTATTGGCAATAGTCAAGGTGAACATTATGAAATTACTGATGAAGATATTGAAAAACTAAAACTTTCGATACCACATGCAAAACAAGACGAGGTATATAAACCTCATTCTAAATTAAAATCATTATGGACAAATAAACCTACATATCTTTTTGAACGAATGCAAGGAAATATAGAGCTAAAGGGAGATTAAGACTTTACCTCTATAAAAATACTAAATCTCCATCAGATTGAAAAATTAAAACAAAAATATCCGAAAAAGAAATATTTACATATTGGATTAATCCAGATAAAAATTACTGGTCTATTCAGATCAGGAATAGATACACCAATTATGATAATATGCTGTGATGAAAGAATTATCAATAATCCTCTAAACAGTATATTAGGAGGAGCAAAATCCAATCTAGCAAATAGAATATTCGGAGTAAATATACATCCAGATTTTTGTATCAGTTTACATGACACAAATATAGAAAAGGCTTGTACATTATCTATCAATCTTAAAGGAATAGAGATGCTTCCTGAATCTAAAGCTTTGGGTATTCAATGGGAACATTGTTTAGCCCTAAACGAAACATCTACTTTTAGATCAGTCACACCAACACAATTTATTAAACTCTTTGAGGTTGGAAACGGGAAAATAATCCAACCAAAATTGGTTAATATAAGACATCTAAGATATGATAATGAGATGCAAGTATTTTTTAAAACTCTAAAACCAAAAACACATCTCCTTATAGAAACCTTTATTGCTTCTGGAAATACTATTTCCACTACGATCATCAATCCAAGTATATAAAGAAGTCTTAGTACTTCAGAACACAGAAATACAAATTTTCATTTGGAACCAAATAGACCTAGTACATCTACTTTTGAAAATCTTGAACATACTCCTCTTGAAGGAAGAACTCAACGAATTCTTGATCAACAAAAACGGCTACAAGACCAACACATTATACGACTTCCAACAAGTTCTTTTGGCTTATCAAATGTTGGATCTTAAACAAAAACCCCAATTGCATATATATATTCCTATGATATTATTGTTCCCCAACAATTCATGTCTTACTTTACATACTCTACTAGATTCTGGAGCAGAAACTAGTCTAATACAAGAAAAATTCGTTCCTTCGCAACTATGGTTACCTCTTGAAAAGCATGCTAAATTACAAGACTTTATGGGCAGGCCCGTTCTTGTCACACATAAAGCAAACATTTCTATATCAATTCCCGATATTCATAATCAACCTCATCACTATACTTTCGACTTTGCCTTACTTCCCATCGATTTCGATATCGATTATCTCGTCGGCATGAATAATCTACACCATTATACTCCTTTTAATACACAATATTTTCTCTTTGATCACCATCAAATTCCACGGGTCCCTTTTCCCATTGCCTTGGCTTCTTCATATACGCCAGCCCAGCGTGATGAAAGTCTTATTACAAAACAACACGTTTATACTTATCCTCTTACAATCTACTCTAATACAGAAGACGTCATTCATAGTATGCTCCAACCATTATACTCAAACAATTCTTTATTACATTTTGACAGAGCTCCTAGATATTGTTCTCTAACTATACTCGAACAATACAAAAATACTAGTATACGAGTAAATAGTATAATGGTATCCCCAACAGACAAAAGGGAATTTTCAGAACAAATCACAGATCTTTTATCTCTTAAACTAATCCAACCTAGCAAAAGCCCACATTCTTCTCCTGCTTTTCTAGTAAGAAACCATGCAGAACAAAAAAGAGGAAAAGCTAGAATGGTCATTAACTACAGAAAATTAAATAGCTATACAAAGTTTGATGGCTATTTTATACCTGCTGCAGAGCAGTTAATAAAACAAATACAAGAATCAAAATACTATAGCAAATTTGACGCTAAATCTGGTTTTTGGCAAATAAGATTAGCCAATACAGAATCTATAGAATTAACAGCCTTTAGCTGTCCTCAGGGACACTATGAATGGTTAGTAATGCCATTTGGGCTAAAGAATGCTCCACAAATATTTCAAAAGTGGATGAATTATATATTTGGACACTTACAATTTGTAATAGTATATGTTGACGATATATTAGTCTTCTCACCTACTTTGGAAGACCATAAATAACATTTACTGCAAGTAGTAAAACTACTACTTGACAATGGAATTATCTTAAGTCCAACAAAAATACATTTATTTAAAAAAGAAATAGAATTCCTTGGAAAATATATAAAGGAAGGCCAAATAGAATTACAACAACATATCTATTCCAAGTTAAAGGAATTTCCTAAGACATTCAAAACTCTAAAACAATTACAGAGCTTTTTGGGATTATTAAATTATGGTAGAAAATTTATTCCTCATTTATCCCAATTAGTTCAAAATCTACAAGAAAAGCTGACTACAGAACAGTCTAAATATAAATAGAAAATGGTGAACAACCCAGAAAATGGAATACAGATAAAATAGTAATCCAACTTTCTTCTAAAGAAGAAAAGGAAATAGAAAATATAAAAGAGTTAATTACTCAGCAAACAATATTATATTTTCCTAAAGACGAAGAGTTAGTAACTCTCCAAACAGATGCTTCAGACCTGTTTTGGGCTGGAGTTTTAATAGCAAAACAAAAGGAAATAATTGCTTATACTTCAGGCAAATTTAGTAAACCACAGCAAAAATATTCTACTTATGATAAAGAATTACTAGCTATCAAATTAGCTATAAAAAGCTTAAAAATATATTTGCTCAATCGACAGTTTATAATTGAAACTGATAACAAAGCAGTCTCTCAATTTCTGAAAAAAAGAACGATAAATAATCCTGAAGAAAATCTCAGGAGAATAAGAATTGCTTTATATTTAGAAATTTATCAATATGATGTTAAATATATTCCTGGTTTTACTAACCATCTTGCAGATTTACTAACTCGTCCTAACAATGGACGAAGACCGCCTGAAAAGGCTTAAAGCTATGGTCGAAAAGGCCAAATGGACTACAGTCCAAAATAACAAGAAGACCCCTGCACAAGGGAGCAACTCAAAGAAACAAACCACCCTGGACACAGGAGCAACTACCCTGAAGACAGGAGCAATCAACCTGGCTACAGGAGCATCTTCCATCCCTACTACAGAAGAAAGGCAGTTTCCACCACCAGGAATGACTGTCTTACAACCACAGAACACCACTCAACCACAATCCTCCTACAGCAATGTAGCAGCCGCTCAACGCGAGTCCAACCAAACAAGCCAACTGCAGCAGCAGTAGTCCGAGATTGGTACAACCTTGAGCTCAAAACAGCCAATCCTTACATCTATGAGAAGATGAATGGATGCTATAGAGCAATCCAGTCCAATGACTTCTCATCCTCCAAATACTGGTTATCCCAGATTGAACAAATGATACTCTCTATGCTCTCTCAGTATACCCAAGAGAAGACAGAGAAGCAAGCAATAGTGCAAGCTGCAACAGACCTCTGCACATACACCATTACTTCACAGAGTTCTGATTTAACAGAAAGAAAAAATACTTGGTTCAGAGGTACTACTCCGGACCAACAATATCTGAGAGATATGGTACAAGACCTAGAGATTGCAGATCAGGTATATCACCCTCTACCAAATTCTACAATCTTCTTAACTTATGCAAAATTGATACAGCCACAGCCAGGCAGATGGAGGCCGAACTTCAAGTTCAGAGAATGATAGGCCTCAACCATCAAAATCTAATTCCAGACTCTCAGCTAAAAATTTTCTTTCAACAATTGGAAGCAACAGATGTTCTACCACTTATGCAACAGCATGAGTTGATTTGGAATATGTACAATTCCCCCCAAATTGTTACAGGCTTCCAAGATATACTAAGTTGCAAAAAGGCCCTACAAACGGGGCTTGTTCATGAGCTTTATGTCAACTCTTCTCATTCTGAAGAATACCAGGATGCTCTTCCAACCATATGCAGTCAGACTATAAAAGCATATGCCTCTAAGTATCAAACCAGCTTCTTCTTCCGTATTCGGAGCACATGGGAAGAAAGAAAATATATAAAACTCTACAGTTCTATCCAGCTATGGGAGCTTCATAAAGAAAATTATGGACCTCCTTCTGCCATCTGTGACAACCTTCCTGTTCTTGACCTAGAGGCTGAAGCAGGCAAGGCTACCAAAGAGTTTTTTGAAGAAGCATACCAGAAGGCTCTTATTGGAGCTCATTCTATTAAAATAGAAGACAATATTTTGTTATATGACTTCATTGGTGCCTATGAACCTTCCGAAGCTAAGACTGCAAAGGCTTTGGATTTTCTCGTCTCTCTCAAGCTTGGAAAAATTGGCACCAAAGCAAAGGAAGAATTTTATGCCAACATAGAGAACGACGAATCAGAAGGGTCAGAAAACAACTATGCAGAAGACAATCATGATCCTGATGATCCAGCCCAGATGGATGACGATGCCCTTCACAACATCATGCAGGACTAAAAGCATGGTGGGCCCATTCCAACTCAGCATCTACTCAGCCAAAGATTCTGCCTTATCTCCTCAGCCAACAGAAAGACAAGGTGGACCCTATAAAGGACAATAATGTAGTCCTTTCCTCTGTACAAAGGACAATAATGTAGTCCTTTTTTCTATACACTTTTGTTAAAGCAACTTTGTAAAAGATTTCTTCTAATCCGAAGAGAGTCTTTGAAACATTATAAATAGAGGCTTCGGTCAAAGAGAAAGGTAGAGCCTATCAAGCCTTCTCTTTTTATAAACTTCTGATCTCTTGAGCCTTGATCTTAGTTTTTAATTTTCTTCTGTTAAAATCTGTGAATAATCTGAAAAAGCTGAATTAAGGCGAATCTTGAAGAAACTGGTATCAGAGCCAAGGTTCAGCTTCTTTTTTTGTAAGTATTTCTAACTTAGCCATGGCTGGCTAAATCTGTTAGACATGTTATTTCCTTTCTCTAACCAGCTAAGCAACCTGAACCACTTTCCTAAAGTTTGTTTTCTTCATCGAATAGCACCCTACCTTACCACTTGACTAGTAAGGGAAAAGCCTCAAACTAATAAAAGAGTCAGAGCTTTTTTTGCTTGTTCGTCAAGCTGTCATGTAGCTCTTTCTACTACCTCCTAATCTCCCAACATCCCATCCTCTGCTCGATGCTGAATCCCCTCTGCCTTTCGGAACCCCAAAAAAACCGTCGAGCAGAAGGGCACGTCGGGAAACTATGCAAAACCTGAATAGACGGAATCTGTTTTCTAGCTGTCGAGCGAAAGAGAAAGAGATCGCCCATCCACTCACGATCTCCCCGACGGGCAAGGGGAGTCGATATTGGTTCGAATCTAATTCGTGAGATGACAGTGATCTTTTGTTGGTCATGGCCATAATGTGCTCTTTTTTTTCGGATTCATTGGAACTCTCTTTTTCAGAGCCCCAGAAAAGGTCATGTTTTAATATTTCCAAGGCAGCTTGACGACGCCAACAGGGCTCTCTGCTGTCGAAAAGTGGTAGCTGTCTGTATGGACACTTTCCTATCTTGAATACGTCTTGTGGTTTCGCTAGGCTGCAATCGATTACGAGAGACCAATGATGCGACTTCCTGGATCCACCAGCTGTGTGCTTCTACCCCAAGCGAAAAGACCAGCTATGACTCGTTGATGGGGCTTTCTCAGGACAGGTTGAATCTCGGAAGTAGGGCAGTGAGAAGTGACTAAACACCTGAGGATATCATTTCCGTGGACAGTGAAGTTTGTCTCAAATCCATGTGTTGGAGTTGGAAGCAATCCGTGTATCCATGGTTCTCTACTTTCGAACAGCCATCGAAAGAGTTCCTTTCGACAAGTACAGTACCGGAACCTCGGTAAAGTCTCGCTGGTCCAACAACTTCTGATGGGTACGGCCATATTGGTTGGTGGCAGAGGATACCGGGAACCAGCGGGTTCCATGGTTGTTGCTCTGACTTTTTTCACTCCCATGTCTAGTTGGAAATCTGGTCTGGTCTGTCTAAGCCAGTACAAAGCCTTTCGAAAATGTTCCAAGCGAACCAAAAGAGTGAAAGGAGTCAATGGTCTCAATCCTCTCAGTCCGGTCAATCAATCAATCGACGCGACGCAAGCAAAGTCGACGGAGCCATTCTCGACTTTTGCAGGCCGCTTTCAGTCCTCTCATTGGTAGTGGGAGTGCGGGGGCGACGTTTTTGGGTGAACGACTGAGATGTTCTGATAGATTCTAGCTTTCGACGACATTCAACGATGCCCGAGATGGAGGAAAGCCGACGCTGCGTTCCGAAAAAAAAAGGAGAGGAATAACGATTGGTCAGTGCGCAGAGCAATTGGTGGGACACCACACTGGACAGCAAGTCACGACGGCAATCTTCGCCCTCTGGAAGAGCATCAAAGAAGTGGGTCGTCGAGTTCACTTTGGACCTAGAGTATCGAATTAAAATCTCTTTCTCAAAGAAAAGAGGTTCCTCTGTCGAATCCCTCGTTGGTGAAGGCTCCTCGGATTGCTAGGGCAGAGCATCTTTCTATGGTCTATGTGTCCTGCTCATCTGATCAGTTCTCTGCTGGGAGTGATGGCAAGCGAGCAGTGCATACTGGCTTATGATGGAACATCGTCAGATTCACCCTTTAGTCTACTTCACCCAAATAGGAAGAGCGTCGAGAAAGCGTCAAAACGCAGTTGGATTTTCAAACCTCGCCCTACCAAAAGAAAGTGCTAGAACAAGCCAAAATTCTGTATAATTTATCTATGCGTGAGAGAATGTCATCAGCGCCGTCCACGTTCGACGTGGCGAAGGCGTCATCTTGACAGTTCGGATCATTAGATTCTCAGGATCGGACAAAAGCAGAAACAAAAAGAGAAAGCGCTTCCTCACCTCGCGTAGGACACCCTGCTCTCTATTCCCATCGACGAAACTACCCAGGACTATAAACAGTAAACTCACCGTTTGACTCGCTCTTCGTTCGGGTCTAGTCGTTTTCATATTCGGTCAACTCGGAATTGATCTATATCAATATCAATGAAGAATAAATGGAAATAACGCAAAACTATGGAAGTCGAAAAATGTGATTTAGCATGTCTCTTTCTTCGTTCCAGATCGACGAAGTCGGTGGAGCAAGTGAGCCCAACCGTATCGTATAGGTCGACGGTAGTGCATACGTCGTGCTCGACTTATAGGCCGACGCGTTCTACCGCTTTCTGTCCTTTGACATTGGGGTGGTATGTTTGGCTCATTCTGGATCAACGAGGTAGTCAATAGCAGCACGATAAATACCCTTTTCGCCGTAAGAGGGAAGCGCCTGAAAGTACTAAAAAATCAAATGTGAGTGATTCGTCACCTAAAAATAGAAAAATCCGTCAAAATGACGAAGACTGACGAGGCATTCATTGACGTCGGAGGTGCGGGTTCAATCCTAGCTCGTGCATCTTTTCTTCGGGATTCGCAGATTTCAGTTCAATCTACCCACGTAGAGTCGACGTCCTCAATGGCGAATATTCTCTCTTCTTCCGTCACTTTTGTTTGAACACGTATGTGACGCGTCGCCTTTACTCAGGAAAGTATGTTTTGCTGCTCTTTTCTGACTTCCGACAGGGACGTCAGACCCTCTAGGCTGGCCATTCTCATTCGATCGCTGCGGGAGAGCAAGTCAAAAATAGAAAAACTCACATTTGGTTTATGGATGAGAAGGCTCGAACTGATAACTTCCACCACGTCAACGGTGACACTCTACCATTGAGTTATATCCCATCACCGGCCCCATCGAGAAATAGAACTGACAGAGAATGATGGTAGACGGGTCGAGAAACTCAACGCCACTCTCCCTATTCCTGATCCTGAACAACTGAACGTCGGAGCCGGGACTTCTTTTCAGTCATCACATGGTGCTGGCGTAGATTCAAATCCTACGGAAGCCAGAATGGAATAGTAGATGATTTGGATGATCGTCATGGGCGAAGTCATTCTAGTTCTTTCCATTTGCTATGGCAGATCCGACGTTCCCTACGCGGGATGACAATCTGACCTACGGACGATGTAATGGCTAAATTTTCGAAATGAATTCATACGTCCATAGACAGCGGGATATTTTTCAAAATATCGTATCAGAGAGGGCTGGCAAAATAGTCGACAATTGCTCGATGTCGGATCGAAGTATATGGGGAAAAACGTCGGAGAAGAGCAAAAAAGACGGCTTTCATCACCCGAACCGATGCTCCTTTGCTAATGCGGCGGATCCTGTTGTTGATGTAGCTGATCCGTCGCTTTCCGACGAACTATAAGCAAACCGACGACTATTCCACCTGTATCTCCTGCTCAATTCAAGCTGATGGACAAAAGGAAACACGGGTTTCGGGAACTCTCCCCCACAGCGTCGACTTGCCATTGCTATGGTTGAACTACCTGAGACTCATCGCGTCAGCATGCCTCTCGCTTTATGATACCGATCCATTGGCCAAGAGACGGGTTTCGGAGCCTGGCTGCCTTCCTCTCCTCCTTGCTATCTTCATACTCCCCCTGTGGAAAGTAGGTCTTGCAAAGCCTTCTCTTTTCCGGAATAGGAATCAGCATGACGAAAGCGTAACCGTCACTGCTGCTGGTACTTGTCAGTCAGCTGGATACTAGGCAACTACTCCTCGGGTTACCATTTCCCTATGGTCACTCTCCCCTCGCTCTACTAGTGGTGAGTATGCTCCGAAACATGAAAGCAACCGAAGGGTGCAAACTGGTAAAAAGAAAAGCAAGCCAGTCCAGTAAGCAAGAGCAAGTAGCAGTTCCATTAGGAAAGGGAGTCCAAATGGCTCTTCTCTTGATGAAGCTGTGCCCGGAGAGGAAAGGCAGTGACGTGACGGCCGAAGGGCAAAAACAAAAAAAAAATCATATTTGTCCAGGTTGGGTGGCAATAATAGACCCAATTTTTTGTGGGGATAGGAAGTTCGGGATTCCTCCCTGGACGGGAGTGATAAAGATGCTGCTTACTATCTTAGCAACTGGATCTGAGACTGCAGCAACAACTGATGTACTTTCGACTTCTGTGACTCTCTATGCTACTCCCTCCCTCTCTGTCCCTATCGCTGCAACCTTCGCTCTAGTTATTGGAGTCAGTGCTGCTTCCATTGCTTTTGCGATATATGAAAGAGGTACCAGAACCTCTCGATTTCGAAAAGCATCAGGCTCATTCTTCGGACAGATTGAAAGGCGATGGGAGACCCGGCTCCGGGGACGTACCTTTTTGTATACCTATAACGGGACACCAATATCCTACCATATTGGACAGAAGTCGGAACACCACTGATATAGAACCATTGCTGGTGGAACCGGAACAGTCCGAAGATTCGATCCTGCTGTCGGTATATATACCGAGACTGCCCGTAGATGTGCATCCTGTGGTGGCTATAGATTGTCTCTCCACTTGATTTTGATCAGAAATTCGCTCTGCTACGAGAGGATCTAAACCTATAAGTGGAAACCCTCTGAGGTGTGTAAGTTCGTCGGGCAACGAAAAAGAAATTGGAAGAAGGCACAGCTAGTGAACCAATGAAAATGACGTCTATCCCCACCTCTCTCTGATACTGAGGGCTCATCGATCTGGCTCATATGTAAGGAATTCGACATATGCGCTGTATCTCGGACCTTTGCCTTTCAGGGGGGAGCTCTCATCGAGATGGACGTCTCGACGGGCGTATACCTTTTTGGGAACTCCACAACGGTTGGGAAGGGTCTCCGGCCCAGCAGCAGCGGTTCGTCATTCCTCTGGACAGGCGACATTCCAGCATCCCATCCCGACGCAACTGACATGTAAAGCGGACGAAGTTCTTTACTTTTTTATACTGGAGCGTCACACCGACGATCAGCAGTAGTTTTTCCACCAGAAATGATGGGGAGAGATGTTGCGCTAGGTCAACTCGAGCATTGGGTGGGCTACGGGCATATTCCCCAAAGTTCAATCAGATGGGACTCTTTGTTGAGGGGAATAAGATGTTTGCAACTAAAAAACCAGCAGATGCAAAGCAAAAGCCAATAAACTATCCACTCTCTTCCTTCAACTGACTAACTGACTACTTTACTGAAATAGGAACCATAATGTCATCTCTGGTAAAGATCTTGCACTAGGTGGTGTCGATCGGCAACTCTTCTATATCGAAAGCACTTTTGGCTTCTGAAAGCCTTCCAGAAAAACTCCTTCGTCGGAAAGAAGGGTCCTGCAGAGGGGTCTTCTGGGAACCCACCCACTGTATAGAAGAACAACGTTCAACAAGTCATTTGATCTGTGCTCGAGGACAACCATGTAGCCGTAGCTATTCGGGAACAGAAAGGGGGAAAGCAGTGAGTCAGATTTCCCGTAGCCTGACAGGAAAGGGTCTCGAAGAGAGCTGAGCTAGCAATGTCTTGCCAGCGAGCTATGTATAGCAGAGCTACAGTAGCTAACCGCCTTATTCTTTTCAAAAGTGGGTCGACGATAAGAGAGTGAGTGGGAAGGTCACCCTTTGGCGGAGAAGCCTTCTTCTGCACGTCGAGAAGAAAGAAAAATTTTATTCGCTTTCATTGAGTAAATCCGCTGTGCCAATCCGCTCTTTGGCTGTTGTGCGTATGAAATGTCGCCTTCGACGCGTCGAAAATGCCCATCCATCCTGGCTTCTTCCCATAGAATTTGCGACATATGCCTATTACTCTTCAAGACAAGAGCAGGAAGAGCAATGGCTAGTGACGGAAGACGATTTGTCCCTCTCTTTGGACTAAGTGAAGACAGTCACTTTCGACGCACTCCCTCCCAATCCCAAGCAGAAGATGCAGCTTAGCTAGCTGCACTCTTTGATCGAACCGTCTGTTGTAAGAAGATGGCCTTTTCCTTTGTAGAGACTCCTAGCCTAGCAAGAGAAATAATCCCGAAGTGACTTCGCTCTGCTCCCTTTTCAGGAAGATGAGGATTGGACAAATTCTTCCCGTATCTTTCCCACCGTATCCTCGTGACTGGGCCTGATGACTTTCGACAGAAGAAGGTACAGATGCCGATCATCGTCGGGGAGAAATGGTATCCCGAATGCGACAAATGGGTTTCATGGAAGCGAGATGGGGGACATCGAGGAATAGAAGAAGCTATTTGCGCCGTCTTCGCTTTCTGGGAGGGACTGATTGCTACTTCCCCCTTCGTCGAAGGAGGTTGATAGAGTCGGGTGTCTCTCGGATATCTCGATAGGGAACAATAAATTGTTCACGTCGGCCTATGTTACAATCTCTCTTTGACGAAGAAAGCCAGGGCCTTTCCACCCGAGAGAAGGTTTCGCTGTCACAGTTAAGTCCAAGCGCAGGATCGATGGAACTCATTGCAACTCGCAGGTCGTCACAGCGGGCGATGGGACATTTTTTGCTCGTTCATCTGTGTTCATTAGTGATTCGACGCCGATATACATAAGTCACATGTTACAAATCCGTTCGGTAAAAATCCATTTGGTGATGGCACATTCCCAGCTTAGACTCGCTTCAGTCAGCCCCAGTGCACACCTACGCAGGGCCAAACGCAAGCAATCGGGCTACATTGGGTGTGAAAAGGTTTGTTAGGATTTTTTCTCAGGAACTCCGGCTTTACCTGAATGGCTAGAATTTGGGAATATTCTGGCGCAGGATGAGCAACGATTCCGGTGCACCACGTCCGCACGGCATGTTGCGCGGCGGTCCGTCTGTCCATTCAGGTCCGTCCGTCTAGGTTCGTCCGTCCGTCCCGGTCCGTCCGTCCAGGTCCATCCGCCAGCCCCTGCACGGCGTGGTGCGCAGGCAGGGCCCGCCCCCGCAAGGCATGGTGCGCGGGCAGGGCTTGCACCCGCAAGGCATGGTGCGCAGGCAGGGCCCGCCCCAGCAAGGCATGGTGCTCGGTCCGTCCGTTCAGGTCCGTCCGTTCAGGTCCGTCCGTCCAGGTCCGTCCGTCCGTCTCAGTCCATTCAGGTCCCACCACGCTTTAATCCTAGCTTGACGGACGGTCCGTCAGCCCAGGTTCGTCCGTCCGTCCGTCCGCCCGCCCCCGCACAGCATGGTGCGTGAGCAAGGCCCGCCCCCGCACGGCATGGTGCACGTGCGGTCCGTCTGTCCATTCAGGTCCGTCCGTCTGTCCATCCGTCCCGGTCCGTCCGTCCGTCCCGGTCCATCCAGGTCCGTCCGTCCGTCCGTCCGCCCGCCCCCGCACGGCATGGTGTGCGGGCGGTCCGTCCGTCCTTCCTTCCATCCAGGTTTGTCTGTCCGTCCGCCCCCGCACGACATGGTGTGTGGGCAGGGCCCACCCTCGCACGGCATGGTGAGCGGGCGGTCCGTCTGTCCGTTCGTTCAGGTCCGTCCGTCCATCCGTCCGTCCCGGTCCGTCCGTCCGTCCATTCAGGTCCATCTGTCTGCCTTGCGGGGGCAGGCAGACGGACGGACGGACCTAGACGGACCGGGACGGATGGACGGATGGGCGGACAGATGGAAGGACGGACGGTCGGACCGGAATGGACGGACGGTCGGACCGGAATGGACGGACGGACAGACAGACCCCACGCGCACCATGCCGTGCGGGGGCAGGCCCTGCCCGTGCACCATGCCGTGTGGGAGCGGGCAGACGGACGGACGGACCGGGACGGACGGGCGGACGGACCGGGACGGACCTGGACGGACGGACCTGAACGGACGGACGCACGGACGGACTGCCCACGCACCATGTCGTGCGGGGGCGGGCAAACGGTTTCTGGTAGTCCCGTTCAGGTCCGTCCGTCCCGGTCCGTCCAGGTCCGTCCGTCCGCCCCCGCACGGCATGGTGCGCGGGTAGTCCATCCGTCCGTCCTTTCCGGTCCGTCCATCCAAGTCTGTCCGTCCTTTCGTCCGTCTATCCGTCCCGGTGTGACGATTTTTACCAGAGCTGTCTCCAAGAGATAGCTACCTGGATTGATAACTTTGTGCAAGATACCAGATTGGTCACATGATTTAAAAAAGAAACTCCGTCCAGGTCCGTCACGTCGAACGTGTTTCATATAGTTTCTGGTGTACATACTCGGTCTTCATATTCTTTTTTGTAAGTATTATCTAACCTATGTCTAGCTAAATTGGTTAGACATGTTATTTTCTTAATTTCATTAGTTGTTTAGGTAATAATATCCTACGCCATGAGGTAGGAAACGAGCCATGGCTGTGCTCTCTCTCTCTGAAGCAGTAATAGGCTTGTGGTAGACAAGGAAGGTCTTGGCCGCCGAACTCTAAGATGAAAACCACTCTTAGAGATTACGATGAGCCGAAGAGAGTAGGGTCAAACTGATATTATTATCTAACCAGCTAACGAAAGAAAGAAAATAACATGTCTAATTTTATAAAAGTTTCTTAAAATGTCCAGAGATTTAGTTATTCCTGAAAATTATATCTGTCCTTATAATTTGAATTCTCATGAGCATACTATTCATCTTCCTTCAAATGGTTATGTAGAACAACAAAATAGTATGTTAAATTATTTGTGTGATCAACTTCATTTAGTTTCTCAGAAATTAAGAAATTTGCAAATGATTTCAAACGTACCTATTTATACTCCTTTAAACGAAAGACTTGGTTCTGTTAGGATGTTAAAGATTTCTTCAAAAGATTTAGAGCATGTTGAGCCTAAGGATATTGATTATCAAAACTATTTGCAATACAAACTTTTGCAAAAACAAGAATTAGATGGTACTATTGATTCAAAAGATCTTTATGAGTTTTATGAAAAACATTCTTCTTCTATTAAATATTTTATTGAAGAAGTTTCTTCTGAAAAAAGTTTTTTTCAACAATCTTTTGATGATTTGTCTATACCATCTGAAAAGGACATATGCATATCCTCTAACGAGGAACAAGATACATTACATATACCCTCTAACGAGGAGTCTTCTAACGAGGAAAATCTATATATACATATGGAACATGGAGAATCTTCTGGTTCTATTATACAACATCCTAAACATCCACCTCCTCCAACACAAGAAGCTACGGAAGAAAATATGTATTCTAGAGACACAGCAGAATCTTATATGGATTCTTAAATATTAAGACATGGAAAAAAATATCATACTCCTGTAAACCTAATTTTTAATATAGATCATGTGCCTGCTAGAAAACTTAGAAATTATATAGAAAATTGGGAACAATTAATGGTCGGAACATCTTTATTACTTCCAACAGAAGTAACAAATAAAAATTTTGTTGTAATAGCATGCGGATACTGGCAGGGAATAGCCCTGAGATGGTTAACACAATATGAAAAATTCTATCCAGATAATATAGCTGCTTTGAATGCTCATACTAATAGAAAAGATGCGTTACATAGTATTTGTAAATGCTTATATGGAGACTTAACTGGAGAAGATTTATCTCGAGAAGATATAACTGAAAATATTTTATTAAAAATGAGACTTTGTAATATATGCTATATAGAAGAATTTGCTAATGAATATATAAGTCATATATTTAAATTAAGTTCTATAGAGAAGAAAGTATTCTGGGTAAAAGCATTTTTTGCTAAACTACCTATACCATGGGATACAATGATAGAAAAGAAATACAATAGTTTAAAAGAAGGAAATCTAGACAATACTGGAATGATAAAAAAAGCTTGTATGGAGACAGTAAAGAAAGTTTGTCAAACACATAACGCAAACAAACATATTAATAAGCATCTTTATAAATCAGATATAAAAGTATCATGTTGCCCAAAATATGATGATGAAATTAATTATCAACTTGGTTGTCCCCCGGTTTATGGAACATTCAAAATATTCTAAACATAAATTTAGACCAAGATATAAAAAGAAAAGATATAAAATATCTAAGAAGAAATGGAAACCTGAGTATAAAGAAAAATATAGAAAATCAAAGAAATATAAAAGACGAAAGTTTATCAAAAACAATAAAGTAGAAAAAACAACTTATAAAAAAGATTGTAAATGTTTTAAATGCGACAAAGAAGGACATTATGCTTATGAATGTCCTACAAACATAAAAACAGTATGGATTGATGATCTAGAGATATATGATATTCATATAGGAACCATAGAAGAAATTCCTAGTGACATTTCTACTATATATGAAATAGAATCTGAATCTGAAGAAAGCTTATCTAGTTTTTCGACAGAAGAAAATATAGGAATTAATATGATAACACTTAATAAAACCTACAATTTTGTACAAATAATACCTTTATCAAAAACTGTACTCCTTCCTAAAAGAGAATCTTTAAAATATCCAGGGCATATAGTATATGCTAGTAAAACCTATCATCTACAAAGATATCAAACTACCAAAATATATTTAGATCTAATAATAAAAATCCTATATGGATATTATAGAGAAGTCCAAAATTTAAAGTATCACACTATAAGGAATATCTTCATAACCTATGGATTAATAGAGTTCATGACAGATAAAAATATATGTATCACTATGAAAAGTACTAGTCTAGAAAATCAACCATACCAAATACCTACTGGAATGCCCATAGGTATACTAGTAATACATAAATATGAAGATTTACCATTTTTAAAGATAGAATCGGATCCTTTATTATCCACATCTCCACCTTTAAGCCCTGAAATTACTCCAGGACAAACTTCTAAAGATAATACTTTCGAATATAGAATATATATGAATAGATTATCAGAGAAAGAACCACAAGAAATATATAATGAAAGTTTAGATAATAGTCAAGGAGAACATTTGGAAATAACTGATGCAGATATTGAGAAATTAAAACTTTCTATACCTCACGCAAAACAAAATGAGGTATATAATCCTCAATTTAAATTCAAATCATTATGGTCAAATAAAAATACTTATATATTTGAAAGAATGCAAGGAAATATAGAATTAAAAGGAGATGAGGATTTTACTTCTATAAAAATATTAGATGCTGCTCAAATAGAAAAATTTAAGCAAAAATATCCTAAGATAAAATACCTACATATTGGATTAATACAGATAAAAATAACAGGTCTATTTAGATCTGGATAGATCTCCTATTATGATAATATGCTGTGATGAAAGAATAATAAATAATCCTTTAAATAGTATATTAGGCGGAGCCAAATCTAATCTAGCAAATAGAATATTCGGAGTAAATATACACCCGGATTTTTGTATTAGCCTATACGATAAAAATATAGAAAAGGCCAGACAGTTAGCTGCAGAGTTGACTGTCCACAAAATGATCGGCCTTAACCAACAATATATGATTGGAGATTCACAGCTTAAAGATTTCTTCCGAACATTGGAAGCCACTGACATCATCTCCATTCTTCAAAAACATGATCTGATTTGGAATAAAAATCCAAGAACATCCTCGATCAGGTTTGGATGGGAGAGCTCGACCCGTTGCTTCAACAAAAACATGAACCTCAGTATAATTGACCTTAACCCGTTGTTTAATGCGAAGCAAGATTCTTGGTATAAGGAAGATGCCACAAACGGTAGTAGAAAGCAGTTTGATAAGTCGATGATGAACGCCACGAAGAATTCCGATAAGTTCTAATAGTCCTTCAAAGAACCAAAGAGAATAAACTCACTAATTATCTGTAAACTGTCTCCCTTCTTTTCCATTAGACGCCTATTAGAGGCTAAAAAATACAAGGAAAGTTCCTACAAGGAAAGTTCAAGAAATAAAAACAAAACAAAAGGAAACAATCAGCCCCTTAATTTGCCTGATCAATACAAGGAAAGTTTTAGAAATAGAAACAAAACAAAATAAAACAATCAGCCTCCTAATTCGGTTGATCAATACAAAAAAGTTCTAGAAATAAAATAAAAGGAAACAATCAGGTTTGACCGGATTCTTCTAGTAGTTGAATAATATTGATGCATTTTTGTTGAACACGTGAACCATTCTCAATGGGCCTCCACTAATTCGCTTGAGCCAAAACCTTTTGAATCAGCCCATTAAGTGAATTTTTAAACTTTTTTTCTCGTGCTCTTGTAACTGGTCCAGTTGGAACTTGAACTAGTTCCTTTGTAGTCATGCAATTATTTGCATCACCTAGGTCCCCATGCTAATCGTAATTTTTTTCGAAATTTTGTTCTGTTATTAATGAAAGAAAGAATCTAATCATAAAAAAAAGGGTCTGAAATAAAAAGGTCCGAAAAAAAAAAGAAAGGGTAAAAAAAAAAAAAAAGAGTAAAAAGATTCTTTTTTTCGTTTGTTTCCAATAAGCCCGAAAATCATCTCACCCCAAAGACCAAACTATTTTATGGAAATTTTGCTGAATTGTACTTTGCAAATCTAGTCACCCATATCCCTTATTTTCTTACTTTTTGAACCTGAATTCCCTTAGTGAGTTCTTAGTAAATTGTTACTGGAATTTTGAATATTGTTCGAATAGTTTCAAAAGAACTGAAAGAGAATTATCGAGTGGAACAAGGCAAGAGTAATGAGCATATTTGAGGGTAAAAGTCGATTATACTGAGTGAAACACGAGTGAATCATTCTTTGAGTGAAACACGTGAGGGAGTGTGTGAGGTCTTTTTCTTTTTTTGTTTGTTTTCTAACTTTGATTTGCAGCAATCATGTCTCACAATAGCGAAAAGAGCATTGCCGAAGGTGCTACAGGGATGGCTGACCCAAAGTTGCTCATGGAGGCTATGATGAGTGAGAGGAGGAGGCGTGTGATGAGGTTAGAATTGGAGCAGGTACATGAGCACATTGATCGGATGGAGAATACACATTTGAAGCAGCCACAAAACACTCATAAGGTGCATAGGAGGGAAAGAGTTCAATATCGGGGAGTGAGAGATGAAGATGGAGAGTATTATGGGACTGGTTTTGATGAAGAAGATGATCGGATTTAGTTGTTGGTAATAGGAGATATGGAGGCTAGTTAAGAGGAGATAGGTATCGGGAAGATAACAAATTGGGTAATATTAAGATGAAAATTCTAGCGTTTCAAGGAAGAAACGACCCCGAGGCTTATTTTGAGTGGGAGAATAAGGTGGAGTTAGTGTTCGATTGCCACAACTACTCTGAGATGAAGAAGGTAAAACTTACTGCAATTGAGTTTTCTGACTATGCTATTCTGTGGTGGGATCATTTAGTGTTGAATAGGCGGCGAAATAGGGAACGACCGGTAGAGACGTGGGAAGAGATGAAAATAGTGATGAGAAAGCGGTTTGTGCCTAGCCATTACCACCGGAAGTTGTACAATAAATTGTAATTGCTCCGACAAGGTAACCGGAGTGTGGAGGATTATCATCAAGAGATAGAGATTTCTATGATCCGGGCTAATGTCGAAGAAGACCGAGAGGCTACATGGCTAGGTTCTTGAATGACTTGAATCAAGAAATTCATGATAGGGTGGAGATGCAGCATTATGTGGAATTAGAGGATATGGTGGAGCAACAACTCAAGAGGAGGGGTGGTATACGTGCATCCCATAATTCGGATTTTTCCCATGGAAACCTGATGCGAACCCTGTCAAGAATAACGAGACCCGTAGAAAAAAATAAGAAAATCCAAGAACATTCTCGATCAGGTTTGGATGGGAGATCTTGACCCGTTACTTCAACAAAAACAAGAACCTCAGTATAATTGACCTCAACCCGTTGTTTAATGCGAAGTAAGAATCTTGGTATAAGGAAGACGCCACAAACGGTAATGGAAAGCCGTTTGATAAGTCGATGATAAACGCCACGGAAGAATTCCGATAAGTTCGAATAGTACTTCAAAAAACCAAAAAGAATAAACTCACCAATTACTTGTAAACTGTCTCACTTCTATTCCATTAGACGCCTTTTTATAGGCTAAAAAAAATACAAGAAAAGTTTCCTACAAGAAAAGTTCAAGAAATAGAAACAAAACAAAAAGAAACAATCAACCCCTTAATTTGGCTGATCAATACAATGAAAGTTTAAGAAATATAAACAAAACAAAAAGAAACAATAAGCCCCTTAATTTGATGATCATTACAAGGAAAGTTCTAGAAATAAAACAAAAGGAAACAATTAATTTTGACCAAATTCTTCTACTAGTTGAATCATATTGATGCATTTTTGCTGAACTCGTGAACCATTCTCAATGAGCCTTCACGAATTTGCTTGAGCCCAAACCTCTTGAATCAGCCCATTAAGTGCATCTTTGAACTTCTTTCCTTGTGCTCATGTAACCGGCCTAATTGGAACTTGAACTAGCTCCTTTGTAGTCAAGCCATTATTTGCATCATTCCCCTCCTCTTGAAAAGGATTTGCCCTCAAATCATCACCTACATCAAAATGACTCAAATCAGTAACATTGAAAGTAACGCTAACATTGTACTCACCGGGCAAATCTAGCTTGTAAGTATTGTCATTGATGCGCTCTAGAACTTGGAAAGGACCATCCCCTCTTGGAAGTAGTTTGGAATGTCTTTGCGCCGGAAATCTCTCTGTTCTCATATGCAACCACACCCAATCTCCGGGTTCAAAAACAAGCTTATGGCGCCCCTTGTTGGCTTGTTTTGCATACTGCTCCGTTCTTCTCTCAATATTGAGCTGCCTTCTCATGTATCTACTTAACAAAATCAGCTCTTTCTTTCCATCAATATTAACACGCTCAGAAATAGGTAATGGAGATAAATCCAATGGAGTCAAAGGATTAAACCCATAAACAATTTCAAACGGTGAGAATTTAGTAGAAGAATGAATAGATCTATTATAAGCAAACTTATTATGTGGTAAACACTCTTCCCATATTTTGATGTTCTTTTTAATTATTTCCTTCAATAAAGTAGACAAAATCCTATTTACTATTTCGGTTTGACCATCAGTTTGTGGGTGACAAGTAGTAGAAAACAAAATTTTGGTACCTATATTACACCATAAAGTCTTTCAAAAGTAACTCAAGAACTTAGCATCTCTATCCGAAACAATAGTTCTACTCATGCCATGCAATCTCACAATCTCCCTAACGAACAAATCAGAAACATGTGAAGCATCATCCGTTTTGTGACATGAATAAAGTGTGCCATCTTAGAAAATCTATCCACAATCACAAAAATCGAATCTCTTCCACGTTTAGTCCTAGGTAATCCTAACACAAAGTCCATTGAAATATCAATGCTCACTAGGAATGGGCAAAAGAGTATACAAACCGTTGGGCTGCACTCTGGATTTAGCTTGCCTACATGTGACACATCTACAATAAATTTGCTCAATATCTCATTTCATGTGTGGCCAATAGAAGTGTACCTGCAAAATAGCTAAGGTCTTAGCAACCCCAAAATATCCCATTAATCCCCCTCCATGGGATTCCTGCACTAACAAATCTCTCAAAGAATAGTTAGGCACACATAATTTATGTTCTCGAAATAAGAACCCATCATATTTAAAGAACTTACCACAAGTATTTTTCTCACAAGTCCGATACTCTTCACAAAATTTATGGTCATCAATGTATAAACTTTTAATGTGTTCAAAATCAAGCAATTTTGCATCAAGTGTAGAGAGTAATGCATACTTATGAGAAAGTGCATCGGCGACCACATTCTCCTTACCTTGCTTATACCTGATGACATATGGAAATGTCTCAATGAGCTCTACCCAACGAGCATGCCTTTTATTTAGCTTGTGTTGGCCCTTCAAGTGTTTCAAGGACTCATGATCAGTGTGAATCACGAACTCTTTATGCCATAGGTAGTGCTGCCATGTCTCTAAAGTTCGAACCAATGCATACAACTCCTTGTCATAAGTCAGGTAATTTAAGGTTACCCCGCTTAATTTCTCGCTTAAGTAAGCAATTGGTCGTCCCTCCTGCATAAGAACTGCGCCTATGCCAATACGTGAAGCATCACATTCAATCTCAAACGTTTTAGAAAAGTTAGGTAAAGACTAGGGGGCGTTGGTTAACATCTCTTTGATTAGTTGAAACGCCTTCTCTTGTTCTTCTCCCCATCTAAATCCGACGTTCTTCTTGATCACTTCGGTAAATAGTGCAGCTATGCTACTAAAGTCCTTCACAAACCGTCGGTAAAAACTAGCAAGTCAATGAAAAATACGAATATTGCTTACACATGTGGGACTCGGCCGCTCTCGGATTGCACGTATCTTCTCTTCATCAACCTGTATACCCTGTGCACTAACAACAAATCCAAGAAATACAAGCTTATAGTTGCAAAAAGTACACTTTTTCAGGTTAGCAAATAACTTTTCTTTCCTAAGCACATCTAAAACTGATTTCAAATGTACGGCATGATCAGCCAAGTTTTGCTATAATTGAGTATATCATCAAAATAGACAACAACAAACCTGCCTATAAATGCTTGCAAAACATGATTCATAAGTCTCATAAAAATGCTTGGTGCATTAGTCAACCCAAAAAGCATAACTAACCATTCATACAAAGCATATTTTGTTTTAAAGGCAGTTTTCCATTCATCTCTTTCTTTTATTTTAATCTGATGATAACCACTTTTTAAATCAATCTTAGAAAACACACAAGAACCATGCAACTCATCTAACATGTCATCTAAGCGAGGAACAGGATGACGATACTTTACCGTTATGTTGTTGATGGCTCGGCAATCTACGCACATTCTCCACGTCCCATCCTTCTTAGGTACAAGTAAAACCGGAACAGCGCACGGACTCATGCTCTCTCTCACATACCCCTTCTCTAACAACTTACATGCCGTTAAAACTCTTTTGTCTCCTCGGGATTGCTCCTATAGGCTGATCGGTTTGGAATTGTCGCACTGGGAACAAAATCAATTTGATGTTCAATACCTCGAATTGGTGGTAATCCATGTGGTGTTTCCTCGGGAAAGACATCCTCAAATTCCTGCAAAAGAGAAACAACAGAACTGGGCAAAGCAAGATCAAATTCGTTAGTATTTAAAAATGCCTTTTTGTACAAAAGTACAATCATCGGCCGATTTGAAAACATTGCTCGCTTAATCTCACTCACTTTTGCATAGAAATTCTTTTGTTTTCTCTCTGATTTTCTCTCAATGGCTGAATTTTGATTTTCTCTTTTTTTTTCATTTTGCTCGGCCACTCTCTGATTTTCACTCTTTTTCTTTTTGCTCACTCTCTTTCTTTTGATCACTCTCTTTTTTTTTTATCAATCTCTTTTTACAACCTCACTTGATCTTCATAAACTTGTTTTGGTGTCATTGGCACAAGAGTGATGGGTTTTTGGTTGAGCACGAACGAGTATTTATTGGTGAAGCCATCACGTTTAACTTTCCAATCGAATTGCCACGGTAGACCTAATAGCAAATGTCCAGCTTGCATCGGAACTACATCACACAAAACTTCATTTTCATATTTTTTTGATGCGGAATAAAACCAAAACCTGCTTATTTACCTTTACCTCGCCACTATCATTCAGCCATTGCAACTTGTACGGCCTACGATGTTTCAGTGTGGGCAGTCCTAATTTCTCTACCAAGGTTGTGCTTGCAACATTAGTACAACTTCCTCCATCAACAATCATACTACATACCTTGTATTTGACGTAGCACCTAGTATGAAAGATGTTCTCCCGCTGCACTTCTTCAATTTGTTTTGCTTGCAAACTTAGAAGTTTTCTTGACACCAACAATTTACCTTGAACTGCATATTCTTCTTCATCTACGTCCTCCAATGGTGGCATAGAGTCGGTATCGGACTCGTCGTCGGTTTCGATCTCTCCATTACCCCTTATTACCATGACTCTTTTGTTCGGGCATTGACTTGCTATGTGACCCCTGCCTTGAAATTTAAAACACTTAATATCATGATTTCGAGAAGTGGAAGGGTCAGATTTACCTTGAGTACCATGGTTGGTTGTCCCTTGTTTTGGCTCGAATTTAGTTTTTGCAGCTGGTTTCTCCTCTTTCTTCACATGACTCGGTTTCCATGGGAAAAAACCCGAGTTATGGGATGCACGTGTACCACCTCTCCTCTTGAGTTGTTGCTCCACCTTGATGGCCATGTGCACTATATTCTCTAATCCACATAATGCTGCATCTCCACCATGTCATGAATTTCTTGATTCAAGCCATTCAAGAACCTAGCCATAGTAGCCTCTCGGTCTTTTTCAATATTAGCCCGGATCATAGCAATTTTCATCTCTTGATGATAATCCTCCACACTCCGGTTACCTTGTCGGAGCGTTTGCAATTTATTGTACAACTTCCGGTGGTAATGGCTGGGCACAAACCGCTTCCTCATCACTATTTTCATCTCTTCCCATGTCTCAACCGGTCGTTCCCTATTTCGCCACCTGTTCAATACTAATTGATCCCACCACACAATAGCATAGTTAAAAAACTCAATGGCAGCAAATTTTACCTTCTTCATCTCAGAATAGTTGTGGCAATCGAAAACTAACTCCACCTTTTTCTCCCACTCAAGATAGGCCTCGGGGTCGTTTCTTCCTTGAAACGCTGGAATCTTTATCTTAATACTACCCAAATTGTTATCTTCCCGATTCCTATCTTCTCTAAACTGTCCTCCATATCTCTTATTACCAACAACTGAACCCCGATCTTCTTCTCCATCAAAACCAACCCCATAATACTCTCCATCTTCATCTCTCACTCCCCGATGTTGAACTCTTTCCCTCCTATGCACCTTATGAGTGTTTTGTGGCTGCTCCAAACGTGTATTCTCCATCCGATCAATCTGCTCATGTACCTGCTCCAATTCTAACCTCATCACACGCCTCATCTCATTCATCATGGCTTCCATGAGCAACTTTGGGTCAGCCATCCCTGTAGCATCTTCGGTGATACTCTTTTCACTATTGTGAGACATGATTGCTGCAAATCAAAGTTAGAAAACAACAAAGAAAAAAGGAAAGGACCTCACACACTCCCTCACGTGTTTTCACTCAAAGAATGATTCACTTTATTCCACTCGTGTTTCACTCAGTATAATCGGCTATTCCCCTCTAATATACTCACCACTCTTGCCTTTTTCCACTCGATAATCCTCTTTCAGTTCTTTTGAAACTATTCGAACAATATTCAAATTTCCAGCAATAATTCACCAAGAACTCACTATAGGAATTCAGGTTCAAAAGGTAAGAAAACAAGGGATAAGAGTGATTAGATTTTCAAAGTACAATTTAGCAAAATTTCCAAAAAAAAAAAAATTTGGTCTTTGGAGTGAAGAGATTTTCGGGTTTATTGGAAACAAACGAAAGAGAATCTTTTTACTCCCTTTTTTTTACCTTTTTTTTTGGATCATTGTTTTTCGGATCTTTTTTTTCGGATCTTTTTTTCATATTCTTTCTTTCGTTAACAACAGAACAAGATTTCGAATGTGGTAGAAGAAAGAAATTCGGCTAGATAAGAAAAAGAAGCTAAATTTAAATGGGATAGACAAGCCTGAGACGAGAAATCCTTGGCTCTGATACCAAATGATGCGAACCCCGTCAAGAATAACGAGGCCCGTAGAAGAAAAGAAAAAAAATACAAGAACGTTCTTGATCAGGTTTAGATGGGAGACCTGAACCCGTTACTTCAACAAAAATAAGAACCCCGGTATAATTGACCTCAATCCGTTGTTTAATGCGAAGCAAGAACCTTGGTATAAGGAATATGCCACAAACGGTAGTGGAAAGCCGTTTGATAAGTCGATTATGAATGCTACGGAAGAATTCCGATAAGTTCGAATAGTCCTTCAAAAACCAAAGAGAATAAACTCACCAATTATCTGTAAACTGTCTCCCTTCTATTCCATTAGATGCCTTTTTATAAGCTAAAAAAATATAAGGAAAGTTCCTACAAGGAGAGTTTAAGATATAGAAACAAAATAAAAGGAAACAATCAGCCCCTTAATTTGCTGATCAATACAAGGAAAGTTCTAGAAATAAAAAAAAGGAAACAATCAATTTTGACCAGATTCTTCTACTAGTTGAATCATATTAATTCATCTTTGTTGAACTCGTGAACCATTCTCAATGAGCCTCCATGAATTTGCTTGAGCCAAAACCTCTTGAATCAGCCCATTAAGTGCATCTTTGAACTTGTTTCCTTGTGCTCTTGTAACAGGCCCAGTTGGAACTTGAACTGACTCTTTTGTAGTCAAGCTATTATTTGCATCAAAACCGAGCCATGTGAAGAAAGGGAGAAGCCAGCTACAAAACCTAAATTCGAGCCAAAACAAGAGACAACCAACTATGACACTTAAGATAAATCTGACCCTTCTACTTCTCGAAATCATGACATTAAGAGTTTTAAATGTCAAGGCAGGGGTTACATAGTAAGTCAATACCCGAACAAAAGAGTTATGGTGATAAGAGGTAATGGAGAGATCGAAACCGACGATGAGTCCGATATCGATTCTATGCCACCATTGGTGGACGTGGATGATGAAGAATATGCGGTTCAAGGTGAATTGTTGGTGTCAAGAAAACTTTTAAGCTTGTAAGCAAAAGAAGTTGAAGAAGTGCAGCGGGAGAACATCTTTCATACTAAGTGCTACGTCAAAGATAAGGTATGCAGTATGATTGGTGATGGAGGAAATTGTACTAATGTTGCAAGCACAATCTTGGTGGAGAAATTAGGACCGCCCACACTGAAACATCCTAGGCCGTACAACTTACAATGGCTGAATGATAGTGGTGAGGTAAAGGTGAATAAGCAGGTTTTAGTTTCATTCTGGATCGAAAAATATGAAGATAAAGTTATGTGTGATGTACTTCTGATGCAAGCTGGACATTTGCTATTAGGCCGACCATGGCAATTCGATTGGAGAGTTAAGCATGATGGCTTCACCAACAAATACTCATTCATGCTCAAGCAAAAACCCATCACTCTTATGCCAATGACACCGAAACAGGTTTATGAAGATCAAGTGAGATTGCAAAAAGAGATTGATCAAAAGAAAGAGAGTGAGCAAAATAAAAAGAGTGAAAATCGAAGAGTGGCCGAGCAAAATGAGAGAGAAAAAGAAAATCAAAATTCAGCCATTGAGAAAAAATCAGAGAGAAAATAAAAGAATTTCTATGCAAAAGTGAGTGAGATTAAGCGAGCAATGTTTTCAAATCAGCGATGATTGTACTTTTGTACAAAGAGGCATTTTCAAACACTAACGAACTTAACCCTACTTTGCCCAGTTCTATTGTTTCTCTTTTATAGGAATGTGAGGATGTCTTTCCCAAGGAAACACCATATGGACTACCACCAATTCGAGGGATTGAATATCAAATTGATTTTCTTTCCGGTGCGACAATTCCAAACCGACCAGCCTATAGAAGCAATTCCGAGGAGACAAAGGAGCTTCAATAGCAGGTAAGTGAGTTGATGGAGAAGGGGTACGTGAGGGAGAGCATGAGTACGTGTGTCATTCTGGTTTTACTTGTACCTAAGAAGGATGGGACATGGAGAATGTGTGTTGATTGCTGAGCCATCAACAACATAATGGCAAAGTATCGTCATCATATTCCTCACTTAGATGACATGTTAGATGAGTTGCATAGTTCTTGTGTGTTCTCTAAGATTGATTTAACGAGTGGTTATTATTAGATTAGAATGAAAGAAGGAGATGAATAGAAAACTGTTTTTAAAATAAAATATGGTTTGTATGATGGTTAGTTATGCCTTTTGGGTTGACTAACGCACCAAGCACTTTTATGAGACTTATGAATCATGTTTTGCGAGTATTTATAGGCAGATTTGTTGTTGTTGTCTATTTTGATGATATAGCAAAAACTTGGATGATCATGCCATACTTTTGAAATCAGTTTTAGATGTGCTTAGGAAAAAGAAAAGTTATTTGCTAACCTGAAGAAGTGTACTTTTTACACCAATAAACTTGTATTTCTGGGATTTGTTGTTAGTGCACAAGGTATACAGGTTGATGAATCGAAGGTACGTGTAATCCAAGAGTGACCGAGTCCCACAAGTGTAGCCAATGTTCATAGTTTTTATGGACTTGCTAGTTTTCACTTGCAGTTTGTGAAGGACTTTAGTAGCATATCCGCACCACTTACCGAAGTGGTCAAGAAAAATGTCGGATTTAGATAGGGAGAAGTATAAGAGAAGGCGTTTCAGCTAATCTAACCAGCGCCCCCTTATTGTCTTTACCTAACTTTTCTAAAACGTTTTGAGATTGAATGTGATGCTTCAGGTATTGGCATAGGCGCAGTTCTTATGCAGGAGGGACGACCAATTGCTTACTTCAGCGAGAAATTAAGCGGGGCAGCCTTAAACTACCCGACTTATGACAAGGAGTTGTATGCATTGGTTCGAGCTTTGGAGACATGGTAGCACTACCTATGACCTAAAGAGTTCATGATTCACACTAATCTTTAGTCCTTGAAACACTTGAAGGGCCAACAAAAGCTAAAAAAAGGCATGCTCGTTGGGTAGAGTTCATTGAGACATTTCCATATGTCATCCGGTATAAGCATGATAAGGAGAATGTGGTGGCCGATGCACTTTCTCGCAGGTATGCATTACTCTCTATACTCGATGCAAAATTGCTTGGTTTTGAACACATTAAAAGTTATACATTGATGATCACGAATTTTGTGAAGAGTACCAGGCTTGTGAGAAAAACGCTTGTGGTAAGTTCTCTAGATATGATGGGTTCTTATTTAGAGAAAATAAGTTATGTGTGCCTAATTGTTCTTTGAAGGATTTATTAGTGCCTATAAGTTATGATGTTTCGCATATTGCTGATTTAATTTTTAGGGAGATTGTAAGATTGCATGGCATGCCTAGAACCATTGTTTCGGATAGAGATACTAAGTTCTTGAGCTACTTTTGGAAGATTTTGTGGTGTAAGCTAGGTAAGTAAAGTGTCCGAACCTCCTCCTGCGATTGAAGAACCACTTCGACCTCATCGGGAAAGAAAGTCGAATTGGATTAACCCTTTTGATCAGGGCTTCCTTCATCCCCTCCTTCGTAGCAAACTTCCGACCAAAACAAGCCGTAGAGAGTCAACTTCGCCATAATATACCATACAGGATCCTCTCGTAACTTAGGAATCTAGCTCTAGATAGCTAATTGATTCTTCCGGTGACATGAATTACACAAGCGGAGAGGAAAACAGCAAGTACCTCACTACCTCCCGACGCTGCCTAGTCACATAATGTCGTCGGATCCTGAAACGAGGATGGACCAGGCTTAGCCTGAGTAGACCAGGCATAACGAAGAGGACCCTCTCCGACGTCCACTTTCTAGTATGATAAACATGCTCTCTAAAGCTATGAAGGAGTGTGGTTCCGACAATGCGGAGAAGCACCTAGACCAAGAGAGAGAAAGATACTTCCCTAACTTAGAAAGGCCCAGACAGACGCGTCAGTAAAGAGTGGCACTTTACAAATGACGGGTGCAATGAGAACAGAGAGAGAAAGACCCATGCAGTGTTGTGTGGCACTTCGAAGAAAAAACCTACCATCCAAAACACATATGACACTCTCTCACCAACATCCAAACCCATTGTCTCAGAGCCGAGGGGGATCTGGGATGCTGCCGACTTTCTCATATACTCGAGCTGGGCTAGCCTCTTTTTCGAAGTCGTCCGTAGCCAGGTCTTGCTCCCTCCCGCAACCACCACTTATGAATCATTTTTTGGCCGGAAGACACTGGAGATCTCGATGTTTTGGATCAAACTGAGAGATACTCTTTTCTTTTTTAATATAGTGACAGGGCATATACACATGATGATATGCATCTGTCATGATGATATCTATGGTCATCTCTGGTTGGTAAAGCACTCCCATGCCAATCCATCTCGATGCTGGCTCTAGTCGCTGTTCTATATAGGGTGTCGTGGCTCTTTTATGTCCGAATGAACTCTGTGGTCTCTTTGGGCTTTGACTTTGTCGATATGGGGAAGTGGGAATGGTCTTCCTCAACTCCGGAAATGTTAGAGCTATAGACGACGCAGAGCTTTAGAGCCGATAGTGAAATTGAGCCAGTATCCTCAATCTCGATGAAAGACAGACTCTAGGAGATAATCCATCGTGAAGCTCTACGAAGCCTCCAGGTAAGTAAAGTGTCCGAACCTCCTCCTACGATTGAAGAACCACTTCGACCTCATCGGGAAAGAAAGTCGAATTGGATTAACCCTTTTGATCAGGGCTTCCTTCATCCCCTCCTTCGTAGCAAACTTCCGACCAAAACAAGCCGTAGGGAGTCAACTTCGCCATAACGTACCATACGGGATCCTCTCGTAACTTTGGAATCTAGCTCTAGACAGCTAATTGATTCTTCCGGTGACATGAATTACACAAGCAGAGAGGAAACCAGCACGTACCTCACTACCTCCCGACGCTGCCTAGTCACATAATGCGGTCGGATCCTGAAACGAGGATGGACCAGGCTTAGCCTGAGTAGACCAGGCATAACAAAGAGGACCCTCTCCGACGTCCACTTTCTAGTATGATAAACATGCTCTCTAAAGCTATGAAGGAGTGTGGTACCGACAATGCGGAGAAGCACCTAGACTAAGAGAGAGAAAGATACTTCCCTAACTTAGAAAGGCCCAGACAGACGCGTCAGTAAAGAGTGGCACTTTACAAATGACGGGTGCAATGAGAACAGAGAGAGAAAGACCCATGCAGTATTGTGTGGCACTTCGAAGAAAAAACCTACCATCCAAAACACATATGACACTCTCTCACCAACATCCAAACCCATTGTCTCAGAGCCGAGGGGGATCTGGGATGCTGCCGACTTTCAAATATCCTCGAGCTGGACTAGCCTCTTTTTCGAAGTCGTCCGTAGCCAGGTCTCGCTCCCTCCCGCAACCACCACTTATGAATCATTTTTTGGCCGGAGGACACTGGAGATCTCGATGTTTTGGATCAAACTGAGAGATACTCTTTTCTTTTTTAATATTGTGACAGGGCATATACACATGATGATATGCATCCGTCATGATGATATCTATGGTCATCTCTGGTTGGTAAAGCACTCCCATGCCAATCCATCTCGATGCAGGCTCTAGTCGCTGTTCTATATAGGGTGTCGTGGCTCTTTTATATCCGAATGAACTCTGTGGTCTCTTTGGGCTTTGACTTTGTCGATATGGGGAAGTGGGAATGGTCTTCCTCAACTCCGGAAATGTTAGAGCTATAGACGACGCAGAGCTATAGAGCCGATAGTGAAATTGAGCTAGTATCCTCAATCTCGATGAAAGAAGCGTCTAATGGACTAGAAAGGACATCATAGTGTATAGATAATTTGTGCTAGCCTACAAATAAGCGTCTAATGGACTAGAATGGACATCATAGTTTATAGATAATTTGTGAGTTTTATTCTCTTTGGTTGTTTGAAGGTCTATTCGAACTTATCGGAATTTTCTGTGGTATTCATCATCGACGTATCAAACGGATTTCCACTATCGTTTGTTGCATCTTCCTATACTAAGTTCTTGTTTCACATTAAACAATGGGTTGAGGTCAATTATACTGAGGTTCTTGTTTTTGCTGAAGTAACGGGTCGAGGTCTCCCAACCAAACCTGATCGTGGACGTTCTTGAATTTTTCTTTTGTTTTGTAAGTCTCGCTATTCTTGACGAGGTTCGCATCAGTAGGTGAGATCTCGTTATATACTCTTGGACGAGATAGTCAAACCTGTCTGACTTTATCGCTATAGCATCATATAGACGATGTCCTGATCTGTCAAAAGAAAAGTAATGTACTTCCTAATTCGTACTTCCCGTGACGTGCCCACTTCGACGCATCTCGAAGCATTTTGGAAACGTCCTGAAAAGTGTGTGAACATTTGGTCTGAAAGACCAAAGATTCGTCACTGCCAAAATCCGTCATGCTCTACATTTGGCGGTTGAGTACCAGATCCACTGGAAAGCCTCGTTCAGTAATTTGTAGTTGATTACCAACCGTCGGCCCAGACTTGCTCGTTTAGAGAATTAACATAGAATGCCATGCAGGACCACGGGCTCGTCGCGTCGGGCGAATCAGCCATTTACTCTAGAGATCTTTGATTTCCTCCGTTGTTCATGATTCGGAGATCTTCATGCAACTGGACCACCATCAGACGTCGGTATGGATTTTCCATTGAATCGAATCCTTTTACGTAGCTGATATTATATTCCCAGACGTGCCTTTACTAGAATGCCTTCAGGTTTGACGCGGACGGAGCATACCTTTATTTATTTAGCATTTCTTCAATCCAGCTTCTGACCTCCGGCTTTTGTAGCTGCTCTTAGATTCATAGCTCTAGGATTCGAGTGAATATTTCAGCAATCGTCTTCTTGATGGAATCATTATGCTGTTCTAAATGTCGGATGCGGGAACTTTTTAGCGGAACACAGAATGGCAGGAATCTTTCGACATCCTTCAGGAAACCATAGATATCGTACTCCGGTTTTATAGAGGAAAGAAAAGGCGTTCCTAGAAGGACATCTCGCTCTTTTCTATTCCATCAATTAGACTCGAGTCAAGTCAACGTGACCACAGAGAAAGGGTTTCCATATACCGTAGATGGAAAATCCCCCACAGGCAGGAGGTATGTCAGAACCACTCCACTAGCTAGATAGGGCATCGGTAGCGCCTATATAACACATCCGTTTAGGGAGAGTGAGATGTGTAGCCAATCCTCCTCCCATTAGTTTATTCTAATCGATTGAGTAGTCAAGAGTATGCCCTGAGAGAGTGATGGAAATCGTCAGTGTTTCATTGGCGCAATCATTCCATCAATTGGGGAATCAAGGTTTCCACTTTCTTTTAATGGATGTTGTTCCGGAAGCGCCACATGGGAGGCGCTTTTTCTTCCCTTTTTTGGAGAAAAAAGACATGGCAGTTAGGGAACCAGGCACATAGATTCCGGGACATCCATGGGTGACGCCAATCGAGTAGGAGAATGGAATGAGAACATGGGGAAGCCGGCCACTCCACCATGTCGAAACAATGAAATACAGCGAACGGGATCATCAGAATAGCTAATTGATTCTTCCGGTGACATGAATTACACAAGCGGAGAGGAAATCAGCACGTACCTCACTACCTCCAGACGCTGCCTAGTCACATAATGCGGTCGGATCCTGAAACGAGGATGGACCAGGCTTAGCTTGAGTAGACCAGGCTTAACAAAGAGGACCCTCTCCGACGTCCGCTTTCTAGTATGATAAAAATGCTCTCTAGAGCTCTGAAGGAGGGTGGTACCGACAATGCAGAGAAGCACCTAGACCAAGAGAGAGAAAGATATTTTCCTAACTTAGAAAGGCCCAGACAGACACGTCAGTAAAGAGTAGCACTTTACAAATGACGGGGGGAATGAGAACAGAGAGAGAAAGACCCATGCAGTGTTGTGTGGCACTTCGAAGAAAAAAATCTACCATGCAAAACACATATGACACTCCCTTACCAATATCCAAACCCATTGTCTCAGAGCCCAGAGGGATCTGGGATGCAGCCGACTTTCTCATATACTCGAGCTGGGCTAGCCTCTTTTTCGAACTCGTCCGTAGCCAGTCCTTGCTCCCTCCAATAACCACCACTTATGAATCGTTTTTCGGCCGGAGGACACTGGAGATCTCGACGTTTTGGATCAAACTGAGAGATACTCTTTTCTTTTTTAATATTGTGACTGTGCATATACTCTTGCTGATATGCATCCGTCATGATAATATCTATAGTCATCTCTGGTTGGCAAAGCACTCCCATGCCAATCCATCTCGATGCTGGCTCTAGTCGTTGTTCTATATAGGGTGTCGTGCCTCTTTTATGTCCGAATGAACTCCATGGTCTCTTTGGGCTTTGACTTTGTCGACATGGCGAAGTGGGAATGGTCTTCCTCAACTCCAGAAATGGTAGAGCTATAGATGTCGTAGAGCTGTAGAGCCGATAGTGAAATTGAGCCAGTATCCTCAATCTCGATGAAAGACAGACTCTAGGAGACAATCCATCGTGAAGTTCTTCGAAGCCTCCAGGTAAGTAAAGTGTCCGGACCTCCTCCTGCGATTGAAGAACCACTTCAACCTCATCGGGAAAGAAAGTCGAATTGGATTAACCCTTTTGATTAGGGCTTCCTTCATCCCCTCCTGCATAGCAAACGTCCGACCAAAACATGCCGTAGGGAATCAACTTCGCCATAACGTACCACACGGGATTCTCTCGTAACTGAGGAATCCAGCTCTAGACAGCTAATTGATTCTTCCGTTGACATGAATTACACAAGCGGAGAGGAAATCAGCACGTACCTCAATACCACCCGACACTGCCTAGTCACATAATGCGGTCAGATCCTGAAACGAGGATGGACCAGGCTTAGCCTGAGTAGACCAGGATTAACAAAGAGGACCCTCTCCGACGTCCGCTTTCTAGTATGATAAACATGCTCTCTAAAGTTATGAAGGAGGGTGGTTCCGACAATGCAGAGAAGCACCTAGACCATGAGAGAGAAAGATACATCCCTAACAGCTCGAGTATATGAGAAAATCGGCAGCATCCCAGATCCCCCTCGGCTCTGAGACAATGGGTTTGGATGTTGGTAAGAGAGTGTCATATGTGTTTTGGATGGTAGGTTTTTTCTTCGAAGTGCCACACAACACTGCATGGGTCTTTCTCTCTCTGTTCTCATTGCCCTCGTCATTTGTAAAGTGCCACTCATTACTGATATAGACTGCCTGCTTGGCATGAATAATTTACGCTATTATGCACCTTTTAATACACATTATTTCACCTTTGACAATCACTCTATACCCCGTGTCCCTTTTCCTATCCCTTTATCTCCCAATTTTACCCCAGAACAGCGTGGTGAATCAATAATAATTCAGCAAACTTTTTATACATATCCAGTAGCACTAGCTTCTGACACAGAAAGAATCATTCATAGTATGTTAAAACCTCTTTATTCTAATAACCCTTTACTATATTTCGAAAAATCTCCTAGATATTGCTCTTTGGAATTACTGGATCAATACAAAGATACTAAAGTACGAATTAATAGTATTATAGTCTCCCCTACAGATAAAAAAGAATTTGTAAAACAAATAAAGGAATTATTAGATTTAAAATTAATACAACCTAGTACAAATCCACATTCCTCTCCTGCTTTTATGGTCAGGAATCATTTAGAACAAAAAAGAGAAAAAGCTATAATGTTTATCAACTATAGAAAAAAAACTCCCGCAACCAACACTTATGAATCGTTTTTCGGCCGGAGAACACTGGAGATCTCGATGTTTTGGATCAAACTGAGAGATACTCTTTTCTTTTTTAATATTGTGACAGGGCATATACACATGATGATATGCATCTGTCATGATGATATCTATGGTCATCTCTGGTTGGTAAAGCACTCCCATGCCAATCCATCTCGATGCTGGCTCTAGTCGCTATTCTATATAGGGTGTCGTTGCTCTTTTATGTCCGAATGAACTCTGTGGTCTCTTTGGGCTTTGACTTTGTCGGTATGGGAAAGTGGGATTGGTCTTCCTCAACTCCGGAAATGTTAGAGCTATAGACGACGCAGAGCTTTAGAGCCGATAGTGAAATTGAGCCAGTATTCTCAATCTCGATGAAAGACAGACTCTAGGAGACAATCCATCGTGAAGCTCTACGAAGCCTCCAGGTAAGTAAAGTGTCCGAACCTCCTCCTGCGATTGAAGAACCACTTCGACCTCATCGGGAAAGAAAGTCGAATTGGATTAGCCCTTTTGATCAGGGCTTCCTTCATCCCCCCTTCGTGGCAAACTTCCGACCAAAACAAGCCGTAGGGAGTCAACTTCGCCATAACGTACCATACGGGATCCTCTCGTAACTTAGGAATCTAGCTCTAGACAGCAAATTGATTCTTCCGGTGACATGAATTACACAAGCGGAGAGGAAATCAGCACGTACCTCACTACCTCCCGACGCTGCGTAGTCACATAATGCGGTCGGATCCTGAAATGAGGATGGACCAGGCTTAGCCTGAGTAGACCAGGCATAACAAAGAGGACCCTCTCCGACGTCCACTTTCTAGTATGATAAACATGCTCTCTAAAGCTATGAAGGAGTGTGGTTCAGACAATGCGGAGAAGCACCTAGACCAAGAGAGAGAAAGATACTTCCCTAACTTAGAAAGGCGCTCCCTCCCGCAACCACCACTTCTGAATCGTTTTTCAGCCGGAGGACACTGGAGATCTCGATGTTTTGGATCAAACTGAGAGATACTCTTTTCTTTTTTAATATTGTGACAGGGCATATACACATGATGATATGCATCCGTCATGATGATATCTATGGTCATCTCTGGTTGGTAAAGCACTCCCATGCCAATCCATCTCGATGCTGGCTCTAGTCGCTGTTCTATATAGGGTGTCGTGGCTCTTTTATGTCCGAATGAACTCTGTGGTCTCTTTGGGCTTTGACTTTGTCGATATGGGGAAGTGGGACTGGTCTTCCTCAACTCCGAAAATGTTAGAGCTATAGACGACGCAGAGCTATAGAGCCGATAGTGAAATTTAGCCAGTATCCTCAATCTCAATGAAAGAAGCGTCTAATGGACTAGAAGGGACATCATAGTTTATAGATAATTGGTGCTAGCCTACAAGTAAGCATCTAATGGACTAGAAGGGACATCATAGTTTATAGATAATTTGTGAGTTTTATTCTCTTTGGTTCTTTGAAGGACTATTCAAACTTATCGGAATTTTCCGTGGCATTCATCATCGACGTATCAAACGGATTTCCACTATCGTTTGTTGCATCTTCCTTATACTAAGTTCTTGTTTCGCATTAAACAATGGGTTGAGGTCAATTATACCGAGGTTCTTGTTTTTGCTGAATTAACGGGTCGAGGTCTCCCAACCAAACCTGATCGTGGACGTTCTTGAATTTTTCTTTTGTTTTGTAAGTCTCGCTATTCTTGACGAGGTTCGCATCAGTAGGTGAGATCTCGTTATATACTCTTGGACGAGATAGTCAAACCTGTCTGACTTTATCGCTATAGCATCATATAGACGATGTCCTGATCTGTCAAAGAAAAGTAAAGTACTTCCTAATTCGTACTTCCCGTGACGTGCCCACTTCGACGCATCTCGAAGCATTTCGGAAACGTCCTGAAAAGTGTGTGAACATTTGGTCTGAAAGACCAAAGATTCATCACTGCCAAAATCCGTCATGCTCTACATTTGGCGGTTGAGTACCAGATCCATTGGAAAGCCTCGTTCAGTGATTTGTAGTTGATTACCAACCGTCGGCCTAGACTTGCTCGTTTAGAGAATTAACATAGAATGCCATGCAGGACCACGGGCTCGTCGCGTCGGGCGAATCAGCCATTTACTCTGGAGATCTTTGATTTCCTCCGTTGTTCATGATTCGGAGATCTTCATGCAACTGGACCACCATCAGACGTCGGTATGGATTTTCCATTGAATCGAATCCTTTTACGTAGCTGATATTATATTCTCAGACGTGCCTTTACTAGAATGCCTTCAGGTTTGACGCGGACGGAGCATACCTTTATTTATTTAGCATTTCTTCAATCCAGCTTCTGACCTCCGGCTTTTGTAGCTGCTCTGAGATTCATAGCTCCAGGATTCGAGTGAATATTTCAGCAATCATCTTCTTGATGGAATCATTATGCTGTTCTAAATGTCGGATGCGGGAACTTTTTAGCGGAACACAGAATGGCAGGAATCTTTCGACATCCTTCAGGAAACCATAGATACCGTACTCCGATTTTATAGAGGAAAGAAAAGGCGTTCCAAGAAGGACATCTCGCTCTTTTCTATTCCATCAATTAGACTCGAGTCAAGTCAACGTGACCACAGAGAAAGGGTTTCCATATACCGTAGATGGAAAATCCCCCACAGGCAGGAGGCATGTCAGAACCACTCCACTAGCTAGATAGGGCATCGGTAGCGCCTATATAACACATCCGTTTAGGGAGAGTGAGATGTGTAGCCAATCCTCCTCCCATTAGTTTATTCAAATCGATTGAGTAGTCAAGAGTATGCCCTGAGAGAGTGATGGAAATCGTCAGTGTTTCATTGGCGCAATCATTCCATCAATTGGGGAATCAAGGTTTCCACTTTCTTTTAATGGATGTTGTTCCGGAAGCGCCACATGGGAGGCGCTTTTGCTTCCCTCTTTTGGAGAAAAAAGACATGGCAGTTAGGGAACCAGGCACATAGATTCCGGGACATCCATGGGTGATGCCAATCGAGTAGGAGAATGGAATGAGAACATGGGGAAGCCGGCCACTCCACCATGTCGAAACAATGAAATACAGCGAACGGGATCATCAGAATAGCTAATTGATTCTTCCAGTGACATGAATTACACAAGCGGAGAGGAAATCAGCACGTACCTCACTACCTCCCGACGCTGCCTAGTCACATAATGCGGTCGGATCCTGAAACGAGGATGGACCAGGCTTAGCTTGAGTAGACCAGGCTTAACAAAGAGGACCCTCTCCGACGTCCGCTTTCTAGTATGATAAAAATGCTCTCTAGAGCTCTGAAGGAGGGTGGTACCGACAATGCAGAGAAGCACCTAGACCAAGAGAGAGAAAGATATTTCCCTAACTTAGAAAGGCCCAGACAGACACGTCAGTAAAGAGTAGCACTTTACAAATGACGGGGGCAATGAAAACAGAGAGAGAAAGACCCATGCAATATTGTGTGGCACTTCGAAGAAAAAATCTACCATGCAAAACACATATGACACTCCCTTACCAACATCCAAACCCATTGTCTCAGTGCCCAGAGGGATCTGGGATGCTGCCGACTTTCTCATATACTCGAGCTGGGTTAGCCTCTTTTTCGAACTCGTCCGTAGCCAGGCCTCGCTCCCTCCAACAACCACCACTTATGAATCGTTTTTCGGCCGGAGGACACTGGAGATCTCGACGTTTTAGATCAAACTGAGAGATACTCTTTTCTTTTTTAATATTGTGACAGTGCATATACTCTTGCTGATATGCATCCGTCATGATAATATCTATAGTCATCTCTGGTTGGCAAAGCACTCCCATGCCAATCCATCTCGATGCTGGCTCTAGTCGCTGTTCTATATAGGGTGTTGTGGCTCTTTTATGTCCGAATGAACTCCATGGTCTCTTTGGGCTTTGACTTTGTCGACATGGCGAAGTGGGAATGGTCTTCCTCAACTCCAGAAATGGTAGAGCTATAGATGTCGTAGAGCTGTAGAGCCGATAGAGAAATTGAGCCAGTATCCTCAATCTCGATGAAAGACAGACTCTAGGAGACAATCCATCGTGAAGCTCTTCGAAGCCTCCAGGTAAGTAAAGTGTCCGGACCTCCTCCTGCGATTGAAGAACCACTTCAACCTCATCGGGAAAGAAAGTTGAATTGGATTAACCCTTTTGATTAGGGCTTCCTTCATCCCCTCCTGCATAGCAAACGTCCGACCAAAACAAGCCGTAGGGAATCAACTTCGCCATAACGTACCATACGGGATTCTCTCGTAACTGAGGAATCCAGCTCTAGACAGCTAATTGATTCTTCCGGTAACATGAATTACACAAGCGGAGAGGAAATCAGCACGTACCTCAATACCTCCCGACACTGCCTAGTCACATAATGCGGTCGGATCCTGAAACGAGGATGGACCAGGCTTAGCCTGAGTAGACCAACAAAGAGGACCCTCTCCGACGTCCGCTTTCTAGTATGATAAACATGCTCTCTAAAGTTATGAATGAGGGTGGTTCCGACAATGCAGAGAAGCACCTAGACCATGAGAGAGAAAGATACATTCCTAACAGCTCGAGTATATGAGAAAGTCGGCAGCATCCCAGATCCCCCTCGGCTCTGAGACAATGGGTTTGGATGTTGGTGAGAGAGTGTCATATGTGTTTTGGATGGTAGGTTTTTTCTTTGAAGTGCCACACAACACTGCATGGGTCTTTCTCTCTCTGTTCTCATTGCCCCCGTCATTTGTAAAGTGCCACTCATTACTGATATAGACTGCCTGCTTGGCATGAATAATTTATGCCATTATGCACCTTTTAATACACATTATTTCACCTTTGACAATCACTCTATACCCGTGTCCCTTTTCCTATCCCTTTATCTCCCAATTTTACCCCAGCACAGCGGGTGAATCAATAAAAATTCAGCAAACTTTTTATACATATCCAGTAGCACTAGCTTCTGACACAGAAAGAATCATTCATAGTATGTTAAAACCTCTTTATTCTAATAACCCTTTACTATATTTCGAAAAATCTCCTAGATATTGCTCTTTGGAATTACTGGATCAATACAAAGATACTAAAGTACGAATTAATAGTATTATAGTCTCCCCTACAGATAAAAAAGAATTTGTAAAACAAATAAAGGAATTATTAGATTTAAAATTAATACAACCTAGTACAAATCCACATTCCTCTCCTGCTTTTATGGTCAGGAATCATGTAGAAACAAAAAGAGGAAAAGCTATAATGGTTATCAACTATAGAAAAAAAACTCCCGCAACCACCACTTATGAATCGTTTTTCGGCCGGAGGACACTGGAGATCTCGATGTTTTGGATCAAACTGAGAGATACTCTTTTCTTTTTTAATATTGTGACAGGGCATATACACATGATGATATGCATCTGTCATGATGATATCTATGGTCATCTCTGGTTGGTAAAGCACTCCCATGCCAATCCATCTCGATGCTGGCTCTAGTCGCTGTTCTGTATAGGGTGTCGTGGCTCTTTTATGTCCGAATGAACTCTGTGGTCTCTTTGGGCTTTGACTTTGTCGATATGGGGAAGTGGGAATGGTCTTCCTCAACTCCGGAAATGTTAGAGCTATAGACGACGCAGAGCTTTAGAGCCGATAGTGAAATTGAGCCAGTATCCTCAATCTCGATGAAAGACAGACTCTAGGAGACAATGCATCGTGAAGCTCTCCGAAGCCTCCAGGTAAGTAAAGTGTCCAGACCTCCTCCTGCGATTGAAGAACCACTTCGACGGCATCGGGAAAGAAAGTCGAATTGGATTAACCCTTTTGATCAGGGCTTCCTTCATCCCCTCCTGCATAGCAAATCCAACCAAAGCAAGCCGTAGGGAATCAATTTCGCCATAACGTACCATATGTGATCCTCTCGTAACTGAGGAATCTAGCTCTGGACAGCTAATTGATTCTTCCGGTGATATGAATTACATAAGCAGCGAGGAAATCAGCACGTAGCTCACTACCTCCCAACGCTGCCTAGTCACATAATGCGGTCGGATCCTGAAACGAGGATGGACTAGGCTTAGCCTATGTAGACCAGGCTTAACAAAGAGGACCCTCTCCGACGTCTGCTTTCTAGTATGATAAACATGCTCTCTACAACTCTGAAGGAGGGTGGTTCCGATAATGCAGAGAAGCACCTAGACCAAGAGAAAGAAAGATACTTCCCTAACTTAGAAAGGCCCAGACAGACGCTCAGTAAAGAGTGGAACTTTACAAATGACGGGAACAATGAGAACAGAGAGAGGAAGACCCATGCAGTGTTGTGTGGCACTTCGAAGAAAAAACCTACCATCCAAAACACATATGACACTCCCTCACCAACATCCAAACCCATTGTCTCAGAGCCCAGGGGATCTGGGATGCTGCCGACTTTCTCATATACTCGAGCTTGGCTAGCTTCTTTTTCGAACTCGTCCGTAGCCAGGTCTCGCTCCCTCCAACAACCACCACTTATAAATCGTTTTTCGGCCGGAGGACACTGGAGATCACGACGTTTTGGATCAAACTGAGAGATCTCTTTTCTTTTTTAATATTGTGACAGTGCATATACTCATGCTGATATGCATCCATCATGATGATATCTATGGTCATCTCTGGTTGGTAAAGCACTCCCATGCCAATCCATCTCGATGCTGGCTCTAGTTGCTGTTCTATATAGGGTGTCATGGCTCTTTTATGTCCGAATGAACTCTGTGGTCTCTTTGGGCTTTGACTTTGTCGATATGTGGAAGTGGGAATGGTCTTCCTCAACTCCGGAAATGTTAGAGCTATAGACGACGTAGAGCTTTAGAGTCGATAGAGAAATTGAGCCAGTATCCTCAATCTCGATGAAAGACAGACTCTAGGAGACAATCCATCGTGAAGCTCTCCGAAGCCTCCAGATAAGTAAAGTGTCCGGACGTCCTCCTGCGATTGAAGAACCACTTCGACCTCATCGGGAAAGAAAGTCGAATTGGATTAACCCTTTTGATCAGGGCTTCCTTCATCCCCTCCTGCGTAGCAAACTTTCGACCAAAACAAGCCATAGGGAGTCAACTTCGCCATAACGTACCATACGGGATCCTCTCGTAACTTAGGAATCCAGCTCTGGACAACTAATTGATTCTTCCGGTGACATGGATTATATAAGCGAAGAGGAAATCAGCACGTACCTCACTACCTCCCGACGCTGCCTAGTCACATAATGCGGTCGGATCCTGAAACGAGGATGGACCAGGCTTAGCATGAGTAGACCAGGCTTAACAAAGAGGACCCTCTCCGATGTCCGCTTTCTAGTATGATAAACATGCTCTCTAAAGATATGAAGGAGGGTGGTTCCGACAATGCAGAGAAGCACCTAGACCAAGAGAGAGAAAGATACTTCCCTAACTTAGAAAGGCCCAGACGACGCGTCAGTAAAGAGTGACACTTTACAAATGACGGACGCAATGAGAACAGAGAGAGAAAGACCCATGCAGTGTTGTGTGGCACTTCGAAGAAAAAACCTACCATCCAAAACACATATGACACTCTCTCACCAACATCCAAACCCATTGTCTCAGAGCCGAGGAGGATCTGGGATGCTGCCGACTTTCTCATATACTCGAGCTGGGCTAGCCTCTTTTTCGAAGTCGTCCGTAGCCAGGTCTCGCTCCCTCCCGCAACCACCACATATGAATCGTTTTTCGGCCAGAGGACACTGGAGATCTCGATGTTTTGGATCAAACTGAGAGATACTCTTTTCTTTTTTAATATTGTGACAGGGCATATACACATGATGATATGCATCTGTCATGATGATATCTATGGTCATCTCTGGTTGGTAATGCACTCCCATGCCAATCCATCTCGATGCTGGCTCTAGTTGCTGTTCTATATAGGGTGTCATGGCTCTTTCATGTCCGAATGAACTGTGTGGTCTCTTTGGGCTTTGACTTTGTCGATATGTGGAAGTGGGAATGGTCTTCCTCAACTCCGGAAATGTTAGAGCTATAGACGACGTAGAGCTTTAGAGTCGATAGAGAAATTGAGCCAGTATCCTCAATCTCGATGAAAGACAGACTCTAGGAGACAATCCATCGTGAAGCTCTCCGAAGCCTCCAGATAAGTAAAGTGTCCAGACCTCATCCTGCGATTGAAGAACCACTTCGACCGCATCGGGAAAGAGAGTCGAATTGGATTAACCCTTTTGATCAGGGCTTCCTTCATCCCCTCCTGCATAGCAAATCCAACCAAAGCAAGCCGTAGGGAATCAACTTCGCCATAACGTACCATATGGGATCCTCTCGTAACTGAGGAATCTAGCTCTGGACAGCTAATTGATTCTTCCGGTAACATGAATTACATAAGCAGTGAGGAAATCAGCACGTAGCTCACTACCTCCCAACGCTGCCTAGTCACATAATGCGGTCGGATCCTGAAACGAGGATGGACTAGGCTTAGCCTATGTAGACCAGGCTTAACAAAGAGGACCCTCTCCGACGTCCGCTTTCTAGTATGATAAACATGCTCGCTACAACTCTGAAGGAGGGTGGTTCCGATAATGCAGAGAAGCACCTAGACCAAGAGAAAGAAAGATACTTTCCTAACTTAGAAAGGCCCAGACAGACGCTCAGTAAAGAGTGGCACTTTACAAATGACGGGAACAATGAGAACAGAGAGAGGAAGACCCATGCAGTGTTGTGTGGCACTTCGAAGAAAAAACCTACCATCCAAAACACATATGACACTCCCTCACCAACATCCAAACCCATTGTCTCAGAGCCCAGGGGATCTGGGATGCTGCCGACTTTCTCATATCCTCGAGCTTGGCTAGCTTCCTTTTCGAACTCGTCCGTAGCCAGGTCTCGCTCCCTCCAACAACCACCACTTATAAATCGTTTTTCAGCCGGAGGACACTAAAGATCAGGACGTTTTGGATTAAACTGAGAGATCTCTTTTCTTTTTTAATATTGTGACAGTACATATACTCATGCTGATATGCATCCGTCATGATGATATCTATGGTCATCTCTGGTTGGTAAAGCACTCCCAAGCCAATCCATCTCGATGCTGGCTCTAGTCGCTGTTCTATATAGGGTGTCGTGGCTCTTTTACGTCCGAATGAACTCCGTGGTCTCTTTGGGCTTTGACTTTGTCGATATGGGGAAGTGGGAATGGTCTTCCTCAACTCCGGAAATGGTAGAGCTATAGGCATTGTAGAGTTGTAGAGCCGACAGAGAAATTGAGCCAGTATCCTCAATCTCGATGAAAGACAGACTCTAGAAGACAATCCATCGTGAAGCTCTCCGAAGCCTCCAGGTAAGTAAAGTGTTCGGACCTCCTCCTGCGATTGAAGAACCACTTCGACTTCATCGGGAAAGAAAGTCGAATTGGATTAACTCTTTTGATCAAGTCCCCTCCTGCGTAGCAAACTTTCGACCAAAACAAGCCATAGGGAGTCAACTTCGCCATAACGTACCATACGGGATCCTCTCGTAACTTAGGAATGTAGCTCTGGACAACTAATTGATTCTTCCGGTGACATGGATTGCATAAGCGGAGAGGAAATCAGCACGTACCGCACTACCTCCCGACGCTGCCTAGTCACATAATGTTGTCGGATACTGAAACGAGGATGGACCAGGCTTAGCTTGAGTAGACCAGGCTTAACAAAGAGGACCCTCTCCGATGTCCGCTTTCTAGTATGATAAACATGCTCTCTAAAGCTATGAAGGAGCGTGGTTCCGACAATGCAGAGAAGTACCTAGACTAAGAGAGAGAAAGATACTTCCCTAACTTAGAAAGGCCCAGACGACGCGTCAGTAAAGAGTGACACTTTACAAATGACGGGCGCAATGAGAACAGAGAGAGAAAGACCCATGCAGTGTTGTGTGGCACTTCGAAGAAAAAACCTACCATGCAAAACACATATGACACTCCCTTACCAACATCCAAATCCATTGTCTCAAAGCCCAGGGGGATCTGGGATGCAGCCGACTTTCTCATATACTCGAGCTGGGCTAGCCTCTTTTTCGAACTCGTCCGTAGCCAGGTCTCGCTCCCTCAACAACCACCACTTATGGATCGTTTTTCGGCCAGAGGACACTGGAGATCTCGACATTTTGGATCAAACTGAGAGATACTCTTTTCTATTTTAATATTGTGACAATGCATGCACTCATGCTGATGTGCATCCGTCATGATGATATCTATGGTCATCTCTGATTGGTAAAGCACTCCCATGCCAATCCATCTCGATGCTGGCTCTAGTCGCTGTTCTATATAGGGTGTCGTAGCTCTTTTATGTCTGAATGAACTCCGTGGTCTCTTTGGGCTTTGACTTTGTCGATATGGGGAAGTGGGATTGGTCTTCCTCAACTCCGAAAATGTTAGAGCTATAGACGTCGTAGAGCTGCAGAGCCGATAGAGAAATTGAGCCAGTATCCTCAATCTCGATGAAAGACAGACTCTAGGAGACTATCCATCGTGAAGCTCTCCGAAGCCTCCAGGTAAGTAAAGTATCCGGACCTCCTCCTGCGATTGAAGAACCACTTCGACCTTATCGGGAAAGAAAGTCAAATTGGATTAAGCCTTTTGATTAGGGCTTCCTTCATCCCCTCCTGCATAGCAAACTTCCGACCAAAACAAGACGTAGGGACTCAACTTCGCCATAACGTACCATACGGGATCCTCTCGTAACTGAGGAATCCAGCTCTAGACAGCTAATTGATTCTTCCGGTGACTTGAATTACACAAGCGGAGAGGAAATCAGCACGTACCTCAATACCTCCCGACACTGCCTAGTCACATAATGCGGTCGGATCCTGAAACGAGGATGGACCAGGCTAAGCCTGAGTAGACCAGGTTTAACAAAGTGGACCCTCTCCGACGTCCGCTTTCTAGTATGATAAACATGCTCTCTAAAGTTATGAAGGAGGGTGGTTTCGACAATGCAGAGAAGCACCTAGACCAAGAGAGAGAAAGACACTTCCCTAACTTAGAAAGGCCCAAACAAACGCGTCAGTAAAGAGTGGCACTTTACAAATAACGGGGGCAATGAGAACAGAGAGAGAAAGACCCATGCAGTGTTGTGTGGCACTTCGAAGAAAAAACCTACCATCCAAAACACATATGACACTCTCTCACCAACATCCAAACCCATTGTCTCAAAACCCAGGGGGATCTGGGATGCTGCCGACTTTCTCATATACTCCAGCTGCGCTAGCCTCTTTTTCGAAGTCGTCCGTAGCCAGTCTCGCTCCCTCCAACAACCACCACTTATGAATCGTTTTTCGGCCGGAGGACACTGGAGATTTCGATGTTTTGGATCAAACTGAGAGATACTCTTTTCTTTTTTAGTATTGTGACAGGGCATATACACATGATGATATGCATCTGTCATGATGATATCTATGGTCATCTATGGTTGGCAAAGCGCTCCCATGCCGTAGGGACTCAACTTTGCCATAACGTACCATACGGGATCCTCTCGTAAATGAGGAATCTAGCTCTGGACAACTAATTGATTCTTCCGGTGACATGGATTACAGAAGCGGAGAGGAAATCAACATGTGCCTCACTATCTCCCGACACTGCCTAGTCACATAATGCGGTCGGATCCTGAAACGAGGATGGACCAGGCTTAGCTTGAGTAGATCAGGCGTAACAAAGAGGAACCTCTCCGATGTCCGCTTTCTAGTATGATAAACAAGCTCTCTAAAGCTATGAAGGAGGGTGGTTCCGACAATGCAGAGAAGCACCTAGACCAAGAGAGAGAAAGATACTTCCCCAACTTAGAAAGGCCCAGACAGACGAGTCAGTAAAGAGTGACCTTTTACAAATGACGGGCGCAATGAGAACAGAGAGAGAAAGACCCATGCAGTGTTGTGTGGCACTTCGAAGAAAAAACCTACCATCCAAAACACATATGACACTCCCTCACCAACATCCAAACCCATTGTCTCAGAGCCCAGGGGATCTGGGATGCTGCTGACTTTCTCATATACTCGAGCTTGGCTAGCTTCTTTTTCGAACTCGTCCGTAGCCAGGTCTCGCTCCCTCCAACAACCACAACTTATAAATCGTTTTTCGGCCGGAGGACACTGGAGATCACGACGTTTAGGATCAAACTGAAAGATCTCTTTTCTCTTTTAATATTGTGAGAGTGCATATACTCATGCTGATATGCATCCGTCATGATGATATCTATGGTCATCTCTGGTGGGTAAAGCACTCCCAAGCCAATCCATCTCGATGCTGGCTCTAGTCGCTGTTCTATATAGGGTGTCGTGGCTCTTTTATGTCCGAATGAACTCCGTGGTCTCTTTGGGCTTTGACTTTGTCAATATGGGGAAGTGGGAATGGTCTTCCTCAACTGCGGAAATGGTAGAGCTATAGACGTCGTAGAGTTGTAGAGCCGATAGAGAAATTGAGCCAGTATCCTCAATCTCGATGAAAGACAGACTCTAGGAGACAATCCATCATGAAGCTCTCCGAAGCCTCAAGTTAAGTAAAGTGTCCGGACCTCCTCCTACGATTGAAGAACCACTTCGACCGCATCGGGAAAGAAAGTCGAATTGGATTAACCCTTATGATCAGGGCTTCCTTCATCTCCTCCTGCGTAGCAAACTTCCGACCAAAACAAGCTGTAGGGAATCAACTTCCGCATAACGTACCATACGGAATCCTCTAGTAACTGAGGAATCCAGCTCTGGACAGCTAATTGATTCTTCCGGTGGCATGAATTACACAAGCGGAGAGGAAATTAGCACGTACCTCACTGCCTCCCGACTCTGCCTAGTCACATAATGCGGTCGGATCCTGAAACGAGGATGGAGCAGGCTTAGCCTGAGTAGACCGGGCTTAACAAAGAGGACCCTCTCCGACGTCCGCTTTCTAGTATGATAAACATGCTCTCTACAGTTATGAAGGAGGGTGGTCCGACAATGAAGAGAAGCACCTAGACCAAGAGAGAGAAAGATACTTCCCTAAGTTAGAAAGGCCCAGACAGACGCGTCAGTAAAGAGTGGCACTTTACAAATGACGGGGGCAATCAGAACAGAGAGAGAAAGACCCATGCAGTGTTGTGTGGCACTTCGAAGAAAAAACCTACCATCCAAAACACATACGACACTCCCTCACCAACATCCAAACCCATTGTCTCAGAGCCCAGGGGGATATGGGATGTTTCCGACTTTCTCATATACTCGAGCTGGGCTAGCCTCTTTTTCGAACTCGTCCGTAGCCAGGTCTCGCTCCCACCAACAACCACCACTTATGAATCATTTTTCGGCCAGAGGACACTAGAAATCTCGACGTTTTGGATCAAACTGAGAGATACACTTTTCTTTTTTAATATTGTGAAGTGCATATACTCATGCTGATATGCATCCGTCATGATGATATCTATGGTCATCTCTGGTTGGTAAAGCACTCTCATGCCAATCCATCTCGATGCTGGCTCTAGTCGCTGTTCTATAAAGGGTGTCGTGGCTCTTTTATGTCCGAATGAACTTCGTGGTCTCTTTGGGCTTTGACTTTGTCGATATGGGGAAGTGGTAATGGTCTTCCTAAACTCCGGAAATGGTAGAGCTATAGACGTCATAGAGCTGTCGAGCGGATAGAGAAATTGAGCCAGTATCCTCAATCTCGATGAAAGAAAGACTCTAGGAGACAATCCATCGTGAAGGTCTCTGAAGCCTCCACGTAAGTAAAGTGTCCGAACCACCTCCTGCGATTGAAGACCACTTCGACCGCATCGGGAAAGAAAGTCGAATTGGATTAATCCTTTAGATCAGGGCTTCCTTCATCCGCTCTTGCATAGCAAACTTCCGACCTAAACAAGCCTTAGGGAATCAACTTCGCCATAACGTACCATACGAGATCCTCTCGTAACTGAGGAATCCAGCTCTGGACAGCTAATTAATTCTTCCGGTGGCATGAATTACACAAGCGGAGAGGAAATCAGCACGTACATCACTACCTCCCGACGCTGCCTAGTCACATAATGCGGTCGGATCCTGAAACGAGGATGGACCAGGCTTAGCCTGACTAGACCAGGCTTTACAAAGAGGACCCTCTCCGACGTCCGCTTTCTAGTATGATAAACATGCTCTCTACAGTTATGAAGAAGGGTGGTTCCGACAATGATGAGAAGCACCTAGACCAAGAGAGAGAAAGATACTTCCCTAAGTTAGAAAGGCCCAGACAGACGCGTCAGTAAAGAGTGGCACTTTACAAATGACGGGGGCAATAAGAACAGAGAGAGAAAGTCCCATACAGTGTTGTGTGGCACTTCGAAGAAAAAACTTACCATCCAAAACACATATGACACTCCCTCACCAACATCCAAACCCATTGTCTCAAACCCAGGGGGATCTGGGATGCTGCCGACTTTCTCATATACTCGAGCTGGGCTAGCTTTTTTTTCGAACTCGTCCGTAGCCAGGTCTCGCTCCCTCCAATAACCACCACTTATGAATCGTTTTTCGGCCAGAGGACACTGGAGATCTCGACGTTTTGGATCAAACTGAGAGATACTCTTTTCTTTTTTAATATTGTGACAGTGCATATACTCATGCTGATATGCATCCGTCATGATGATATCTATGGTCATCTCTGTTGGTAAAGCACTCCCATGCTAATCCATCTCGATGCTGGCTCTAGTCGCTGTTCTATATAGGGTGTCGTGGCTCTTTTATGTCCGAATGAACTCCGTGGTATCTTTGGGCTTTGACTTTGTCGATATGGGGAAGTGGGAATGGTCTTCCTCAACTCCGGAAATGGTAGAGCTATACACGTCATAGAGCTGTAGAGCCGATAGAGAAATTGAGCCAGTATCCTCAGTCTCGATGAAAGACAGACTCTAGGAGACAATCCATCGTGATGCTCTCCGAATCCTCCAGGTAAGTAAATTGTCCGGACCTCCTCCTGCGATTGAAGAACCACTTCGACCGCATCGGGAAAGAAAGTTGAATGGGATTAACCCTTTTGATCAGGGCTTCCTTCATCCCCTCCTGCGTAGCAAACTTCTGACCAAAACAAGCCGTAGGGAATCAACTTCCGTATAACGTTCCATACGGGATCCTCTAGTAACTGAGGAATCCAGCTCTGGACAGCTAATTGATTCTTCTGGTGACATGAATTACACAAGCGGAGAGGAAATCAGCACGTACCGCACTACCTCCCGACGCTGCCTAGTCACATAATGCGGTCGGATCCTGAAACGAGGATGGACCAGGCTTAGCCTGAGTAGACCAGGCTTAACAAAGAGGTCCCTCTCCGACGTCCGCTTTCTAGTATGATAAACATGCTCTCTACAGCTATGAAGGAGGGTGGTTCCGACAATGCAGAGAAGCACCTAGACCAAGAGAGAGAAAGATACTTCCCTAACTTAGAAAGGCCCAGACAGACGCATCAGTAAAGAGTGACACTTTACAAATGACGGGGGCAATGAGAACAGAGAGAGAAAGACCCATGCAGTGTTGTGTGGCACTTCGAAGAAAAAACCTACCACCTGCCCCAAGTGGTGCATATCATGGTCTCAAAAGTGGTACACCACTTCATCCCTCTATACCAGCCTCTAGGGACATTCTCTGGTAAACGTGGACGACCGATATCTGACGTACTTTTGCTCGCTTATAATACTGTGTACTGATGGGATTCCATATCCGTCGAACTGATCATGATCTTACTCTTACTTGCAGATGTAGTTATACGAGTACGTTGGATGATGTAGTCAAAGCTAAGATGGAGAAATGTTGACCTACGCCACCTCATGATCCCATCGCAAAGAAAGGTTTGTATATAACCGGCCCATCAGTACTGTAACTGAAACATTATCTGATCTACAAAAGGTGAATTCTTTTCAACCGTCATTCAAATCTTTCTTTCCCTTGAGTACCTGTAACCGCTGACTTTTGGGGAAGCGTCGAGTTATCAGCTTCTTATAAACGAGTCTTTTTCTTACTTCTATCCCCAAAAGCTTGTGTAGCCACCCCCCTCGTCGAAACCATTTACCTGCCTCGCTTCACTGACTATCCCTACCGAAAAGAAAAGTTTTCATCACTACTTTACGTCGGAGTAGGTATTCTCTCATCGACGCGCCGTCACCCTACCGAGCCGCCAGTCTCCCAGAATTTCCTTCTTCCTAGATCACTCTATATGACTTTTATAGACTCTATTTAGAAAACTACCCTCTTCTTCTTTCTTCCATCCTTCCTCACCATCCTCAGCTACTGGTTGGGCAAAGATTTCGGTTGAAGCATATCCATCTAAGACCCTATATTTTACTTGAGAACTAGACGTCTAGTCCTGAACTGGTAGGTTGAATTTCTCCCCTCACTTCTTCCGTCTGAACGTACTTTTCATTACCTATGTCAGTTTTCATCCTGACGAGATCATCTTTTCTTCATATATGCAATTACAAACTCCGGGCCCATTCCGTAAAGTAGGGTCATGAAAGATTTTGCCTTTACCTTTACCTACCCACCGATTCTTTTGAGAAGAATGAATTCAGAAGCCACAAAATACCAAAGAGAAGGAGCGCACCGCAGCTCGCAATGCAATATCGCACTCTGCAGCTCGAAAACAATGGCACGGAAGCGTCACCGTGCTATACTGCTCTCACCCTAGAACACGCTACTACCGCGCTCCAGAGCTTGGAAGCGACAAGTGCTCCTTGCACTATCTAATGAACGCGACAAACGCACAGCACAAGCTATACATTGTGCACTGCTCCCTAGCAATAGCACTTGTGCTCCCTTCCCTGGAAGCTATAACTGCACGAACAGCAGAGCAAACAAAGTGAAAGCAAGCGAAGCAGAAACTCGAACTCTTTCCCCTAGACGTGACAGGCAAGCAAAGCGGAAGCTACAGCGGTCAGAATCTTTCCCGTCAGCAAGCAAAGCATTCTTTGGACGAAGATAGTAGCTCGCTTAGCTGCGAAGCCAAATGACATAGTTTCGACAAAACTAACGAAGCTCCATGAAACATTAAGTCGTAAAGTCTTCCACGAAACGAGCCTGACAGTCCTGGAGGATCAGTAGCTGAGCTAGCCTAGCCGTCTACTATAGCGAGCATCGATTCCGCTTCCGCGAAGGAAGTTGCGAGCGAAGCCATTTAGTTTTCTTTGCTTCCCACCTTTCACAGAGATTGTTATGAACTGACTAAATGACTATATTCTCCCAGAAAGCGGGATAACCTAACGTGTCTCCGTTCCCTTTCAATCAAATATTAGAAGAACGAATGCTGCCCTCTTTCTACGGATGCGGCAGACATGGATATGTCAAACTATTTCAGTTACGGTTAATCAGTCTATTGACTCCCTTCCCCAGCCTGACGCTTTCCGAAAAGTGACGGACTATTCCCACATTGAATCTCAACTGGCAATGCGCATTGACTCATTCTATCTCTCCTCTACCTTTTTGAGATGTGGCCCATCTCTTCCCTTATTATATCTATCGAGTCATAGCAGGATGGCTCTTTCTCTTTTCACAAGTACAGCAGTGACGTACAGTTGTCACAAGGAGTTCCTCTTTCAACGATCTGCAGTACTGAGCTACGGAAAGTCGGTAGAAAGGACCAAAGCCGAGGATGGAAAAGGTTCCTGCTAATCCCACTGACGGAGCGAAGGCTATTGCTTATGTCTTCTAGGGCGATAGCTGATGATTAGAAACTGCCCACTGCGGAAAGCGAGGTCAGTGTAGGTCTTGAACAGACGACGCTTTCCGGAAAAACCTCGCTACAGGGAAATCCCCTCATGCCTGGTCCTGTCTGAACTAGGAATCTTCCAACCATGATGTTAAAATAATGGACTTACCCCGAACCATACCGATCAATGTGTAAATTGCTAAAGAGATATCCATACCACCTAAATGGTTTTCATCTGTAAACGTATGCCGACGCATTGATGGTTTTCAAGAGGCCAAAGCCAAACCCCAACATCGTCGATATAGAAAGGGCAGGCTTTCCGACACTGCTATGTCGTCTTTCTCTCCATCCCGACCACCAAAGCGTCTATGAAAAGGCATCTGAGATCGTCGGCCCCCTCATCCGCCCTTTTTCCTTTTTTCTCATCCCCAGGCATAACGAGGCTGCTACGGAATTCACCCACTCATCTGCCTTCCGTCACGTTGCGTGCTTCGGAATGGATGGCCAAACGACTTGCCAGACACCAATATGGGCCGTCTACAGAATGTGTCTCCAAACCACTAGGGCAGTCCCGTCCTGCCCATCACTTTGCGAAAATGGGGAATTGATCGGAATGAAGGTACCCAGTAGGAAGTTCAGCCTGTGTTTCGGTCGAGGCTTTGTAGCCTGGTTTGGAACGAGAGGATATAGCCAACATTCAGCTACAACTGACGAGATGCCACGGGTTCCGTAAGCCAGCTCATAAGCGATGTCAAGAGGAAGGCACCCATCGACAGTCCTTCCTCTGGGTGCCTATTTCAAGTTTACGCCTAGGCCCTCAATTTGCCTCTAGCCTTACTCCCGCCTTTCCTCGCAGAAAGCCCGTCATTTGACGCCCGTGGGTCTTTCCCTTGCCGCTGGATCGATTGAAACTGCCGTCGACTACTAGCTCAGGTGCTTTGGCCAATAGTAGGCCAACAAGCGGGGGACTGCTTGTACACCTGATGTACCATTTCTGTCGATCTGTATCGAGCTAGTGAACAGTTTGATAGACTAGAGACCTGGGATCAGGTTGCCTCTTTACGGGTCCGCCCTATTCAAGACAATCCCCGTCAGGACGAAATGTCTCCCACGAGTGCTGAAGAAAGTGCTATTGGTCTTCCCCTTTGCAATACCTCATGACGGTCAACGACGGACTGATCGGCTCAATCAAGGGCAAGTGAACCAACTCCTATTTCAGTACGTCGGCTACGCTTTCGCATTTGCTGTTTCGGGTATTGGAAGACCTGACTCCGGTGAAAGAAGGGATCGTCAGTGAAGAAGGGACAGTTGCATAGCCAATCATCCAACGGAAAGGAAGAGTTACGATGCCAATCATCCTCCTTCTTGTCATCTGAGGGAGAATAACTGGCTCTGAAAATCATCTCGAGCTTCCTTGAACAGTAAACTAGCCTGAGCCAGGAATAAAAGGTAATGGGCTGAACTGTGAGGGGACAATACTAAATAAATGACGGCTTTTAGAAGATAGTTGAGTTGTCGAAGCCCCGCCACGAAGGAAAATGGGAGGGGGGATGCCCGACGATCTCATCTTTCCTTGATCGATAGCAGGAGGCCAGGCGGTCGTCAATGACGAAGGTCTTTCGTAAAAAAAAAAAATGAGAGTCATCCCGTGCAGTCCCACTTGGAAGTCAAAGAGAAAGTATGCCCCACATAAAGTGGAACAAAATCTCTGTCTGGTTATGAAGGAAAATCGTCGGTGAACCATAAAATACCCCGGGCGTCAATGGTGGATCAAGTCGAATCACGGATTCCGTCCCATCAGTGATCAAAGCAGTGGTAGGAAGATCGATAAGTGACGCCTTTCCTCTACATGAGGAAAGGCGGAAAGTGAATCTTGATAGTCTATTGATTTTCAGACTAAATGCGACGTGCCTTTTTTTACTGGGCCGGCTACTCTTCTTTGACGCGCAGATGCATTATCTAGGAGGAAATACTGGTCTCTCTCCAAAATAAAATGAGATTTTCTCAGTCAATTGAGCCCTGTAAATAAAGAAAAGTTCAGGCTTCCTGCACTTTTCTTTATTTACAGGGCTCAATTGTCCTCTTCTTTTCTTGATTGGCGAAAACACAACTTTCCCACATCATTTGGGAATAATGAGGGTAGCTACCTCTTTCATCAGTGGGGATCCGCTTTCCTTGTTACTTTCGTCAGGTTGCAGAATGCTCAGTATCTCTTATATACCATATTTAAAAAAAAGGCATAAACTTCCTTTTAATTATCGAGGCAAAGCAACTATACAACTCCCGATATGTTTTAATTTTAGGAAGAAGCAACTTACGGAGAAGAATCTACCAACAGTTTATGCCGGAAAGTGCCTCATGTCGTATTCAATTTTCTTTATTGTCCCAGTCGTGTGGTAGCCTTATTTCCTCTGAGAAAGCAGATTTCATCGCGCCTCTAACAAATAGGTATAGGCAACTATCAAACGGAACGGAAATAGGAACCAGAGTCAGACTGGAAAAGAGAGTGTTATTCACATCTATCCCTGCTCGACAAGCTACAGGAAGACCAGGAGAAGGGCATGACATTCCGACAGTCATCTGGTATTTTCTTTTTAGTAGAGTAACAATGAAGAAATTCCTCGGGCAGAAAAAGGGAGCACGAGTCGATTACTATCATACGGTACGTGAGGGGCAGAAAACAAAGTCGCTGTGACGTGAAATACTCCGCGCTGTGCTCATCAAAGTGTAGGCTGCACCGTGTGGAATGAAAAGTGCATTCCATGTCTTTTAGGGCTATGACTAGGAATCGGAACGTCACTGATGTTTAGCATTTCATACGTCACTTTGCCAGTTTTGGGTAGAGTAATATCAGTATCTAACGTACGTTCCGACAGATAACACCTCTCTTTCAGACCTACTTTTGTCGTTGTGACGCACCTCTTTCTTTCCTTCCTTTCGTCGGTAGATATGTTTTCAGCTCTGATAACAACTCACTAGTGGGACCTAAAAAAAGAACTGTTCCCTCACCGAGGCCCCTATTCCTTACGAATACTCCCTACTCTTTGATTTCAGTTCCTCTCCCTCACCCAAATCACTCAACTGCCCTTTCCTACGAAATGATTCTCCCCTGCTGAATCACACTCAACTGCCATTTCCTACGAAATGATTCTCCCCTGCTGAATATGAGGATTCCTCCCCTTTCCTTTCATCGAGACTTTTTTTTGGGGGACCCGGACCATCATTGTTTGAAAGAGTCATCTACTCCCTTCTCTGAAAGATCAACATAGCTAAATCATTCCACTGAGGGTGTCGAGATAGTCTTCTAAAAGAAGATGAGGGTACTACTTTCGATTTCAAAAACATAATTTCTATGTGAATAGAGAATGAACCATGTTCGTCGGAAGATCAAACAGAGCGTTGAGCCTGACAATAAGCTTGACTTCAGATGGCTGGAGACGAAATTTCTCTATGATATGCTTTCTAGGAACTAGAAGTTCTCGAACCGTTTTTTTACCGTGACGGAAGAAAGACGAATCCTTGTACATTCTCCGCATCAAACTCTTCATACTGACAAGTCCCAACCCCTCATATAAAAGTATGTCCATGTATAACCAACCAGTTCTAGCAGTATCATAATAAAAAGAACGTCGATATCACAGACGCGAGTCAGCCTCCTTTTATTGCTTCCCCTTTGAGTAGCCACACGACACGCCTTATCTGGAATAATATTCCTTGAAGCGACGCATCATTTACGACGCAGCACAATCTACTCGATCATTCCTGGTTATCAACGACAAGCATTGTCAGGCCCACCTTCGTCAGCTACCGTCAGCCCAGTTCGCCTATCTTTACAGCGGAACCCCAAATGGGGGATCTGGCAATGGAATCAGTAGCTATCGACGAGCTGTTCTTTCTCCCTCCTACTACAAGAAAGTGCTCTGACAGCTTTCATGACGCTTCTCTTTTAAGAGAAGTCTTTGCCGCAGAGTCTCGATATGAGAAAGGTGAGGAAGAATCGACAAAAGGGGCTGATCCCCTCCGGCCTGCCCTGCCCGGTTGGTTCAGTTGAAAAATCCTTTCATTTGCAAGATGAAGTGCCAGACCTATATATCACTGCTTTTAGGCCCCCACGCAAAAGTCATTATTAATCTCCTGAGACCGAGGCCACTATTCCTTACGAATACTCCCTACTCTTTGATTTCAGTTCCTGTCCCTCACCCAAATCACTCAACTGCCCTTTCCTACGAAATGATTCACCCCTGCTGAATATGAGGATTCCTCCCCTTTCCTTTCATCGAGACTTTTTTTTGGGGGACCCGGACCATCATTGTTTGAAAGAGTCATCTACTCCCTTCTCTGAGAGATCAACATAGCTAAATCATTTCACTGAGGGCGTCGAGATAGTCTTCTAAAAGAATATGAGGATGCCACTCTCGATTTCAAAAACATAATTTCTATGTGAATAGAGAATGAACCATGTTCGTCGGAAGATCAAACAGAGCGTTGAGCCTAACAATAAGCTTGACTTCAGATGGCTGGAGACGAAATTTCTCTATGATATGCTTTCTCGGAACTAGAAGTTCTCGAACCGTTTTTTTACCGCGATGGAAGAAAGACGAATCCTTGTACATTCTCCGCATCAAACTCTTCATACTAACGAGTCCCAACCCCTCATATGAAAAGCATGTCCGTGTATAACCAACCAGTTCTAGCAGTATCATAATAAAAAGAACGTCGATATCACAGACGCGAGTCAGCCTCCTTTTATTGCTTCCCCTTTGAGTAGCCACACGACACGCCTTACCGGGAATAATATTCCATGAAGCGACGCATCATTTACGACGCAGCACAATCTACTCGATCATTCCTGGTTATCAACAACAAGCATTGTCAGGCCCACCTTCGTCAGCTACTGTCAGCCCAGTTTGCCTATCTTTACAGTGGAACCCCCAAAGTGCATCCCTTGTCTTCTAGGGCTATGACTATGAATCAGAACGTCACTGATGTTTAGCTTTTCATACGTCGCTTCGCCAGTTTTGGGTAGAGTAATATCAGCATGTAACAGACGTTCCGACAGATAACACCTCTCTTTCAGACCTACTTTCGTCGTTGTGACGTACCTCTTTCTTTCATTCCTTTCGTCGGTAGATATGTTTTCAGCTCTGATAACAACCACTAGTGGGACCTAAAAAAAGAACTGTTCCCTCACCGAGGCCCCTATTCCTTACGAATACTCCCGACTCTTTGATTTGAGTTCCTCTCCCTCACCCAAATCACTCAACTGCCCTTTCCTACGAAATGATTCTCCCCTACTGAATCACACTCAACTGCCCTTTCCTACGAAATGATTCTCCCCTACTGAATATGAGGATTCCTCCCCTTTCCTTTCATCGAGACTTTTTTTTTGGGGGACCCGGACCATCATTGTTTAAAAGAGTCATCTACTCCCTTCTCTGGAAGATCAACATAGCTAAATCATTCCACTGAGGGCGTCGAGGTAGTCTTCTAAAAGAATATGAGGGTACCACTTTCGATTTCAAAAACATAATTTCTATGTGAATAGAGAATGAACCATGTTCGTCAGAAGATCAAACAGAGCGTTGAGCCTGACAATAAGCTTGACTTCAGATGGCTGGAGACGAAATTTCTGTATGATATGCTTTCTAGGAACTAGAAGTCCTCGAACCGTTTTTTTACTGTGACGGAAGAAAGATGAATCCTTGCACATTCTCCGCATCAAACTCTTCGTACTGACGAGTCCCAACCCCTCATATGAAAAGCATGTCTGTATATAACCAACCAGTTCTAGCAGTATCATGATAAAAAGAATGTCAATATCACAGACGCGAGTCAGCCTCCTTTTATTGCTTCCCCTTTGAGTAGCCACACGACACGCCTTACCTGGAATAATATTCCATGAAGTGACGCATCATTTACGACGCAGCACAATCTACTCGATCATTCCCGGTTATCAACGACAAGCATTGTTAGGCCCACCTTCGTCAGCTACCGTCAGCCCAGTTCGCCTATCTTTACAGTGGAACCCCAAATGGGGGATCCAGAAATGGAATCAGTAGCCATCGACGAGCTGTTCTTTCTCCCTCCTACTACAAGAAAGTGCACTGACTGCTTTAATGATGCTTATCTTTTACGAGAAGTCTTTGCCGCAGAGTCTCGATATGAGAAAGGAGAGGAAGAATCGACAAAAGGGAATGATCCCCTCCGGCCTCCCCTGCCCGGTTGATTCAGTTGAAAAAGCCTTTCATTTACAAGATGAAGTGCCAGACCTATATATAACTGCTTTTAGGCCCTACACAAAAGTCATTATTAATCTCCTGAGACCGAGGCCCCTATTCCTTACGAATACTCCCTACTCTTTGATTTCAGTTCCTCTCCCTCACCCAAATCACTCAACTGCCCTTTCCTACGAAATGATTCTCCCCTGCTGAATATAAGGATTCCTCCCCTTTCCTTTCATCGAGACTTTTTTTTGGGGGACCCGGGCCATCATTGTTTGAAAGAGTCATCTACTCCCTTCTCTGAAAGATCAACATAGCTAAATCATTCCACTGAGTGCGTCGAGGTAGTCTTCTAAAAGAAGATGAGGGTACCACTTTCGATTTCAAAAATATAATTTCTATGTGAATAGAAAATGAACCATGTTCGTCGGAATATCAAATAGAGCGTTGAGCCTGACAATAAGCTTGACTTCAGATGGCTGGAGATGAAATTTCTCTATGATATGCTTTCTAGGAACTAGAATTTCTCGAACCGTGTTTTTACCGTGACGGAAGAAAGACAAATCCTTGTACATTCTCCGCATCAAACTCTTCGTACTGACGAGTCCCAACCCCTCATATGAAAAGCATATCCGTGTATAACCAACCAGTTCTAGCAGTATCATAATAAGAAGAACGTCGATATCACAGACGAGAGTAAGCCTCCTTTTATTGCTTCCCCTTTGAGTAGCCACACGACACGCCTTACATGGAATAATATTCCAGGAAGCGACGCATCATTTACGACGCAGCACAATCTACTCGATCATTCCTGGTTATCAACGACAATCATTGTCAGGCCCACCTTCGTCAGCTACCGTCAGCCCAGTTCGCCTATCTTTACGGTGGAACCCCAAATGGGGGATCCGGTAATGGAATCAGTAGCTATCGACGAGCTGTTCTTTCCCCCTCCTACTACAAGAAAGTGCTCTGACAGCTTTCATGACGCTTCTCTTTTAAGAGAAGTCTGTGCCGCAGAGTCTCGATATGAGAAAGGAGAAGAAGAATCAACAAAAGGGGATGGTTCCCTCCGGCCTGCCCTGCCCGGTTGATTCAGTTGAAAAATCTTTTCATTTGCAAGATGAAGTGCCAGACCTATATATAACTGCTTTTAGGCCCCACGCAAAAGTCATTATTAATCTCCTGAGGCCGAGGCCCCTATTCCTTACGAATACTCCCTACTCTTTGATTTTAGTTCCCCTCCCTCACCCAAATCACTCAACTGCCCTTTCCTACGAAATGATTCTCCCCTGCTGAATATGAGGATTCCACCCCTTTCCTTTCATCGAGACTTTTTTTTCGAGGACCCGGACCATCATTGTTTGAAAGAGTCATCTACTCCCTTCTCTGAAAGATCAACATAGCTAAATCATTCCACTTAGGGTGTCGAGGTAGTCATCTAAAAGAAGATGAGGGTACCACTTTCGATTTCAAAAACATAATTTCTATGTGAATAGAGAATGAACCATGTTCGTCGGAAGATCAAACATAGCTTTGAGCCTGACAATAAGCTTGACTTCAGATGGCTGGAGACGAAATTTCTCTATGATATGCTTTCTAAGAACTAGAAGTCCTCGAACCGTTTTTTTACCGTGACGGAAGAAAGACGAATCCTTGTACATTCTCCGCATCAAACTCTTCGTACTAACGAGTCCCAACCCCTCATATGAAAAGCATGTCCGCGTATAACCAACAAGTTCTAGAAGTATCATAATAAAAAGAACGTCGATATCACAGACGCGAGTCAGCCTCCTTTTATTGCTTCCCCTTTGAGTAGCCACACGACACACCTTACCTTGAATAATATTCCACAAAGTGACGCATCATTTACAACGCAGCACAATCTACTCGATCATTCCTGGTTATCAACGACAAGCATTGTCAGGCCCACCTACGTCAGCTACCGTCAGCCCAGTTCGCCTATCTTTACAGTGGAACCCCAAATGGGGGATCCGACAATGGAATCAGTAGCTATCGACGAGCTGCTCTTTCTCCCTCCTACTACAAGAAAGTGCTCTGACAGCTTTCATGACGCTTCTCTTTTAAGAGAAGTCTTTGCCGCAGAGTCTCTATATGAGAAAGGAGAGGAAGAATCAACAAATGGGATGATCCCCTCCGGCTTGCCCTGTGCGGTTGATTCAGTTGAAAAAGCCTTTCATTTGCAAGATGAAGTGCCAGACCTATATACAACTGCTTTAGGACCCACGCAAAAGTCATTATTAATCTCCTGAGACTGAGGCAGCTATTCCTTACGAATACTCCCTACTCTTTGATTTCAGTTCCTCTCCCTCACCCAAATCACTCAACTGCCCTTTCCTACGAAATGATTCTCCCCTGCTGAATATGAGGATTCCTCCCCTTTCCTTTCATCGAGACTTTTTTTGGGGGGACCCGGACCATCATTGTTTGAAAGAGTCATCTACTCCCTTCTCTGAAAGATCAATACAGCTAAATCATTCCACTGAGGGCGTCGAGGTAGTCTTCTAAAAGAAGATGAGGGTGCCAATTTCGATTTCAAAAACATAATTTCTATGTGAATAGAGAATGAACCATGTTCGTCGGAAGATCAAACAGAGCGTTGAGCCTGACAATAAGCTTGACTTCAGATGGCTGGAGACGAAATTTCTGTATGATATGCTTTCTAGGAACTAGAAATCCTCGAACCGTTTTTTTACTGTGACGGAAGAAAGATGAATCCTTGTACATTCTCCACATCAAACTCTTCGTACTGACGAGTCCCAACCCCTCATACGAAAAGCATATCCGTGTATAACCAACCAGTTCTAGCAGTATCATAATAAAAAGAACGTCGATATCACAGATGCGAGTCAGCCTCCTTTTATTGCTTCCCCTTTGAGTAGCCGCACGACACGCCTTACCTGGAATAATATTCCATGAAGCGACGCATCATTTACGACGCAGCACAATCTACTCGATCATTCCTGGTTATCAACGACAAGCATTGCCAGGCCCACCTTCGTCAGCTACCATCAGCCCAGTTCGCCTATCTTTACAGTGGAACCCCAAATGGGGGATCCGGCAATGGAATCAGTAGCTATCGACAAGCTGTTCTTTCTCCCTCCTACTACAAGAAAGTGCTCTGACAGCTTTCATGACGCATCTCTTTTAAGAGAAGTCTTTGCCGCAGAGTCTCGATATGAGAAAGGAGAGGAAGAATCAACAAAAGGGGATGATCCCCTCCGGCCTGCCATGCCTGGTTGATTCAGTTGAAAAAGCCTTTCATTTGCAAGATGAAGTGTCAGACCTATATATAACTGCTTTTAGGACCCACGCAAAAGTCATTATTAATATCCTAAGACAGAGGCCCCTATTCCTTACTAATACTCCCTACTCTTTGATTTCAGTTCCTCTCCCTCACCCAAATCACTCAACTGCCCTTTCCTACGAAATGATTCTCCCTTGCTGAATATGAGGATTCCTACCCTTTCCTTTCATCGAGACTTTTTTTTGGGGGATCCGGACCATCATTGTTTCAAAGAGTCATCTGCTCCCTTCTCTGAAAGATTAACATAGCTAAATCATTCCACTGAGGGCGTCGAGGTAGTCTTCTAAAAGAAGATGAGGGTACCACTTTCGATTTCAAAAATATAATTTCTATGTGAATAGAGAATGAACCATGTTCGTCGGAAGATCAAACAGAGCGTTGAGCCTGACAATAAGCTTGACTTCAGATGGCTGGAGACGAAATTTCTGTATGATATGCTTTCTAGGAACTAGAAATCCTCGAACCGTTTTTTTACTGTGACGGAAGAAAGATGAATCCTTGTACATTCTCCGCATCAAACTCTTCGTACTGACGAGTCCCAACCCCTAATATGAAAAGCATATCCGTGTATAACCAACCAGTTCTAGCAATATCATAATAAAAAGAACGTCGATATCACAGACGCGAGTCAGCCTCCTTTTATTGCTTCCCCTTTGAGTAGCCACACGACACGCCTTACCTGGAATAATATTCCACGAAACGATGCATCATATACGACGCAGAACAATCTACTCAATCATTCCTGGTTATCAACGACAAGCATTGTCAGGCCCATCTTTGTCAGCTACCGTCAGCCCAGTTCGCCCATCTTTACAGTGGAAACCCAAATGGGGGATCCGGTAATGGAATCAGTAGCTATCGACGAGCTGTTCTTTCTCCCTCCTACTACAAGAAAGTGCTCTGACAGCCTTCATGATACTTCTCTTTTAAGAGAAGTCTTTGCCGCAGAGTCTCGATATGAGAAAGGAGAGGAAGAATCAACAAAAGGGGATGATCCCCTCCGGCCTGCCCTGCCCAGTTGATTCAGTTGAAAAAGCCTTTCATTTGCAAGATGAAGTGCCAGGACCTATATATAACTGCTTTTAGGACCCACGCAAAAGTCATTATTAATCTCCTAAGACCGAGGCCCCTATTCCTTACTAATACTCCCTACTCTTTGATTTCAGTTCCTCTCCCTCACCCAAATCACTCAACTGCCCTTTCCTACGAAATGATTCTCCCCTGCTGAATATGATGATTCCTCCCCTTCCTTTCATCGGGACTTTTTTTTGGGGGACCTGGACCATCATTGTTTCAAAGAGTCATCTACTCCCTTCTCTGAAAGATCAACATAGCTAAATCATTCCACTGAGGGCATCGAGGTAGTCTTCTAAAAGAAGATGAGGGTACCACTTTCGATTTCAAAAATATAATTTCTATGCGAATAGAGAATGAACCATGTTCGTCGGAAGATCAAACAGAGCGTTGAGCCTGACAATAAGCTGGACTTCAGATGGCTGGAGACGAAATTTCTGTATGATATGCTTTCTAGGAACTAGAAGTCCTCGAACCGTTTTTTTACCGTGACGGAAGAAAGACGAATCCTTGTACATTCTCCGCATCAAACTCTTCGTACTGACGAGTCCCAACCCCTCATATGAAAAGCATATCCGTGTATAACCAACCAGTTCTAGCAGTATCATAATAAAAAGAACGTCGATATCATAGACGCGAGTCAGCCTCCTTTTATTGCTTCCCCTTTGAGAAACCACACGACACGCCTTACCTGGAATAATATTCCATGAAGCGACGCATCATTTACGACGCAGCACAATCTACTCGATCATTCCTGGTTATCAATGACAAGCATTGTCAGGCCCACCTTCGTCAGCGACCGTCAGTCCAGTTCGCCTATCATTACAGTGGAACCCCAAATGGGGGATCCGGAAATGGAATCAGTAGCTATCGACGAGCTGTTCTTTCTCCCTCCTACTACAAGAAAGTGCTCTGACAGCTTTCATGACGCTTCTCTTTTAAGAGAAGTCTTTGCCGCAGAGTCTCGATATAAGAAAGGAGATGAAGAATCAACAAAAGGGGATGATCCCCTCCGGCCTGCCTTGCCTGGTTGATTCAGTTGAAAAAGCCTTTCATTTGCAAGATGAAGTGTCAGACCTATATATAACTGCTTTTAGGACCCACGCAAAAGTCATTATTAATCTCCTAAGACCGAGGCCCCTATTCCTTACTAATACTCCCTACTCTTTGATTGCAGTTCCTCTCCCTCATCCAAATCACTCAACTTCCCTTTCCTACGAAATGATTCTCCCCTGCTGAATATGAGGATTCCTCCCCTTTCCTTTCATCGAGACTTTTTTTTGGGGGATCCGGACCATCATTGCTTCAAAGAGTCATCTACTCCCTTCTCTGAAAGATCAACATAGCTAAATCATTCCACTGAGGGTGTCGAGGTAGTCTTCTAAAAGAATATGAGGGTACCACTTTCGATTTCAAAAATATAATTTCTATGCGAATAGAGAATGAACCATGTTCGTCGGAAGATCAAACAGAGCGTTGAGCCTGACAATAAGCTTGACTTCAGATGGCTGGAGACGAAATTTCTGTATGATATGCTTTCTAGGAACTAGAAATCCTCGAACCATTTTTTTACTGTGACGGAAGAAAGATGAATCCTTGTACATTCTCCGCATCAAACTCTTCGTACTGACGAGCCCCAACCCCTCATATGAAAAGCATGTCCGTGTATAACCAACCAGTTCTAGCAATATCATAATAAAAAGAACGTCGATATCATAGACGCGAGTCAGCCTCCTTTTATTGCTTCCCCTTTGAGTAGCCACACGACACGCCTTACCTGGAATAATATTCCACGAAGCGAAGCATCATTTACGACGCAGCACAATCTACTCAATCATTCCTGGTTATCAACGACAAGCATTGTCAGGCCCATCTTTGTCAGCTACCGTCAGCCCAGTTCGACCATCGTTACAGTGGAAACCCAAATGGGGGATCCGGTAATGGAATCAGTAGCTATCGACGAGCTGTTCTTTTTCCCTCCTACTACAAGAAAGTGCTCTGACAGCCTTCATGATGCTTCTCTTTTAAGAGAAGTCTTTGCCGCAGAGTCTCGATATGAGAAAGGAGAGGAAGAATCAACAAAAGGGGATGATCCCCTCCGGCCTGCCCTGCCCAGTTGATTCAGTTGAAAAAGCCTTTCATTTGCAAGATGAAGCGCCAGGACCTATATATAACTGGTTTTAGGACCCACGCAAAAGTCATTATTAATCTCCTAAGACCGAGGCCCCTATTCCTTACTAATACTCCCTACTCTTTGATTTCAGTTCCTCTCCCTCACCCAAATCACTCAACTGCCCTTTCCTACAAATGATTCTCCCCTGCTGAATATGAGGATTCCTCCCCTTCCTTTCATCGAGACTTTTTTTTGGGGGACCCGGACCATCATTGTTTCAATGAGTCATCTACTCCCTTCTCTGAAAGATCAACATAGCTAAATCATTCCACTGAGGGCATCGAGGTAGTCTTCTAAAAGAAGATGAGGGTACCACTTTCGATTTCAAAAATATAATTTCTATGCGAATAGAGAATGAACCATGTTCGTCGGAAGATCAAACAGAGCGTTGAGCCTGACAATAAGCTTGACTTCAGATGGCTGGAGACGAAATTTCTGTATGATATGCTTTCTAGGAACTAGAAATCCTCGAACCGTTTTTTTACTGTGACGGAAGAAAGATGAATCCTTGTACATTCTCCGCATCAAACTCTTCGTACTGACGAGCCCCAACCCCTCATATGAAAAGCATGTCCGTGTATAACCAACCAGTTCTAGCAATATCATAATAAAAAGAACGTCGATATCACAGACGCGAGTCAGCCTCCTTTTATTGCTTCCCCTTTGAGTAGCCACACGACACGCCTTACTTGGAATAATATTCCACGAAGCGAAGCATCATTTACGACGCAGCACAATCTACTCAATCATTCCTGGTTATCAACGACAAGCATTGTCAGGCCCATCTTTGTCAGCTACCGTCAGCCCAGTTCGCCCATCTTTACAGTGGAAACCCAAATGGGGGATCCGGTAATAGAATCAGTAGCTATCGACGAGCTGTTCTTTCTACCTCCTACTACAAGAAAGTGCTCTAACAGCTTTCATGATGCTTCTCTTTTAAGAGAAGTCTTTGCCGCAGAGTCTCGATATGAGAAAGGAGAGGAAGAATCAACAAAAGGGGATGATCCCCTCCGGCCTGCCCTGCCCAGTTGATTCAGTTGAAAAAGACTTTCATTTGCAAGATGAAGCGCCAGGACCTATATATAACTGCTTTTAGGACCCACGCAAAAGTCATTATTAATCACCTAAGACCGAGGCCCCTATTCCTTACTAATACTCCCTACTCTTTGATTTCAGTTCCTCTCCCTCACCCAAATCACTCAACTGCCCTTTCCTACGAAATGATTCTCCCCTGCTGAATATGAGGATTCCTCCCCTTCCTTTCATCGAGACTTTTTTTCGGGGGACCCGGACCATCATTGTTTCAAAGAGTCATCTACTCCCTTCTCTGAAAGATCAACATAGCTAAATCATTCCACTGAGGGCATCGAGGTAGTTTTCTAAAAGAAGATGAGGGTACCACTTTCGATTTCAAAAATATAATTTCTATGCGAATAGAGAATGAACCATGTTCGTCGGAAGATCAAACAGAGCGTTGATCCTGACAATAAGCTTGACTTCAGATGGCTGGAGACGAAATTTCTGTATGATATGCTTTCTAGGAACTAAAAATCCTCGAACCGTTTTTTTACTGTGACGGAAGAAAGATGAATCCTTGTACATTCTCCGCATCAAACTCTTCGTACTGACGAGCCCCAACCCCTCATATGAAAAGCATGTCCGTGTATAACCAACCAGTTCTAGCAATATCATAATAAAAAGAACGTCGATATCATAGACGCGAGTCAGCCTCCTTTTATTGCTTCCCCTTTGAGTAGCCACACGACACGCCTTACCTGGAATAATATTCCACGAAGCGAAGCATTATTTACGACGCAGCACAATCTACTCAATCATTCCTGGTTATCAACGACAAGCATTGTCAGGCCCATCTTTGTCAGCTACCGTCAGCCCAGTTCGCCCATCGTTACAGTGGAAACCCAAATGGGGGATCCGGTAATGGAATCAGTAGCTATCGACGAGCTGTTCTTTCTCCCTCCTACTACAAGAAAGTGCTCTGACAGCCTTCATGATGCTTCTCTTTTAAGAGAAGTCTTTGCCGCAGAGTCTCGATATGAGAAAGGAGAGGAAGAATCAACAAAAGGGGATGATCCCCTCCGGCCTGCCCTGCCCAGTTGATTCAGTTGAAAAAGCCTTTCATTTGCAAGATGAAGCGCTAGGACCTATATATAACTGCTTTTAGGAACCACGCAAAAGTCATTATTAATCTCCTAATACCGAGGCCCCTATTCCTTACTAATACTCCCTACTTTTTGATTTCAGTTCCTCTCCCTCACCCAAATCACTCAACTGCCCTTTCCTACGAAATGATTCTCCCCTGCTGAATATGAGGATTCCTCCCCTTCCTTTCATCGAGACTTTTTTTTGGGGGACCCGGACCATCATTGTTTCAAAGAGTCATCTACTCCCTTCTCTGAAAGATCAACATAGCTAAATCATTCCACTGAGGGCATCGAGGTAGTCTTCTAAAAGAAGATGAGGGTACCACTTTCGATTTCAAAAATATAATTTCTATGCGAATAGAGAATGAACCATGTTCGTCGGAAGATCAAACAGAGCGTTGAGCCTGACAATAAGCTTGACTTCAGATGGCTGGAGACGAAATTTCTGTATGATATGCTTTCTATGAACTAGAAATCCTCGAACCGTTTTTTTACTCTGACGGAAGAAAGATGAATCCTTGTACATTCTCCGCATCAAACTCTTCGTACTGACGAGCCGCAACCCCTCATATGAAAAGCATGTCCGTGTATAACCAACCAGTTCTAGCAATATCATAATAAAAAGAACGTCGATATCATAGACGCGAGTCAGCCTCCTTTTATTGCTTCCCCTTTGAGTAGCCACATGACACGCCTTACCTGGAATAATATTCCACGAAGCGAAGCATCATTTACAACGCAGCACAATCTACTCAATCATTCCTGGTTATCAACGACAAGCATTGTCAGGCCCATCTTTGTCAGCTACCGTCAGCCCAGTTCGCCCATCTTTACAGTGGAAACCCAAATGGGGGATCCGGTAATGGAATCAGTAGCTATCGACGAGCTGTTCTTTCTCCCTCTTACTACAAGAAAGTGCTCTGACAGCCTTCATGATGCTTCTCTTTTAAGAGAAGTCTTTGCCGCAGAGTCTCGATATGAGAAAGGAGAGGAAGAATCAACAAAAGGGGATGATCCCCTCCGGCCTGCCCTGCCCAGTTGATTCAGTTGAAAAAGCCTTTCATTTGCAAGATGAAGCGCCAGGACCTATATATAACTGCTTTTAGGACCCACGCAAAAGTCATTATTAATCTCCTAAGACCGAGGCCCCTATTCCTTACTAATACTCCCTACTCTTTGATTTCAGTTCCTCTCCCTCACCCAAATCACTCAACTGCCCTTTCCTACGAAATGATTCTCCCCTGCTGAATATGAGGATTCCTCCCCTTCCTTTCATCGAGACTTTTTTTTGGGGGACCCGGACCATCATTGTTTCAAAGAGTCATCTACTCCCTTCTCTGAAAGATCAACATAGCTAAATCATTCCACTGAGGGCATCGAGATAGTCTTCTAAAAGAAGATAAGGGTACCACTTTCGATTTCAAAAATATAATTTCTATGCGAATAGAGAATGAACCATGTTCGTCGGAAGATCAAACAGAGCGTTGAGCCTGACAATAAGCTTGACTTCAGATGGCTGGAGACGAAATTTCTGTATGATATGCTTTCTAGGAACTAGAAGTCCTCGAACCGTTTTTTTACTATGACGGAAGAAAGATGAATCCTTGTACATTCTCCGCATCAAACTCTTCGTACTGACGAGTCCCAACCCCTCATATGAAAAGCATGTCCGTGTATAACCAACCAGTTCTAGCAATATCATAATAAAAAGAACGTCGATATCACAGACGCGAGTCAGCCTCCGTTTATTGCTTCCCCTTTGAGTAGCCACACGACACGCCTTACCTGGAATAATATTCCACGAAGCGACGCATCATTTACGACGCAGCACAATCTACTCAATCATTCCTGGTTATCAACGACAAGCATTGTCAGGCCCATCTTTGTCAGCTACCGTCAGCCCAGTTCGCCCATCTTTACAGTGGAAACCCAAATGGGGGATCCGGTAATGGAATCAGTAGCTATCGACGAGCTGTTCTTTCTACCTCCTACTACAAGAAAGTGCTCTGACAGCCTTCATGATGCTTCTCTTTTAAGAGAAGTCTTTGCCGCAGAGTCTCTATATGAGAAAGGAGAGGAAGAATCTACAAAAGGGGATGATCCCCTCCGGCCTGCCCTGCCCAGTTGATTCAGTTGAAAAAGACTTTCATTTGCAAGATGAAGCGCCAGGACCTATATATAACTGCTTTTAGGACCCACGCAAAAGTCATTATTAATCACCTAAGACCGAGGCCCCTATTCCTTACTAATACTCCCTACTCTTTGATTTCAGTTCCTCTCCCTCACCCAAATCACTCAACTGCCCTTTCCTACGAAATGATTCTCCCCTGCTGAATATGAGGATTCCTCCCCTTCCTTTCATCGAGACTTTTTTTCGGGGGACCCGGACCATCATTGTTTCAAAGAGTCATCTACTCCCTTCTCTGAAAGATCAACATAGCTAAATCATTCCACTGAGGGCATCGAGGTAGTTTTCTAAAAGAAGATGAGGGTACCACTTTCGATTTCAAAAATATAATTTCTATGCGAATAGAGAATGAACCATGTTCGTCGGAAGATCAAACAGAGCGTTGAGCCTGACAATAAGCTTGACTTTAGATGGCTGGAGACGAAATTTCTGTATGATATGCTTTCTAGGAACTAGAAATCCTCGAACCGTTTTTTTACTGTGACGGAAGAAAGATGAATCCTTGTACATTCTCCGCATCAAACTCTTCGTACTGACGAGCCCCAACCCTTCATATGAAAAGCATGTCCGTGTATAACCAACCAGTTCTAGCAATATCATAATAAAAAGAACGTCGATATCATAGACGCGAGTCAGCCTCCTTTTATTGCTTCCCCTTTGAGTAGCCACACGACACGCCTTACCTGGAATAATATTCCACGAAGCGAAGCATCATTTACAACACAGCACAATCTACTCAATCATTCCTGGTTGTCAACGACAAGCATTGTCAGGCCCATCTTTGTCAGCTACCGTCAGCCCAGTTCGCCCATCGTTACAGTGGAAACCCAAATGGGGGATCCGGTAATGGAATCAGTAGCTATCGACGAGCTGTTCTTTCTCCCTCCTACTACAAGAAAGTGCTCTGACAGCCTTCATGATGCTTCTCTTTTAAGAGAAGTTTTTGCCGCAGAGTCTCGATATGAGAAAGGAGAGGAAGAATCAACAAAAGGGGATGATCCCCTCCGGCCTGCCCTGCCCAGTTGATTCAGTTGAAAAAGCCTTTCATTTGCAAGATGAAGCGCCAGGACCTATATATAACTGCTTTTAGGACCCACGCAAAAGTCATTATTAATCTCCTAAGACCGAGGCCCCTATTCCTTACTAATACTCCCTACTCTTTGATTTCAGTTCCTCTCCCTCACCCAAATCACTCAACTGCCCTTTCCTACGAAATGATTCTCCCCTGCTGAATATGAGGATTCCTCCCCTTCCTTTCATCGAGACTTTTTTTTGGGGGACCCGGACCATCATTGTTTCAAAGAGTCATCTACTCCCTTCTCTGAAAGATCAACATAGCTAAATCATTCCACTGAGGGCATCGAGGTAGTCTTCTAAAAGAAGATGAGGGTACCACTTTCGATTTCAAAAATATAATTTCTATGCGAATAGAGAATGAACCATGTTCGTCGGAAGATCAAACAGAGCGTTGAGCCTGACAATAAGCTTGACTTCAGATGGCTGGAGACGAAATTTCTGTATGATATGCTTTCTATGAACTAGAAATCCTCGAACCGTTTTTTTACTGTGACGGAAGAAAGATGAATCCTTGTACATTCTTCGCATCAAACTCTTCGTACTGACGAGCCCCAACCCCTCATATGAAAAGCATGTCCGTGTATAACCAACCAGTTCTAGCAATATCATAATAAAAAGAACGTCGATATCATAGACGCGAGTCAGCCTCCTTTTATTGCTTCCCCTTTGAGTAGCCACACGACACGCCTTACCTGGAATAATATTCCACGAAGCGAAGCATCATTTACAACGCAGCACAATCTACTCAATCATTCCTGGTTATCAACGACAAGCATTGTCAGGCCCATCTTTGTCAGCTACCGTCAGCCCAGTTCGCCCATCTTTACAGTGGAAACCCAAATGGGGGATCCGGTAATGGAATCAGTAGCTATCGACGAGCTGTTCTTTCTCCCTCCTACTTCAAGAAAGTGCTCTGACAGCCTTCATGATGCTTCTCTTTTAAGAGAAGTCTTTGCCGCAGAGTCTCGATATGAGAAAGGAGAGGAAGAATCAACAAAAGGGGATGATCCCCTCCGGCCTGCCCTGCCCAGTTGATTCAGTTGAAAAAGCCTTTCATTTGCAAGATGAAGCGCCAGGACCTATATATAACTGCTTTTAGGACCCACGCAAAAGTCATTATTAATCTCCTAAGACCGAGGCCCCTATTCCTTACTAATACTCCCTACTCTTTGATTTCAGTTCCTCTCCCTCACCCAAATCACTCAACTGCCCTTTCCTACGAAATGATTCTCCCCTGCTGAATATGAGGATTCCTCCCCTTCCTTTCATCGAGAATTTTTTTTGGGGGACCCGGACCATCATTGTTTCAAAGAGTCATCTACTCTCTTCTCTGAAAGATCAACATAGCTAAATCATTCCACTGAGGGCATCGAGATAGTCTTCTAAAAGAAGATAAGGGTACCACTTTCGATTTCAAAAATATAATTTCTATGCGAATAGAGAATGAACCATGTTCGTCGGAAGATCAAACAGAGCGTTGAGCCTGACAATAAGCTTGACTTCAGATGGCTGGAGACGAAATTTCTGTATGATATGCTTTCTAGGAACTAGAAGTCCTCGAACCGTTTTTTTACTGTGACGGAAGAAAGATGAATCCTTGTACATTCTCCGCATCAAACTCTTCGTACTGACGAGTCCCAACCCCTCATATGAAAAGCATGTCCGTGTATAACCAACCAGTTCTAGCAATATCATAATAAAAAGAACGTAGATATCACAGACGCGAGTCAGCCTCCGTTTATTGCTTCCCCTTTGAGTAGCCACACGACACGCCTTACCTGGAATAATATTCCACGAAGCGACGCATCATTTACGACGCAGCACAATCTACTCAATCATTCCTGGTTATCAACGACAAGCATTGTCAGGCCCATCTTTGTCAGCTACCGTCAGCCCAGTTCGCCCATCTTTACAGTGGAAACCCAAATGGGGGATCCGGTAATGGAATCAGTAGCTATCGACGAGCTGTTCTTTCTACCTCCTACTACAAGAAAGTGCTCTGACAGCCTTCATGATGCTTCTCTTTTAAGAGAAGTCTTTGCCGCAGAATCTCGATATGAGAAAGGAGAGGAAGAATCAACAAAAGGGGATGATCCCCTCCGGCCTGCCCTGCCCAGTTGATTCAGTTGAAAAAGACTTTCATTTGCAAGATGAAGCGCCAGGACCTATATATAACTGCTTTTAGGACCCGCGCAAAAGTCATTATTAATCACCTAAGACCGAGGCCCCTATTCCTTACTAATACTCCCTACTCTTTGATTTCAGTTCCTCTCCCTCACCCAAATCACTCAACTGCCCTTTCCTACGAAATGATTCTCCCCTGCTGAATATGAGGATTCCTCCCCTTCCTTTCATCGAGACTTTTTTTCGGGGGACCCGGACCATCATTGTTTCAAAGAGTCATCTACTCCCTTCTCTGAAAGATCAACATAGCTAAATCATTCCACTGAGGGCATCGAGGTAGTTTTCTAAAAGAAGATGAGGGTACCACTTTCGATTTCAAAAATATAATTTCTATGCGAATAGAGAATGAACCATGTTCGTCGGAAGATCAAACAGAGCGTTGAGCCTGACAATAAGCTTGACTTCAGATGGCTGGAGACGAAATTTCTGTATGATATGCTTTCTAGGAACTAGAAGTCCTCGAACCGTTTTTTTACTGTGACGGAAGAAAGATGAATCCTTGTCCATTCTCCGCATCAAACTCTTCGTACTGACGAGTCCCAACCCCTCATATGAAAAGCATGTCCGTGTATAACCAACCAGTTCTAGCAATATCATAATAAAAAGAACGTCGATATCATAGACGCGAGTCAGCCTCCTTTTATTGCTTCCCCTTTGAGTAGCCACACGACACGCCTTACCTGGAATAATATTCCATGAAGCGACGCATCATTTACGACGCAGCACAATCTACTCGATCATTCCTGGTTATCAATGACAAGCATTGTCAGGCCCATCTTTGTCAGCTACCGTTAGCCCAGTTCGCCCATCTTTACAGTGGAAACCCAAATGGGGGATCCGGTAATGGAATCAGTAGCTATCGACGAGCTGTTCTTTCTCCCTCCTACTACAAGAAAGTGCTCTGACAGCCTTCATGATGCTTCTCTTTTAAGAGAAGTTTTTGCCGCAGAGTCTCGATATGAGAAAGGAGAGGAAGAATCAACAAAAGGGGATGATCCCCTCCGGCCTGCCCTGCCCAGTTGATTCAGTTGAAAAAGCCTTTCATTTGCAAGATGAAGCGCCAGGACCTATATATAACTGCTTTTAGGACCCACGCAAAAGTCATTATTAATCTCCTAAGACCGAGGCCCCTATTCCTTACTAATACTCCCTACTCTTTGATTTCAGTTCCTCTTCCTCACCCAAATCACTCAACTGCCCTTTCCTATGAAATGATTCTCCCCTGCTGAATATGAGGATTCCTCCCCTTCCTTTCATCGAGACTTTTTTTTGGGGGACCCGGACTATCATTGTTTCAAAGAGTCATCTACTCCCTTCTCTGAAAGATCAACATAGCTAAATCATTCCACTGAGGGCATCGAGGTAGTCTTCTAAAAGAAGATGAGGGTACCACTTTCGATTTCAAAAATATAATTTCTATGCGAATAGAGAATGAACCATGTTCGTCGGAAGATCAAACAGAGCATTGAGCCTGACAATAAGCTTGACTTCAGATGGCTGGAGACGAAATTTCTGTATGATATGCTTTCTAGGAACTAGAAATTCTCGAACCGTTTTTTTACTGTGACGGAAGAAAGATGAATCCTTGTACATTCTCCGCATCAAACTCTTCGTACTGACGAGCCCCAACCCCTCATATGAAAAGCATGTCCGTGTATAACCAACCAGTTCTAGCAATATCATAATAAAAAGAACGTCGATATCATAGATGCGAGTCAGCCTCCTTTTATTGCTTCCCCTTTGAGTAGCCACACGACACGCCTTACCTGGAATAGTATTCCACGAAGCGATGCATCATTTACGACGCAGCACAATCTACTCAATCATTCCTGGTTATCAACGACAAACATTGTCAGGCCCATCTTTGTCAGCTACCGTCAGCCCAGTTCGCCCATCTTTACAGTGGAAACCCAAATGGGGGATCCGGTAATGGAATCAGTAGCTATCGACGAGCTGTTCTTTCTCCCTCCTACTACAAGAAAGTGCTCTGACAGCCTTCATGATGCTTCTCTTTTAAGAGAAGTCTTTGCCGCAGAGTCTCGATATGAGAAAGGAGAGGAAGAATCAACAAATGGGGATGATCCCCTCCGGCCTGCCCTGCCCAGTTGATTCAGTTGAAAAAACCTTTCATTTGCAAGATGAAGCGCCATGACCTATATATAACTGCTTTTAGGACCCACGCAAAAGTCATTATTAATCTCCTAAGACCGAGGCCCCTATTCCTTACTAATACTCCCTACTCTTTGATTTCAGTTCCTCTCCCTCACCCAAATCACTCAACTGCCCTTTCCTACGAAATGATTCTCCCCTGCTGAATATGAGGATTCCTCCCCTTTCCTTTCATCGAGACTTTTTTTTGGGGGATCCGGACCATCATTATTTCAAAGAGTCATCTACTCCCTTCTCTGAAAGATCAACATAGCTAAATCATTCCACTGAGGGCGTCGAGGTAGTCTTCTAAAAGAAGATGAGGGTACCACTTTCGATTTCAAAAATATAATTTCTATGTGAATAGAGAATGAACCATGTTCGTCGGAAGATCAAACAGAGCGTTGAGCCTGACAATAAGCTTGACTTCAGATGGCTGGAGATGAAATTTCTGTATGATATGCTTTCTAGGAACTAGAAGTCCTCGAACCGTTTTTTTACTGTGACGGAAGAAAGATGAATCCTTGTACATTCTCCGCATCAAACTCTTCGTACTGACGAGTCCCAACCCCTCATATGAAAAGCATGTCCGTGTATAACCAACCAGTTCTAGCAATATCATAATAAAAAGAACGTCGATATCACAGACGCGAGTCAGCCTCCTTTTATTGCTTCCCCTTTGAGTAGCCACACGACACGCCTTACCTGGAATAATATTCCACGAAGCGACGCATCATTTACGACGCAGCACAATCTACTCAATCATTCCTGGTTATCAACCACAAGCATTGTCAGGCCCATCTTCGTCAGCTACCGTCAGCCCAGTTCGCCCATCTTTACAGTGGAAACCCAAATGGGGGATCCGGTAATGGAATAAGTAGCTATCGACGAGCTGTTCTTTCACCCTCCTACTACAAGAAAGTGCTCTGACAGCCTTCATGATGCTTCTCTTTTAAGAGAAGTCTTTGCCGCAGAGTCTCGATATGAGAAAGAAGAGGAAGAATCAACAAAAGGGGATGATCCCCTCCGGCCTGCCCTGCCCGGTTGATTCAGTTGGAAAAGCCTTTCATTTGCAAGATGAAGTGCCAGGACCTATATATAACTGCTTTTAGGACCCACGCAAAAGTCATTATTAATCTCCTAAGACCGAGGCCCCTATTCCTTACTAATACTCCCAACTCTTTGATTTCAGTTCCTCTCCCTCACCCAAATCACTCAACTGCCCTTTCCTACGAAATGATTCTCCCCTGCTAAATATGAGGATTCCTCCCCTTTCTTTCATCGAGACTTTTTTTTGGGGGACCCGGACCATCATTGTTTCAAAGAGTCATCTACTCCCTTCTCTGAAAGATCAACATAGCAAAATCATTCCACTGAAGGCATCGAGGTAGTCTTCTAAAAGAAGATGAGGGTACCACTTTCGATTTCAAAAATATAATTTCTATGCGAATAGAGAATGAACCATGTTCGTCGGAAGATCAAACAGAGCGTTGAGCCTGACAATAAGCTTGACTTCAGATGGCTGGAGACGAAATTTCTGTATGATATGCTTTCTAGGAACTAGAAGTCCTCGAACCGTTTTTTTACTGTGACGGAAGAAAGATGAATCCTTGTACATTCTCCGCATCAAACTCTTCGTACTGACGAGTCCCAACCCCTCATATGAAAAACATGTCCGTGTATAACCAACCAGTTCTAGCAATATCATAATAAAAAGAACGTCGATATCATAGACGCGAGTCAGCCTCCTTTTATTGCTTCCCCTTTGAGTAGCCACACGACACGCCTTACCTGGAAAAATATTCCACGAAGCGAAGCATCATTTACGACGCAGCACAATCTACTCAATCATTCCTGGTTATCAACGACAAGCATTGTCAGGCCCATGTTTGTCAGCTACCGTCAGCCCAGTTCGCCCATCTTTACAGTGGAAACCCAAATGGGGGATCCGGTAATGGAATCAGTAGCTATCGACGAGCTGTTCTTTCTCCCTCCTACTACAAGAAAGTGCTCTGACAGCCTTCATGATGCTTCTCTTTTAAGAGAAGTCTTTGCCGCAGAGTCTCGATATGAGAAAGGAGAGGAAGAATCAACAAAAGGGGATGATCCCCTCCGGCCTGCCCTGCCCAGTTGATTCAGTTGAAAAAGCCTTTCATTTGCAAGATGAAGCGCCAGGACCTATATATAACTGCTTTTAGGACCCACGCAAAAGTCATTATTAATCTCCTAAGACCGAGGCCCCTATTCCTTACTAATACTCCCTACTCTTTGATTTCAGTTCCTCTCCCTCACCCAAATCACTCAACTGCCCTTTCCTACGAAATGATTCTCCCCTGCTGAATATGAGGATTCCTTCCCTTCCTTTCATCGAGGCTTTTTTTTGGGGGACCCGGACTATCATTGTTTCAAAGAGTCATCTACTCCCTTCTCTGAAAGATCAACATAGCTAAATCATTCCACTGAGGGCATCGAGGTAGTCTTCTAAAAGAAGATGAGGGTACCACTTTCGATTTCAAAAATATAATTTCTATGCGAATAAAGAATGAACCATGTTCGTCGGAAGATCAAACAGAGCGTTGAGCCTGACAATAAGCTTGACTTCAGATGGCTGGAGACGAAATTTCTGTATGATATACTTTCTAGGAACTAGAAGTCCTCGAACCGTTTTTTTACTGTGACGGAAGAAAGATGAATCCTTGTCCATTCTCCGCATCAAACTCTTCGTACTGACGAGTCCCAACCCCTCATATGAAAAGCATGTCCGTGTATCACCAACCAGTTCTAGCAATATCATAATAAAAAGAACGTCGATGTCACAGACGCGAGTCAGGCTCCTTTTATTGCTTCTCCTTTGAGTAGCCACACGACACGCCTTACCTGGAATAATATTCCACGAAGCGACGCATCATTTACGACGCAGCACAATCTACTCAATCATTCCTGATTATCAACCACAAGCATTGTCAGGCCCATCTTCGTCAGCTACCGTCAGCCCAGTTCGCCCATCTTTACAGTGGAAACCCAAATGGGGGATCCGGTAATGGAATAAGTAGCTAACGACGAGCTGTTCTTTCTCCCTCCTACTACAAGAAAGTGCTCTGACAGCCTTCATGATGCTTCTCTTTTAAGAGAAGTCTTTGCCGCAGAGTCTCGATATGAGAAAGGAGAGGAAGAATCAACAAAAGGGGATGATCCCCTCCGGCCTGCCCTGCCCGGTTGATTCAGTTGAAAAAGCCTTTCATTTGCAAGATGAAGCGCCATGACCTATATATAACTGCTTTTAGGACCCACGCAAAAGTCATTATTAATCTCCTAAGACCGAGGCCCCTATTCCTTACTAATACTCCCTACTCTTTGATTTCAGTTCCTCTCCCTCACCCAAATCACTCAACTGCCCTTTCCTACGAAATGATTCTCCCCTGCTGAATATGAGGATTCCTCCCCTTTCCTTTCATCGAGACTTTTTTTTGGGGGATCCGGACCATCATTGTTTCAAAGAGTCATCTACTCCCTTCTCTGAAAGATCAACATAGCTAAATCATTCCACTGAGGGCGTCGAGGTAGTCTTCTAAAAGAAGATGAGGGTACCACTTTCGATTTCAAAAATATAATTTCTATGTGAATAGAGAATAAACCATGTTCGTCGGAAGATCAAACAGAGCGTTGAGCCTGACAATAAGCTTGACTTCAGATGGCTGGAGATGAAATTTCTGTATGATATGCTTTCTAGGAATTAGAAGTCCTCGAACCGTTTTTTTACTGTGACGGAAGAAAGATGAATCCTTGTACATTCTCCGCATCAAACTCTTCGTACTGACGAGTCCCAACCCCTCATATGAAAAGCATGTCCGTGTATAACCAACCAGTTCTAGCAATATCATAATAAAAAGAACGTCGATGTCACAGACGCGAGTCAGGCTCCTTTTATTGCTTCCCCTTTGAGTAGCCACACGACACGCCTTACCTGGAATAATATTCCACGAAGCGACGCATCATTTACGACGCAGCACAATCTACTCAATCATTCCTGGTTATCAACCACAAGCATTGTCAGGCCCATCTTCGTCAGCTACCGTCAGCCCAGTTCGCCCATCTTTACAGTGGAAACCCAAATGGGGGATCCGGTAATGGAATAAGTAGCTATCGACGAGCTGTTCTTTCTCCCTCCTACTACAAGAAAGTGCTCTGACAGCCTTCATGATGCTTCTCTTTTAAGAGAAGTCTTTGCCGCAGAGTCTCGATATGAGAAAGGAGAGGAAGAATCAACAAAAGGGGATGATCCCCTCCGGCCTGCCCTGCCCGGTTGATTCAGTTGAAAAAGCCTTTCATTTGCAAGATGAAGTGCCAGGACCTATATATAACTTCTTTTAGGACCCACGCAAAAGTCATTATTAATCTCCTAAGACCGAGGCCCCTATTCCTTACTAATACTCCCTACTCTTTGATTTCAGTTCCTCTCCCTCACCCAAATCACTCAACTGCCCTTTCCTACGAAATGATTCTCCCCTGCTGAATATGAGGATTCCTCCCCTTCCTTTCATCGAGACTTTTTTTTGGGGGACCCGGACCATCATTGTTTGAAAGAGTCATCTACTCCCTTCTCTGAAAGATCAACATAGCTAAATCATTCCACTGAGGGCATCGAGGTAGTCTTCTAAAAGAAGATGAGGGTACCACTTTCGATTTCAAAAATATATTTTCTATGCGAATAGAGAATGAACCATGTTCGTCGGAAGATCAAACAGAGCGTTGAGCCTGACAATAAGCTTGACTTCAGATGGCTGGAGACGAAATTTCTGTATGATATGCTTTCTAGGAACTAGAAGTCCTCGAACCGTTTTTTTACTGTGACGGAAGAAAGATGAATCCTTGTACATTCTCCGCATCAAACTCTTCGTACTGACGAGTCCCAACCCCTCATATGAAAAGCATGTCCGTGTATAACCAACCAGTTCTAGCAATATCATAATAAAAAGAACGTCGATATCATAGACGCGAGTCAGCCTCCTTTTATTGCTTCCCCTTTGAGTAGCCACACGACACGCCTTACCTGGAAAAATATTCCACGAAGCGAAGCATCATTTACGACGCAGCACAATCTACTCAATCATTCCTGGTTATCAACGACAAGCATTGTCAGGCCCATGTTTGTCAGCTACCGTCAGCCAAGTTCGCCCATCTTTACAGTGGAAACCCAAATGGGGGATCCGGTAATGGAATCAGTAGCTATCGACGAGCTGTTCTTTCTCCCTCCTACTACAAGAAAGTGCTCTGACAGCTTTCATGATGCTTCTCTTTTAAGAGAAGTCTTTGCCGCAGAGTCTCGATATGAGAAAGGAGAGGAAGAATCAACAAAAGGGGATGATCCCCTCCGGCCTGCCCTGCCCAGTTGATTCAGTTGAAAAAGCCTTTCATTTGCAAGATGAAGCGCCAGGACCTATATATAACTGCTTTTAGGACCCACGCAAAAGTCATTATTAATCTCCTAAGACCGAGGCCCCTATTCCTTACTAATACTCCCTACTCTTTGATTTCAGTTCCTCTCCCTCACCCAAATCACTCAACTGCCCTTTCCGACGAAATGATTCTCCCCTGCTGAATATGAGGATTCCTCCCCTTCCTTTCATCGAGGCTTTTTTTTGGGGGACCCGGACTATCATTGTTTCAAAGAGTCATCTACTCCCTTCTCTGAAAGATCAACATAGCTAAATCATTCCACTGAGGGCATCGAGGTAGTCTTCTAAAAGAAGATGAGGGTACCACTTTCGATTTCAAAAATATAATTTCTATGCGAATAGAGAATGAACCATGTTCGTCGGAAGATCAAACAGAGCGTTGAGCCTGACAATAAGCTTGACTTCAGATGGCTGGAGACGAAATTTCTGTATGATATGCTTTCTAGGAACTAGAAGTCCTCGAACCGTTTTTTTACTGTGACGGAAGAAAGATGAATCCTTGTCCATTCTCCGCATCAAACTCTTCGGACTGACGAGTCCCAACCCCTCATATGAAAAGCATGTCCGTGTATAACCAACCAGTTCTAGCAATATCATAATAAAAAGAACGTCGATATCATAGACGCGAGTCAGCCTCCTTTTATTGCTTCCCCTTTGAGTAGCCACACGACACGCCTTACCTGGAATAATATTCCACGAAGCGACGCATCATTTACGACGCAGCACAATCTACTCGATCATTCCTGGTTATCAACCACAAGCATTGTCAGGCCCATCTTCGTCAGCTACCGTCAGCCCAGTTCGCCCATCTTTACAGTGGAAACCCAAATGGGGGATCCGGTAATGGAATAAGTAGCTATCGACGAGCTGTTCTTTCTCCCTCCTACTACAAGAAAGTGCTCTGACAGCCTTCATGATGCTTCTCTTTTAAGAGAAGTCTTTGCCGCAGAGTCTCGATATAAGAAAGGAGAGGAAGAATCAACAAAAGGGGATGATCCCCTCCGGCCTGCCCTGCCCGGTTGATTCAGTTGAAAAAGCCTTTCATTTGCAAGATGAAGTGCCAGGACCTATATATAACTGCTTTTAGGACCCACGCAAAAGTCATTATTAATCTCCTAAGACCGAGGCCCCTATTCCTTACTAATACTCCCTACTCTTTGATTTCAGTTCCTCTCCCTCACCCAAATCACTCAACTGCCCTTTCCTACGAAATGATTCTCCCCTGCTGAATATGAGGATTCCTCCCCTTCCTTTCATCGAGACTTTTTTTTGGGGGACCCGGACCATCATTGTTTCAAAGAGTCATCTACTCCCTTCTCTGAAAGATCAACATAGCTAAATCATTCCACTGAGGGCATCGAGGTAGTCTTCTAAAAGAAGATGAGGGTACCACTTTCGATTTCAAAAATATAATTTCTATGCGAATAGAGAATGAGCCATGTTCGTCGGAAGATCAACAGAGCGTTGAGCCTGACAATAAGCTTGACTTCAGATGGCTGGAGACGAAATTTCTGTATGATATGCTTTCTAGGAACTAGAAGTCCTCGAACCGTTTTTTTACTGTGACGGAAGAAAGATGAATCCTTGTCCATTCTCCGCATCAAACTCTTCGGACTGACGAGTCCCAACCCCTCATATGAAAAGCATGTCCGTGTATAACCAACCAGTTCTAGCAATATCATAATAAAAAGAACGTCGATATCATAGACGCGAGTCAGCCTCCTTTTATTGCTTCCCCTTTGAGTAGCCACACGACACGCCTTACCTGGAATAATATTCCATGAAGCGACGCATCATTTACGACGCAGCACAATCTACTCGATCATTCCTGGTTATCAATGACAAGCATTGTCAGGCCCACCTTCGTCAGCTACCGTCAGCCCAGTTCGCCTATCATTACAGTGGAACACCAAATGGAGGATCCGGAAATGGAATCAGTAGCTATCGACGAGCTGTTCTTTCTCCCTCCTACTACAAGAAAGTGCTCTGACAGCTTTCATGACGCTTCTCTTTTAAGAGAAGTCTTTGCCGCAGAGTCTCGATATGAGAAAGGAGAGGAAGAATCAACAAAAGGGGATGATCCCCTCCGGCCTGCCCTGCCTGGTTGATGCAGTTGAAAAAGCTTTTCATTTGCAAGATGAAGTGTCAGACCTATATATAACTGCTTTTAGGACCAACACAAAAGTCATTATTAATCTCCTAAGACCGAGGCCCCTATTCCTTACTAATACTCCCTACTCTTTGATTTCAGTTCCTCTCCCTCACCCAAATCACTCAACTGCCCTTTCCTACGAAATGATTCTCCCCTGCTGAATATGAGGATTCCTCCCCTTTCCTTTCATCAAGACTTTTTTTTGGGGGATCCGGACCATCATTGTTTCAAAGAGTCATCTACTCCCTTCTCTGAAAGATCAACATAGCTAAATCATTCCACTGAGGGCGTCGAGGTAGTCTTCTAAAAGAAGATGAGGGTACCACTTTCGATTTCAAAAATATAATTTCTATGCGAATAGAGAATGAACCATGTTCGTCGGAAGATCAAACAGAGCGTTGAGCCTGACAATAAGCTTGACTTCAGATGGCTGGAGACGAAATTTCTGTATGATATGCTTTTTAGGAACTAGAAGTCCTCGAACCGTTTTTTTACTGTGACGGAAGAAAGATGAATCCTTGTACATTCTCCGCATCAAACTCTTCGTACTGACGAGTCCCAACCCCTCATATGAAAAGCATGTCCGTGTATAACCAACCAGTTCTAGCAATATCATAATAAAAAGAACATCGATATCACAGACGCGAGTCAGCCTCCTTTTATTGCTTCCCCTTTGAGTAGCCACACGACACGCCTTACCTGGAATAATATTCCACGAAGCGACGCATCATTTACGACGCAGCACAATCTACTCAATCATTCCTGGTTATCAACCACAAGCATTGTCAGGCCCATCTTCGTCAGCTACCGTCAGCCCAGTTCGCCCATCTTTACAGTGGAAACCCAAATGGGGGATCCGGTAATGGAATAAGTAGCTATCGACGAGCTGTTCTTTCTCCCTCCTACTACAAGAAAGTGCTCTGACAGCCTTCATGATGCTTCTCTTTTAAGAGAAGTCTTTGCCGCAGAGTCTCGATATGAGAAAGAAGAGGAAGAATCAACAAAAGGGGATGATCCCCTCCGGCCTGCCCTGCCCGGTTGATTCAGTTGAAAAAGCCTTTCATTTGCAAGATGAAGTGCCAGGACCTATATATAACTGCTTTTAGGACCCACGCAAAAGTCATTATTAATCTCCTAAGACCGAGGCCCCTATTCCTTACTAATACTCCCAACTCTTTGATTTCAGTTCCTCTCCCTCACCCAAATCACTCAACTGCCCTTTCCTACGAAATGATTCTCCCCTGCTGAATATGAGGATTCCTCCCCTTCCTTTCATCGAGACTTTTTTTTGGGGGACCCGGACCATCATTGTTTCAAAGAGTCATCTACTCCCTTCTCTGAAAGATCAACATAGCTAAATCATTCCACTGAGGGCATCGAGGTAGTCTTCTAAAAGAAGATGAGGGTACCACTTTCGATTTCAAAAATATAATTTCTATGCGAATAGAGAATGAACCATGTTCGTCGGAAGATCAAACAGAGCGTTGAGCCTGACAATAAGCTTGACTTCAGATGGCTGGAGACGAAATTTCTGTATGATATGCTTTCTAGGAACTAGAAGTCCTCGAACCGTTTTTTTACTGTGACGGAAGAAAGATGAATCCTTGTACATTCTCCGCATCAAACTCTTCGTACTGACGAGTCCCAACCCCTCATATGAAAAGCATGTCCGTGTATAACCAACCAGTTCTAGCAATATCATAATAAAAAGAACGTCGATATCAAAGACGCGAGTCAGCCTCCTTTTATTGCTTCCCCTTTGAGTAGCCACACGACACGCCTTACCTGGAATAATATTCCACGAAGCGAAGCATCATTTACGACGCAGCACAATCTACTCAATCATTCCCGGTTATCAACGACAAGCATTGTCAGGCCCATGTTTGTCAGCTACCGTCAGCCCAGTTCGCCCATCTTTACAGTGGAAACCCAAATGGGTGATCCGGTAATGGAATCAGTAGCTATCGACGAGCTGTTCTTTCTCCCTCCTACTACAAGAAAGTGCTCTGACAGCCTTCATGATGCTTCTCTTTTAAGAGAAGTCTTTGCCGCAGAGTCTCGATATGAGAAAGGAGAGGAAGAATCAACAAAAGGGGATGATCCCCTCCGGCCTGCCCTGCCCAGTTGATTCAGTTGAAAAAGCCTTTCATTTGCAAGATGAAGCGCCAGGACCTATATATAACTGCTTTTAGGAACCACGCAAAAGTCATTATTAATCTCCTAAGACAGAGGCCCCTATTCCTTACTAATACTCCCTACTCTTTGATTTCAGTTCCTCTCCCTCACCCAAATCACTCAACTGCCCTTTCCTACGAAATGATTCTCCCCTGCTGAATATGAGGATTCCTCCCCTTCCTTTCATCGAGGCTTTTTTTTGGGGGACCCGGACTATCATTGTTTCAAAGAGTCATCTACACCCTTCTCTGAAAGATCAACATAGCTAAATCATTCCACTGAGGGCATCGAGGTAGTCTTCTAAAAGAAGATGAGGGTACCACTTTCGATTTCAAAAATATAATTTCTATGCGAATAGAGAATGAACCATGTTTGTCGGAAGATCAAACAGAGTGTTGAGCCTGACAATAAGCTTGACTTCAGATGGCTGGAGACGAAATTTCTGTATGATATGCTTTCTAGGAACTAGAAGTCCTCGAACCGTTTTTTTACTGTGACGGAAGAAAGATGAATCCTTGTCCATTCTCCGCATCAAACTCTTCGTACTGACGAGTCCCAACCCCTCATATGAAAAGCATGTCCGTGTATAACCAACCAGTTCTAGCAATATCATAATAAAAAGAACGTCGATATCATAGACGCGAGTCAGCCTCCTTTTATTGCTTCCCCTTTGAGTAGCCACACGACACGCCTTACCTGGAATAATATTCCATGAAGCGACGCATCATTTACGACGCAGCACAATCTACTCGATCATTCCTGGTTATCAATGACAAGCATTGCCAGGCCCACCTTCGTCAGCTACCGTCAGCCCAGTTCGCCTATCATTACAGTGGAACCCCAAATGGGGGATCCGAAAATGGAATCAGTAGCTATCGACGAGCTGTTCTTTCTCCCTCCTACTACAAGAAAGTGCTCTGACAGCTTTCATGACGCTTCTCTTTTAAGAGAAGTCTTTGCCGCAGAGTCTCGATATAAGAAAGGAGAGGAAGAATCAACAAAAGGGGATGATCCCCTCCGGCCTGCCCTGCCTGGTTGATTCAGTTGAAAAAGCCTTTCATTTGCAAGATGAAGTGTCATACCTATATATAACTGCTTTTAGGACCCACATAAAAGTCATTATTAATCTCCTAAGACCGAGGCCCCTATTCCTTACTAATACTCCCTACTCTTTGATTTCAGTTCCTCTCCCTCACCCAAATCACTCAACTGCCCTTTCCTACGAAATGATTCTCCCCTGCTGAATATGAGGATTCCTCCCCTTTCCTTTCATCGAGACTTTTTTTTGGGGGATCCGGACCATCATTGTTTCAAAGAGTCATCTACTCCCTTATCTGAAAGATCAACATAGCTAAATCATTCCACTAAGGGCGTCGAGGTAGTCTTCTAAAAGAAGATGAGGGTACCACTTTCGATTTCAAAAATATAATTTCTATGTGAATAGAGAATGAACCATGTTCTTTGGAAGATCAAACAGAGCGTTGAGCCTGACAATAAGCTTGACTTCAGATGGCTGGAGATAAAATTTCTGTATGATATGCTTTCTAGGAACTAGAAGTCCTCGAACCGTTTTTTTACTGTGACGGAAGAAAGATGAATCCTTGTACATTCTCCGCATCAAACTCTTCGTACTGACGAGTCCCAACCCCTCATATGAAAAGCATGTCCGTGTATAACCAACCAGTTCTAGCAATATCATAATAAAAAGAACGTCGATATCACAGACGCGAGTCAGCCTCCTTTTATTGCTTCCCCTTTGAGTAGCCACACGACACGCCTTACCTGGAATAATATTCCACGAAGCGACGCATCATTTACGACGCAGCACAATCTACTCAATCATTCCTGGTTATCAACCACAAGCATTGTCAGGCCCATCTTCGTCAGCTACCGTCAGCCCAGTTCGCCCATCTTTACAGTGGAAACCCAAATGGGGGATCCGGTAATGGAATAAGTAGCTATCGACGAGCTGTTCTTTCTCCCTCCTACTACAAGAAAGTGCTCTGACAGCCTTCATGATGCTTCTCTTTTAAGAGAAGTCTTTGCCGCAGAGTCTCGATATGAGAAAGGAGAGGAAGAATCAACAAAAGGGGATGATCCCCTCCGGCCTGCCCTGCCCGGTTGATTCAGTTGAAAAAACCTTTCATTTGCAAGATGAAGTGCCAGGACCTATATATAACTGCTTTTAGGACCCACGCAAAAGTCATTATTAATCTCCTAAGACCGAGGCCCCTATTCCTTACTAATACTCCCTACTCTTTGATTTCAGTTCCTCTCCCTCACCCAAATCACTAAACTGCCCTTTCCTACGAAATGATTCTCTCCTGCTGAATATGAGGATTCCTCCCCTTCCTTTCATCGAGACTTTTTTTTGGGGGACCCGGACCATCATTGTTTCAAAGAGTCATCTACTCCCTTCTCTGAAAGATCAACATAGCTAAATCATTCCACTGAGGGCATCGAGGTAGTCTTCTAAAAGAGGATGAGGGTACCACTTTCGATTTCAAAAATATAATTTCTATGCGAATAGAGAATGAACCATGTTCGTCGGAAGATCAAACAGAGCGTTGAGCCTGACAATAAGCTTGACTTCAGATGGCTGGAGACGAAATTTCTGTATGATATGCTTTCTAGGAACTAGAAGTCCTCGAACCGTTTTTTTACTGTGACGGAAGAAAGATGAATCCTTGTACATTCTCCGCATCAAACTCTTCGTACTGACGAGTCCCAACCCCTCATATGAAAAGCATGTCCGTGTATAACCAACCAGTTCTAGCAATATCATAATAAAAAGAACGTCGATATCATAGACGCGAGTCAGCCTCCTTTTATTGCTTCCCCTTTGAGTAGCCACACGACACGCCTTACCTGGAATAATATTCCATGAAGCGACGCATCATTTACGACGCAGCACAATCTACTCGATCATTCCTGGTTATCAATGACATGCATTGTCAGGCCCACCTTCGTCAGCTACCGTCAGCCCAGTTCGCCTATCATTACAGAGGAACCCCAAATGGGGGATCCGGAAATGGAATCAGTAGCTATCGACGAGCTGTTCTTTCTCCCTCCTACTACAAGAAAGTGCTCTGACAGCTTTCATGACGCTTCTCTTTTAAGAGAAGTCTTTGCCGCAGAGTCTCGATATAAGAAAGGAGATGAAGAATCAACAAAAGGGGATGATCCCCTCCGGCCTGCCCTGCCTGGTTGATTCAGTTGAAAAAGCCTTTCATTTGCAAGATGAAGTGTCAGACCTATATATAACTGCTTTTAGGACCCACACAAAAGTCATTATTAATCTCCTAAGACCGAGGCCCCTATTCCTTACTAATACTCCCTACTCTTTGATTTCAGTTCCTCTCCCTCACCCAAATCACTCAACTGCCCTTTCCTACGAAATGATTCTCCCCTGCTGAATATGAGGATTCCTCCCCTTTCCTTTCATCGAGATTTTTTTTTGGGGGATTCGGACCATCATTGTTTCAAAGAGTCATCTACTCCCTTCTCTGAAAGATCAACATAGCTAAATCATTCCACTGAGGGCGTCGAGGTAGTCTTCTAAAAGAAGATGAGGGTACCACTTTCGATTTCAAAAATATAATTTCTATGTGAATAGAGAATTAACCATGTTCGTCGGAAGATCAAACAGAGCGTTGAGCCTGACAATAAGCTTGACTTCAGATGGCTGGAGATGAAATTTCTGTATGATATGCTTTCTAGGAACTAGAAGTGCTCGAACCGTTTTTTTACTGTGACGGAAGAAAGATGAATCCTTGTACATTCTCCGCATCAAACTCTTCGTACTGACGAGTCCCAACCCCTCATATGAAAAGCATGTCCGTGTATAACCAACCAGTTCTAGCAATATCATAATAAAAAGAACGTCGATATCACAGACGCGAGTCAGCCTCCTTTTATTGCTTCCTCTTTGAGTAGCCACACGACACGCCTTACCTGGAATAATATTCCACGAAGCGACGCATCATTTACGACGCAGCACAATCTACTCAATCATTCCTGGTTATCAACCACAAGCATTGTCAGGCCCATCTTCGTCAGCTACCGTCAGCCCAGTTCGCCCATCTTTACAGTGGAAACCCAAATGGGGGATCCGGCAATGGAATCAGTAGCTATCAATGAGCTGTTCTTTCTCCCTCCTACTACAAGAAAGTGCTCTGACAACCTTCTTGATGCTTCTCTTTTAAGAGAAGTCTTTGCCGCAAAGTCTCGATATGAGAAAGGTGAGGAAGAATCAACAAAAGGGGATGATCCCCACCGGCCTGCCCTGCACGGTTGATTTGCTTGAAAAAGCCTTTCATTTGTAAGATGAAGTGCCAGACCTATATATAACTGCTTTTAGGACCGACACAAAAGTCAATATTAATCTCCTGAGACTGAGGCAGCTATTCCTTACGAATACTCCCTACTCTTTGATTTCAGTTCCTCTCCCTCACCCAAATCACTCAACTGCCCTTTCCTACGAAATGATTCTCCCCTGCTGAATATGAGGATTCCTCCCCTTTCCTTTCATCGAGACTTTTTTTGGGGGGACCCGGACCATCATTGTTTCAAAGAGTCATCTACTCCCTTCTCTGAAAGATCAACATAGCTAAATCATTCCACTGAGGGCGTCGAGATAGTCTTCTAAAAGATGATGAGGGTACCTCTTTCGATTCCAAAAATATAATTTCTATGTGAATAGAGAATGAACCATGTTCGTTGGAAGATCAAACAGAGCATTGAGCCTGACAATAAGCTTGACTTCAGATGGCTGGAGATGAAATTTTTCTATGATATGCTTTCTCGGAACTAGAAGTTCTCGAACCGTTTTTTTACCGTGACGGAAGAAAGACGAATCCTTGTACATTCTCCGCATCAAACTCTTCGTACTGACGAGTCCCAACCCCTCATATGAAAAGCATGTCCGTGTATAAGCAACCAGTTCTAGCAGTATCATAATAAAAAGGAACGTCGATATCACAGACGCGAGTCAGCCTCCTTTTAATGCTTCCCCTTTGAGTAGCCGCACGACACGCCTTACCTGGAATAATATTCCATGAAGCGACGCATCATTTACGACGCAGCACAATCTACTCGATCATTCCTGGTTATCAACGACAAGCATTGTCAGGCCCACCTTCGTCAGCTACCGTCAGCCCAGTTCGCCTATCTTTACAGTGGAACCCCAAATGGGGGATCCGGCAATAGAATCAGTAGCTATCGACGAGTTGTTCTTTCTCCCTCCTACTACAAGAAAGTGCTCTGACAGCTTTCATGACGCTTCTCTTTTAAGAGATGTCTTTGCCGCAGAGTATCGATATGAGAAAGGAGAGGAAGAATCGACAGAAGGGGATGATCCCCTCCGGCCTGCCCTGCCCGGTTGATTCAGTTGAAAAAGCCTTTCATTTGCAAGAGGAAGTGCCAAACCTATATATAACTGCTTTTAGGCCCCACGCAAAAGTCATTATTAATCTCCTGAGACCGAGGCCCCTATTCCTTACGAATACTCCCTACTCTTTGATTTCAGTTCCTCTCCCTCACACTCAACTGCCCTTTCCTACGAAATGATTCTCCCCTGCTGAATATGAGGATTCCTCCCCTTTCCTTTCATCGAGACTTTTTTTTGGGGGACCCGGACCATCATTGCTTGAAAGAGTCATCTACTCCCTTCTCTGAAAGATCAACATAGCTAAATCATTCCACTGAGGGCGTCGAGGTAGTCTTCTAAAAGAAGATGAGGGTACCAAGTCGATTTCAAAAATATAATTTCTATGTGAATAGAATGAACCATGTTCGTCGGAAGATCAAACAGAGCGTTGAGCCTGACAATAAGCTTGACTTCTGATGGCTGGAGACGAAATTTCTCCTTGATATGCTTTCTAGGAACTAGAAGTCCTCGAACCGTTTTTTTACTGTGACGGAAGAAAGATGAATCCTTGTACATTCTCCGCATCAAACTCTTCGTACTGACGAGTCCCAACCCCTCATATGAAAAGCATGTCCGTGTATAACCAACCAGTTCTAGCAATATCATAATAAAAATAACGTCGATATCACAGACGTGAGTCAGCCTCCTTTTATTGCTTCCCCTTTGAGTAGCCACACGACACGCCTTACCTGGAATAATATTCCACGAAGTGACGCATCATTTACGATGCAGCACAATCTACTCAATCATTCCTGGTTATCAACGGCAAGCATTGTCAGGCCCATCTTCGTCAGCCCAGTTCGCCCATCTTTACAGTGGAACCCCAAATGGGGAATCCGACAATGGAATCAGTAGCTATCAATGAGCTGTTCTTTCTCCCTCCTACTACAAGAAAGTGCTTTGACAGCCTTCATGATGCTTCTCTTTTAAGAGAAGTCTTTGCCGCAAAGTCTCGATATGAGAAAGGTGAGGAAGAATCAACAAAAGGGGATGATCCCCACCGGCCTGCTCTGCCCGGTTGATTTGGTTGAAAAAGCCTTTCATTTGTAAGATGAAGTGCCAGACCTATATATAACTGCTTTTAGGACCGACACAAAAGTCATTATTAATCTCCTGAGACTGAGGCAGCTATTCCTTACGAATACTCCCTACTCTTTGATTTCAGTTCCTCTCCCTCACCCAAATCACTCAATTGCCCTTTCCTACGAAATGATTCTCCCCTGCTGAATATGTGGATTCCTCCCCTTTCCTTTCATCGAGACTTTTTTTGGGGGGACCCGGACCATCATTGTTTGAAAGAGTCATCTACTCCCTTCTCTGAAAGATCAACATAGCTAAATCATTCCACTAAGGGCGTCGAGATAGTCTTCTAAAAGATGATGAGGGTACCACTTTCGATTCCAAAAATATAATTTCTATGTGAATAGAGAATGAACCATGTTCGTTGGAAGATAAAACACAGCGTTGAGCCTGACAATAAGCTTGACTTCAGATGGCTGGAGACGAAATTTTTCTATGATATGCTTTCTCGGAACTAGAAGTTCTCGAACCGTTTTTTTACCGTGACGGAAGAAAGACGAATCCTTGTACATTCTCCGCATCAAACTCTTCGTACTGACGAGTCCCAACCCCTCATATGAAAAGCATGTCCGTGTATAAGCAACCAGTTCTAGCAGTATCATAATAAAAAGGAACGTCGATATCACAGACGCAAGTCAGCCTCCTTTTATTGCTTCCCCTTTGAGTAGCCGCACGACACGCCTTACCTGGAATAATATTCCATGAAGCGACGCAGCACAATCTACTCGATCATTCCTGGTTATCAACGACAAGCATTGTCAGGCCCACCTTCGTCAGCTACCGTCAGCCCAGTTCGCCTATCTTTACAGTGGAACCCCAAATGGGGGATCCGGCAATAGAATCAGTAGCTATCGACGAGTTGTTCTTTCTCCCTCCTACTACAAGAAAGTGCTCTGACAGCTTTCATGACGCTTCTCTTTTAAGAGATGTCTTTGCCGCAGAGTCTCGATATGAGAAAGGAGAGGAAGAATCGACAGAAGGGGATGATCCCCTCCGGCCTGCCCTGCCCGGTTGATTCAGTTGAAAAAGCCTTTCATTTGCAAGATGAAGTGCCAAACCTATATATAACTGCTTTTAGGCCCCACGCAAAAGTCATTATTAATCTCCTAAGACCGAGGCCCCTATTCCTTACGAATACTCCCTACTCTTTGATTTCAGTTCCTCTCCCTCACACTCAACTGCCCTTTCCTACGAAATGATTCTCCCCTGCTGAATATGAGGATTCCTCCCCTTTCCTTTCATCGAGACTTTTTTTTGGGGGACCCGGACCATCATTGCTTGAAAGAGTCATCTACTCCCTTCTCTGAAAGATCAACATAGCTAAATCATTCCACTGAGGGCGTCGAGGTAGTCTTCTAAAAGAAGATGAGGGTACCACTTTCCATTCCATTCTATGTGAATAGAGAATGAACCTTGTTCGTCGGATGATCAAACAGAGCGTTGAGCCTGACAATAAGCTTGACTTCAGATGTCCACATTCTTCTCCTACTACAAGAAAGTGCTCTGACAGCTTTCATGACGCTTCTCTTTTAAGAGAAGTCTTTGCCGCAGAGTCTCGATATGAGAAAGGAGAGGAAGAATCAACAAAAGGGGATGATCCCCTCCGGCCTGCCCTGCCCGGTTGATTCAGTTGAAAAAGCCTTTCATTTGCAAGATGAAGTGCCAGACCTATATATAACTGCTTTTAGGACCCACGCAAGAGTCATTATTAATCTCCTGAGACCGAGGCAGCTATTCCTTACGAATACTCCCTACTCTTTGATTTCAGTTCCTCTCCCTCACACAAATCACTCAACTGCCCTTTCCAACGAAATGATTCTCCCCTGCTGAATATGAGGATTCCTCCCCTTTCCTTTCATCGAGACTTTTTTTTGGGGGACCCGGACCATCATTGTTTGAAAGAGTCATCTACTCCCTTCTCTGAAAGATCAATATAGCTAAATCATTCCACTGAGTGTGTCGAGGTAGTCTTCTAAAAGAAGATAAGGGTACGACTTTCGATTTCAAAAACATAATTTCTATGCGAATAGAGAATGAACCATGTTCGTCGGAAGATCAAACAGAGCGTTGAGCCTGACAATAAGCTTTACTTCAGATGGCTGGAGACGAAATTTCTCTATGATATGCTTTCTAGGAACTAGAGTCCTCGAACCATTTTTTAACTGTGACGGAAAAAAGACGAATCCTTGTACATTCTCCACATCAAACTCTTCGTACTGACGAGTCCTAACCCCTCATATGAAAAGCATGTCCGTGTATAACCAACCAGTTCTAGCAGTATCATAATAAAAAGAACGTCGATATCACAGACGCGAGTCAGCCTCCTTTTATTGCTTCCCCTTTGAGTAGCCACACGACACGCCTTACCTGGAATAATATTCCACGAAACGACGCATCATTTACGACGCAGCACAATCTACTCGATCATTCCTGGTTATCAACGACAAGCATTGTCAGGCCCACCTTTGTCAGCTACCGTCAGCCCAGTTCGCCTATCTTTAAAGTGGAACCCCAAATGGGGGATCCGGCAATGGAATCAGTAGCTATCGACGAGCTGTTCTTTCTCCCTCCTACTACAAGAAAGTGCTCTGACAGCTTTCATGACGCTTCTCTTTTAAGAGAAGTCTTTGCCGCAGAGTCTCGATATGAGAAAGGAGAGGAAGAATCAACAAAAGGGGATGATCCCCTCCGGCCTGCCCTGCCCGGTTGATTCAGTTGAAAAAGCCTTTCATTTGCAAGATGAAGTGCCAAACCTATATATAACTGCTTTTAGGCCCCACGCAAAAGTCATTATTAATCTCCTAAGACCGAGGCCCCTATTCCTTACGAATACTCCCTACTCTTTGATTTCAGTTCCACTCCCTCACACTCAACTGCCCTTTCCTACGAAATGATTCTCCCCTGCTGATTATGAGGATTCCTCCCCTTTCCTTTCATCGAGACTTTTTTTTGGGGGACCCGGACCATCATTGCTTGAAAGAGTCATCTACTCTCTTCTCTGAAAGATCAACATAGCTAAATCATTCCACTGAGGGCGTCGAGGTAGTCTTCTAAAAGAAGATGAGGGTACCACTTTCCATTCCATTCTATGTGAATAGAGAATGAACCTTGTTCGTCGGATGATCAAACAGAGCGTTGAGCTTGACAATAAGCTTGACTTCAGATGTCCACATTCTTCTCCTACTACAAGAAAGTGCTCTGACAGCTTTCATGACGCTTCTCTTTTAAGAGAAGTCTTTGCCGCAGAGTCTCGATATGAGAAAGGAGAGGAAGAATCAACAAAAGGGGATGATCCCCTCCGGCCTGCCCTGCCTGGTTGATCAGTTGAAAAAGCCTTTCATTTGCAAGATGAAGTGCCAGACCTATATATAACTGCTTTTAGGACCCACACAAGAGTCATTATTAATCTCCTGAGACCGAGGCAGCTATTCCTTACGAATACTCCCTACTCTTTGATTTCAGTTCCTCTCCCTCACCCAAATCAATCAACTGCCCTTTCCAACGAAATGATTCTCCCCTGCTGAATATGAGGATTCCTCCCCTTTCCTTTCATCGAGACTTTTTTTTGGGGGACCCGGACCATCATTGTTTGAAAGAGTCATCTACTCCCTTCTCTGAAAGATCAATATAGCTAAATCATTCCACTGAGGGTGTCGAGGTAGTCTTCTAAAAGAAGATGAGGGTACGACTTTCGATTTCAAAAACATAATTCCTATGCGAATAGAGAATGAACCATGTTCGTCGGAAGATCAAACAGAGCGTTGAGCCTGACAATAAGCTTTACTTCAGATGGCTGGAGACGAAATTTCTCTATGATATGCTTTCTAGGAACTAGAGTCCTCGAACCATTTTTTAACTGTGACGGAAAAAAGACGAATCCTTGTACATTCTCCACATCAAACTCTTCGTACTGACGAGTCCCAACCCCTCATATGAAAAGCATGTCCGTGTATAACCAACCAGTTCTAGCAGTATCATAATAAAAAGAACGTCGATATCACAGACGCGAGTCAGCCTCCTTTTATTGCTTCCCCTTTGAGTAGCCACACGACACGCCTTACCTGGAATAATATTCCACGAAACGACGCATCATTTACGACGCAGCACAATCTACTCGATCATTCCTGGTTATCAACGACAAGCATTGTCAGGCCCACCTTCGTCAGCTACCGTCAGCCCAGTTCGCCTATCTTTACAGTGGAACCCCAAATGGGGGATCCGGCAATGGAATCAGTAGCTATCGACGAGCTGTTCTTTCTCCCTCCTACTACAAGAAAGTGCTCTGACAGCTTTCATGACGCTTCTCTTTTAAGAGAAGTCTTTGTCGCAGAGTCTCGATATGAGAAAGGAGAGGAAGAATCAACAAAAGGGGATGATCCCCTCCGGCCTGCCCTGCCCGGTTGATTCAGTTGAAAAAGCCTTTCAATTGCAAGATGAAGTGCCAGACCTATATATAACTGTTTTTAGGACCCACGCAAGAGTCATTATTAATCTCCTGAGACCGAGGCAGCTATTCCTTACGAATACTCCCTACTCTTTGATTTCAGTTCCTCTCCCTCACCCAAATCACTCAACTGCCCCTTCCTACGAAATGATTCTCCCCTGCTGAATATGAGGATTCCTCCCCTTTCCTTTCATCGAGACTTTTTTTTGGGGGACCCGGACCATCATTGTTTGAAAGAGTCATCTACTCCCTTCTCTGAAAGATCAATATAGCTAAATCATTCCACTGAGGGTGTCGAGGTAGTCTTCTAAAAGAAGATGAGGGTACGACTTTCGATTTCAAAAACATAATTCCTATGCGAATAGAGAATGAACCATGTTCGTCGGAAGATCAAACAGAGCGTTGAGCCTGACAATAAGCTTTACTTCAGATGGCTGGAGACGAAATTTCTCTATGATATGCTTTCTAGGAACTAGAGTCCTCGAACCATTTTTTAACTGTGACGGAAAAAAGACGAATCCTTGTACATTCTCCACATCAAACTCTTCGTACTGACGAGTCCCAACCCCTCATATGAAAAGCATGTCCGTGTATAACCAACCAGTTCTAGCAGTATCATAATAAAAAGAACGTCGATATCACAGACGCGAGTCAGCCTCCTTTTATTGCTTCCCCTTTGAGTAGCCACACGACACGCCTTACCTGGAATAATATTCCACGAAACGACGCATCATTTACGACGCAGCACAATCTACTCGATCATTCCTGGTTATCAACGACAAGCATTGTCAGGCCCACCTTCGTCAGCTACCGTCAGCCCAGTTCGCCTATCTTTACAGTGGAACCCCAAATGGGGGATCCGGCAATGGAATCAGTAGCTATCGACGAGCTGTTCTTTCTCCCTCCTACTACAAGAAAGTGCTCTGACAGCTTTCATGACGCTTCTCTTTTAAGAGAAGTCTTTGCCGCAGAGTCTCGATATGAGAAAGGAGAGGAAGAATCAACAAAAGGGGATGATCCCCTCCGGCCTGCCCTGCTCGGTTGATTAGTTGAAAAAGCCTTTCATTTGCAAGATGATGTGCCAGACCTATATATAACTGCTTTTAGGACCCACGCAAGAGTCATTATTAATCTCCTGAGACCGAGGCAGCTATTCCTTACGAATACTCCCTACTCTTTGATTTCAGTTCCTCTCCCTCACCCAAATCACTCAACTGCCCCTTCCTACGAAATGATTCTCCCCTGCTGAATATGAGGATTCCTCCCCTTTCCTTTCATCGAGACTTTTTTTTGGGGGACCCGGACCATCATTGTTTGAAAGAGTCATCTACTCCCTTCTCTGAAAGATCAATATAGCTAAATCATTCCACTGAGGGTGTCGAGATAGTCTTCTAAAAGAAGATGAGGGTACCACTTTCGATTTCAAAAACATAATTTCTATGCGAATAGAGAATGAACCATGTTCGTCGGAAGATCAAACAGAGCGTTGAGCCTGACAATAAGCTTTACTTCAGATGGCTGGAGACGAAGTTTCTCTATGATATGCTTTCTAGGAACTAGAGTCCTCGAACCATTTTTTAACTGTGACGGAAAAAAGACGAATCCTTGTACATTCTCCACATCAAACTCTTCGTACTGACGAGTCCCAACCCCTCATATGAAAAGCATGTCCGTGTATAACCAACCAGTTCTAGCAGTATCATAATAAAAAGAACGTCGATATCACAGACGCGAGTCAGCCTCATTTTATTGCTTCCCCTTTGAGTAGCCACACGACGCGCCTTACCTGGAATAATATTCCACGAAACGACGCATCATTTACGACGCAGCACAATCTACTCGATCATTCCTAGTTATCAACGACAAGCATTGTCAGGCCCACCTTCGTCAGCTACCGTCAGCCCAGTTCGCCTATCTTTACAGTGGAACCCCAAATGGGGGATCCGACAATGGAATCAGTAGCTATCGACGAGCTGTTCTTTCTCCCTCCTACTACAAGAAAGTGCTCTGACAGCTTTCATGACGCTTCTCTTTTAAGAGAAGTCTTTGCCGCAGAGTCTCGATATGAGAAAGGAGAGGAAGAATCAACAAAAGGGGATGATCCCCTCCGGCCTGCCCTGCCCGGTTGATTCAGTTGAAAAAGCCTTTCATTTGCAAGATGAAGTGTCAGACCTATATATAACTGCTTTTAAGACCCACGCAAGAGTCATTATTAATCTTCTGAGACCGAGGCAGTTATTCCTTACGAATACTCCCTACTCTTTGATTTCAGTTCCTCTCCCTCACCCAAATCACTCAACTGCCCCATCCTATGAAATGATTCTCCCCTGCTGAATATGAGGATTCCTCCCCTTCCCTTTCATCTAGACTTTTTTTTGGAGGACCCGGACCATCATTGTTTGAAAGAGTCATCTACTCCCTTCTCTGAAAGATCAATATAGCTAAATCATTCCACTGAGGGTGTCGAGGTAGTCTTCTAAAAGAAGATGAGGGTACCACTTTCGATTTCAAAAACATAATTTCTATGTGAATAGAGAATGAACCATGTTCGTCGGAAGATCAAACAGAGCGTTGAGCCTGACAATAAGCTTTACTTCAGATGGCTGAAGACGAAATTTCTCTATGATATGCTTTCTAGGAACTAGAGTCCTCGAACCATTTTTTAACTGTGACGGAAAAAAGACGAATCCTTGTACATTCTCCACATCAAACTCTTCGTACTGACGAGTCCCAACCCCTCATATGAAAAGCATGTCCGTGTATAACCAACCAGTTCTAGCAGTATCATAATAAAAATAACGTCGATATCACAGACGCGAGTCAGCCTCCTTTTATTGCTTCCCCTTTGAGTAGCCACACGACACGCCTTACCGGGAATAATATTCCACGAAACGACGCATCATTTACGACGCAGCACAATCTACTCGATCATTCCTGGTTGTCAATGACAAGCATTGTCAGGCCCACCTTCGTCAGTTCGCCTATCTTTACAGTGGAACCCCAAATGGGGGATCCGGCAATGGAATCAGTAGCTATCGACGAGCTGTTCTTTCTCCCTCCTACTACAAGAAAGTGCTCTGACAGCTTTCATGACGCTTCTCTTTTAAGAGAAGTCTTTGCCACAGAGTCTCGATATGAGAAAGGAGAGGAAGAATCAACAAAAGGGGATGATCCCCTCCGGCCTGCCCTGCCTGGTTGATTCAGTTGAAAAAGCCTTTCATTTGCAAGATGAAGTGTCAGACCTATATATAACTGCTTTTAGGACCCACGCAAAAGTCATTATTAATCTCCTAAGACCGAGGCCCCTATTCCTTACGAATACTCCCTACTCTTTGATTTCAGTTCCACTCCCTCACACTCAACTGCCCTTTCCTACGAAATGATTCTCCCCTGCTGATTATGAGGATTCCTCCCCTTTCCTTTCATCGAGACTTTTTTTTGGGATACCCGGACCATCATTGCTTGAAAGAGTCATCTAGTCTCTTCTCTGAAAGATCAATATAGCTAAATCATTCCACTGAGGGCGTCGAGGTAGTCATCTAAAAGAAGATGAGGGTACCACTTTCCATTCCATTCTATGTGAATAGAGAATGAACCTTGTTCGTCGGATGATCAAACAGAGCGTTGAGCCTGACAATAAGCTTGACTTCAGATGTCCACATTCTTCTCCTACTACAAGAAAGTGCTCTGACAGCTTTCATGACGCTTCTCTTTTAAGAGAAGTCTTTGCCGCAGAGTCTCGATATGAGAAAGGAGAGGAAGAATCAACAAAAGGGGATGATCCCCTCCGGCCTGCCCTGCCTGGTTGATTCAGTTGAAAAAGCCTTTCATTTGCAAGATGAAGTGCCAGACCTATATATAACTGCTTTTAGGACCCACACAAGAGTCATTATTAATCTCCTGAGACCGAGGCAGCTATTCCTTACGAATACTCCCTACTCTTTGATTTCAGTTCCTCTCCCTCACCCAAATCAATCAACTGCCCTTTCCAACGAAATGATTCTCCCCTGCTGAATATGAGGATTCCTCCCCTTTCCTTTCATCGAGACTTTTTTTTGGGGGACCCGGACCATCATTGTTTGAAAGAGTCATCTACTCCCTTCTCTGAAAGATCAATATAGCTAAATCATTCCACTGAGGGTGTCGAGGTAGTCTTCTAAAAGAAGATGAGGGTACGACTTTCGATTTCAAAAACATAATTCCTATGCGAATAGAGAATGAACCATGTTCGTCGGAAGATCAAACAGAGCGTTGAGCTTGACAATAAGCTTTACTTCAGATGGCTGGAGACGAAATTTCTCTATGATATGCTTTCTAGGAACTAGAGTCCTCGAACCATTTTTTAACTGTGACGGAAAAAAGACGAATCCTTGTACATTCTCCACATCAAACTCTTCGTACTGACGAGTCCCAACCCCTCATATGAAAAGCATGTCCGTGTATAACCAACCAGTTCTAGCAGTATCATAATAAAAAGAACGTCGATATCACAGACGCGAGTCAGCCTCCTTTTATTGCTTCCCCTTTGAGTAGCCACACGACACGCCTTACCTGGAATAATATTCCACGAAACGACGCATCATTTACGACGCAGCACAATCTACTCGATCATTCCTGGTTATCAACGACAAGCATTGTCAGGCCCACCTTCGTCAGCTACCGTCATCCCAGTTCGCCTATCTTTACAGTGGAACCCCAAATGGGGGATCCGGCAATGGAATCAGTAGCTATCGACGAGCTGTTCTTTCTCCCTCCTACTACAAGAAAGTGCTCTGACAGCTTTCATGACGCTTCTCTTTTAAGAGAAGTCTTTGCCGCAGAGTCTCGATATGAGAAAGGAGAGGAAGAATCAACAAAAGGGGATGATCCCCTCCGGCCTGCCCTGCCCGGTTGATTCAGTTGAAAAAGCCTTTCATTTGCAAGATGAAGTGCCAGACTTATATATAACTGCTTTTAGGACCCACGCAAGAGTCATTATTAATCTCCTTAGACCGAGGCAGCTATTCCTTACGAATACTCCCTACTCTTTGATTTCAGTTCCTCTCCCTCACCCAAATCACTCAACTGCCCCTTCCTACGAAATGATTCTCCCCTGCTGAATATGAGGATTCCTCCCCTTTCCTTTCATCGAGACTTTTTTTTGGGGGACCCGGACCATCATTGTTTGAAAGAGTCATCTACTCCCTTCTCTGAAAGATCAATATAGCTAAATCATTCCACTGAGGGTGTCGAGGTAGTCTTCTAAAAGAAGATGAGGGTACGACTTTCGATTTCAAAAACATAATTCCTATGCGAATAGAGAATGAACCATGTTCGTCGGAAGATCAAACAGAGCGTTGAGCCTGACAATAAGCTTTACTTCAGATGGCTGGAGACGAAATTTCTCTATGATATGCTTTCTAGGAACTAGAGTCCTCGAACCATTTTTTAACTGTGACGGAAAAAAGACGAATCCTTGTACATTCTCCACATCAAACTCTTCGTACTGACGAGTCCCAACCCCTCATATGAAAAGCAAGTCCGTGTATAACCAACCAGTTCTAGCAGTATCATAATAAAAAGAACGTCGATATCACAGACGCGAGTCAGCCTCCTTTTATTGCTTCCCCTTTGAGTAGCCACACGACACGCCTTACCTGGAATAATATTCCACGAAACGACGCATCATTTACGACGCAGCACAATCTACTCGATCATTCCTGGTTATCAACGACAAGCATTGTCAGGCCCACCTTCGTCAGCTACCGTCAGCCCAGTTCGCCTATCTTTACAGTGGAACCCCAAATGGGGGATCCGGCAATGGAATCAGTAGCTATCGACGAGCTGTTCTTTCTCCCTCCTACTACAAGAAAGTGCTCTGACAGCTTTCATGACGCTTCTCTTTTAAGAGAAGTCTTTGCCGCAGAGTCTCGATATGAGAAAGGAGAGGAAGAATCAACAAAAGGGGATGATCCCCTCCGGCCTGCCCTGCCCGGTTGATTCAGTTGAAAAAGCCTTTCATTTGCAAGATGAAGTGCCAGACCTATATATAACTGCTTTTAGGACCCACGCAAGAGTCATTATTAATCTCCTGAGACCGAGGCAGCTATTCCTTACGAATACTCCCTACTCTTTGATTTCAGTTCCTCTCCCTCACCCAAATCACTCAACTGCCCCTTCCTACGAAATGATTCTCCCCTGCTGAATATGAGGATTCCTCCCCTTTCCTTTCATCGAGACTTTTTTTTGGGGGACCCGGACCATCATTGTTTGAAAGAGTCATCTACTCCCTTCTCTGAAAGATCAATATAGCTAAATCATTCCACTGAGGGTGTCGAGGTAGTCTTCTAAAAGAAGATGAGGGTCCCACTTTCGATTTCAAAAACATAATTTCTATGCGAATAGAGAATGAACCATGTTCGTCGGAAGATCAAACAGAGCGTTGAGCCTGACAATAAGCTTTACTTCAGATGGCTGGAGACGAAATTTCTCTATGATATGCTTTCTAGGAACTAGAGTCCTCGAACCATTTTTTAAGTGTGACGGAAAAAAGACGAATCCTTGTACATTCTCCACATCAAACTCTTCGTACTGACGAGTCCCAACCCCTCATATGAAAAGTATGTCCGTGTATAACCAACCAGTTCTAGCAGTATCATAATAAAAAGAACGTCGATATCACAGACGCGAGTCAGCCTCCTTTTATTGCTTCCCCTTTGAGTAGCCACACGACGCGCCTTACCTGGAATAATATTCCACGAAACGACGCATCATTTACGACGCAGCACAATCTACTCGATCATTCCTAGTTATCAACGACAAGCATTGTCAGGCCCACCTTCGTCAGCTACCGTCAGCCCAGTTCGCCTATCTTTACAGTGGAACCCCAAATGGGGGATCCGACAATGGAATCAGTAGCTATCGACGAGCTGTTCTTTCTCCCTCCTACTACAAGAAAGTGCTCTGACAGCTTTCATGACGCTTCTCTTTTAAGAGAAGTCTTTGCCGCAGAGTCTCGATATGAGAAAGGAGAGGAAGAATCAACAAAAGGGGATGATCCCCTCCGGCCTGCCCTGCCCGGTTGATTCAGTTGAAAAAGCCTTTCATTTGCAAGATGAAGTGCCAGACCTATATATAACTGCTTTTAAGACCCACGCAAGAGTCATTATTAATCTTCTGAGACCGAGGCAGTTATTCCTTACGAATACTCCCTACTCTTTGATTTCAGTTCCTCTCCCTCACCCAAATCACTCAACTGCCCCATCCTATGAAATGATTCTCCCCTGCTGAATATGAGGATTCCTCCGCTTCCCTTTCATCTAGACTTTTTTTTGGAGGACCCGGACCATCATTGTTTGAAAGAGTCATCTACTCCCTTCTCTGAAAGATCAATATAGCTAAATCATTCCACTGAGGGTGTCGAGGTAGTCTTCTAAAAGAAGATGAGGGTACCACTTTCGATTTCAAAAACATAATTTCTATGCGAATAGAGAATGAACCATGTTCGTCGGAAGATCAAACAGAGCGTTGAGCCTGACAATAAGCTTTACTTCAGATGGCTGGAGACGAAATTTCTCTATGATATGCTTTCTAGGAACTAGAGTCCTCGAACCATTTTTTAACTTTGACGGAAAAAAGACGAATCCTTGTACATTCTCCACATCAAACTCTTCGTACTGACTAGTCCCAACCCCTCATATGAAAAGCATGTCCGTGTATAACCAACCAGTTCTAGCAGTATCATAATAAAAAGAACGTCGATATCACAGACGCGAGTCAGCCTCCTTTTATTGCTTCCCCTTTGAGTAGCCACACGACGCGCCTTACCTGGAATAATATTCCACGAAACGACGCATCATTTACGACGCAGCACAATCTACTCGATCATTCCTAGTTATCAACGACAAGCATTGTCAGGCCCACCTTCGTCAGCTACCGTCAGCCCAGTTCGCCTATCTTTACAGTGGAACCCCAAATGGGGGATCCGACAATGGAATCAGTAGCTATCGACGAGCTGTTCTTTCTCCCTCCTACTACAAGAAAGTGCTCTGACAGCTTTCATGACGCTTCTCTTTTAAGAGAAGTCTTTGCCGCAGAGTCTCGATATGAGAAAGGAGAGGAAGAATCAACAAAAGGGGATGATCCCCTCCGGCCTGCCCTGCCCGGTTGATTCAGTTGAAAAAGCCTTTCATTTGCAAGATGAAGTGCCAGACCTATATATAACTGCTTTTAGGACCCACGCAAGAGTCATTATTAATCTCCTGAGACCGAGGCAGCTATTCCTTACGAATACTCCCTACTCTTTGATTTCAGTTCCTCTCCCTCACCCAAATCACTCAACTGCCCCTTCCTACGAAATGATTCTCCCCTGCTGAATATGAGGATTCCTCCCCTTTCCTTTCATCGAGACTTTTTTTTGGGGGACCCGGACCATCATTGTTTGAAAGAGTCATCTACTCCCTTCTCTGAAAGATCAATATAGCTAAATCATTCCACTGAGGGTGTCGAGGTAGTCTTCTAAAAGAAGATGAGGGTCCCACTTTCGATTTCAAAAACATAATTTCTATGCGAATAGAGAATGAACCATGTTCGTCGGAAGATCAAACAGAGCGTTGAGCCTGACAATAAGCTTTACTTCAGATGGCTGGAAACGAAATTTCTCTATGATATGCTTTCTAGGAACTAGAGTCCTCGAACCATTTTTTAAGTGTGACGGAAAAAAGACGAATCCTTGTACATTCTCCACATCAAACTCTTCGTACTGACGAGTCCCAACCCCTCATATGAAAAGTATGTCCGTGTATAACCAACCAGTTCTAGCAGTATCATAATAAAAAGAACGTCGATATCACAGACGCGAGTCAGCCTCCTTTTATTGCTTCCCCTTTGAGTAGCCACACGACGCGCCTTACCTGGAATAATATTCCACGAAACGACGCATCATTTACGACGCAGCACAATCTACTCGATCATTCCTAGTTATCAACGACAAGCATTGTCAGGCCCACCTTCGTCAGCTACCGTCAGCCCAGTTCGCCTATCTTTACAGTGGAACCCCAAATGGGGGATCCGACAATGGAATCAGTAGCTATCGACGAGCTGTTCTTTCTCCCTCCTACTACAAGAAAGTGCTCTGACAGCTTTCATGACGCTTCTCTTTTAAGAGAAGTCTTTGCCGCAGAGTCTCGATATGAGAAAGGAGAGGAAGAATCAACAAAAGGGGATGATCCCCTCCGGCCTGCCCTGCCCGGTTGATTCAGTTGAAAAAGCCTTTCATTTGCAAGATGAAGTGCCAGACCTATATATAACTGCTTTTAGGACCCACGCAAGAGTCATTATTAATCTCCTGAGACCGAGGCAGCTATTCCTTACGAATACTCCCTACTCTTTGATTTCAGTTCCTCTCCCTCACCCAAATCACTCAACTGCCCCTTCCTACGAAATGATTCTCCCCTGCTGAATATGAGGATTCCTCCCCTTTCCTTTCATCGAGACTTTTTTTTGGGGGACCCGGACCATCATTGTTTGAAAGAGTCATCTACTCCCTTCTCTGAAAGATCAATATAGCTAAATCATTCCACTGAGGGTGTCGAGGTAGTCTTCTAAAAGAAGATGAGGGTCCCACTTTCGATTTCAAAAACATAATTTCTATGCGAATAGAGAATGAACCATGTTCGTCGGAAGATCAAACAGAGCGTTGAGCCTGACAATAAGCTTTACTTCAGATGGCTGGAGACGAAATTTCTCTATGATATGCTTTCTAGGAACTAGAGTCCTCGAACCATTTTTTAAGTGTGACGGAAAAAAGACGAATCCTTGTACATTCTCCACATCAAACTCTTCGTACTGACGAGTCCCAACCCCTCATATGAAAAGTATGTCCGTGTATAACCAACCAGTTCTAGCAGTATCATAATAAAAAGAACGTCGATATCACAGACGCGAGTCAGCCTCCTTTTATTGCTTCCCCTTTGAGTAGCCACACGACGCGCCTTACCTGGAATAATATTCCACGAAACGACGCATCATTTACGACGCAGCACAATCTACTCGATCATTCCTAGTTATCAACGACAAGCATTGTCAGGCCCACCTTCGTCAGCTACCGTCAGCCCAGTTCGCCTATCTTTACAGTGGAACCCCAAATGGGGGATCCGACAATGGAATCAGTAGCTATCGACGAGCTGTTCTTTCTCCCTCCTACTACAAGAAAGTGCTCTGACAGCTTTCATGACGCTTCTCTTTTAAGAGAAGTCTTTGCCGCAGAGTCTCGATATGAGAAAGGAGAGGAAGAATCAACAAAAGGGGATGATCCCCTCCGGCCTGCCCTGCCCGGTTGATTCAGTTGAAAAAGCCTTTCATTTGCAAGATGAAGTGCCAGACCTATATATAACTGCTTTTAAGACCCACGCAAGAGTCATTATTAATCTTCTGAGACCGAGGCAGTTATTCCTTACGAATACTCCCTACTCTTTGATTTCAGTTCCTCTCCCTCACCCAAATCACTCAACTGCCCCATCCTATGAAATGATTCTCCCCTGCTGAATATGAGGATTCCTCCGCTTCCCTTTCATCTAGACTTTTTTTTGGAGGACCCGGACCATCATTGTTTGAAAGAGTCATCTACTCCCTTCTCTGAAAGATCAATATAGCTAAATCATTCCACTGAGGGTGTCGAGGTAGTCTTCTAAAAGAAGATGAGGGTACCACTTTCGATTTCAAAAACATAATTTCTATGCGAATAGAGAATGAACCATGTTCGTCGGAAGATCAAACAGAGCGTTGAGCCTGACAATAAGCTTTACTTCAGATGGCTGGAGACGAAATTTCTCTATGATATGCTTTCTAGGAACTAGAGTCCTCGAACCATTTTTTAACTTTGACGGAAAAAAGACGAATCCTTGTACATTCTCCACATCAAACTCTTCGTACTGACTAGTCCCAACCCCTCATATGAAAAGCATGTCCGTGTATAACCAACCAGTTCTAGCAGTATCATAATAAAAAGAACGTCGATATCACAGACGCGAGTCAGCCTCCTTTTATTGCTTCCCCTTTGAGTAGCCACACGACGCGCCTTACCTGGAATAATATTCCACGAAACGACGCATCATTTACGACGCAGCACAATCTACTCGATCATTCCTAGTTATCAACGACAAGCATTGTCAGGCCCACCTTCGTCAGCTATCGTCAGCCCAGTTCGCCTATCTTTACAGTGGAACCCCAAATGGGGGATCCGACAATGGAATCAGTAGCTATCGACGAGCTGTTCTTTCTCCCTCCTACTACAAGAAAGTGCTCTGACAGCTTTCATGACGCTTCTCTTTTAAGAGAAGTCTTTGCCGCAGAGTCTCGATATGAGAAAGGAGAGGAAGAATCAACAAAAGGGGATGATCCCCTCCGGCCTGCCCTGCCCGGTTGATTCAGTTGAAAAAGCCTTTCATTTGCAAGATGAAGTGCCAGACCTATATATAACTGCTTTTAAGACCCACGCAAGAGTCATTATTAATCTTCTGAGACCGAGGCAGTTATTCCTTACGAATACTCCCTACTCTTTGATTTCAGTTCCTCTCTCTCACCCAAATCACTCAACTGCCCCATCCTATGAAATGATTCTCCCCTGCTGAATATGAGGATTCCTCCCCTTCCCTTTCATCTAGACTTTTTTTTGGAGGACCCGGACCATCATTGTTTGAAAGAGTCATCTACTCCCTTCTCTGAAAGATCAATATAGCTAAATCATTCCACTGAGGGTGTCGAGGTAGTCTTCTAAAAGAAGATGAGGGTACCACTTTCGATTTCAAAAACATAATTTCTATGCGAATAGAGAATGAACCATGTTCGTCGGAAGATCAAACAGAGCGTTGAGCCTGACAATAAGCTTTACTTCAGATGGCTGGAGACGAAATTTCTCTATGATATGCTTTCTAGGAACTAGAGTCTTCGAACCATTTTTTAACTGTGACGGAAAAAAGACGAATCCTTGTACATTCTCCACATCAAACTCTTCGTACTGACGAGTCCCAACCCCTCATATGAAAAGCATGTCCGTGTATAACCAACCAGTTCTAGAAGTATCATAATAAAAATAACGTCGATATCACAGACGCAAGTCAGCCTCCTTTTATTGCTTCCCTTTTGAGTAGCCACATGACACGCCTTACCTGGAATAATATTCCACGAAACGACGCATCATTTACGACGCAGCACAATCTACTCGATCATTCCTGGTTATCAATGACAAGCATTGTCAGGCCCACCTTCGTCAGCTACCGTCAGCCCAGTTCGCCTATCTTTACAGTGGAACCCCAAATGGGGGATCCGGCAATGGAATCAGTAGCTATCGACGAGCTATTCTTTCTCCCTCCTACTACAAGAAAGTGCTCTGACAGCTTTCATGACGCTTCTCTTTTAAGAGAAGTCTTTGCCACAGAGTCTCGATATGAGAAAGGAGAGGAAGAATAAACAAAAGGGGATGATCCCCTCCGGCCTGCCCTGCCTGGTTGATTCAGTTGAAAAAGCCTTTCATTTGCAAGATGAAGTGTCAGACATATATATAACTGCTTTTAGGACCCACGCAATAGTCATTATTAATCTCCTAAGACCGAGGCCCCTATTCCTTACTAATACTCCCTACTCTTTGATTTCAGTTCCTCTCCCTCACCTAAATCACTCAACTGCCCTTTCCTACGAAATGATTCTCCCCTGCTGAATATGAGGATTCCTCCCCTTTCCTTTCATCGAGACTTTTTTTTGGGGGATCCGGACCATCATTGTTTCAAAGAGTCATGTACTCCCTTCTCTGAAAGATCAACATAGCTAAATCATTCCACTGAGGGCGTCGAGGTAGTCTTCTAAAAGAAGATGAGGGTACCACTTTCGATTTCAAAACTATAATTTCTATGTGAATAGAGAATGAACCATGTTCGTCGGAAGATCAAACAAAGCATTGAGCCTGACAATAAGCTTGACTTCAGATGGCTGGAGGCGAAATTTCTGTATGATATGCTTTCTAGGAACTAGAAGTCCTCGAACCGTTTTTTTACTGTGACGGAAGAAAGATGAATCCTTGTACATTCTCCGCATCAAACTCTTCGTACTGACGAGTCCCAACCCCTCATATGAAAAGCATGTCCGTGTATAACCAACCAGTTCTAGCAATATCATAATAAAAAGAACGTCGATATCACAGACGCGAGTCAGCCTCCTTTTATTGCTTCCCCTTTGAGTAGCCACACGACACGCCTTGTCTGGAATAATATTCCACGAAGCGACGCATCATTTACGACGCAGCACAATCTACTCAATCATTCCTGGTTATCAACGACAAGCATTGTCAGGCCCATCTTCGTCAGCTACCGTCAGCCCAGTTCGCCCATCTTTACAGTGGAAACCCAAATGGGGGATCCGGTAATGGAATCAGTAGCTATCGACGAGCTGTTCTTTCTCCCTCCTACTACAAGAAAGTGCTCTGACAGCCTTCATGATACTTCTCTTTTAAGAGAAGTCTTTGCCGCAGAGTCTCGATATGAGAAAGGAGAGGAAGAATCAACAAAAGGGGATGATCCCCTCCGGCCTGCCTGCCCGGTTGATTCAGTTGAAAAAGCCTTTCATTTGCAAGATGAAGTGCCAGGACCTATATATAACTGCTTTTAGGACCCACGCAAAAGTCATTATTAATCTCCTAAGACCGAGGCCCCTATTCCTTACTAATACTCCCTACTCTTTGATTTCAGTTCCTCTCCCTCACCCAAATCACTCAACTGCCCTTTCCTACGAAATGATTCTCCCCTGATGAATATGAGGATTCCTCCCCTTCCTTTCATCGAGACTTTTTTTTGGGGGACCCGGACCATCATTGTTTCAAAGAGTCATCTACTCCCTTCTCAGAAAGATCAACATAGCTAAATCATTCCACTGAGGGCATCGAGGTAGTCTTCTAAAAGAAGATGAGGGTACCACTTTCGATTTCAAAAATATAATTTCTATGTGAATAGAGAATGAACCATGTTCGTCGGAAGATCAAACAGAGCGTTGAGCCAGACAATAAGCTTTACTTCAGATGGCTGGAGACGAAATTTCTCTATGATATGCTTTCTAGGAACTAGAAGTCCTCGAACCGTTTTTTTACTGTGACGGAAGAAAGATGAATCCTTGTACATTCTCCGCATCATACTCTTCGTACTGACGAGTCCCAACCCCTCATATGAAAAGCATGTCCGTGTATAACCAACCAGTTCTAGCAATATCATAATAAAAAGAACGTCGATATCACAGACGCGAGTCAGCCTCCTTTTATTGCTTCCCCTTTGAGTAGCCACACGACACGCCTTACCTGGAATAATATTCCATGAAGCGACGCATCATTTACGACGCAGCACAATCTACTCAATCATTCCTCGTTATCAACGACAAGCATTGTTAGGCCCATCTTCGTCAGCTACCGTCAGCCCAGTTCACCCATCTTTACAGTGGAACCCCAAATGGGGGATCCGGCAATGGAATCAGTAGCTATCGGCGAGCTGTTCTTTCTCCCTCCTACTACAAGAAAGTGCTCTGACAGCCTTCATGATGCTTCTCTTTTAAGAGAAGTCTTTGCTGCAGAGTCTCGATATGAGAAAGGTGAGGAAGAATCGACAGAATGGGATGATCCCCTCCGGCCTGCCCTGCCCGGTTGATTTGGTTGAAAAAGCCTTTCATTTGCAAGATGAAGTTCCAGACTTATATATAACTGTTTTTAGGACCCACGCAAAAGTCATTATTAATCTCCTGAGACCGAGGCAGCTATTCCTTACGAATACTCCCTACTCTTTGATTTCAGTTCCTCTCCCTCACCCAAATCATGGTTTACCCTGTGGTGGATGTCAGCGGTTCGAGTCCACTTATCTCCAGCCCGTGAACGTTAGCTGATACTATTATAACACCCAATTTTTCCAATTCTGCTGTTCGATCTATGATTTCTCATTCATGGATGTTGAGGAGCATCATTCCATTAAGTAGCACCATCAGGATGGCATAGCCTGGAAATGGAGGGTGAGTTTCAAATGAGGAAAGGCGTCGCGGTAGATACCTAGGCACCCAGAGATGAAGAAGGACATAGCAAGCGACGGAATGCTTCAAGGAGTTAAAAATAAGCATACATCCGAAGATTCCCGAATAGGTCAACCTTTCGAACTACTGCTGAATCCATGGGCAGGCAAGAGACAACCTAGCGAACTAAAACATCAAGTAGCCAGATGAAAAGAAAGCAAAAGCGATTCCCGTAGGGGAGGCGAGCTAAATGGGAGCAGCCTAAACCATGAAAATGGGGTTGTGGGAGAGAAATACAACGCGTTGTGCTACTAGGCGAAGTAGTGGTGTGCTGCACCCTAGATGGCGAGAGGATTGGGGACGAAAGCATCACTAGCTTACGCTCTGACCCGAGTAGTATGGGGCACATGGAATCCCGTGTGAATCAGTAAGGACTACCATCGCAAGGCTAAATACTCCTGGGTGACCTACCGCGAAGGGGAAACAATTGCGAGGGAAAGTTGAAAAGAACCCCCATCGGGGAGTGAAATAAAACATGAAACCGTGAGCTCCCAACGCAGTGGGAGGAGAATGTGATCTCTGACCGCGTGCCTGTTGAAGAATGAGCCGGCGGCTCATAGGCAGTGGCGTCAGTTAAGGGAACCCAGTGGAGTTGTAGCGAAAGCGAGTTTTCATAGGGCGATTGTCACTTCTTATGGACCCGAACCTGGGTGATCGGAACATAACCAGGATGAAGCGTCGGGTGAAACCGACGTGGAAGTCCGAACTGACTGATGTTGTCAACGGATGAGTTGTGGTTAGGGGTGAAGTGCCACTCAAATCCAGATCCCACTGGTTCTCCCCGAAATGCGTTATGGTGCAGCAATTGACTGGATATTTAGGGGGTAAAGCACTATTTCGGTGAGGGCCACTAGAGTGGTACCAAATCGAGGCAAACTCTGAATCCCCGATATGACCCCAAAATAAAAGGGGCCGACAGTTGGCCAGTGAGACGATGGGGGATAAGCTTCACCGTTGAGAGGGAAACAGCCATGATCACCAGCTGATGGCCCCTAAATGAGCGCTCAGTGATAGACAGTGGTAGGGGTGCAGAGACAGCCAGGAGGTTTGCCTAGAAGCAACCGCTCGTCGAAAGAGTGCGTAACAGCTCACTGATCGAGCACTCGTCGCGCCGAAGATGAACGGGGCTAAGCGTTTCGCCGTCAGAGGGAAGCGCCCGTGCAAGCAGGTGTGGACGAAACGGAAGCAAGAATGTCAGCTTTATCTACACAATAGTTTCTGCATCAGATGTGGTTGAAATGGGATATGTATAAAATGTATTCGTAGTATCAGTAGTTGTATTTGTAGCATCAGTAGTATGATACATTTAGAACCTAGTAGAGACTAAGTACTTCTATAATAGATAATCTAGAACATACTCCTTTAGAAGGAATAACACAAAAAATCTTGGATCAACAAAGACAGATTCAAGAACAAAATATCATACGCTTATCAACTAGTTCTTTTGGACTTTCAAATGTTGGACCTTGAAACGAAATCTCAACTACATATTTATCTGCCAATGACTATATCACTTATGACGAACACCAACGCTTTACTATTCATACTCTTTTAGATTCTGGTGCAGAAACCAGCCTTATTCAGAAAGCTTTTATTCCTCAACAATTTTGGTTAGCATTAGCAAAAAATGCTAAATTACATGATTTCATGGGTAGACCTGTTCAAGTCACCAATAAAGCAAAATTATCAGTCTCTTTCCTTGATATTGAAAATCAATATCATCACTATATCTTTGAATTCGCCTTATTACCTATTGCTTTTGACATTGATTGCTTAGTCGGGATGAATAATCTTCGATATTATGCTCCTTTTAATATACATTACTTTACCTTTGACAATCATCGTATACCTCGTGTCCACTTCCCTATTCCTTTAGCCCCCTGTTTCATGCCAGATGAGAAATGGAATCTCCGAGAGTCTCACTTGAAGGTTGAATGGGCTGGATTGCTTTGGTTTAGTAGCCATGTACCTCGGTTTTTGTCTTATTACGTCGGATGGCTCTTCGGAAAGCACTACTCACTCAAGATGTCTTGGTCTCTTGTGGTACTCCATCGATCTAGTTGCTGCTTATGCAGGATGCACGTGGAAGACCATGATCACTTATTTTTTTGGTGTTCCTACTCAAAGAAGGTGCGGAGATCTATCCGTCGGCAGATGTCGATTTGTAGGAGAGGACAGTTCACATGGGATGATGGAGATCATGTGGGTCCAAGACATGTCGGGTTATTAAAATCATCATTGGCCAAAAAAAGTCGCTTTCTTTTTGTGCAACAGTGTACCGCGGGTGAACGTAACTCAAAGATTTTCCAAAATCAATATGACGCCATGGGAAGAGATAGTAGTTATGATCACTAGGGATACCGAAAAAAGATTCCTGTGTTGGCGAGATGCAGTGGACGACGCCCTCGACGAGTAGAGAATTCCTAGACTCATCAGCAGAATTGAGTTCGCATTTACTGTTCCATCTCCCACATGGTGTTCATGGCGTCCTCCGGACCCAAATATGTGGTGCTTGAACACACACGGTTCTCGTCAGAGGTGATTTAGCAGAGGGTATAGATGCATCTCCAGAGACCATGCTGGGCAGCCGAAAGTTGCGATTTCAGCCAGGTGTCTTCCTTTCTCCATCTGTCGTGCACGAGCATCAAGTCAATTGGAGAGGTCCGACGTTGAGGAGATGTGCACGCTATCTGACAATCTATTCGAATTCTAGACCACCGAAACTATCAAACAACTGGCACGCTTCCCATTGAGCGAGCAGACAGTGCCGACGAGCACACCAATAGACGAGCATGAGTTAGAGGGCCCAACTATGTGAGGGCTTCCTCTGCTTGTCTTTCCTCGGGCAGCAGCATTTCAGAATTGAATTGGTGAGAATGAAAAAATTGTAATGCAAATAACTGACGTCAAAATCTCGAGGGAGACTCACGGTTGTGCCACTCCTCAAGAAGGTAGAATGCGCGAATGAAATAACAACATCAGAGAAGGGCGGCAGAGATTCCCGAACGATGCTCTCCAACGAGGGATATGGAACAGGTGTAGGCTTTGGAAAGAGAGGATCTGAAATGGATGGGCCATGGATATCAAACCTGAAAAGAATTCCCGGCGGGCGCTCAAATTGGTACTTTTGCTCGAGCAGACTGATAGCTCTGCATATGGATATGGATCAACTGAATATTCTTCTTCGAATAAAAACCTACAGAGAATGCATTCTCAATAGCTTCTATTGAGTAAACGGGCTTCGGTGTATTATATTTCACCTTGTTATGCCCGTGCCTTTGACTGTACCGCCTCTTCGACTGGATCAATTGGTTTATCGAGATGGATATAGGGAAAGAAGGTCGTCAGTCAGTCAAAAGTGACAGATTTGCCTGCCACTAGACAATCGAAAGTGGAACTCCAGCGGGATGGCTGGCTGATATATCACTGTGGTTGGTTAAAAAATGAAAAAAAAAAAAAGCCGACAGTCGAAACATTGGGGAACATTCCCCCCATCGTGGGATGATCTATGCGCGCAAAACATTGTTGAGGCATTGGTATGACGGGATGTTCTGACACGGTGAAATCTCTGATGGGTGCTGGTGCCCTATGTAGCTAAGTCTGGGTTGGAGGTCGAGTCTGGAGATTTACGAGTATGACGGGATGTTCTGACACTGGGATTTCCGCTGCCTTAAAGAAGGAGCGATCCGACGTGACGAGGAAGAGAGCATACCTATAGATAGAGGGCAGGAACGATCCATAATCATCGACGATGGAGGACGGTTTGACGGCTTATCTCCGAGTGAACCCCGCTCCGAAACTAGTTGAGTTTCGTACTTGAACGAGACCTTTTACCTATCAGTGACCAACGTCGATACATACGGGAACAACCCACCAACACATCGACGTACCATTCTGATATGCATTGACGAACATGGCACCAATAGCTCGGAGAGCGAAGAAAAGGCATGCGAGGACCCATAGCTCCATTTCGACAGTCCTTTCATCTATGCCGTGCTGTATTTCCAACAAACTGGACCGTGAGCTATTCTCAGCAGGGGAAATAACGACCTCAAGCCGCATAAATCATGGAGTTGGCTTCTTCGTTACCTCAGGTTGGGATCTTTCCACTCTAGAAGAGATGGCTCCTGATCATAAGCCATAGTTTTCTCATGACTTGCATAAAACATATTCTGGCCGGCCCTGTTTCGTCTTTCGATTGTCGGCAAAGAAGTTTCTAACCAGCACCAACTCAGATTTGACGACGGCTCTTCCTTGCTAGTCAAAGAGGCAGTTGATGTCAATCTCGCTAGGACGGTCCTATTTTGTCTTTCGATGGTACAATGCATTCCGCTGCGCCCGGGGAAAGAATTTCCCCCAAAGTAGCTAAAAATCCCCCACGGGGAGCGGTGGCATCGATGTCATCATGGGTAGGACACTCGAAGTTGATCTCGTCAGAGGGCCGAGCGGCGAAGTTCGGCCAGTTCATCCGGAACATCGATTTCGAATTTCAGTCCAAAATGTTTAGTAGGTCAAGCGCGACAACGGCATCAATAGCGATGTCTTTTCTAGCCTTGCCAACAATCGATTTTTATCGCTAGCCCACTGCAGTCTGTACAAAAAGTCTCCGGTATAATGGCTACTGTTCCGGTATGTACTGTATGTTCTAAATTTTTATAAAATAATCTGTATTTGTTTTGGTGTGTTGGATAAATCTCTATGTTCGTTTTATCTTGTGTGGATTTATTTTAGAAAAATTCGTAAAAAATAGCCAAAAAATCATAAAAAATTCCAAAAAATTTCAAAAAAAAATCAAGTAAAAATCAGAAAAATTAGGGGAAGGATTTATAGTATTTATAGCACGTAAGTAGTGGCAAATTGACTATAACACCGACCTATATTCTCTCACAACCTACATTATTACTGTCCTAGTTACACTCTAAGTGTCCCCTGCGAGATTTAAGTAACCTTAAAGCCCGGATTCTTGAGCGTAATCTTTATTGCCGGGGTAGGCGTTTGTAGGATGAACCTCAAGAGACGGTTTTAGGCACCATAAGCTACTCAGAGCTAGCTACCAAGTGACATCATAGATGGCTACTGATATGCCATACATATTTGAGAGCTCTAGAAGAGATTATAGCCACTTAGAATATTGAGACGCCACATCAACTTTACGTGCACTAACAAAACACACTACAAACAAAGACACGTCGTCATAGGAGTCTATCTCCAGTAAGCATAGGAATAGATCTCCACCAAACAAAGACAAAGAAAGCCATGCATTAAAACACACAACTTTGCGTCGACGTCCCCCTTTCAATTTCATTCTCCTGGTCCACCGAGGATGGCAGCCTGCATGATAAGTGCCTGTCGTTCTTCCAGCAGGTCCCTCTTCCTCTCTTCGATATCCCGAATTTGCTCCCGGAGAAAGCGCATATGACCGTCTTATTATATCCGGGTCTGTAGTGGGCATATGCTCCCAATAAAGACCGACGCCTTTGCTCGACGTTCGAGCTTCCTGTTTTCTATTTGCTAGATTGATTGCGCAATTCCCGAATGTCTTTGTGCGAGATCCATGGCTCTTGCCGACTTCTGACGTTCGGCCCCTTCCCCCTATTTATAATTTATAGATGTTGGAGCCAGGAATCCTTCCGTAACATGGATCATTCAAACCGATAACGTACAGTACCAATCCATGTCGATTGAAGTGCGCGGAAGCCGTACTATAGTGAGATACGAAAGGCCCAAAACAATCAGTCGTCGTTCCTTGTATATTGGATTGACGGGAGAAACCATTTGCATGGACAATAAGAAGGTGCAGGCCTTAGAGGAATGGGATCCCCCATCAGATGGTATATGATTCCAGATCTTTTCGTCGGCATGGTAAACTACGGTAGTAGGTTCATCCGACAGCTTTTCAGGTCGGGCTGCACCTTTGACGGAGATCCGTCGACGAAGAACCAACCATGGCCTCTATCCGAGAGAATGTTGACGAGGCCCATTGAGAACGTCAAAGGGAGCCATCATGGCTGATCCGGTGCTGACCTTGCCGAATCACTCCCAGCCGTTCGAGGTACATACTGATGCTTCGGACTATGCCATCAGTGGAGTTCATCATGCGACGAAGGGCACCCAATCGCCTATGCTAGCCGTAAGCTCAATGACACCGAGTGGAAATACACAGTATGACGAAAAGGGGATGACCGCCATAGTGCACTGTCTACGCACGTGGGAGACACGGTATGCTTGGGTCAAAATTCGTTGTCTGAACGGATAAGATAGCCACCATACCTTTCCAAACACAGAAGAAGCTCAGCCCGAAGTGATGCGACGGTGGCAAGACTTCGTCGGCTGAGTTCGATATGTGTATAGAGTATAAGCCGGGACGCACTAATCGTCTGGCTCATGCTTCAGGCTTTTCGGAAAGCAGAGCGTCGTGAGTGTCGAAGCTACAGGAGATAACCGCTGTGAGCCAGTTTAGGAGCACCCTTTCGTCATAGGATCGACGGAGGTCTACAATAGGAAGCAGTATCCCGGAACCTACTACGACACTGTCGACGAAGGGAAGGACTCGTCGCTTTTGGGAAAAGGATGGTCTGCTCTACACCGACGGGAATGACGCTTTTCGTCCCGACGGTGGGATAACATACGTAGGGACGTCGTTGAAGGAGTGTCACGACACTCGCTGGGCAGGACATCCCACACTGAACAATGGCGTTGCTTTCTCAATAAATTTCATGGATGGGATTTTTGCGTCGAGAAAGCTTATGAAGGTGGATCTCCCAAAGAGGGACTAATCGAATGACAGCTGCTCGACGGAAGTCAAATGGAGAATAATTCTTTGTTTTGCTTGGCCAAAGGAGGAGTTCACATTTCTTCACAGGAGGCTGGTAGTCTACCTACTTTTGATTTGAATTGAACGGTCCAATTCAGTTATTCGTAAACCAGTGGAAGTTATGCCATGGCATGGTAAAACTTCTTTTCGTTTCATCTCCCATGACGTGCTTCCAATGGGAACTTCTAGCTCTTTCTTTCAATTATAGGTATTGGACTATAGCCTCACACCAACTCGACAAACACAAACAAAGACGTACTGGTCCGTACCGGTTGTTTCCGACCACAGCTTGCTTTACTGGAACAGGGAGGAAGACGTCTCTCGTCACTATACTCTCCTCTCTGGTCCTCGATGCGTCACTAGTCTGCAGTAACCTCTCGTGCATCGGAATATACCCCCGGTAGGTCTGCAGGCTCCTCCACCTTAGCTCAACCCCCTTTTCATTTGGTTGCTCTATTTCAGTCCTTCTAGAAAAGATTCGTTACCCGATTGTGATTTGCTTCTCAACAATCTCCGGAGTTGGAGGGAACTTCCCAACCACCGGTATCGAGATCCAGTCACGAAGTCTACAACTAGGACTGAGCAATAGAGTCCCAAAGGGAATCCATTAGGTCTGTCCGCCACAACCGGAAAAGGGACCAGCTGTGCAAATATTTCATTCGACGTCTTTTGTTGGGAGGCAAAGACTCGCTTTCCTACCTTGCCCTCATCGCTGTATATCAATTCGTCGCTTATCTAGCCGAAAGAAAAAACAATCTCTACGATCTCTAAAGCCGACTTCCACTAGTCGGTTTTTTTCTTTTCTGCTCGCTACGCCTTTCATTCAGAGATTGCCCCTGAACTTCACTAGGAAGACAAGCACAAGGCAACTGCTCGACAGAACCAAAGACACACATAAGACAACAAGCACTTGACGCCTAGACCTTCGTTCGGAGATTGCCCCTGAACTTCACTAAAGAAGCACAGAAAGAAGCAAAGACAAATACAAGGACGAAACTGAATGACTTACTTCGACACGTTGTCTCGCTATTCGTCGAAAACGTAACAAATGACTGAAAGCCTTTCTTTCCTGATCGGATTGACTGATCTGATTACTTTTATCCGTCAGCCTCGAAACTTCCCCTCGCCGGGGGCTCACAACGGGGAACTACATAGAAAAAGAGGAAAACTCTCACATGGCATTCTTTCGTACCCTTGCCGACGGTCTTCTCTAGTTTTGGATGCGGATTCGGCTTCTGCTACCAATGCTAGAAACATCCCGGGATAGCTAACACCTTCTTCGTCACCCTAGATCAGCAGGGTCTTATCAATGACGAAGCCTGGATACATGGTCGAGGGAAAGAAGTTAAAGAGAGGCTATGGGAAAGCAGCTCCTAGAAAGGCAAGCCTACGCTACCTGATCTTTTTTTTATACGCGATTTATCCGAAGTTGACTCAGATTCGTCATGCCGATGATTCCGCTTCTTCTGATTCAATTCGAGAAAAGTCAATCTCTAGTTCGTCGAGTGCGTTATAGTAGTTGATAGAGTCATTGATTCGATTCGATTGTGTTCTATGTTCATATCCCCATTGTGTAGGTATATCTCGAAAGACGCAGCCCTGTTGCTGGCCGACTGACGAAGATCGATGTCTGTCATGACATTTGGGGTGCGCTCGTCCCTATCAATCACTAGCTTTTTTCTTTTTCGCAGCACAGAAAGAGCGAGGTAGTTTTCCAAGCGACGGGTGGGCCGGAGGAAAAAGTCCAATTCCATACATTGCTTCGGGTAAAGCCCGACGTCAAACCATCGGTGATAAAATCTCTTTTCCCACCTAAAACCGGAGTCCAACTGCGGTCGCGCGCTGACGCATCATTGTTCAACGTTTGTGGCTTAGCAAGCAAAAAAGAGTACGTCTAGGTATATCGGTCCCTCCTTCCGTCAGCTCTTTTTACCGCAGTGGGAACATAATTCCTACTATGAAAAGAAAATTTATGAACAATAGAATCTCCCTACTACTACTATGACGGGAGTCAAAGTGAAGAGTAATTTCATCCAATCAACAACAAGACCACGCTGCCCCACCACACCCAATATATGAGAACGCCGCAGTTGATGCCGTGAAAGTGGGAATCAATGCACGTCTACAATAACTTTTAAACGAACATAATTTTGCTCTACCAGCTACCTGGACATTTTCCCAATTTACACAGGAACTGTTTGGTGATCTTAAGACTTTCGGATGAATCATTTTCCATTTTGATGAGAGTAGTAGAACCCTTCCCGGAATGACTTTACAATAGTAGTCATCATTTTCACGAATCGTGAAATTGACGGGAGTCGGGGGCCGGGGATTGATGGATAAAGGCAGAGATAAAAAATGTCGCTTGTTTTTTAGAGCGGATTTCCCCCGTCGATGAAGGATGAAGAAACCTTTGTGGCTACTCCCGTTGGGGATGAATAAAATGGGTCGACGTGAGTATCCCCCGACTGTACTATAATAGCAAAAGTCCATCGATGAGTTCGACAGATGTTATGTCACCGGACTAAGAGACTTCCACCTAGGAGAAAGGTGGATCATCGCATTAAGCTGGAACCTGGGGCTGATGTCACCAGAAATGGCACCGTCACAAGATGGCCCCACCAGATCCTGAAGAACTGAGGAGGCAATTGAGGGAGTTGCTGGATGCCGAGCCATCAGACGGCCCCATATGGTGCACCAGTGCTGTTTTGATCTCCTAGAAGCACGATAGGAGTCTTCGACTTTGCATTGATTATCGAGCCCTCAACGACGGCGATGGATCAATAACGACGTACTCCATCCTTGATCATCCCCAAAGTGCACAGTAATTTTCGAAGTGAGATCTTCGGTCAGGCTACTATCAGGTCCGAATCGCTGAGGGCGACGAGGCAAATCCCCCCGTTGTGTCACCCTACCTGGTACCAACCTTCAAGTTTTTGGTGATACCTTTTGGCTTTACCACTACTCACGGTTGTGCCACTCCTCAGGAAGGTAGAACGCGCGAAAGAAATAACAACATCAGAGAAGGGCGGCAGAGATTCCCGAACGATGCTCTCCAACGGGGGATAGGAACAGGTGTAGGCTTTGGAAAGAGAGGATCTGAAATGGATGGGCCATGGATATCAAACCTGAAAAGAAATCCCGGCGGGCGCTCAAATTGGTACTTTTGCTCGAGCAGACTGATAGCTCTGCATATGGATATGGATCAACTGAATATTCTTCTTCGAAAAAAAACCTACAGAGAATGCATTCTCAATAGCTTCTATTGAGTAAACGGGCTTCGATGTATTATATTTCACCTTGTTATGCCCGTGCCTTTGCCTGTACCGCCTCTTCGACTAGATCAATTGGTTTATCGAGATGGATATAGGGAAAGAAGGTCGTCAGTCAGTCAAAAGTGACAGATTTGCCTGCCACTAGACAATCGAAAGTGGAACTCCAGCGGGATGGCTGGCTGATATATCACTGTGGTTGGTTAAAAAATGAAAAAAAAAAGCCGACAGTCGAAACATTGGGGAACATTCCCCCCATCGTGGGATGATCTATGCGCGTGCTTTGACGCTCGTTTTGAAGTAGGCTTTTCGTTTATTGTCAGTTCCAGTGGGTCTCTAACCACACATTCCGAGGTTGGTCGTCTTCGTCTTATTCCAACCCGCTACATTTTTGACTGCGAAGTTCTTCTCAGTGGCATCACCCTCTCCTTACCAGACCAGCCGAGCGTCGCAGTTTAGTTGCTTGTTCCCTCACATCTAGATCTAGCTGTCGAGCCTTGTTTATGTATTATGTACTAAACGTCAGCGCAAACAAATAGGAGAGAGAGATGGGAACCCCTGTCTTTTTCGCTGTCGAGCCGACCTCACCCCCTTTCCGTCAGCATACTTTCTCAATATCATAGAATGTCGTTCTATTGACAAAGTAAACTCAACGAAACGACGCAAGCAATTCAGGGTGCTCGTAGATCATGAAGCCGCCTCCCGTCGGCTTTCATCCCTAACTTGACGAATGAAACCAAAGGAGGGAGTACGGAGCGGAGTTAGCTGCTGTCGACGGAGTCGGAGTATAGAGATTAGTGCCCGACGGGGGTTATGGAAAATGGGAGGCTAAACAGCTACGTTTAGGACATAAATAAAAGTCTAAAAGAAATCCGTTGCACTTAAAAAAAGTAGGGATTGATTTCACGAAGGCTTTCATCGAAAAGACTGTATGATTTTCAATTGAAAGAAAGTCCAGACCGGATTTTCGGCTGGCGCCTTCTCACTTTCTAGGATGACCAAAATGGAGGTCTCTCCCAAAGCTGAGGTATCCACAGTTCTATCGGCTTTCCTCCACATGGAAGAAGGAAGACAACTGAAGAGAATGAAAGGGCAGCGGAAGATGAAGCTACCGGGGATTCTTCATCACCAGTTGACTGGAGTTCTTCATCTGCTGAACAAATTAATAAAACAAATACAAGGATCGAAATTCTTGCTTTTATGGCCTGAGAGGATGTCAGGCCCCGAAAGACAGCTTAGCGCCGAAGATGAACGGGGCTAAGCGATCGGCCGAAGCTGTAGGATGTCAAAATGCATCAGTAGGAGAGCGTTCCGCCATCAGAAGGAAGCGCCCGTGCAAGCAGGTGTGGATGAAGCGGAAGCAAGAATGTCAGCTTGAGTAACGCAAACATTGATGAGAATCCAATGCCCCGAAAACTTGACGGGTTCCTCTGTGACAGTTCGTCCACGGAGGGCGAGTTAGGGCCTGACGAACCCGGAAATAGGGCGAGATGGGTTAGGACATTAACGAACGTTTTATCTGCTGTTGACTGCTTTCCATAAGAAATGGAATATTTCTCATGAAACAACAATCACCCTTTACTCAGCTGCCACGCAGACAGCTTTTCAATCTCGCTCTACCGACGTCAGTGTGCGCTCATGGCAGAGGTCATCGAAAAGCCTCAATGCAGGAATTGGCTTTTAATCGATAGCTCTTTCCTGCTTCTTCCAGAGTTTGACAAAAGAAAGGTGTATTGCAGTATATTTGTTTACCTACAGGTTCTGCACTCATAAAAAGAGAATGGGATGGTTGAATATTGCCCTTGCTGTTCCACTATTTTAATGAAGTTTGATAGTGTAGCGAGCACCTTTGCTAGACAAAAGTCCCAGGAGCAGTGGTGGAGATACTCATTCAAGATTTTTCAATATCGACATTTGTTTATCTCTGAGGGGAGATATTCACTTTGAGCATATCATTTTCGACAAGAGTGCATCACTACAGAATCTTGTTCTTGGTTGACCAGAATGATAACAAAAGATGAGGTTGCAAACACTGTGAAGAAGGCAGATCCAGATAAAGCATCGGGACCTGATGGATTCTCAATGAGCTTTTTTCAGAACTGCTAGGGGATTGTCCATGAAGATGTTTGGTTAGCTCTCCGTAACTTTTTCAGGTCAGGTAAGATGATGAAAGGACTGAATCAAACTTTGATTTCAATCATTCCTGACGTTGGAGCACTGCTGATAGCTTGGAGCATTTGACAACCGAAATCGCTATGCAACTTCATTTACAAAATCGAATTTTGACTGTCGATCGTTGGCATCTAGGTTGCAATTGGTGTTTCCAAAGGCTCCTCTCCTAGAATCAGTCCGCATTTCTTAGAGGTAGAAAAATCTCTTAGAACATCTTGTTGGCTCATGAATGTCATCCGGAACCTCCATTTGAGCAAAGGGAAAGAAGACGATGCTTTTTCCAAGTTGATCTGACGGAAGGCATTCGATAATGTGAACAGGAGAAATTTCTGCTGCATGCGAAAAAATGTATGGGCTTCAATGAGTCATGGATAGGGTAGGTGAAGGTTTGTTTAGAGAATCCTACCTTCTCTATCCTCATAAATGGGTCTCCTACAGGTTTTATTCAGTCTGACGCATGGCATCAGGCGACGGGGGATCCCATGTCCTCTTACCTTTTCGCAATTGTTATGGAAACGTCGAACTCTGATCGTCGAAGAATCGACAGGGGAAATAATTCACATGAGATCTAGAGTCAATTTTGAGGTCTCACAAATGATTTTTGCGGATGATTTGCAAGTTTTCAGTAATTGCAATGAGGAGTCACTGGAAGGAATTCGAAAGGCTTTTTATATTTCGAGAGGATGTCTGGGCTGGCGGTCATTAAAGATAAGCGAAGAATTTTCCAGAATAGAATTTGTTCTCAAAGGATTCCGACAATTGCAGATCCCAAGGATGGATAAAGGATGCCTACCCATTGACGTACCTAGATCTGCCTATGTCCTTCGGCCTGGGCAATAGCTGCTTCTTCTGTCACCTTGTGCCTCTAGATGCCGTACCTTTTAGCAACCATCCGTCGCTTCGCCAAACCGCTATGACATCGACCAACTTACTAACGTGACGGAGTAACACTCTTCCCTTCCTGCTCTTCTCTCAAGAAGCTTCCTAGCCGGCAATATCCCGCAGCCGTCAATAGCTGCTTTGACGAATGTCTATGGGGATATGAGGACACAAAGCGACGCGACGAAAGATAGCAAGATAGCTGCAAATCCAATTCCAGATCCTCCAGCACGAGCTTCGTCATGCTATTGATGTAGCAGTGGAGTCAGTCTAGTTTGTTAATTACGATAGCCAGAAAGCCAATGCGTCATAAACAGATCACTTTCTATTTCCCACCTAGGTGAACCCGAATCCCGAGCACAGGTAGAGCCAGCTGAAGCGTCTGAGCGACGTAGATCCAGTTGATTCTGGTGAATTACTGATCGACAGAGCAGGTAGGCGGTAGTTGATTCAGTAGATGTAGAGTCAGTTCGTTCTCATCCCCACAGGAGCATAACCAAAGCGAGCAGGACCGACCAGTAGTAGATCCAGGACCAGTACACTAACGAAGTCATATACCAGGAAGGAGCAACAAAGATGAAGGTTGAAGCATCACTAGAGGCATAGATGGGAACATATAATCTCCCTGTAATAGATCAAATTGACAGTTGTTTACCCAATCGATTATGCAGTTGATTTAGTAGCATAACCATAAAACACACCAGATCGGTATTGACATATATATATGCCTGTTCGTGAAGCTGGTCGATATGCATTACCGTCGATAGTGGTCCAGCAACTAGATCTCGCTCTGGAAAAGGAATCTCGATATAGGCTTATTTCCTTCCTGCCGCAGTCTCTCCCACTTATGGATCAATAGGATCTAGTACGTCATGCTTATGGATATATATATATATATATATATATATATATATATATTCCTTTAATGGCAGGGAAGGCACATGCCTTTCTGACTACAAGTGCTACCGAAACTACGTCTGTCAGGCTCTTTCCCTAGGGACATAGCTATCAGATCTACAGGGAGTGCTTTAGCCATAGTCGTCAGTTTTGTCTCTACAGGATCTATTGATGGATCATGAGCATAACACTTTTCATCCTTTAGAGAGGCTAGGATACATATGCTTCTAGTGCCAGATATGCTGAATTTCCTGCTTTTGCACCGGAGTGGAGAGAAAAGTATTCGACGGAAGAGACACTTTCGGCAAAGGTTTTAGGAAGAATTGATTGAAGAGAATCAAAGAAGGGAGGAATAGAAGGGAACTGTCCGACGGCAATGGAAAGTTCCATAGTTCCCACTCGAAACCACGAAACACGTGATGGAAGAACCAAAAACACATCAGTATTGTCCCACCTGCCATTCTTTATCCTGAGCCACCCATTGAAGATCCCCCCTACTACATACTGGGCACGGATCCGAAAATGTTCAATTCAGTGGATATAGTTCCATTACTTGCAACATCCTTACCCGTCCCAGCTTATTGCCCAGTGAGGCTCTGTCATTGTGCCCTTCCCTTCTGTTCCAACTTTAGATTTTCTAATCTCCGCAAGTCTTTCTAGGAGTTATGCAGTGGCGAAGGCTTATTCCCTAGTGACGAAAAGAAAATTCCATTTTTCCGCCAAAAACTTTTCCTTCACCACCAGTGGCAAAGAACAAAACGGAAGGAAGGCACTTTCCAAAAAAACCCGTCTGATTCATTATCACCTATTGAGGGAGAGTTTCAGGGGCAGAGGTAAAGGCATCCCTGATCACCCCGGGAGGCTCACTATTCCAAGGCCAGGTTTTTCGCACTGAATCTTTTTTTCGTTCGAAGGTGCTTTGTCTAAATAACGTGAAGTTCAAAGGAGTCTTTCATTTCGACAAGCCAAAACCTCACGTAGCTCCTGACTCCGTCGACAGTCGTCCTCACTTTGCTTGCCTTTCTTTCTTTACATCGGTGTCTTGCTTGACTTTGGTGCTCCCTTTCATTCGGGGTGCTCAGCATTAAGCGAAGCAGACGAAAGGAAGCATTACAGTTCAAAGCTGGGAATCTCTATGTCAAGCTCGTCGCCTGTAATAGAACCTGGCTGGGATAGTGGCGCCCATTCCTCACCAGTTTCGTAAAGGTTCGATCATGCTGGAAGGGGAAAATCCGAAGAAGTTATCACGGACGAGCCACATGAAAGGAAGCACGTGTGGTTCTGGCTGGGCTTTCCTTTGGTATCTAATAACCTTGCTTCTGCTCGCCGTTGGCGCACCTCTCCTAACTATTGCCCATTTATTCCGGAATAATCTTCTGAGGAGGGACAATTTTACTTATTTCTGCCAAATCCTTCCATTATTAAGTATGGCTGGTACCATTTCGATGTGTTTTGATCTTTCCAAACAAGAGAGGTTTGATGCTTATGTGATCGCAACATCAAAAAGAAAGTCTGAATTTTCCACAGAAGTCGGCTTGAAATATTTGATCTTAGGTGCATTTTCCGCTCTAGAATATTATTGCTGATGCGAACCCCGTCAAGAATAACGAGATCCATAAAATAAGAGGAAATCCAAGAACATTCACGATCAGGTTTGGATGGAAGACCTCGACCCGTTGCTTCAACAAAACTAAGAACCTCAGTATAATTGACCTCAATCCGTTGTTTAATTTGAAACAAGAACATTGGTATAAGGAAGACGCCACAAACGGTAGTGGAAAGCCGTTTGATAAGTCGATGATTACGCCACAAAGAATTCCGATAAGTTTAAATAGTCCTTCAAACAACCAAAGAGAATAAATAAAACTCACCAAATTTTCAGAAAACTATGATCATCCCTTCTATTCCATTAGACGCCTATTTATAGGCTAAAAAAAATACAAGGAAAGTTTCTATAAGGAAAGTTTCAGAAATAGAAACACAACAAAAGACAATACCCAAAATAAAAAAGGAAACAATCAGAAATAGAAACAAAACAGAAGGAAACAATCAGCCCTTAATTTGGCTGATCACATACCCACAATAGGAAAGGAAACAATCAGTTTTAACCGGATTCTTCTAATAGTTGAATCATGTTGATCCATCTTTGTTGAACACGTGAACCATCATCAATGGGCCTCCACGAATTTGCTTGAGCCAAACCTCTTGAATCAGCCCATTAAGTGCATCTTTGAACTTCTTTTCTCGTGCTCTTGTAATCAGCCCAGTTGGAACTTGAACTGGCTCTTGTAGTCATGATTATTTACATCATTTCCCTTCTCTTGAAAAGGATTTGCGCTCAAATCGATACCTACATCAAAAAAACTCAAATCAGTAATATTGAAAGTAGCACTAACATTGTACTCACCAGGCAAATCTTGCTTGTAAGCATTGTCATTGATGCGCTCTAGAACTTGAAAAGGACCATCCCCTCTTGGAAGCAGCTTGGACCGTCATTGCGCCGGAATCTCTCTGTTCTCATATGCAATCACACCCAATCTCCGGGTTCAAAAACAAGCTTGTGATGCCCCTTGTTGGCTTATTCTGGCATACTGCTCCATTCTTCTCTCAATTTTGAGCTTTGCCTTCTCATGTATTTGCTTAACAAAATCAGCCTTTTTCTTTCCATCTAAATTAACACGCTCAGAAACTGGCAATGCAGATAAATCTAATGGAGTCAAAGGATTAAACCATAAACAATTTCTAACGGTGAGAATTTAGTAGCAGAATGAATAGACCTATTATAAGCAAACTCAACATGTGGTAAACACTCTTTCCATGTTTTGATGTTCTTTTTAATTATTGCCCTTAATAAAATAGACAAAGTCCTATTTATTACTTCGGTTTGACCATCAGTTTGTGGGTGACAAGTAGTAGAAAATAAAAACTTGGTACCTAACTTACACCACAAAGTCTTTCAAAAGTAGCTCAAGAACTTAGCATCTCTATCCGAAAAAATGGTTCTAGGATGCCATGCAATCTCACAATCTCCCTAAAGAACAAATCAGCAACATGCGAAGTATCATCCGTTTTGTGACATGGAATAAAGTGTGTCATCTTAGAAAATCTATCAACAACCACAAAAATTGACTCTCTTCCAAGTTTAGTCCTAGATAATCCTAACACAAAGTCCATTAATTCAAGGCTCACTAGGAAGGGGCAAAGGAGTATACAAACTATTTGGCTGCACTCTGGATTTAGCTTGCCTACATGTGACACATCTGTCACAAATTCGCTCAACATCTCGTTTCATGTGTGGCCAATAGAAGTGTTCCTGCAAAACAGCTAAGGTCTTAGCAACTCCAAAATATCCCATTAATCCCTCTCCATGGGATTCCTGTACTAATAAATTCCTCAAAGAACAGTTAGATACACGTAACTTATTTTCTCAAAACAAGAACCCATCATGTCTAAAGAACTTACCACAAGCTTTTTTCTCATAAGCCTGGTATTCTTCACAAAATTCGTGGTCATCAATATATAAACTTTTAATGTGTTCAAAACCAAGCAATTTTATATCAAGTGTAGAGAGTAATGCATACCTGTGAGAAAGTGTATCAGCGACCACATTTTCCTTACCTTGCTTATACCGGATGACATATGGAAATGTCTCAATGAACTCTACCCAACGAGCATGCCTTTATTTAGCTTGTGTTGGCCCTTCAAGTGTTTCAAGGACTCATGATCAGTGTGAATCAAGAACTCCTTAGGCCATAGATAGTGCTGTCATGTCTCCAAAGCCCGAACCAATGCATACAAGTCCTTATCATAAGTCGGGTAGTTTAAGGCTGTCTCGCTTAATTTCTCGCTGAAGTAAGCAATTGTTCGTCCCTTCTGCATAAGAACTGCGCCTATGCCAATACCTGAAGCATCACATTCAACCTCAAAAGTTTTAAAAAGTTAGGTAAAGACAATAAGGGGGCGTTGGTTAGTTTCTCTTTGATTAGCTGAAACGCCTTCTCTTGTTCTTCTCTCCATCTAAATCCGAAGTTCTTCTTGATCACTTCGGTAAGTAGTGCGGCTATACTACTAAAGTCTTTCACAAACCACCAGTAAAAACTAGCAAGTCCATGAAAACTACGAACATTGCTTACACTTGTGGGACTCGGTCACTCTTGGATTGCATGTACCTTCTCTTCATCAACCTGTATACCCTGTGCACTAACAACAAATCCTAGAAATACAAGCTTATCGGTGCAAAAAGTACATTTCTGCAGGTTGGCAAATAACTTTTCTTTCCTAAGCACATTTAAAACCGATTTCAAATGTACGACATGATCATCCAAGATTTTGCTATAAATGAGTATATCATCAAAATAGACAATAACAAACCTGCCTATAAATGCTCGTAAAAAATGATTCATAAGTCTCATAAAAGTTCTTGGTGCATTAGTCAACCCAAAAGGCATAACTAACCATTCATACAAACCATATTTCGTTTTAAAGGCAGTTTTCCATTCATCTCCTTCTTCCATTCTAATCTAATGTTAACCACTCTTTAAATCAATCTTAGAGAACACACAAGAACCATGCAACTCATCTAACATATCATCTAAGCGAGGAATTCTATGACGACACTTTACCGTTATGTTGTTGATGGCTCGGCAATCAACGCACATTCTCCATGTCCCATCCTTCTTAGCTACAAGTAAAACCGGAACGGCGCAAGAAGAGGTCGTAACCAGGCTCTGATACTAGATACCACCCTTTCGCAGCAGCCGCTTGGTTATTCACAAATATTCACAAATTAAAAAACTCTAAAAATTTCAAACTTAAGAAGGCTCAAAGAGATGAAAAGAAGGTTAAGAAAGGCATTTATCGATGCCCCTTTCCCTTCAGCTGAAGCTTTATTTATAGTAATCTCTTTGTTATAGTAAGATTCCTTTTAGATAAGAAGGAATCACTTTACAACAAGGTTTACAGTAAAGAGTACAATTATTGCTACAGTGACTGTCGGCTAAATGAGTTGGCGAGGATAAAAAGGAATCTATGGTTGGTGAGGCAGTCGCTGTGGTCGGTTGAGTGGAGAGTGTCTTTTAGTGTTGCTAGGATGAGGATGAATCTGGCAAGGTCAGCATGATCCCACCACGCTTTAATCTTGCATAATATTGTGGAGGGCATCATCATCCATATCCTCCCTGATATCATTATCCTGGTTGTCATCTTCTCCACCGAGACTTCATCTTCAAGATTTTCTAATTTAGCATAAAATTCATCTTTTGCTCTGGAGCCTTGTTTCCCTAACTGCAAATTAGTAAGGAATTCAAGGATCTTTGGAACTCGAACTTCAGAATTTTCAAATGCTCCTATATAGTCATAGAGCACTATATTATTCTCAATTTTAATTGAGTGAGCTCCAATCAAAGCTTTATTGTAGGCTTTGTCAAAAAATTCTCAAGCAGCCTTTTTAGTTTCTGCTTCTAAATCTAGTACTGGAAGATTTTCACAGACGGATGAAGGGCTGTAATTATGTCCATGAAGCTCCCATAGTTGAATGGAGGGATAGAGTTTTAGATATTTTCTTTCCTCCCATGTGCTCCAGACTCTGAAAAAGAAGCTAGTCTGGTATTTAGAAGCATATGCCTTTATGCTTTTAACACATACCTGAGGAATACAGTCTTGGTATTCTTCTGGATGTGTAGAATTGACGAAGATTTCATGAACAAGGCCTAGTTGTATGGCCTTCCTGTAGTTGGCAATTTCTTGAAAACAAGTAATAATTCGGGAAAAATTATTCTTATTCCAGATTAAATCATGTTGTTGGATAATGACTAGGATATTAGCAGCCTCCAACTGTTTGAAAAAATTCTTCAGTTGTTGATCTCCAATCATGTTTTATTGATTGAGGCCTATCATCTTGTGATTAGTCATTTCTGCCTCCAGCTTCTTGGCTTTTTCAATCTCGATCTTACATAAGTCGAGAAGTTTGTAGAATTCTGGTAGTGGATGGTATACTTGATTTGCAATTTCCATGTCTTGGACTACTTCTCTTAGATACTGCTGATCTTGAGAAGTGCCTTGAAACCAAGTCCCGATTCTTTGGCTTAGATCAGAACTTTGTGATGTGAGAGTATAATTGCATAGATCTGTAGTGGCTTTGATGATAGCCTGCTTTTCTGTCTTCTCCTGGGTATAATGAGAAAACATTGATAGAACTAATTGTTCTAACTGTGAGAGCCAATATTTTGAAGAAGAATAATCATTTGATTGAATAGCGCAATAGCAACCATTCAATCGTTCATAAATATGTGGATTTGAATTTTTTAGTTCGAGATTATACCAATCCCAAACTACTGCTGCTCCTGTTGGCTTGGTAGTTTGCAGTTTTCTCTGGGCTGCAGCTATGTTGCTGTAAGATGGTGTTGATGTAGGTGACTGGACCGGTAGGACCGTCATGCCTGGTGGTGGAAAGGCTTTTTCTCTCGTTGTTGACGGCTGAGTTGTTGTAGTAGAACCTCCCATGACTGGGGTGCTTGAACTCTCTCCCTTTTCAAGGGTCTTTTGCATGTCTCTTTGGATGTTTCCTCCTAATTGCGGAGTCTTCTTGTTGTTTTGGATGGTAGTCCATTTGGCTTGTTCAGCCATGGTTCTAAGCAGCCATGGTTCTAAGTCTTTTCATGCGTTCCTCATCCATGAGGACGTGTCAAAAGATCTGCAAGAAAATTAGTATAACCAAGAATATATTTAACATCATATTGATAAATTTCCAAATATAAAGCGATTCTTACTCTTCTAAGATTTTCTTCTGTATTATTTATAGTTCTTTCTTTAAAAACTGAGCTACTGCTTTATTATCAGTTTTAATAATAAAATTTCGATAAAGTAAATATATTTTTATTCTTTTAATAGCGAGTTTTATTGCTAGTAATTCTTTATCATAAGTAGAATATTTTTGCTGAGGTTTGGAAAATTTTCCAGATGTATAAGCTACTATTTCTTTCTGTTTAGCGATTAATACTCCTGCCCAGAATAGATCTGAAGCATCTGACTGTAGTGTTATTAGTTCAGATTTTTGAGGGAAATATAAAATATTTTGTTTCGTGACAATCCTTTTAATATTTTCAATTTCCTTTTCTTCTTCAGGAGCTAATTGAATATGTATCGGTGTTCCACCTTCTTGGTTGCTCACCAGTTTCACATTTATATTTAGATTGTTCTTGCTTTAATCTTTCTTGTAAATTTTGTACTAATTCAGATAAATGAGGAATAAATTTTCTTCCATAATTTAATAATCCTAAAAAACTCTGCAATTGTTTTAAAGTTTTAAAGGTTTTTGGAAATTCTTTTAATTTTGTATATATATGTTGTTGTAGCTCTATCTGCCCTTCTTTTATATATTTTCCTAAAAATTCAACTTCTGTTTTGAATAGACAAATCTTTTTTGGACTTAGAATAATTCCTTTTTCGAGTAATAACTTTGTTACTTGTAATAGATGTTGTTTATGTTCTTCCAATGTTTTGGAGAATATTAGAATGTCATCAATATAAACAACTACATAAGATAGGTGTCCAAATATAGAGTTCATCCATTTTTGGAATATTTGTGGTGCGTTTTTTAAACCGAAAGGCATTACTTTCCATTCATAGTGTCCTTGGGGACAGCTAAAGGCTGTTAATTCTATAGATTCTTTGTTGGCTAGTTTTATTTGCCAAAAACCGGATTTAGCATCGAATTTACTATAGTATTTGGATCCTTGAACTTGTTTGATTAAATATTCTGCTGATGGTATAAAATAGCCATCAATTTGGTGTAACTATTTAATTTTCTATAGTTTATGACCATTCTAGCCTTTCCTCTTTTTTGTTCTGCATGGTTTCTTACCATAAAAGCAGGAGAGGAATGAGGACTGGTACTAGGTTGTATTAATTTTAAATCGAATAATTCTTGTATTTGCTCTGCAAATTCTTTTTTATCTATAGGTGATACCATAATACTATTTACACTTACTTTTGTATCCTTGTATTGTTCCAGTAATTCTAAAGAACAGTATCTAGGTGATTTTTCAAAATGTAACAAAGGATTGTTTGAATAAAGAGGTTCTAACATACTATAAATAATTCGTAATGTATCTGATGCAATTGCTACTGGATATGTATAGAACTGTTGAGTTTGATTTTGATTTTGCATTATTGTAACAAAGGATTGTTTGAATAAAGATGTTCTAACATACTATGAATAATTCGTTCTGTATCTGATGCAATTGCTACTGGATATGTATAGAACTGTTGAGTTTGATTTTGATTTTGCATTATAAGAGATTCACCACGCTGAGCTGGCGTAAAAGTAGTGGATAAAGGAATGGGAAAAGGTACCCGAGGGATAGAATGATTGTCAAAGAGAAAATAGTGGGTATTGAAGGGTGCATAATGGCGTAGATTATTCATGTCGAGGAGACAATCGATATCAAATTCCTTTGGTAGTAAAGCGAATTCAAAAAGATAATGATGTTCCTGATTATGGATATCAGGTATAGTAGTAGAAAATTTTGTTTTATGGGTGATGTGAACGGGACGACCCATAAAATCTTGTAATTTTGCCGGTTTATCTAAAGGGATCCAATATTGTTGAGGGATATTTTTGTTTAAATTTTTCTATTACCCGAGGGATAGATTTTATGGATCGTCCCGTTCATATCACCCATGAAACAAAACTTTCTATTACTATACCTGATATCCATAATCAGGAACATCATTATCTTTTTGAATTCGCTTTACTACCAAAGGAATTTGATATCGATTGTCTCCTCGGCATGAATAATCTACGCCATTATGCACCCTTCAATACCCACTATTTTCTTTTTGACAATCATTCTATCCCTCGGGTACCTTTTCCCATTCCTTTATCCCCTACTTTTATGCCAGCTCAGCGTGGTGAATCTCTTATAACGCAAAATCAAAATCAAACTCAACAGTTCTATACATATCCAGTAGCAATTGCATCAGATACAAAACGAATTATTCACAGTATGTTAGAACCTCTTTATTCAAACAGTCCTTTGTTACATTTTGAAAAATCACCTAGATACTGTTCTTTAGAATTACTGGAACAATACAAGGATACAAAAGTAAGAGTAAATAGTATTATGGTATCACCTATAGATAAAAAAGAATTTGCAGAGCAAATACAAGAATTATAAGATTTAAAACTAATACAACCTAGTACCAGTCCTCATTCCTCTCCTGCTTTTATGGTAAGAAACCATGCAGAACAAAAAAGAGAAAAGGCTAGAATGGTCATAAACTATAGAAAATTAAGTAGTTACACCAAATTTGATGGCTATTTTATACCATCAGCAGAACATTTAATCAAACAAGTTCAAGGATCCAAAAACTATGGTAAATTCGATGCTAAATCCAGTTTTTGGCAAATAAAACTAGCCAATAAAGAATCTATAGAGTTAAAAGCTTTTAGCTGTCCCCAAGGACACTATGAATGGAAAGTAATGCCTTTCGGTTTAAAAAACGCACCACAAATATTCCAAAAATGGATGAACTCTATATTTGGACACCTATCTTATGTAGTTGTTTATATTGATGACATTCTAATATTCTCCAAAACATTGGAAGAACATAAACAACATCTATTACAAGTAGCAAAGTTATTACTCGAAAAAGGAATTATTTTAAGTCCAAAAAAGATTTGTCTATTCAAAACAGAAGTTGAATTTTTAGGAAAATATATAAAAGAAGGGCAGATAGAGCTACAACAACATATATATACAAAATTAAAAGAATTTCCTAAAACCTTTAAAACTTTAAAACAATTGCAGAGTTTTTTAGGATTATTAAATTATGGAAGAAAATTAATTCCTCATTTATCTGAATTAGTACAAAATTTACAAAAAAGATTAAAGCAAGAAAAATCTAAATATAAATGTGAAACTGGTGAGCAACCAAGAAGGTGGAACACCGATAAAATACATATTCAATTAGCTCCTGAAGAAGAAAAGGAAATTGAAAATATTAAAAGGATTGTCACGAAACAAAATATTTTATATTTCCCTCAAGAATCTGAACTAATAACACTATAGACAGATGCTTTAGATCTATTCTGGGCAGAAGTATTAATCGCTAAATAGAAAGAAATAGTAGCTTATACATCTGGAAAATTTTCCAAATCTCAGCAAAAATATTCTACTTATGATAAAAAATTACTCGCAATAAAAATCCCTATTAAAAGCCTAAAAATATATATACTTTATCGGAATTTTATTATTGAAACTGATAATAAAGCAGTAGCTCAGTTTTTAAAGAAACGATCTATAAATAATCCAGAAGAAAATCTTAGAAGAGTAAGAATCGCTTTATATTTGGAAATTTATCAATATGATGTTAAATATATTCCTGGTTATACTAATTTTCTTGCAGATCTTTTGACGCGTTCTCATGGATGAGGAACGCATGAAAAGACTTAGAACCATGGCTGAACAAGCCAAATGGACTACCGTCCAAAACAACAAGAAGACCCCGCAATTGGGAGGAAATATCAAAGGAGACATGCAAAAGACCCCTGAAAAGGGAGAGAGTTCAAGCACCCCAGTCATGGGAGGTTCTACTACAACAACTCAGACCTCGTCAACAACGGGAGAAAAAGCCTTTCACCACCAGGCATGACGGTCCTACCGGTCCAGTCACCTACATCAACACCATTTTACAGCAACATAGCTGCAGCCCAGAGAAGACTGCAGACTACTAAGCCAACAGGAGCAGCAGTGGTTCGGGATTGGTATAATCTCGAACTAAAAAATTCAAATCCACTTATTTATGAACGATTGAATGGTTTCTATCACGCTATTCAATCAAATGATTATTCTTCTTCAAAATACTGGCTCTCACAGATAGAACAATTAGTTCTATTAATGTTTTCTTATTATACCCAGGAGAAGACATAAAAGCAGGCTATCATCAAAACCACTACAGATCTATGCAATTATACTCTCACATCACAAAGTTCTGATCTAAGCCAAATAATCGGGACTTGGTTTCAAGGCACTTCTCATAATCAGCAGTATCTAAGAGAAGCAGTCCAAGACATGGAAATTGCGTAGAAAGTTTTGTTTTATGGGTGATGTGAACGGGACGACCCATAAAATCTTGTAATTTTGCCGGTTTATCTAAAGGGATCCAATATTGTTGAGGGATATTTTTGTTTAAATTTTTCTATTACCCGAGGGATAGATTTTATGGATCGTCCCGTTCATATCACCCATGAAACAAAAGTTTCTATTACTATACCTGATATCCATAATCAGGAACATCGTTATCTTTTTGAATTCGCTTTACTACCAAAGGAATTTGATATCGATTGTCTCCTCGGCATGAATAATCTACGCCATTATGCACCCTTCAATACCCACTATTTTCTTTTTGACAATCATTCTATCCTTCGGGTACCTTTTCCCATTCCTTTATCCCCTACTTTTACGCCAGCTCAGCGTGGTGAATCTCTTATAACGCAAAATCAAAATCAAACTCAACAGTTCTATACATATCCAGTAGCAATTGCATCAGATACAAAACAAATTATTCACAGTATGTTAGAACCTCTTTATTCAAACAGTCCTTTGTTACATTTTGAAAAATCACATAGATACTGTTCTTTAGAATTACTGGAACAATACAAGGATACAAAAGTAAGAGTAAATAGTATTATGGTATCACCTATAGATAAAAAAGAATTTGCAGAGCAAATACAAGAATTATAAGATTTAAAACTAATACAACCTAGTACCAGTCCTCATTCCTCTCCTACTTTTATGGTAAGAAACCATGCAGAACAAAAAAGAGAAAAGGCTAGAATGGTCATAAACTATAGAAAATTAAGTAGTTACACCAAATTTGATGGCTATTTTATACCATCAGCAGAACATTTAATCAAACAAGTTCAAGGATCCAAAAACTATGGTAAATTCGATGCTAAATCCAGTTTTTGGCAAATAAAACTAGCCAACAAAGAATCTATAGAGTTAAAAGCTTTTAGCTGTCCCCAAGGACACTATGAATAGAAAGTAATGCCTTTCGGTTTAAAAAACGCACCACAAATATTCCAAAAATGGATGAACTCTATATTTGGACACCTATCTTATGTAGTTGTTTATATTGATGACATTCTAATATTCTCCAAAACATTGGAAGAACATAAACAACATCTATTACAAGTAGCAAAGTTATTACTCGAAAAAGGAATTATTTTAAGTCCAAAAAAGATTTGTCTATTCAAAACAGAAGTTGAATTTTTAGGAAAATATATAAAAGAAGGGCAGATAGAGCTACAACAACATATATATACAAAATTAAAAGAATTTCCTAAAACCTTTAAAACTTTAAAACAATTGCAGAGTTTTTTAGGATTATTAAATTATGGAAGAAAATTAATTCCTCATTTATCTGAATTAGTACAAAATTTACAAAAAATATTAAAGCAAGAAAAATCTAAATATAAATGTGAAACTGGTGAGCAACCAAGAAGGTGGAACACCGATAAAATACATATTCAATTAGCTCCTGAAGAAGAAAAGGAAATTGAAAATATTAAAAGGATTGTCACGAAACAAAATATTTTATATTTTTCTCAAGAATCTGAACTAATAACACTACAGACAGATGCTTCAGATCTATTCTGGGCAGGAGTATTAATCGCTAAATAGAAAGAAATAGTAGCTTATACATCTGGAAAATTTTCCAAATCTCAGCAAAAATATTCTACTTATGATAAAAAATTACTCGCAATAAAAATCCCTATTAAAAGCCTAAAAATATATATACTTTATCGGAATTTTATTATTGAAACTGATAATAAAGCAGTAGCTCAGTTTTTAAAGAAACGATCTATAAATAATTTAGAAGAAAATCTTAGAAGAGTAAGAATCGCTTTATATTTGGAAATTTATCAATATGATGTTAAATATATTCCTGGTTATACTAATTTTCTTGCAGATCTTTTGACGCGTTCTCATGGATGAGGAACGCATGAAAAGACTTAGAACCATGGCTGAACAAGCCAAATGGACTACCGTCCAAAACAACAAGAAGACCCCGTAATTGGGAGGAAATATCAAAGGAGACATGCAAAAGACCCCTGAAAAGGGACAGAGTTCAAGCACCCCAGTCATGGGAGGTTCTACTACAACAACTCAGACCTCGTCAACAACGGGAGAAAAAGCCTTTCACCACCAGGCATGACGGTCCTACCGGTCCAGTCACCTACATCAACACCATTTTACAGCAACATAGCTGCAGCCCAGAGAAGACTGCAGACTACTAAGCCAACAGGAGCAGCAGTGGTTCGGGATTGGTATAATCTCGAACTAAAAAATTCAAATCCACGTATTTATGAACGATTGAATGGTTTCTATCACGCTATTCAATCAAATGATTATTCTTCTTCAAAATACTGGCTCTCACAGATAGAACAATTAGTTCTATTAATGTTTTCTTATTATACCCAGGAGAAGACATAAAAGCAGGCTATCATCAAAGCCACTACAGATCTATGCAATTATACTCTCACATCACAAAGTTCTGATCTAAGCCAAATAATCGGGACTTGGTTTCAAGGCACTTCTCATAATCAGCAGTATCTAAGAGAAGCAGTCCAAGACATGGAAATTGCGTAGAAAGTTTTGTTTTATGGGTGATGTGAACGGGACGACCCATAAAATCTTGTAATTTTGCCGGTTTATCTAAAGTGATCCAATATTGTTGAGGGATATTTTTGTTTAAATTTTTCTATTACCCGAGGGATAGATTTTATGGATCGTCCCATTCATATCACCCATGAAACAAAACTTTCTATTACTATACCTGATATCCATAATCAGGAACATCGTTATCTTTTTGAATTCGCTTTACTACCAAAGGAATTTGATATCGATTGTCTCCTCGGCATGAATAATCTACGCCATTATGCACCCTTCAATACCCACTATTTTCTTTTTGACAATCATTCTATCCTTCGGGTACCTTTTCCCATTCCTTTATCCCCTACTTTTACGCCAGCTCAGCGTGGTGAATCTCTTATAACGCAAAATCAAAATCAAACTCAACAGTTCTATACATATCCAGTAGCAATTGCATCAGATACAAAACGAATTATTCACAGTATGTTAGAACCTCTTTATTCAAACAGTCCTTTGTTACATTTTGAAAAATCACCTAGATACTGTTCTTTAGAATTACTGGAACAATACAAGGATACAAAAGTAAGAGTAAATAGTATTATGGTATCACCTATAGATAAAAAAGAATTTGCAGAGCAAATACAAGAATTATAAGATTTAAAACTAATACAACCTAGTACCAGTCCTCATTCCTCTCCTGCTTTTATGGTAAGAAACCATGCAGAACAAAAAAGAGAAAAGGCTAGAATGGTCATAAACTATAGAAAATTAAGTAGTTACACCAAATTTGATGGCTATTTTATACCATCAGCAGAACATTTAATCAAACAAGTTCAAGGATCCAAAAACTATGGTAAATTCGATGCTAAATCCAGTTTTTGGCAAATAAAACTAGCCAACAAAGAATCTATAGAGTTAAAAGCTTTTAGCTGTCCCCAAGGACACTATGAATGGAAAGTAATGCCTTTCGGTTTAAAAAACGCACCACAAATATTCCAAAAATGGATGAACTCTATATTTGGACACCTATCTTATCTAGTTGTTTATATTGATGACATTCTAATATTCTCCAAAACATTGGAAGAACATAAACAACATCTATTACAAGTAGCAAAGTTATTACTCGAAAAAGGAATTATTTTAAGTCCAAAAAAGATTTGTCTATTCAAAACAGAAGTTGAATTATTAGGAAAATATATAAAAGAAGGGCAGATAGAGCTACAACAACATATATATACAAAATTAAAAGAATTTCCTAAAACCTTTAAAACTTTAAAACAATTGCAGAGTTTTTTAGGATTATTAAATTATGGAAGAAAATTAATTCCTCATTTATCTGAATTAGTACAAAATTTACAAAAAAGATTAAAGCAAGAAAAATCTAAATATAAATGTGAAACTGGTGAGCAACCAAGAAGGTGGAACACCGATAAAATACATATTCAATTAGCTCCTGAAGAAGAAAAGGAAATTGAAAATATTAAAAGGATTGTCACGAAACAAAATATTTTATATTTCCCTCAAGAATCTGAACTAATAACACTATAGACAGATGCTTTAGATCTATTCTGGGCAGAAGTATTAATCGCTAAATAGAAAGAAATAGTAGCTTATACATCTGGAAAATTTTCCAAATCTCAGCAAAAATATTCTACTTATGATAAAAAATTACTCGCAATAAAAATCCCTATTAAAAGCCTAAAAATATATATACTTTATCGGAATTTTATTATTGAAACTGATAATAAAGCAGTAGCTCAGTTTTTAAAGAAACGATCTATAAATAATCCAGAAGAAAATCTTAGAAGAGTAAGAATCGCTTTATATTTGGAAATTTATCAATATGATGTTAAATATATTCCTGGTTATACTAATTTTCTTGCAGATCTTTTGACGCGTTCTCATGGATGAGGAACGCATGAAAAGACTTAGAACCATGGCTGAACAAGCCAAATGGACTACCGTCCAAAACAACAAGAAGACCCCGCAATTGGGAGGAAATATCAAAGGAGACATGCAAAAGACCCCTGAAAAGGGAGAGAGTTCAAGCACCCCAGTCATGGGAGGCTCTACTACAACAACTCAGACCTCGTCAACAACGGGAGAAAAAGCCTTTCACCACCAGACATGACGGTCCTACCGGTCCAGTCACCTACATCAACACCATTTTACAGCAACATAGCTGCAGCCCAGAGAAGACTGCAGACTACTAAGCCAACAGGAGCAGCAGTGGTTCGGGATTGGTATAATCTCGAACTAAAAAATTCAAATCCACGTATTTATGAACGATTGAATGGTTTCTATCACGCTATTCAATCAAATAATTATTCTTCTTCAAAATACTGGCTCTCACAGATAGAACAATTAGTTCTATTAATGTTTTCTTATTATACCCAGGAGAAGACATAAAAGCAGGCTATCATCAAAGCCACTACAGATCTATGCAATTATACTCTCACATCACAAAGTTCTGATCTAAGCCAAATAATCGGGACTTGGTTTCAAGGCACTTCTCATAATCAGCAGTATCTAAGAGAAGCAGTCCAAGATATGGAAATTGCAGATCAAGTATACCATCCACTACCAGAATTCTACAAACTTCTCGACTTATGTAAGATCGAGATTGAAAAAAACCATGCAACTGGAGGCAGAAATGACTGTTCACAAGATGATAGGCCTCAATCAACAAAACATGATTGGAGATCAACAACTGAAGAATTTTTTCAAACAGTTGGAGGCTACTGATATCCTAGCCATTCTCCAACAACTTGATTTAATCTGGAACAAGAATAATTCTCCCCCAATTATTACTTGTTTTCAAGAAATTGCCAACTGCAGGAAGGCAATACAACTAGGCCTTGTTCATGAAATCTTCGTCAATTCTGCGCATCCAGAAGAATACCATGACTGTATTCCTCAGGTATGTGTTAAAAGCATAAAGGCATATGCTTCTAAATACCAGACTAGCTTCTTTTTCAGAGTCTGGAGCACATGGGAGGAAAGAAAATATCTAAAACTCTATCCCTCCATTCAACTATGGGAGCTTCATGGACATAATTACAGCCCTTCATCCGTCTGTGAAAATCTTCCAGTACTAGATTTAGAAGCAGAAACTAAAAAGGCTGCTCGAGAATTTTTTGACGAAGCCTACAATAAAGCTTTGATTGGAGCTCACTCAATTAAAATTTAGAATAATATAGTGCTCTATGACTATATAGGAGCATTTGAAAATTCTGAAGTTCGAGTTCCAAAGATCCTTGAATTCCTTGGTAATTTGAAGTTTGGGAAACAAGGCTCTAGAGCAAAAGATGAATTTTATGCTAAATTAGAAAATCTTGAAGACGAAGATCTCGGTGGAGAAGACGACAACCAGGATAATGATATCAGGGAGGATATGGATGATGATGCCCTCCACAATATTATGCAAGATTAAAGCGTGGTGGGACCATGCTGACCTTGCCAGATTCCTTCTCATCCTAGCAACACTAAAAGACACTCTCCACTCAACCGACCACAGCGACTGCCTCACCAACCACAGATTCCTTTTTATCCTCGCCAACTCATTTAGCCGACAGCCACTTTAGCAATAATTGTACTCTTTACTGTAAACCTTGCTGTAAAGTGATTCCTTCTTATCTAAAAGGAATCTTACTGTAACAAAGAGATTACTATAAATAAATCTTCAGCTGAAGGGAAAGGGGCATCGATAAAAGCCTTTCTTAACCTTCTTTTCATCTCTCTGAGCCTTCTTAAGTTTGAAATTTTTAGAGGTTTTTAATTTGTGAATAATCAAGCGGCTGCTGCGAAAGGGTGGCATCTGGTATCAGAGCCTGGTTACGACCTCTTCTTCTTCTTCCTTTTCCTTTTGTTTTTTGTAAGTATATCTACTTTCTTTAATTCATGTCAAGCTAAATAGGTTAGATGTGTTATTTTCTGAATTTCATTAGAAAGTTAGATAACAGTATCCTACACCATGAGGTAGGAAACGAGCTATGGCTGTGCTCCTTCTCTCTGAAGCAGTAATAGGCTTGTGGTAGACAGAGAAATCTTGGCTGCCGAACTCTAAGATGAAAACCACTCTTAGAGCTTATGTTCAGCCGGAGAGAAGAGGGTCAAAAAGATACTATTATCTGACTGTCTAAGGAAATGAAGAAAATAACATGTCTATTCCTTTCTTAAGCTTCAATGTCTAGATCTCTGGTTTTACCAGAAAATTATAATTTCCCTTATACTTTAAATTCTCATGAATATAATATTCATCTTCCTTCAAATGGTACTTCAGAACAACAAAATGGTATGTTAAATTATTTATGTGATCAGCTTTATCTGGTTTCTCAAAAACTAAATACTTTACAATTACTTCAACTAATCCTACTTATTCTTTTTCTTCAAAAGAAAGATTTGGATCTGTTCGTATGATAAAAATTTCTTCAAAATCTTTAGATCATGTTAATCCTAAAGATATTGATTATAAAAACTATTTACAGTATAAACTTTTACAAAAACAAGAATTAGATGGTAGTATTGATTCTAAAGAACTTTATGATTTTTATGAAAAACACTCTTCTTCTATTAAATATTTTTCTACTAAGATAAATTTTTCTGATGAAAGTTTTTCTCATGAAAGTTCTTTTGACAATTTATCTATACCATCTAATTATGACATATACATATCCTCTAACGAGGAACAAAATATACTACATATACCCTCTAACGAGGAGTCCTCTACCGAGGAAAATTTATATATAAATATGGAACATAGAGAATCTTCCTCTATAATAAATCATCCAGGTAGACCAAATCCTCCTAATCAACCACAGGAAAGGTACAAATGATAATATTTATCATAGAGATACTAATGAAGCTTATGTAGATTTATATATATTTAGACAAAGTAAAAGACACCCTGGTTCAACAATAAATCTAATATTTAATATAGATTATGTACCAGCTAATGAATTAAGAGATTATATAGTGAATTGGGAACAATTAATGGTAGGAACATCCACTTTAATACCTGATTCGGTAACACATAAAGATTTTGTATTACTTGCATGTGGTTATTGGCAAGGAATAGCATTAAGATGGTTAACTCAATATGAAAAATTATGCCCTAATGATATACTAGCTTTAAATACTGCTACTAGAAAAGATGCTTTACATAGTATTTGCAAACTCTTATATGTTGATTTAACAGGCGATGATATTACAGCAGAAGGTATAGATGAGAATATGTTATTAAAAATGAGACTATGTAATATATACTATCTTGAAGAATTTGCTAATCAATATATTAGTTATATATTCAAGCTAAATTCATTAGAAAAGAAGCAATTTTCAATAACTACTTTCTTTTCAAAATTACCAATACATTGGGATTCCATGATAGAGAAAAAATATAATAACATCAGAAATAATGCACCACACAATACAGACATGTTAAAAAAAGCTTGTATGGAAACTGTAAAAAGGACTTGCCAGTTACAGAAGGTAAATAATCATCTTACAAAATATATTCATAAATCAGATATAAAAACATCATGTTGTCCAAAGTATGACCCAGATATTAATTATCAATTTGGTTGTCCTCCGGTATATGGGTACAACAAATCTTATTTCCCATATAAGAAAAAACATGCAAAACATTCTAAGCAGCATAAGTATAAACATAAATATAAACCCAAATACAAAAGGAAAAGATACAAAGTATCTAAGAAAAAATGGAAACCAGAATACAAAGAAAAATATAAAAAATCTAAGAAATATAAAAAAAGAAAATTCATAAAAAACAATAAAATAAACAAAAACAAGAAGGATTTGTAAATGCTTTAAATGTGGGAAAGAAGGTCATTATGCATATGAGGGGTTAGAAGATCTGGAAATATATGATATATATCTAGGGACTATAGAAGAAATTCCTAGTGACTGCTCTACTATATATGAAGTAGAAACAGTATATGAAGAAAGTCCTACTGAGGAATCAGACTCAGAAGAATTAGGAATAAATATGATAATTTTAAATAAAACTTATCATTTTGTCTAAATAATACCCTTATCCAAAACTGTAATACTACCCAAAAGAGAATCATTAAAATTTCCAGGGCATGTTATATATGTAAATAAAAATTATAGTTTACAGAGGTATCAGACTACAGAAATATACCTAGATTTAATAATAAAAATACCTTATGGCTATTATGGAGAAATCCAAAATTTAAGATATCATACCATAAGAAATATCTTTATTACTTATGGATTAACTGAGTCCATGACAGATCAAAATACTTGTATTACAATGAAAAGTACAAGTCTCGAAAATCATCCATATCAAATACCTATGGGAACACCTATTGGTATACTTATAATACATTAATATGAAGATTTACCCTTTGTAAAGGCAGAATCCGACCCATTACTATCTACATCTCCTCCGTTAAGTCCTGAAATAACACCAGGACAAACTTCTACGTACGAATACTGAGTATATATGAATACATTAACAGAAATAGAACCTCAAGAGATACATAATGATAGTATAGAAAATAGTCAAGGAGAACATTACGAAATTACAGACGAAGATATAGAAAGGTTAAAACTTTCAATACCTCATGCAAAGCAAAATGAAGTATATAATCCTCAGTCAAGATTTAAGTCTTTATGGACATATAAAAATACATATATATTTGAAATAATGCAGTAATATAGAGTTAAAAGGAGATGAAGACTTTACTTCTATAAAAATATTAAATCTTACACAAATAGAACAGGAGCATAACCAAAGCGAGCAGGACCGACCAGTAGTAGATCCAGGACCAGTACACTAACGAAGTCATATACCAAGAAGGAGCAACAGAGACGAAGGTTGAAGCATCACTAGAGGCATAGATGGGAACATATAATCTCCCTGTAATAGATCAAATTGACCGTTGTTTACCCAATTGATTATGCAGTTGACTCAGTAGCATAACCATAAAACACACCAGATCGGTATTGACGTATATATGCTTGTTCGTGAAGCTGGTCGATATGCATTACCGTCGATAGTGGTCCAGCAACTAGATCTCGCTCTGGAAAAGGAATCTCGATATAGGCTTATTTCCTTCCTGCCGCAGTTTCTCCCACTTATGGATCAATAGGATCTAGTACATCATGCTTATGGATATGGGTAGATATATATAGTAGATATATATATATATATATATATATATATATATATATATATATATATTCCTTTAATGGCAGGGAAGGCACATGCCTTTCTGACTATAGGTGCTATCGAAACTACGTCTGTCAGGCTCTTTCCCTAGGGACATAGCTATTAGATCTACAGGGAGTGCTTTAGCCATACTCATCAGTTTTGTCTCTACAGGATCTATTGATGGATCATGAGCATAAGACTTTTCATCCTTTAGAGAGGCTAGGATACATATGCTTCTAGTACCAGATATGCTGAATTTCCTGCTTTTGCACTGGAGTGGAGAGAAAAGAATTCGACGGAAGAGACACTTTCGGCAAAGGTTTTAGGAAGAATTGATTGAAGAGAATCAAAGAAGGGAGGAATAGAAGGGAACTGTCCGACGACAATGAAAAGTTCCACAGTTCCCACTCGAAACCACGAAACACGTGATGGAAGAACCAAAAACGCATCAGTGTTGTCCCACCTGCCATTCTTTATCCTGAGCCACCCATTGAAGATCCCCCCTACTACATACTGGGCAATGTTCAATTCAGTGGATATAGTTCCATTACTTGCAACATCCTTACCCGTCCCAGCTTATTCCCCAGTGAGGCTTTGTCATTGTGCCCTTCCCTTCTGTTCCGACTTTAGATGTTCTAATCTCCGCAAGTCTTCCTAGGAGTTATGCAGTGGCGAAGGCTTATTCCCTAGTGACGAAAAGAAAATTCCATTTTTCCGCCAAAACCTTTTCCTTCACCACCAGTGGCAATGAACAAAACGGAAGGAAGGCACTTTCCAAAAAAACCCGTCTGATTCATCATCACCTAATGAGGAAGAGTTTCAGGGGCAGAGGTAAAGGCATCCCTGATCACCCCGGGAGGCTCACTATTCCGAGACCAGGTTTTTCGCAGTGAATCTTTTTTTCGTTCGAAGGTGCTTTGTCTAAATAACGTGAAGTTCAAAGGAGTCTTTAATTTCGACAAGCCAAAACCTCACGTAGCTCCTGACTCCGTCGACAGTCGTCCTCACTTTGCTTGCCTTTCTTTCTTTACATCGGTGTCTTGCTTGCCTTTGGTGCTCCCTTTCATTCGGGGTGCTCAGCGTTAAGCGAAGCAGACGAAAGGAAGCATTACAGTTCAAAGCTGGGAATCTCTATGTCAAGCCCGTCGCCTGTAATAGAACCTGGCTTGGATAGTGGCACCCATTCCTCACCAGTTTTGAAAAGGTTCGATCATGCTGGAAGGGGCAAATCCGAAGAAGTTATCACGGACGAGCCACATGCAAGGAAGCACGTGTGGTTCTGGCTGGGCTTTCCTTTGGTATCTAATAACCATGCTTCTACTCGCCGTTGGCGCACCTCTCCTAACTATTGCCCATTTATTCCGGAATAATCTTTTGAGGAGGGACAATTTTATATATTTCTGCCAAATCCTTCCATTATTAAGTATGGCTGGTACCATTTCGATGTGTTTCGATCTTTCCAAACAAGAGAGGTTTGATGCTTCTGAATCCATTGTATTAATTCTACTTTCTACTCGCAGTATGCTCTTAATGATCTCAGCTCATGATTAAATTGCCATGTATTTAGCTATTGAACCTCAAAGTTTATGTTTTTATGTGATCGCAACATCAAAAAGAAAGTCTGAATTTTCCACAGAAACCGGCTCGAAATATTTGATCTTAGGTGCATTTTCCGCTCTATAATATTATTGATGATGCGAACCCTGTCAAGAATAACGAGACCCATAAAACAAGAGGAAAATCCAAGAACATTCACGATCGGGTAATGCCCAAAATAAACAAAAAGGAAACAATCAGAAATAGAAACAAAACAAAAGGAAACAATTAGCCCTTAATTTGGCTGATCACATGCCCACAATAGAAAAGGAAACAATCAGTTTTAACCGAATTCTTCTAATAGTTGAATCATGTTGATGCATATTTGTTGAACACGTGAACCATCCTCAATGGGCCTCCACGAATTTGCTTGAGCCAAAACCTCTTGAATCAGCCTATTAAGTGCATCTTTGAACTTATTTTCTCGTGCTCTTGTAATCGGCCCAGTAGGAACTTGAACTGGCTCTTGTAGTCATGATTATTTACATTATTTCCCTCCTCTTGAAAAGGATTTTCCCTCAAATCAACACCTACATCAAAAGGACTCAAATCAGTAACATTGAAAGTAGCACTAACATTGTACTCACTAGGCAAATCTAGCTTGTAAGCGTTGTCATTGATGCGCTCTAGAACTTGGAAGGACCATCCCCTCTTGGAAGCAGTTTGGACCGTCATTGCGCCGGAATCTCTCTGTTCTCATATGCAACCACACCCAATCTCCGGTTTCAAAAACAAGCTTGTGACGCCCCTTGTTGGCTTATTTTTGCATACTGCTCCATTCTTCTCTCAATTTTGAGCTTCGCCTTCTCACGTATTTGCTTAACAAAATCAGCGTTTTTCTTTCCATCTAAATTAACACGCTCAGAAACTGGCAATGCAGATAAATCCAATGGAGTCAAAAGATTAAACCATAAGCAATTTCTAACGGTGAGAATTTAGTAGCAGAATGAATAGACATATTATAAGCAAACTCAACATGTGGTAAACACTCTTTCCATGTTTTGATGTTCTTTTTAATTATTGCCCTTAATAAAATAGACAAAATCCTATTTACTACTTCGGTTTGACCATCAGTTTGTGGGTGACAAGTAGTGGAAAACAAAAACTTGGTACCTAGCTTACACCACAAAGTCTTCCAAAAGTAGCTCAAGAACTTAGCATCTCTATCCGAAACAATGGTTCTAGGCATGCCATGCAATCTCACAATATCCCTAAAGAATAAATCAGCAACATGCGAAGTATCATCTATTTTGTGACATGGAATAAAGTGTGTCATCTTAGAAAATCTATCCACAACCAAAAAAATTGACTCTCTTTCACGTTTAGTCCTAGGTAATCCTAACACAAAGTTCATTAAAATATCAATCTAAGGCTCACTAGGAAGAGGCAAAGGAGTATACAAACCGTTGGGCTGCACTCTAGATTTAACTTGCCTACATGTGACACATCTGCTTCAAATCCGCTCAACATCTCGTTTCATGTGTGGCCAATAGAAGTGTTCCTGCAAAACAGCTAAGGTCTTAGCAACTCCAAAATATCCCATTAATCCCCCTCCATGGGATTCCTGCACTAACAAATTCCTCAAAGAACAGTTAGGCACACGTAACTTATTTTCTCGAAACAAGAACCCATCATGTTTAAAGAACTTACCACAAGCGTTTTTCTCACAAGCCTGGTACTCTTCACAAAATTCGTGGTCATCAATATATAAACTTTTAATGTATTCAAAACCAAGCAATTTTGCATCAAGTGTAGAGAGTAATGCGTGCCTGTGAGAAAGTGCATCGGCGACCACATTCTCCTTACCTTGCTTATACCGGATGACATATGGAAATGTCTCAATGAACTCTACCCAACGAGCATGCCTTTATTTAGCTTGTGTTGGCCCTTCAAGTGTTTCAAGGACTCATGATCAGTGTGAATCAAGAACTCCTTAGGCCATAGGTAGTGCTGCCATGTCTCCAAAGCCCGAACCAATGCATACAAATCCTTATCATAAGTCGGGTAGTTTAAAGCTGTCCCGCTTAATTTCTCGCTGAAGTAAGCAATTGTTCGTCCCTCCTGCATAAGAACTGCGCCTATGCCAATACCTGAAGCATCACATTCAATCTCAAAAGTTTTAAAAAAGTTAGGTAAAGACAATAAGGGGGCGTTGGTTAGTTTCTCTTTGATTAACTGAAACGCCTTCTCTTGTTCTTATCCCCATCTAAATCCGACATTCTTCTTGATCACTTCGGTAAGTAGTGCGGCTATACTACTAAAGTCTTTCACAAACCACCAGTAAAAACTAGCAAGTCCATGAAAACTACAAATATTGCTTACACTTGTGGGACTCGGCCACTCTTGGATTGCATGTACCTTCTCTTCATCAACCTGTATACCCTGTGCACTAACAACAAATCCTAGAAATAAAAGCTTATCGGTGCAAAAAGTACATTTCTGCAGGTTGGCAAATAACTTTTCTTTCCTAAGTACATCTAAAATCGATTTCAAATGTACAGCATGATCATCCAAGATTTTGCTATAAATAAGTATATCATCTAAATAAACAACAACAAACCTACCTATAAATGCTCGCAAAATATGATTCATAAGTCTCATAAAAGTGCTTGGTGAATTAGTCAACCCAAAAGGCATAACTAACCATTCATACAAACTATATTTTGTTTTAAAGGCAGTTTTCCATTCATCTCCTTCTTCCATTCTAATCTAATGATAACCACTCTTTAAATCAATCTTAGAGAACACACAAGAATCATGCAACTCATCTAACATATCATCTAAGCGAGGAATTCTATGACGATACTTTACCGTTATGTTGTTGATGGCTCAGCAATCAACGCACATTCTCTATGTCCCATCCTTCTTAGCTACAAGTAAAATCGGAACGGCGCACGGACTCATGGTCTCCCTTACGTACCCCTTCTCCAAGAACTCATTACCTCCCATTGAAGCTCCTTTGTCTCCTTGGGATTGCTCCTATAGGCTGGTCGGTTTGGAATTGTCGCACCAGGAACAAAATCAATTTGATGTTCAATCTCTCGAATTGGTGATAGTCCATGGAGCCAAAAGGAGTGACAATATATATTCAACAAAAGAATAACTTAAGCCAGACGAGATAAGAGTTCTCTGAGTCTGGTACAGGATATGGGTTTTTCTGGAAAGCGCCGTCGGTCTTTAACTGATCAGGGCCTTTTGTTTATAGGAACCTGTACTGTCAACTTCTTCGATCTGTCGGTTATATTTCGACGGGGGGAGTACCAGCTTCCTTTCTGCTTATGTCTGGGTATTGATTGCTGGGCTGTAGACTCAAGACATGTATCAGCGAACCTATCCCTGAACATTTCGGCCATTTGCTTCGACAGTCCACACAGATTCTGAGGGGATTCTGACCTGCTTCCCCTCATAACAAAATCAATTCTGAGGGGATTCTGTGGTGTTTCCTCAAGAAAGACATCCTCAAATTTCTGCAATAGTGAAACAACAGAACTGGCCAAAACAGGGTCAAGTTTGTTAATGTTTAAAACTGTCTCTTTGTACAAAAGTACAATCATCGGCTGATTTGAAAATATTGCTCGCTTAATCTCACTCACTTTTGCATAGAAATTATGTTGCTTTCTCTCTGATTTTCTCTCAATGGCTGAATTTTGATTTTCTTTTTCTCTCTCAATTTGCTCGGCCGCTCTTCGATTTTCACTCTTTTTCTTTTGCTCACTCTCTTTCTTTTGATCACTCGCTTTTTGCAACTTCATGATCTTCATAAACCTGTTTCGGTGTAATAGGCACAAGAGTGATGGGTTTTTGGTTGAGCACGAATGAGTATTTGTTGGTGAAGCCATCATGCTTAACTCTCCAATCGAATTGCCACGGTCGGTCTAATAGTAAATGTCCCGCTTGCATTGGAACTACATCACATAAAACTTCATCTTCATATTTTCCGATGAGGAATGAAACCAAAACCTGCTTATTCACTTTAATCATGCCACTATAATTTAGCCATTGTAACTTGTATGGCCTAGAATATTTCAGTGTGGACAGTCCTAATTTCTCCACCAAAGTTGTGTTTGCAAATTAGTACAACTTCCTCCATCAACAATCATACTGCATACCTTGTCTTTGACTAGCACCTAGTATTAAAGATGTTCTCCCACTGCACTTCTTCAACTTCTTTTGCTTGCAAGTTTAGAAGTCTTTTGACACCAACAATTCACCTTGAACTGCATATTCTTCATCATCCACATCCTCCAATGGTGGCATAGAGCCGGTATCGAACTCGTCGTCGGTTTCGATCTCTCCATTACCCCTTATCACCATGAATTTTTAGTTCGGACATTGACTTGCTATATGACCCATGCCTTGACATTTAAAACACTTAATGTCACGATTTCGAGAAGTGGAAGGATCAGATTTATCTTGAGTGTCATGATTGGTTGACTCTTGTTTTGCTTCGAATTTAGATTTTGCAGCTGGTTTCTCCTCTTTCTTCACATGACTCGATTTTCATGGGGAAAATCCGAATTATGGGATGCACGTGTACCACCCCTCCTCTTGAGTTGTTGCTCCACCTTGATGGCCATGTGCACCATATCCTCGAATTCCACATAATGCTGCATCTCCACCCTATCATGAATTTCTTGATTCAAACCATTCAAGAAGCTAACCATAGTAGTCTCTCGGTCTTTTTCGATATTAGCCCAGATCATAGCAATCTCCATCTCTTAATGATAATCCTCCACACTCCGGTTATCTTGTCGGAGCGTTTGCAATTTATTGTACAACTCCCGGTGGTAATGGCTAGGTACAAACCGCTTTCTCATCACTATTTTCATCTCTTCCCACGTCTCTACCGGTCGTTCCCTATTTTGCTGCCTACTCAACACTAACTGATCCCACCACACAATAGCATAATCAGAAAACTCAATGGTAGTAAGTTTTACCTATTTCATCTCAGAGTAATTGTGGCAATCGAACAGTAACTCCACCTTTTTCTCCCACTCAAGATAAGCCTCGGGGTCATTTCTTCCTTGAAACGCTAAAATTTTCATCTTAATACTACCCAAGTTGTTATCTTCCTGATTCCTATCTCCTCTAAACCGCCCTCCATATCTCCTATTACCAACAACTTAATCCCGATCTTCTTCTTCATCAAAACCAGCCTCATAATACTCTCCATCTTCATCTCTCACTCTCCGATGTTGAACTTTTTCCCTCCTATGCACATTATGAGTGTTTTGTGGCTGCTCCAAACGCATATTCTCCATCAGATCAATTCGCTCATGTACCTACTCCAATTCTAACCTCATCACACGCCTCATCTCACTCATCATGGCCTCCATAAATAATTTTGGGTCAGCCATCCCTGTAGCTCCTTCGGCAATGCTCTTTTCACTATTGTGAGACATGCTTGTTATAAATCAAAGTTAGAAAACAAAAAAAAGGAACAATACCTCACACACTCCCTCACGTGTTTCACTCAAAGAATGATTCACTCTATTCCACTCGTGTTTCACTCAGTATAATCGGCTTTTACCCTCTAATATGCTCACCACTCTTGCGTTTTTCCACTCGATAATCCTCTATCTGTTCTTTTGAAACTATTCGAACAATATTCAAAATTCCAATAACAATTCACCAAGAACTCACCAAGAGAATTCAGGTTCAAAAGGTAAGAAAATAAGGGATATGGGTGATTAGATTTTCAAAGCACAATTCAGCAAAATTTCCATGAAAATTTTTGGTCTTTAGGGAGAGGTGATTTTCGGGCTTATTGGAAACAAACAAAAAAAGAATCTTTTTACATTTTTTTTTGCACCCTTTTATTTTATGATCAGATTCTTTCTTTCGTTAATAACAGAACAAAATTTCGAAACAGATTACGATCAGAATGGTGACCTAGGGCTAGAACCAATTCAGCCATAACAAATTCGGCCAGATAAGAAAGAAAGAAACTAAATTTAAATGGGATAGGCAAACCTGAGACGAGAAATTGCGTGGCTCTGATACCAAATGATGTGATCCCCATCAAGAATAACGAGACCCGTAAAACAAGAGGAAAATCTAAGAACGTCCACAATCAGGTTTGGATGGGTGACCTCAACTCGTTGCTTCAACAAAAACAAGAAGCTCGGTATAATTGACCTCAACCAGTTGTTTAATGCGAAACAAGAACCATCTTATAAGAAAGACGCCACAAACTGTAGTGGAAAACCATTTGATAAGTCGATGATGAATACCACGGAAGAATTCCGATAAATTCGAATAGTCCTTCAAAGAACCAAAGAGAATAAAACTCACCAAAATTTCAGAAAACTATGGTAATCCATTCTATTCCATTAGACGCCTATTTATAGGTTAAAAAAATACAAGAAAAGTTCCAGAAATAGAAACAAAACAAAAAGAAACACCCAAAATAAAAAATGGAAACAATCAGAAGTGGAAACGAAGTAGAAGGAAACAATCAACCCTTAAATTTGGCTGATCACACGCCCACAATAGGAAAGTAAACAATCAGTTTTGACTGGATTATTCTACTAGTTGATCATATTGATGCATTTTTGTTGAACATGTAAACCATCCTCAATGGGCCTCCACAAATGTGCTTGAACCCAAACCTCTTGAATCAGCCCATTATGTACATCTTTGAACTTCTTTACTCATGCTCTTGTAACCAGCCCAGTTGGAACTTGAACTGGCTCCCTTGTAGTTATGCCATTATTTGCATCAATTGTTCGGGTGCGACCGGACTACTACCGATCAATTTTATCGAAACTTCTTTATAGAATTGTTTGGAGAGATCCTCTATGTAGTTGTCTATCTAGGGCAATCGATCTACTTCCACATAGCCCTGAGGCTGTGTCTCGATCTCCTACATGCGAAAGATGCGGAAGATGGGGTCCCATGGGGATTCCCCGTCGGTCTAATTCCACGACGGAGAGTCGGCGTGGAATTAGACCGATCACACGCCCACAATAAAAAAAGGAAACAATCAGAAGTGGAAACGAAGTAGAAGGAAACAATCAACCCTTAATTTGGCTGATCACACGCCAACAATAGGAAAGGAAACAATCAGTTTTGACCGGATTATTCTACTAGTTGAATCATGTTGATGCATTTTTGTTGAACACGTAAACCATCCTCAATGGGCCTCCACGAATTTGCTTGAACCCAAACCTCTTGAATTAGCCCATTATGTGCATCTTTGAACTTCTTTACTCATGCTCTTGTAACCAGCCCAGTTGGAACTTGAACTGGCTCCTTTGTAGTTATGCCATTATTTGCATCAATTGTTCGGGTGCGACCGGACTACTACCGATCAATTTTGTCGAAACTTCTTTATAGATTTGTTTGAAGAGATCCTCTATGTAGTTGTCTATCTAGGGCAATCGATCTACTTCCACATAGCCCTGAGGCTGTGTATCGATCTCCTACATGCTAAAGATGCGGGAGACGGGGTCCCATGGGGATTCCCCGTCGGTCTAATTCCACGACGGAGAGTCGGCGTGGCGTAAAGTGAAGATTGGGGGGAGTAGAGCGAAATCCCCATTTGGGGTATTCCGAAAGTGTAACCTAGGCAACGAAAAAGGGGCCCGATACTTCAACTAGAGAAGCAACCTATTGGTTCACCAAACCCCGACCCAGTGTCACACGTTCTCTAGGTTTGAAGCGATCCAGTGCCAAACTACCGACTCCTCCTAGAATTGCGTTTTCAGAGCCGAGCCAGGAATAGCCTTTCATGGACACCTACCACTTTTAACCGGTTAGAGAGGCCCTATTTAATACATAAAAAAAAGATGTTCATAGGGGCTAGAAAGACTCAGTCATAGGAATTTAGACCATCTACGCGCTGGTAAACGAAAACCACCTCGACTGGATCTACCGAATGAATCAGGCCGCCCCGTCAAAAGAATGGAAATGCCAAAAGGGCCACCGGCTTTTCCCCCAAAAAGGGGAGATCCGTCCAGGTTTGAAGCGATCCAGTGCCAAACTACCGACTCCTCCCAGAATTGCGTTTTCAGAGCCGAGCCAGGAATAGCCTTCCATGGACACCTACCACTTTTCACCGGTTAGAGAGGCCCTATTTAATACATAAAAAAAAGATATTCACAGGGGCCAGAAAGACTCGGTCATAGGAATTTAGACCATCTACGCGCTGGTAAACGAAAACCACCTCGACTAGATCTAACGAATGAATCAGGCCGCCCCGTCAAAAGAATGGAAATGCCAAAAGGGCCACCAGCTTTTCCCCCAAAAAGGGGAGATCCGCTACTTACTGCTCACAGAAACATCCAACAGTCATGGTTGACGTCGTCCGCATATCTTTCTGATCTCCTTCTATTCATCAGATTTTTGACTTTGCCCGACAGTTGATGGTGTTGACTAAAAAAGGGGAAGAGAGAAATCGAGTCAGTTTGACAAAATCGTTCTGGAATTGTACCGCTTATGTCGATCCATTCGCTATCCACCCCATTCCTCTTTGTCTACTATTTCAAATAGAAAATCGGGTGTGAGTCGCCATTTACCCAATGTCGAGATGTCCCCCCATGTTTAGCACCCGTAAGGTATAAAAGGGACCACTCCTGAACATGACAGAGGTGGAAAGACGTGTGATTTCTACATCCATGAGGCTCCATATGAAAGGGCGGCACCTCAATTATGTCGGTATATATAGAGTCCCTCTTCTCTTCCAAAAAAAGAGGATGGCACTTTTGCCAATAAAAAAAGATGAGAGGTATCCTCCCCAGCGCAGGTATACCCCGACAAATGGCGAGGGCAAACAAAAGATATGACGAATAGTCAGCAGGGGATTTTAAAAAAAAAAAATGAACTTTCAATATTCTCCTGCAGCTCATTTGCGTCTTATTTACTCTCTGTATAGAAAAAGAGTCCTTCTTTCAGAAATCTAAATAAAAACATGTCGGAGGGAGGGAGAGGAATTCTAGTTGGTTGTTGACCAAGAATTGGTTTATATGTTGAACTGGTCCCCTGTTCGAAATCCAGTCCAAATCAGAAACTGTTCTGATGAAGTGTGCACAGATTTGTTTTTCTCTTAATTCTTTGACTTGACCTTTCATTCAATGTTGCGGATTGAGTTTTTTTGCTATTGTATCATGGACTTTACTCCTTCTGATGAGGATCAAACAATGCTCAACCAGCGCAGGGTCCAACCATGGCATGTAGCTATAGTCCCTGGCGGAACATTTTTCTATGTATGTCTTTCGAAATTCATTCTTTCGTCATTTTATTAGTTTGAATGACGCGCTTCTGTCGAACGATTCTAGGTTCACTTCCAGTTCCGCCGTTGATGTCCACTTTTTCTTCCACCATAGCGGAGGTCCCGTCATTCATATATTTCGACGAGCGTCGGGACATCCCCCTGTAACCCTCTGGTTTGGAGGAAAATAGAGGAGGCATCGGAAAGGAATTCCATCACAATTGCTCCGTAGCTACAGCCCGATGGAATCCCTCCTACGCCGTTTGCGAGTTGACTCGGAGACAGACATGGGCGAAGGTTCGTCAATGATTAGCCTGTCCCCAGTCTGACGTCAAGTATAAACAGACTAGAGGCTTCCTCAGATTCTACCCTAAAAAAAAAGTCCAATGGGATGGTACTCTATGGGATCTAATCGAACATCAATGTGTTTGGTTTCAATCATGTGGATCTCTATGATCCCATGACGGTATAGACGTGGTAGGGCAGAGTCCGGTCTTTATTCGGAGTTATACTGGCCTATGTGCCCTTTCACCCTAGGCCCTCTTTTCTGCTATGGGGCATGATAAGTCTTGGCTCATCATTGCATCTTGCTGTCATCCTAGGCACTAGGTTGAAAACCGTCATTGAAGCATGAGCAACCATCCCATAGAAGATGAGTACCCCTGGCTCTGTCGGTTTCAACATTCTTGACAGGTTTGCAAGGCTATGGAGAGTCGCTGGTTGTGCCCCTGGGGTGAGGTCAAGCAGCAATACCTAGGACGAGCTAACAGGTACTCCTATAGTCACGGGTCAGAACTGGTATTCGAAAATCATTTTTTTCCATTTTCAGAAGGCAGAGTTTTGGAGTATCATATTCCATGTCTTCCTTCATGGAGTGAAAAAAGCCCTTTTTCGACCTGTGGCAGAGTGAAATAGCCCCTGAATAAGTCGGTGCTTGTGGGTGGAAAAAATGATCCAGATGATTTGGGCGAATCCAATGAAGATTTATGGATTGTGATTGGAGAGCGAAAGGTCTCTATCTAATATACTCGGTAGGTTCGAGCTCAGCTCTGTTCTCTTGGTTGAAGGTTCAACAGGCTACGGATTCTCTATGTGAAGCATTCCAGGATTTGAGTAGCCTACCTCTATTTGATCACGAGGGGCGTCGGCTTTGTCGTTCTCATTCTAGTGCAATAGATCCCCCTAGTTCGACAGGTGTCAATTGGCTATTTAGGTCTTCCGTCAGGGGGGACCCATCACAGCTCTCCGTGGTATAATGATGTGATAAATTGCAAGCGTACAGTGTCAGCTGTAGCACTATACAGGTCGTCCCACAGGAATCTAAGGTGTTTTTGCATTTCTTACTATTTCTTTAGTTCTAGTGGATTAACTAAAAGTTTCTAAATTGAGGGAAGATTAGATCTAAGTTCTAAAGATTACCCTAGGATTTCGAATCCATTAGAATAATAGTCTAACAATGAATTATCTCTTTCTTCGTAACTTATTAATTATGCACGGTTAAGTAACATATTAAAAAGGTGATCTTTTTAATTTGATTTTAATCAAGTGCCCCTAAGTATGACCTATCAAGTGATGTGCAAGTATAGACCATCGAAAATAACACCTTTCTTAAAAACAAATCATATCAAGTCGAAATTCTCATAAACAAAAGAAAAGAAGTAAACTTCAAACCCTAATCTAAGTATAGGCTATCAAAAGACCGAACTTAAGTATAACCTATTATAAAAATCAGATTTATAAGTTTATTCAATTCAATTTATTTATAGGAAAATCTTGTTAATGATTCTAGAAATAAACAAAGAATATGAATTTCAAATTTCATCTAAGTTTAAATTATCAAAATATTAATTAAACATAATTTATCAAAGAATTATGATTTATGAATATATCTTTTATTTATTTATAGAAAATCATAACTTATTTTTTTTTAGGAAGAAGATGAGATAAATCCACATTAGATCTATTAAACTAATTTCATCTACATCTTAGGGCTAGAGAAAATTAGTTCCACGTAATTCTAGTAAGTAAAATCTTATATTTATTCATGAAAGCAAATAAATCTAATTTAAAAAGCAAATAAATCTATACTAGAAAACAATTAACTCTACCTAAAAAGCAAATAAAGATTAGAAAGTAATGGCGTACCTCTGGAGTACGGTATTGTGGCCGTCACTCTTTTAGAAAAAACCTAATTTTATTAATGAAAAATAAGTACAAAACTTACAGGATTCTCCCTAGAATGCAAGGATACGACCAATATATTGGTTTCGGAAAACAAAACCGAATTCTAATACAATTGTGAAACTACAGGATTACAATGAAGCCACGGAAGAAAACTCGGATTGTGGGGCCACTTTGGGCTGCTAATTAGCTGAAATTACCGCTAATTAGCAGTAAAATTATTTAATTAATTTCTGAATTTTCTTCCTATCGAGTAATTTCTCCTTTAGAGTTTATTTTGATGACTGTATTGTACATTTACTCTCTGCAGCATCGTAGTCTCGTAATTTTGCCCACTTTAGAAACTTTTCGGACTTTGATTTCTTACTCAAACTCTGATTTCATGCCGTCTCCTTATAATGTCGGATTACATGAAAAGACAATAAAAATACAAAGTAGTATTTATTTATATACAAAAATAGATAAAGTATGGGAGGAAAAATACAATATATGATACTCATCACGCCCTCACACCTATATTTTGCTAGTCCTCGAGTAAAACCTAAACCTAAAAAGAAAAAGAAAAATCCTAACTCAATTTCGCTGGAATCACGATTACACTTAGCACGTGCAACAAGTCTTTAAACCCTTGGGTTACCTTAGTGGACGAGTGTGGTCTCGTGAGGGTTTGTAGTGAATATACCCACAAAATTCATGAAGAAAATAAATTAAGGAATAAATAAAAGAAAATAAGGATAACCAAAAATTAAGAAAAATAAAAATTTTATACAAAAGAAAGAAAAATCTTTTTTATAATATTTTCATCAATTAATCTCACTAGTATACAAACACGATAATGTATTTAGATTATCAATTTACAAATCGAGCGTCATATCAGATACACTTATCATTTTAATCAAAAATTTAAATCCTATCTTTCAATACCCACTAATAGATAATCTATTGGCTCCTATACAACACGTGCACGTGTGATAATCTATTTTGGCCTTGGACTCCAACTATAACTCATGATTCATGATACGAACCCCGTCAAGAATAATGAGACCCGTAGAACAAAAGGAGAATCCAAGAACTCCTCGATCAGGTTTGGATGGGAGACCTTGACCCGTTGCTTCAACAAAAAACAAGAATCTCAGTATAATTGACCTCAACCCATTGTTTAATGCGGAGTAAAAACCTTAGTACAAGGAAGACGCCACAAACGGTAGTGAGAAGCCATTTGATAAGTCGATGATGAACGCAACGGAAGAATTCTGATAAGTTTGAATAGTTCTTCAAAGAACCAAAGAGAATAAACTCACCAATTATCTGTAAACTGTCTCCCTTCTATTCCATTAGACGCCTATTTATAGGCTAAAAAAATATAAGGAAATGTCCTACAAGGAAAGTTTAAGAAATTGAAAAAAACAAGAGAAAACAATCAGCCCCTTAATTTGGCTGATCAATACAAAGAAAGTTCTAGAAATAGAAACAAAACAAAAAAAAACAATCAGCCCCTTAATTTGACTGATCAATGCAAGGAAAGTTCTAGAAATAAAATAAAAGAAAACAATCAGTTTTGACCGGATTCTTCTACTAGTTGAATCATGTGATGCATTTTTATTGAACACGTAATCCATTCTCAATGGGCCTCCATGAATTTGCATGAGCCCAAACCTCTTAAATCAGCCCATTAAGTGCATCCTTAAACTTCTTTTCTCGTGCTCTTGTAACCGGCCTAGTTGGAACTTGAACTGGCCCCTTTGTAGTCATGCTATTATTTGCATCATTCCCCTCCTCTTGAAAAGAATTTGCCCTCAAATCATCACCTACATCAAAAGGACTCAAATCAGTAACATTGAAAGTAGCACTAACATTGTACTCACCGGGCAAATCTAGCTTGCAAGCATTCTCATTGATGCGCTCTAGAACTTGAAAAGGACCATCCCCTCTTGGAAGCAGTTTGGAACGTCTTTGCGTCAGAAATCTCTCTGTTCTCTTATGCAACCACACCCAATCTCCTGGTTCAAAAACAAGCTTGTAGCGCCCCTTGTTGGCTTGTTTTGCATACTGCTCCGTTCTTCTCTCAATGTTGAGCCTTACCTTCTCATATATCTGCTTAACAAAATTAGCTTTTTTTCTTTCCATCCAAATTAACACGCTCAGAAACAGGTAATGGAGATAAATCCAATGGAGTCAAAGGCTTAAATCCATAAATAATTTTAAACGGTGAGAATTTAGTAACAGAATGAATAGACCTAATGTAAGCAAACACAACATGTGGTAAATACTATTCCAATATTTTGATGTTCTTTTTAATTATTGCCCTCAATAAAGTAGACAAAATCCTATTTACTACTTCAGTTTGACCATCAGTTTGGAGGTGACAAGTAGTAGAAAATAAAATTTTGGTACCTAGCTTAAACCATAGAGTCTTTCAAAAGTAGCTCAAGAACTTAGCATCTCTATTCGAAACAATGGTTCTAGGCATGCCATGCAATCTCACAATCTCCCTAAATAACAAATCAAAAACATGCTAAGTATCATCCATTTTGTGACATGGAATAAAGTGTGTCATCTTAGAAAATCTATCCATAACTACAAAAATTGAATCTCTTCCACGTTTAGTCCTAGGTAATCCTAACACAAAGTCCATTGAAATATCAATCCAAGGCTCACTAGGAAGGGGCAAAGGAGTATACAAATCGTTGGGCTGCACTCTGGATTTAGCTTGCCTACATGTGACACATCTACCACAAATTCGCTCAAGATTTCGTTTCATGTGTGGCCACTAGAAGTGTTCCTGCAAAATAGCTAAGGTCTTAGCAACCCCAAAATGTATCATTAATCCCCTCCATGGGATTCCTGCACTAACAAATCCCTCAAAGAACAGTTAGGCACACATAACTTATTTTCTTGAAATAAAAACCCATCATATCTAAAGAACTTACCATAAGTGTTTTTCTCACAAGCTTGGTAGTCTTCACAAAATTCGTGGTCATCAATGTATAAACTTTTAATGTGTTCAAAACCAAGCAATTTTTCATCAAGTGTAGAGAGTAATGCATACCTGCGAGAAAGTGCATCGGCGACCACATTCTCCTTACCTTACTTATCCCGGATGACATATGGAAATGTCTCAATAAACTCTACCCAACGAGCATGCCTTTTATTTAGCTTGTGTTGGCCCTTCAAGTGTTTCAAGGACTCATGATCAGTGTGAATCACGAACTCCTTAGGCCATAGGTAATGCTGTCATGTCTCCAAAGCTCGAACCAATGCATACAACTCCTTGTCATAAGTCAAATAGTTTAAGGCTGCCCCGCTTAATTTTTCGCTGAAGTAAACAATTGGTCATCCCTCCTGTATAAGAACTGCGCCTATGCCAATACCTGACGCTTCACATTCAATCTCAAACGTTTTAGAAAAGTTAGGTAAAGACAATAAGGGGGCGTTGGTTAGCTTCTCTTTGATTAGCTGAAACGCCTTCTCTTGTTCTTCTCCCCATCTAAATCCGACGTTCTTTTTTATCACTTCGGTAAGTGGTGCGGTTATGCTGCTAAAGTCCTTCACAAACTGCAGGTAAAAACTAGTAAGTCCATGAAAACTACGAACATTGCTTACACTTGTGGAACTCGGCCACTCTTGGATTGCACGTATCTTCTCTTCATCAACCTGTATACCCTATGCACTAACAACAAATCCTAGAAATATAAGCTTATCGGTGCAAAAAGTACACTTCTTCAGCTTAGCAAATAACTTTTCTTTCCTAAGCACATCTAAAACTGATTTTAAATGTACGGCATGATCATCAAAGTTTTTGTTATAAATGAGTATATCATAAAAATAGAAAACAACAAACCTGCCTATAAATGCATGCAAAACTTGATTTATAAGTCTCATAAAAGTGCTTGGTACATTAGTCAACCCAAAAGGCATAACTAATCATTCATACAAACCATATTTTGTTTTAAAAGCAGTTTTCCATTCATCTCGTTCTTACATTCTAATATGATGATAACCACTCTTTAAATCAATCTTAGAGAACACATAAGAACCATGCAACTCATCTAACATGTCGTCTAAGCGAGGAATAGGATGACGATACTTTACCGTTATGTTGTTGATGGCTTGGCAATCAACGCACATTCTCCACGTCCCATCCTTCTTAGATACAAGTAAAACCGAAATGGTGCACAGACTCATGATCTCCCTCACGTACCCCATCTCCAATAACTCACTTACCTGCCATTGAAGCTCCTTTGTCTCCTCGGGATTGCTCCTATAGGCTGTTCGTTTGGAATTGTCGCAACAGGAACAAAATAAATTTGATGTTCATTCCCTCGAATTGGTGGTAATCCATGTGGTGTTTCCTCAGGAAAGACATCCTCAAATTCCTGCAAAAGAGAAACAACAGAACTGGGCAAAGCAGTGTCAAGTTTATTAGTGTTTACAAATGCCTCTTTGTACAAAAGTACAATCATCGGCTGATTTGAAAACATTACTCACTTAATCTCACTCACATTTGCATAGAAATTCTTTTGTTTTCTCTCTGATTTTCTATCTGATTTTCACACTTTTTCTTTTGCTTACTCTCTTTCTTTTGATCACTCTCTTTTTGCAAGCTCACTTGACCTTCATAAACCTGTTTCGGTGTCATTGGCACAAGAGTGATGGGTTTTTGGTTGAGCACGAGCGAGTATTTGTTAGTGAAGCCATCATGTTTAACTTTTCGATCGAATTGCCACGGTCGGCCTAATAGCAAATGTCCAGTTTGCATCGGAACTACATCACACAAAACTTCATCTTCATATTTTCCGATGCGGAATAAAACCAAAACCTACTTATTCACCTTTACCTCGCCACTATCATTCAGCCATTGTAACTTGTACAGCCTAGGATGTTTCAGTGTGGGCAGTCATAATTTCTCCACCAAAGTTGTGCTTGCAACATTAGTACAACTTCCTCCATCAACAATCATTCTACATAGCTTGTCTTTGATATAGCACCTAGTATGAAAAATGTTCTCCCGCTGCACTTCTTCAATTTCTTTTGCTTGCAAGCTTAGAAGTCTTCTTGACACTAACAATTCACCTTGAACCGCATATTCTTTTTCATCCACGTCCTCCAATGGTGGCATAGAGTCGGTATCGGACTCGTCGTCGGTTTCGATCTCACCATTACCCTTTATCACCATGACTCTTCTGTTCGGACATTGACTTGCTACGTGACCCCTGCCTTGACATTTAAAATACTTAATGTCACGATTTCGAGAAGTGGAAGGGTCAGATTTACCTTAGTACCATGTTTGGTTGTCTCTTATTTTGGCTCGAATTTAGGTTTTGCGGCTGGTTTCTCCTCTTTCTTCACATGACTCGGTTTCAATAGGGAAAAACCCGAATTATGAGATGCACGTGTACCACCCCTCCTCTTAAGTTGTTGGTCCACCTTGATGGCCATGTGCACCATATCCTCTAATTCCACATAATGCAGCATCTCCACCCTATCATGAATTTCTTAATTAAAGCCATTCAAGAACCTAGCCATAGGTCTTGTTCGATATTAGCCCGGATAATAGCAATCTCCATCTCTTGATGATAGTGCTCCACACTCCGATTACCTTGTTGGAGCGTTTGCAATTTATTGTACAACTCCCGGTAGTAATGGCTGGGTACAAACCGCTTTCTTATTACTATTTTCATCTCTTCCCACGTCTCTACTGGTCGTTCCCTATTTCGCTGCTTGTTCAATAATATCTGATCCCACCACACAATAGTATAGTCAGAAAACTCAATGGCAGCAAGTTTTACCTTCTTCATCTCAGAGTAGTTGTGGCAATCGAACACTAACTCCACCTTTTTCTCCGACTCAAGATAAGCTTCGGGGTCGTTTTTTCCTTGAAATGCTGGAATCTTCATCTTAATACTACCCAAGTTGTTGTCTTCCCGATTTCTATCTTCTCTAAACCGCCATCTACATCTCCTATTACCAACAACTGAACCCCGATCTTCTTCTTCATCAAAACCAGCCCCATAATACTCTCCATCTTCATCTCTCACTCCCCGATGTTGAACTCTTTCCCTCCTATGCACCTTATGAGTGTTTTGTGGCTGCTCCAAACGTGTATTCTCCATCCGATCAATCTGCTCATGTACTTGCTCGAATTCTAACCTCATCACATGCCTCATCTCACTCATCATGGCCTCCATGAGAAACTTTGGGTCAGCCATCCCTGTAGCACCTTCGGCGATACTCTTTTCACTGTTGTGAGACATGATTGCTGCAAATCAAAGTTCGAATAAAAAGGAAAAAGACCTCACACACTCCCTCACGTGTTTCACTCAAAGAATGATTCACTCTATTCCACTCATGTTTTCACTCAGTATAATCGGCTTTTACCCTCTAATATGCTCACCACTCTTGCCTTTTTCCACTCGAAAATCCTCTTTCAGTTCTTTTGAAACTATTCGAATAATATTCAAAATTTCAGCACCAATTCACCAAGAACTCACCAAGGGAATTCAGGTTCAAAAGGTAAGAAAATAAGGAATATGGGTGATTAGATTTTCAAAGCACAATTCAGTAAAATTTTCACGAAAATTTTTTTGGTTTTTGGGGTGAGGTGATTTTCGGGCTTATTGGAAACAAACGAAAAAAAAGAATCTTTTCACTTTTTTTTTTGGACCCTTTTTTTTCAGACCCCTTTTTTTTCTTTTTTTTTCTTTTCGGATTTTTTTTTCGGATCTTTTTTTTTCGAATCTTTTTTTTCGGACCCTTTTTTTTTCAGATTCTTTCTTTCGTTAATTACAGAAGAAGATTTCGAATGGGGTAAAAGAAAGAAATTCAGAAAGATAAGAAAAGGAAACTAAATTTAAATGGGATAGGCATACCTGAGACGAGAAATTCTTTGCTCTGATACCAAATGATGCGAACCCGTCACCCCATCAAGAATAATGAGACCCGTAGAACAAAAGGAGAATCCAAGAATGTTCTCGATCAAATTTGGATGGGAGACCTCGACCCGTTGTTTCAACAAATTATAAGAATCTCGGTATAATTGATCTCAACCCATTATTTAATGCGAAATAAGAACCTTAGTATAAGGAAGACGCCACAAACGGTAGTGTGAAGCCATTTGATAAGTCGATAATGAACGCTACGGAAGAATTCAGATAAGTTCGAATAGTTCTTCAAAGAACCAAAGAGAATAAACTCACCAATTATCTGTAAACTGTCTCCGTTCTATTCCATTAGACGGCTATTTATAGGCTAAAAAAATACAAGAAAACTTCCTACAAGGAAAGTTTAAGAAATAGAAACAAAATAAAAGAAAATAATCAGCCCGTTAATTTGGCTGATCAATACAAGGAAAGTTGTAGAAATAGAAACAAAATAAAAGGAAACAATCAGCCCCTTAATTTAGCTGATCAATACAAGGAAAGTTCTAGAAATAAAACAAAAGGAAACAATCAATTTTGACCGGATTTTTCTAGTAGTTGAATCATGTTGATGCATCTTTGTTGAACACGTGAACTATTCTCAATGGGACTCCACAAATTTTCTTGAGCCCAAACCTCTTGAATCAGCCCATTAAGTGTGCCCTTGAACTTCTTTTCTCGTGCTCTTGTAACCGGCCCAGTTGGAACTTGAACTGGCTCCGTTGTAGTCATGCCATTATTTGCATCAATTCATCTCCTCTCTCATAACAATTTTTTTCTTTTTTTAGAATATTTCACCTTTCATGCGAATATTTAAGCTTACTTAGGCACAAAGTACCAGATTACTCGGTTCATAGTCTTTTTTTTCTTTCTTTTTTTAGAATATTTCTCCTTTAATGTTCATGCTTACTTAGGCGCAAAGTACCGGATTACTTGGATCATACTCTTTTTCACTCTTGAAACTATTGCCTTAATACCAGGCTCATCTCATTATTTTATTCTCACTTTTTTCTTTGTTAGAGGGAGAAGACTTACTCAATCGTTATCATCTTTGTCCTTAACCTAATAAACTATTGTGAAGTTAAAAATAGATGTATACTTATCTCAAAACTACTATTATCAGTATTTATTTTTCGTATTTTGATCTTTTTCATAAAATTTAAAGTGCATCATCCAATTTACTCTCCTATCCAATTTCAAATCTAAATTTGTTCCTTTATCTGTAATTAGTTTGATCTATTGATGGAAACATATAAAAAAACAATTCAATTTTTTTCAGTTTTTTTTAGTTAGCTACCATAAAAACTACCCAAAGTGTAAAATAAAAAAAACCCAAAAATCTAAAAATAAAATAAAGATTCTAAAAAAAATAAAAATCCTAGCAAAACACGAAGAAACTATACTAACCCACTCCCCCACACCTAAACTCATGTATGCCCTCGTACACAAACAAAGGGTGGTAAAATAAATAAGAAAACCATTATACAAATACAAATAATGAGAGTCGTAAAAACTTACGATCTCAATATCGTTACCCAGTTAACGCATAGAAAGCGGTTACGACTTCTCGATCGCTTCCCACTTTCATAGTGTATGTGTTTTAAATGTGAAGTGGGTGTATTATTATATCTCATCATCCTCCTACGAGTCACGAAATTACCTGTCAGTTTCTTATGCCGTCCTCGCTCTTTCTTTATCCACATGTAAGTATTAATAATTGGGTTAAAGAATTCTTTGTTATATACTTACCAATCATTGTTAGTAACAAGCATATATGTAGAAATATCGTGAAGTGAGAAGAGTGCAATACGATCAAGTGAATGTCGTGGTGGCTCTTCTAACTCACGAAGTAATGCGAGCTCCTCTGCAAACAAATCCTCAATCGTTTGCTCATAATTTAATGGCACACTTGCATAAGTATCATCATACATAGATGTATGCGCCAATTTGTCTAATAATATGAGCTCATCTTTGAAATATTTCTCAAATGAGGATTCATTATCGGTGCAAGAGGTCAAATGAGAGTGCAAACTGTGAATCATGTTGACCTCAATGAGGGAGCTCGTTGTGTACTCATCCATATTGAATATATTCAATGCCACAATTATATTCCCAAACGATAACTTCATGAGGCCACTCCGACAATCAATTAATACATTTGATGTTGCAAGGAATGGTCTACCTAGGATAACGAGAATTTGATTTCGTAGATTAAAAATCGGCTCAGTTTCTGAGACAATAAGTCTACAGGAAAGATGAACTCGCCGATTTTAATGAGCACATCTTTAACCATACCAAGTAGTTTCTTGATAGAATGTTCAACTAGCTGTAATGTGACCTTGGTAGGTTGAATTTTTCCTGACCCCAGTTGTTGATAAACAGTATAAGGAAGCGAGTTGACACTTACCCCTAAATCAAGCAATGCCCTATCAAATGTAGTGTTCCCAATTATGCATGAGATTTTTGGGGAACCTGCATCTTTGTACTTGACAGACAAGGAGTTAGAGAGGATATGTGATATATTTGCAGTAAGAAAAACTTTCTCTGGAATGTTTCTCGCTCGTTTCTTAGTACACAAATCTTTAAGGAACCTATTGTATAATGTCAAGGAGTGGAATATTAACCTTCACCTGCTGAAATGTTTCAATAATTTTCTCTACTTATGGTGAAGGCTTTCTAAACCGATTTGGATATGGTACTTTCAGCTCAGGAACAGGTTCTTCTGAATGAATATGTGACGGTGATGGAGGTGATGGAGATGGTTGTGGAGAAAGGGGTGGAAGAGATGATGTAGCCTGCGAGATAGTAGGAGTGGGATCATGGGGCATTGTTACATTATTGTCCACTTGCTTGCCAGATCTAAACGTGTGAATGGCATTGTATTGGTGAACATGCGACTGATTGAAGTTTGAGAAACTGGCATTAGGGTTCGTTATGGTTTGACTTGAAAAGTACCCTGGCCACATTCACTCATCTGACTCGCTAATTGTCCAACCTACTATTCTACATTCTTAATAGATTGAGAGTTCACGAGCAGTTGCTGACCTGTACTTTGAATATAATCAGTTGACACTTTCATAAGATTTTGCATGTGCGTGTCAAGGTTGGACATATGCGTGTCAAATTTGGAATGAGACTTGAGAAGATTTTCAATGTTCATCTAAAATGACCGGAGTCACTTTTCTTGATCATTATTAGACCCTGTTGTGGATATGAGTGGTTTAGTGCAGGTAGTCTATTCTGATTATTCCCATAATTTGAAGCGCTTGGGTGTCGATAAGCGTCCACATTTGACCTTGGAAATTAACAAGTGGCTGGAGGTTGCATGTTAAGATTAGAGGGCCCCTGATGCCAATAATAGCATGACCACAAAGGAGCCGGTTCAAGTTCCAACTGGGCTGGTTACAAGAGCATGAGAAAAGAAGTTCAAAGATGCAGTTAATGGGCTGATTTAAGAGGTTTGGGCTCAAGTAAATTCGTGGAGGCCCATTGATAATGATTCACGTGTTCAATAAAGATGCATCAACATGATTCAACTACTAGAAGAATCCGGTCAAAACTGATTGTTTTCTTTCCTATTGTGCGTGTGTGATCAAGCCAAATTAAGGGTTGATTGTTTCCTTTTGTTTCATTTCTATTTCTGATTGTTTTCATTTTTTATTTTGGGCGTTTTGTTTTGCTTTGTTTCTATTTCTGGAACTTTCCTTGTAGGAACTTTCTTGTATTTTTTTTAGCCTATAATAGGCATCTAATGGAATAGAAGGGATATCATAGTTTACAGATAATTGGTGAGTTTTATTCTCTATGGTTGTTTGGAGGACTATTCGAACTTATCGGAATTCTTCCGTGACGTTCATCATCGACTTATCAAATGGATTTCCACTACCGTTTGTGGCGTATTTCTTATACCAACGTTCTTATTTCGCATTAAACAACGGGTTGAGGTCAATTATACCGAGCTTCTTATTTTTGTTGAAGTAACGGGTCGAGGTCTCCCAACCAAACCTGATCGTGGACGTTCTTGGATTTTCTTTTTATTTTACGGGTCTCGTTATTCTTGACGAGATTCGCATCATTTGGTATCAGAGCCACGGATTTTCTCGTCTCAGGTTTGACTATCCCATTTAAATTTAGTTTCTTTTTTTCTTATCTGGCCGAATTTGTTGTGGCCGAATTGGTTCTAGCCCTTGGTCCTCATTCTGATCGTAATCTGTTTCGAAATCTTGCTCTGTTATTAACGAAAGAAAGAATCTGATCATAAAAAAAAAGGGATCCGAAAAAAAGGTCCAAAAAAAAGAAAAAAAGGGGTCCAATCCAAAAAAAGAGTAAAAAGATTATTTTTTTCGTTTGTTTCCAATAAGCCCGAAAATCACCTCACCCCAAAGACTAAAAATTTTCATGGAAATTTTGCTGAATTGTGCTTTGAAAATCTAATCACCCATATCCCTTGTTTTCTTACCTTTTGAACCTGAATTCTCTTGGTGAGTTCTTGGTGAATTATTACTAAAATTTTGAATATTATTTGAATAGTTTTAAAAGAACTGAAAGAGGATTATCGAGTGTAAAAAGGCAAAAGTGGTGAGCATATTAGAGGGTAAAAATCGATTATACTGAGTGAAACACGAGTAGAATAGAGTGAATCATTTTTTGAGTGAAACACGTGAGGAAGTGTGTGAGGTCTTTTTCCTTTTTTTGTTTTCTAACTTTGATTTGCAGCAATCATGTCCACAATAGTGAAAAGAGCATCGCCGAAAGTGCTACAGCGATGGCTGACCCAAAGTTGCTCATGGACGCCATGATGAGTGAGATGAGACGTGTGATGAGGTTAGAATAGGAGCTGGTTCAGGAGCGGATTGATCTGATGGAGAATACATATTTGGAGCAGTCACAAAACACTCAAAAGGTGCATAGGAGGTAAAGAGTTCAACATCGAGGAGTGAGAGATGAAGATGGAGAGTATTATGGGGCTGGTTTTGATGAAGAAGATCAGAATTCAGTTGTTGGTAATAGGAGATATGGAGGACGGTTTAGAGGAGATTGGAATTGGGATGATAAGTATTAAGATGAAAATTCCAGCGTTTCAAGGTAGAAACGACCCCGGTGCTTATCTTGAGTGGGAGAAAAAGGTAGAGTTAGTGTTCGATTGCCACAACTACTCTGAGATGAAGATGGTAAAACTTGTTGCCAATGAGTTTTCTGACTATGCTATTGTGTGGTGGAATCAGTTAGTGTTGAACAGGCGGCGAAATAGAGAACGATCGGTAGAGACGTGGAAAGAGATGAAAATAGTGATGAGAAAGCGGTTTGTACCCAGCCATTACCACCGGAAGTTGTACAATAAATTACAAACGCTCCAACAAGGTAACCGGAGTGTGGAGGATTATTATCAAGAGATGATAATTGCTACGATCCGGGCTAATATTGAGAAAGACCGAGAGGCTACTATGGCTCGGTTCTTGAATGACTTGAATCAAGAAATTTATGATAGGGTGGAGATGCAATATTGTGTGGAATTAGAGGATATGGTGCACATGGCCGTCAAGGTGGTGGAGCAACAACTCAAGAGGAGAGGTGGTACACATACATCCCATAATTCGGATTTTTCCCCATGGAAACCGAGTCATGTGAAGAAAGAGGAGAAACCAACTGCAAAAGCTAAATTCGACCCAAAACAAGAGACAACCAACCATGGCACTCAAGGTAAATCTGACCCTTCCACTTCTCGAAATCGTAATATTAAGTGTTTTAAATGTCAAGGCAGGGGTCACATAGCAAGTCAATGCCCGAACAAAAGAGTCATGGTGATAAGAGGTAATGGAGAGATCGAACCGACTACGAGTCCGATACCGGCTCTATGCCACCATTGGAGGATGTGGATGATGAAGAATATGCGGTTCAAGGTAAATTGTTGGTGTCAAGAAGACTTCTAAGGTTGTAAGCAAAACAAGTTGAAGAAGTGCAGTGGCAGAAAATCTTTCATACTAGGTGCTCCGTCAAAGACAAGATATGCAGTATGATTGTTGATGGAGGAAGTTGTACTAATATTACAAGCACAATCTTAGTGAAGAAATTAGGACTGCCCACACTGAAACATCCTTGGCCATACAAGTTACAATGACTGAATGATAGTGGCGAGGTAAAGGTGAATAAGTAGGTTTTGGTTTCATTCCGCATCGGAAAATATGAAGATGATGTTTTGTGTGATGTAGTTCCGATGCAAGCTGGACATTTGCTATTAGGCCGACCGTTGCAATTCGATCAGAGAGTTAAGCATGATGGCTTCACCAACAAATACCCGTTCGTGCTCAACCAAAAACCCATCACTCTCATGCCAATGACACCGAAACAGGTTTATGAAGATCAAATGAGGTTGCAAAAAGAGAGTGATCAAAAGAAAGAGAGTGAGTAAAAGATAAAGAGTGAAAATCAGAGAGTGGACGATCAAAACGAGAGAGAAAAAGAAAATCAAAATTCAGCCATTGAGAGAAAATCAGAGAGAAAACAAAAGAATTTCTATGCAAAAGTAAATGAGATTAAGCAAGCAATATTTTCAAATCAGCCAATGATTGTACTTTTGTATAAGGAGGCATTTTTAAACACTAACCCTGCTTTGCCCAGTTCTGTTGTTTCTCATTTGCAGGAATTTGTGGATGTCTTTCCTGAGGAAACACCACATGGACTACCACCAATTTGAGGGATTGAACATCAAATTGATTTTGTTCCCTGTGCAATAATTCGAAACCGACCAGCCTATATAAGCAATCCCGAGGAGACAAAGGAGCTTTAATGGAAGGTAAGTGAGTTGTTGGAGAAGGGTACATGAGGGAGAGCATGAGTCCGTGCGCCGTTCTGGTTTCATTTGTACCTAAGAAGGATGGGAATTGGAGAATGTGCGTTGATTTCCGAGCCATCAACAACATAACGGTAAAGTATCGTCATTCTATTTCTCGCTTAGATGACATGTTAGATTAGTTGCATGGTTCTTGTGTACTCTCTAAGATTGATTTAAAGAGTGGTTATCATCAGATTAGAATGAAAGAAGGAGATGAATGGAAAACTGCCTTTAAAACAAAATATGGTTTGTATGAATGGTTAGTTATGCCTTTTGGGTTGACTAATGCACCAAGCACTTTTATGAGACATATGAATCATGTTTTACGAGCATTTATAGGCAGGCTTGTTGTTGTCTATTTTGATGACATACTCATTTATAGCAAAAACTTGGATGATTATGCCGTACATTTGAAATCGGTTTTAGATGTGTTTAGGAAAGAAAAGTTATTTGCTAAGCTGAAGAAGTATACTTTTTGCACCGATAAACTTGTATTTCTGGGGGATTTGTTGTTAGTGCACAGGGTATACAGGTTGATGAAGAGAAGGTACATGTAATCCAAGAGTGGCCTAATCCCACAAGTATAAGCACTATTCGTAGTTTTCATGGACTTGCTAGTTTTTACCGGCGATTTGTGAAGGATTTTAGTAGCATAGCCGCACCACTTACAGAAGTGATCAAGAAGAACGTTGGATTTAGATGGGGAGAATGATACAAACCCCGTCAAAATAATGAGACCCGTGAAATAAAAGGTACGTCTACAATCAGGTTTAGTTGGAAGATCTCGACCGGTTGCTTCAACAAAAACAAAAATCTCGGTATAATTGATCTCAACCCGTTGTTTAATGTGAAACAAGAACCTTGGTGTAAGGATGACGTCACAAACGGCAGTGGAAATTCGTTTGATAAGTCGATGATGAACACCACGGAAGAATTCCGATAAGTTTGAATAGTCCTTCAAAGAACTAAAGAGAATAAATCTAACCAATTTACAGAAAACTTTGATGTCCCTTCTATTCCATTAGACGCCTATTGATAGACTAAAAAAAATACAAGAAAAGTTCCAGAAATAGAAACAAAATAAAAGAAACAATCAGCCCCTTAATTTGGCTGATCACACGTCCATAATAAAAAAAAGGAAACAATAAGAAATAGAAACGAAACAAAAGAAAACAATCAGCCCTTAATTTGGCTGATTACATGCCCACAATAGGAAAGGAAACAATCAGTTTTGACCGGATTCTTCTAGTAGTTGAATCATATTGATGCATCTTTGTTGAACACATGAACCATCCTTAATCGGCCTCCACGAATTTGCTTGAGCCCAAACCTCTTGAATCAGCACATTAAGTGCATCTTTGAGCTTCTTTTCTCATGCTCTTGTAACCGACCCAGTTGGAACTTGAACCGGATCCTTTGTGGTCATGCCATTATTTGCATCATTTCCCTCTTCGTGAAAAGGATTTGCCCTCAAATTATTACCTACATCAAAAGGACTTAAATCAGTAATATTGAAAGTAGCACTAACATTGTACTCACCGGGCAAATCTAGTTTGTAAGCGTTGTCATTGATGCCCTCTAAAACTTGGAAAGGACCATCCCCTCTTGGAAGCAGTTTGGAATGTCTTTGAGCCGGAAATCTCTCTGATCTCATATGCAACCACACCCAATCTCCTGGTTCAAAAACAAGCTTGTGACGCCCCTTGTTCTCTTGTTTTGCATACTGCTCCGTTTTCTCTCAATGTTGAGCCTTACCGTCTCATGTATCTGCTTAACAAAATCAGCCTTTTTATTTTCATCCAAATTAACACGCTCAGAAACAGGTAATGGAGATAAATCCAATGGAGTTAAAGGATTAAACCCATAAACAATTTCAAACGGTGAGAATTTAGTAGCAGAATGAATAGACCTATTATAAGCAAATTCAACATGTGATAAACACTCTTTTCATGTTTTGATGTTCTTTGTAATTATTGCCCTCAATAAAGTAGACAAAATCCTATTTACTAATTCGGTTTGACCACCAGTTTATGGGTGACAAGTAGTAGAAAATAAAAGCTTGGTACCTAGCTTACACCATAAAGTCTTCCAAAAGTAGCTCAAAAACTTAACATCTCTATCCGAAACAATGATTTTAGGTATGCTATACAATCTCACAATCTCCCTAAAGAACAAATCAGCAACATGCAAAGTATCATCCTTTTTGTGACATGGAATAAAGTGTGCCATCTTAGAAAATCTATCCACAACCACAAAAATCAAATCTCTTCCACATTTAGTCCTAGGTAATCCTAACACAAAGTTCATTGAAATATCAATCTAAGGCTCACTAGGAATGGGCAAAGGTGTATACAAATCGTTGGGTTACACTTTGGATTTAACTTGCCTACATGTGACACATCTAATACAAATCCACTCAACATCTCGTTTCATGCGTGACCAATAGAAGTATTCCTGTAAAATAGCTAAGGTCTTAGCAACTCCAAAATGTCCCATTAATCCCCCTCCATGGGATTTCTGCACTAACAAATCCCTCAAAGAACAGTTAGGCACACATAATTTATTTTTTCGAAATAAGAACCCATCATGTCTAAAGAACTTACCACCAGCGTTTTTCTCACAAGCCTGGTACTCTTCACAAAATTCGTAGTCATCAATGTATAAACTTTTAATGTGTTTAAAACCAAGCAATTTTGCATCAAGTGTAGAGAGTAATGCTTACCTGCGAGAAAATGCATCAGCGACCACACGCTCCTCACCTTGCTTATACCGGATGACATATGGAAATATCTCAATGAACTCTACCCAACGAGCATGCCTTTTATTTAGCTTGTGTTGGCCCTTCAAGTGTTTCAAGGACTCATGATCAGTGTGAACGCGAACTCCTTAGGCCATAGGTAATGTTGCCCTGTCTCCAAAGCTCGAACCAATGCATACAACTCCTTGTCATAAGTTGGGTAGTTTAAAGCTGCCCCTCTTAATTCTCGCTAAGTAAGCAATTGGTCATCTCTCCTGCATAAGAACTCCGCCTATGCCAATACCTGAAGCATCACATTCAATTTCAAACATTTTAGAAAAGTTAGGTAAAGACAATAAGGGGGCGTCGGTTAGCTTCTCTTTAATTAGCTGAAATGCCTTCTCTTGTTCTTCTCCCCATCTAAATCCGACGTTCTTCTTGATCACTTCGGTAAGTGGTGCGGCTATCTACTAAAGTCCGTCACAAACTGTCGGTAAAAACTAGCAAGTTCATGAAAACTACGAACATTGCCTACACTTGTGGGACTCGGCCACTCTTGGATTGCACGTACCATCTCTTCATCAACTTGTATACGTTGTGCACTAACAACAAATTCCAGAAATAAAAGCTTATCGGGCAAAAAGTACACTTCTTTAGGTTAGCAAATAACTTTTCTTTCCTAAGTACATCTAAAACCGATTTCAAATATACGTCATGATCATCCAAGTTTTTGCTATAAATGAGTATATCATCAAAATGGACAACAACAAACCTGCCTATAAATGCTCGCAATACATGATTCATAAGTCTCATAAAATTGCTTGGTACATTAGTCAATCCAAAACGCATAACTAACCATTCATACAAACCATATTTTGTTCTAAAGGCAGTTTTCCATTCATCTCTTTCTTTCATTCTAATATGATGATAACCACTGTTTAAATCAATCTTAGAGAACACACAAGAACCATGCAACTCATCTAACATGTCATCTAAGCGAGGAATAGGGTGACGATATTTTACCGTTATACTGTTGATGGCTCGGTAATCAACGCACATTCTCCACGTCCCATCCTTCTTAGGTACAAGTAAAATCGGAACGGCACACGGACTCATGCTCTCCCTCACGTACCCCTTCTCCAACAACTCACTTATCTGCTATTGAAGCTCCTTTGTCTCCTCAAGATTGCTCCTATAGGCTGATCGGTTTCGAATTGTCGCACCGGGAAAATAATCAATTTGATGTTCAATCCCTCGAATTGGTGGTATCCATGTGGTGTTTTCTCGGGAAAGACATCCTCAAATTCCTGCAAAAGAGAAACAACAGAATTGGGCAAAGCAGGGTCAAGTTCGTTAGTGTTTAAAAATGCCTCTTTGTATAAAAGTACAATCATCGGCTGATTTGAAAACATTGCTCGCTTAATCTCATTCACTTTTGCGTTGAAATTCTTTTGTTTTCTCTCTGATTTTCTCTCAATGGCTGAATTTTGATTTTCTTTTTCTCTTTCATTTTGCTCGACCACTCTCCGATTTTCACTCTTTTTCTTTTGCTCACTCTCTTTATTTTGATCACTCTCTTTTTGCAACCGCACTTGATCATCATAAACCTGTTTCAGTATCATCGGCACAAGAGTGATGGTTTTTGGTTGAGCACGAACGAGTATTTGTTGGTGAAGCCATCATGCTTAACTCTTCGATCGAATTGCCACGGTTAGCCTAATAGCAAATGTCCAGCTTGCATCGGAACTACATCATACAAAACTTCATCTTTATATTTTCTGATGCGGAATAAAACCAAAAGCTGCTTATTCATCTTTATCTCGCCACTATTATTCAGCCATTGTAACTTGTACGGTCTAGGTTGTTTTAGTGTGGGCAGTCCTAATTTCTCCACCAAGGTTGTGTTCGCAACATTAGTACAACTTCCTTCATCAACAATCATACTACATACCTTGTCTTTGACATAGCACCTAGTATGAAAGATATTTTCCCGCTGCACTTGTTCAACTTCTTTTGCTTGCAAGCTAAGAATTCTTCTTAACACCAACAATTCACCTTGAACTGCATATTCTTCATTATCCACGTCCTCCAATGGTGGCATAGAGTCGGTATCAAACTCGTCGTCGGTTTTGATCTCTCCACTACCCCTTATCACCATGACTCTTTTGTTCGGACATTGACTTGCTATGTGACTCCTGCCTTGACATTTAAAATACTTAATGTCACGATTTCGAGAAGTGGAAGGGTCAGATTTACCTTGAGTGTCACAGTTGGTTGTCTCTTGTTTTGGCTTGAATTTAGGTTTTGCAGCTGCTTTCTCCTCTTTCTTCACATGACTTGATTTTCATGGGGACAAATCCGAATTATGGGATGCATATGTACCACCCCTCCTCTTGAGTTGTTGCTCCACCTTGATGGCCATGTGCACTATAGCCTCTAATTCCACATAATGCTGCATCTCCACCCTATCATGAATTTCTTGACTCAAGCCTTTCAAGAACCTAGCCATAGTAGTCGTTCGGTCTTCTTCGATATTAGCCCAGATCATAGTAATTTCCATATCTTGATGATAATACTCCACACTCTGGTTATCTTGTCGGAGCATTTGCAATTTATTATACAACTTCCGGTGGTAATGGCTGAGCACAAACCGCTTCCTCATCACTATTTTCATCTCTTCCCACGTCTCTTCCGGTCGTTCCGTATTTTGCCGCCTGTTCAATACTAACTAATCCCACCACACAATAGCATAGTCAGAATACTCAATAACAATAAGTTTTACCTTCTTCATTTTAGAGTAGTTGTGGCAATTAAACACTAACTCCACCTTTTTCTACCACTCAAGATAAGCCTCGGGGACGTTTCTTCCTTGAAATGCTGAAATTTTCATCTTAATACTACCCAAGTTGTTATTTTCCCGATTTCTATCTCCTCTAAACCGCTCTCCATATCTCCTATTGCCAACAATTGAACCCCAATCTTCTTCTTCATCAAAACAGCCCCATAATACTCTCCATCTTCATCTCTCACTCCCTAATGTTGAACTCTTTCCCTCCTATGCACATTATGAGTGTTTTGTAGCTGCTCCGAACGTGTATTCTCTATCCGATTAATCTGCTCATGTACCTGCTCCAATTCTAACCTCTTCCCACGCCTCATCTCACTCATCATGGCCTCCATGAGCAACTTTTGGTCAGCCATCCCTGTAGCACTCTCGGCGATGCTCTTTTCACTATTGTGAGACATGATTGCTGCAAATCAAAGTTAGAAAACAAGAAAAAAAGGAAAAAAGACCTCACACACTCCCTCACGTGTTTCACTCAAAGAATGATTCACTCTAATGCACTCGTCTTTCACTAAGTATAATTGGCTTTTACCCTCTAATATGCTCACCACTCTTTCCTTTTTCCACTCGATAATCCTCTTTCAGTTCTTTTGAAACTATTCATACAATATTCAAAAATTCCAGTAACAATTCACCAAGAACTCACCAAGGAAATTTAGATTTAAAAGGTAAGAAAACAAGGGATATGGGTAATTGGATTTTCAAAGCACAATTCAACAAAATTTCCATAAAAAATTTTGGTTTTTGGGAGAGGTGATTTTCGAGCTTATTGGAAACAAATGAAAAAGAATCTTTTTACTCTCTTTTTTTTTTACCTTTTCTTTTCGGACCTTTTTTTTCGGACCATTTTTTTTGGACCTTTTTTTTCGGACCCCTTTTCTTTATGATCAGATTCTTTCTTTAGTTAATAACAGAAAAAGATTTCGAATTAAAATTAGAGCAAACAGATTACGATCCTCATCACTATTTTCATCTCTTCCCACGTCTCTTTCAGTCGTTCCGTATTTTGCCGCCTGTTCAATACTAACTGATCCCACCACACAATAGCATAGTTAGAAAACTCAATAACAGTAAGTTTTACCTTCTTCGTCTTAGAGTAGTTGTGGCAATCAAACACTAACTCCACCTTTTTCTACCACTCAAGATAAGCCTCGGGGACATTTCTTCCTTGAAATGCTGAAATTTTCATCTTAATACACCCAAGTTGTTTTTTTCCCGATTTCTATCTCCTCTAAACCGCTCTCCATATCTCCTATTGCCAACAATTGAACCCCAATCTTCTTTTTCATCAAAACCAGCCCCATAATACTCTCCATCTTCATCTCTCACTCCATAATGTTGAACTATTTCCCTCCTATGCACATTATGAGTGTTTTGTGGCTCCTCCGAACGTGTATTCTCCATCCGATTAATCTGCTCATGTACCTGCTCCAATTCTAACCTCTTCCCACGCCTCATCTCACTCATCATGGCCTCCATGAGCAACTTTTGGTCAGCCATCCCTGTAGCACCCTCAGCGATGCTCTTTTCACTGTTGTGAGACATGATTGCTGCAAATCAAAGTTAGAAAACAAGAAAAAAAAGAAAAAGACCTCACACACTCCCTCACGTGTTTCACTCAAAGAATGATTCACTCTAATGCACTCGTCTTTCACTAAGTATAATTGGCTTTTACCCTCTAATATGCTCACCACTCTTTTCTTTTTCCACTCGATAATCCTCTTTCAGTTCTTTTGAAACTATTCATATAATATTCAAAAATTCCAGCAACAATTCACCAAGAACTCACCAAGGGAATTCAGATTTAAAAGGTAAGAAAACAAGGGATATGGGTAATTGGATTTTCAAAGCACAATTCAACAAAATTTCCATGAAAAATTTTGGTTTTTGGGGTGAGGTGATTTTCGAGCTTATTGGAAACAAATGAAAAAGAATCTTTTTACTCGTTTTTTTTACCTTTTTTTTTGGACCTTTTTTTTCGGACCATTTTTTTTGGACCTTTTTTTCGGACGCCTTTTCTTTATGATCAGATTCTTTCTTTAGTTAATAACAGAAAAAGTTTTCGAATTCAAATTAGAGCAAACAGATTACGATCAGAATGGGGACCTAGAGCTAGAACCAATTCGGCCACAACAAATTCGGTCAGATAAGAAAATAGAAACTAAATTTAAATGGGATAGGTAAACCTGAGATGAGAAATGTTTGGCTCTGATACCAAATGATGCGAACCCCGTCAAGAATAACGAGACCCGTAAAACAAAAGGAACGTCTATGATCAGGTTTGGTTGGGAGAGCTCGACCCGTTGCTTCAACAAACATAAGAATCTCGGTATAATTAATCTCAACCCATTGTTTAATGTGAAATAAAAATCTTGGTATAAGGAAGACGCCACAAACGGTAGTGGAAATCAGTTTGATAATATGATGATAAACGCCACAGAAGAATTCCGATAAGTTCGAATAAGCACTACCTATGGCCTAAGGAGTTCGTGATTCACACTCCTTGAAACACTTGAAGGGCCAACAAAAGCTAAATAAAAGGCATGCTCGTTGGGTAGAGGTCATTGAGACATTTCCATATGTCATCTGGTATAAGCAAAGTAAGGAGAATGTGGTCGCCGATACACTTTCTGGTAGGTATGTATTACTCTCTACACTTGATGCAAAATTGCTTGGTTTTGAACACATTAAAAGTTTATACATTGATGACCACGAATTTTGTGAAGAGTACCAAGCTTGTGAGAAAAACGCTTGTGGTAAGTTCTTTAGATATGATGGGTTCTTATTTCAAGAAAATCAGTTATGTGTGCCTAACTGTTCTTTGAGGGATTTGTTAGTGCAGGAATCCCATGGAGGGGATTAATGGTACATTTTGGTGTTGCTAAGACCTTAGCTATTTTGCAGAAACACTTCTATTGGCCACACATGAAACGAGATATTGAGCGAATTTGTGGCAGATGTGTCACATGTAGGCAAGCTAAATCCAGAGTACAGCCCAATAGTTTGTATACTCCTTTGCCCCTTCCTAGTGAGCCTTGGATTGATATTTCAATGGACTTTGTGTTAGGATTACCTAGGACTAAACGTGGAAGAGGTTCAATTTTTTTGGTTGTGGATAGATTTTCTAAGATGACACACTTTATTCCATGTCACAAAATGGATGATACTTCGCATATTGCTGATTTGTTCTTAAGAGAGATTATGAGATTGCATGGCATGCCTAGAACCATTGTTTCGGATAGAGATGCTAAATTCTTGAGCTACTTTTGGAAGACTTTGTGGTGTAAACTTGGTACCAAACTTTTGTTTTCTACTACTTGTCACCCACAAACTGATGGTCAAACCGAAGTAGTAAATAGGACTTTGTCTAGTTTATTGAGGATAATAATTAAAAAGAACATCAAAATATGGGAAGAGTGTTTACCACATGTTGAATTTGCTTATAATAGGTCTATTCATTCTGCTATTGAATTCTCACCGTTTGAAATTGGTTATGGGTTTAATCCTTTGACTCGATTGGATATATCTCCATTACCTGTTTCTGAGCGTGTTAATTTGGATGGAAAGAAAAAGGCTGATTTTGTTAAGTAGATACATGAGAAGGCAAGGCTCAATACTGAGAGAAGAAAGGAGCAGTATGCAAAACAAGCCAACAAGGAGCGTCGCAAGCTTGTTTTTGAACCCGAAAATTGGGTGTGGTTGCATATGAGAACAGTGAGATTTCTAGCGCAAAGACATTCTAAACTTCTTCCAAGAAGGGATGGTCCTTTTCAAGTTCTAGAGCGTATCAATGACAACGCTTACAAGCTAGATTTGCCCGGTGAGTATAATGTTAGTACTACTTTCAATGTTACTGATTTGAGTTGATTTGAGTCCTTTTAATGTAGGTGATGATTTGAGGGCAAATCATTTTCAAGAGGAGGGGAACGATGCAAATAATGGCATGACCATAAACGAGCCGTTTCAAGTTCCAACTGGGTTAGTTACAAGAGCACGAGAAAAGAAGTTCAAAGATGCATTTTATGGACTGATTTAAGAGGTTTGGGCTAAAGCAAATTCGTGGAGGCCCATTAAGGGTGGTTCACGTGTTCAATAAAAATGCATCAACATGATTCAACTACTAGAAGAATCCAGTCAAAACTGATTGTTTTCTTTCCTATTGTGGGTGTGTGATCTGCCAAATTAAGGGCTGATTGTTTCCTTTTGTTTCGTTTTTATTTCTGATTGTTTCCTTTTTTTTAACTTTGGGCGTTTTCTTTTGTTTTGTTTTTATTTCTGAAACTTTCCTTATAGGAACTTTCCTTTTTTTTTTTAGCCTATAAATAGGCGTCTAATGGAATAGAAGGGATATCATAGTTTACAGATAATTGGTGAGTTTTATTCTTTTTGGTTCTTTGAAGGACTATTCGAACTTATCGGAATTCTTCCATGACATTCATCATCGACTGATCAAACGGATTTCCACTACCGTTTGTGGTGTCTTCCTTATACCAAGATTCTTGTTTCGCATTAAACAACGGGTTGAGGTCAATTATACCGAGATTCTTATTTTTGTTGAAGAAACGGGTCGAGGTCCCAACCAAACCTAATTGTGAACGTTCTTGGATTTTCTTTTTGTTTTACGGGTCTCGTTATTCTTGGCGAGGTTCGCATCACCCCCTGATATTGCCCTTGACCCCATGATAGATTTGGATGGTTCCTCTAGCCAGTGTAGGAGTGTAAGAATTATTCGTAGGTCTTTAATACAAGGCGTTATCCTGCTCAAGTGTGGGACCCATGGAATTCATTAATAATGGACACTCCTCCATAACATTATTCGAAGTTCCGCAATTGAAGCATGTGGGAACTTATATTTGATTTACCTGACCTACCTGTGGAGCACGAATAGTTTCTAATGCCTCAACTCTCCTAATAAGGGCTGCAATCTTAGCTTCGGCAGCTATAGAGCTGTCGACACTATGGATCTTACCCTTATGCACAGAAGTTGATGCACTGGGCTTCTCAGCAGGACTCTCTCACTGTATAGTCTTCCACGATAGGTCCTTAAGAAAGTCCCATGCTTCATCCTCGTTCTTTCTCATTAACTCCCTCTGACACATGGACTCAAGAAGAGTTTTGGATGTGTAATCGAGTCCTTCGTACACGATTTGACACAACCGTCCCTTTTCTATCGCATGGTGGGGCACTGAACTAATAAATCTTTGTACCGTTCCAAATATTTCCAGAAGGATTCTCCCGGCACTTGACTGAATTGATTGATTTGATTTCGTATCCTTGCCATTTTATGCATGGGATAATACTTCTTAAGAAACACCGTAACGAATTCATTCCAAGTAGTGATTGAATCAGTAGGCATACTATACAACCACTTCTTGGCATTATCCTTAAGTGCAAAGGGGATGAAGCGGAGCTTAATTACATCATCCGATAAGTGCTGCAGTTTTATCATCACGCATACTTCCTGAAATTCACTAATAAAGAGATATGCATTCTCTAAATCAGAACCAGTGAATTTAGGAAGCATACTGATGTATTGCGGTTTCAATTCATAATGATTACCAACTGCATGTGGAAGTTTGATGCATGATGGTAATGATATACACAACGGGTAACATCGATCCTGAAGGATTGGGATCGGTTGTCCATCTTGTCACCCATGAGAAAATCTGATCTCACTAGTCGACCAAATTGATCACGGGTCCAATGTGGCTGGAACCAGCGACCGTGAGTGTATGCATGAATTTCCTAAACTAATACAAGAAGTGGGGTGTGGTGGAGATAAAATGGTGGAAGAGATATGATCAAATAAAAATGTGATTCCTATTATTCCAATTTTTTTTTCGAATTTTTTTACAAAACCAGGGAACCAAAATACAGAACTGGAGAAAATTAGAGACCCGAATTTACCTATGAGACCGCCAAATAGCGGTTTTAGCTGCTAAATAACGACCTAACCAGAGAGGTTGCCTCTCTAGTTTCTGCTATGCAGATCTGAGTCTTCTTCGATCCTTTTTGTCTTCCTGTATCTTTAGTTTTTGGTCCCTACACACTCAACACACACTGTTAACCAGTGAAACGTTAGAAAAAGCAAGAAAAATATTGTCTATCCCCGGCAACGACACCATAAACTTAATGTGATAAACTGCAAGCGCACAGTGTCGGTGTAGTGCTATACAGGTCGTCCCATAGGGATCTAAGATGTTTTTGCGTTTCTTATTATTTCTTTAGCTCTAGTGGATTAACTAAGAGTTTCTAAATTGAGAAAAGATTGGTTCTATGTTCTAAAGCCTAGGATTTCGAATCCATTAGAATAATAGCCTGACAATGAATTATCTCTTTCCTCCTAAGTTTTTAATTATGCACGGTTAAGTACCATATTAAAAAGGTGATCTTTTTAATTTGATTTTAATCAAGTGTCCCTAAGTATGACCTATCAAGTGATGTGCAAGTATAGACTATCAAAGATAACACTTTTCTTAAAAACAAATCATATCAAGTAGAAAATCTCATAAACAAAAAAAAGGAAGTAAACTTCAACCCTAATATAAGCATAGGCTATCATCAAAAGACCGAACTTAAGTATAAATAACCTATCAAAAAAATCAGATTTACAAGTTTATTCAATTCAATTTATTTATAGAAAAATCTTGTTAATGATCTAGAAATAAACAAAGAATATGAGTTTCAAATCTCATCTAAGTATAGATTATCAAAATATTAATTAAGCATAATATTTCAAAGAATTATGATTTACGAAACTATCTTTTATTTATTTATAGAAAAATCATAACTTTATTTCTTTTTAGGAAGAAGATGAGATAAATCCATATTAGATCAATTAAACTAACTTCATCTACATCCTAGGGCTAAAACAATTAGTTCCACATAATTCTAGTAAGCAAAATCCTATTTTTATTCATGAAAGCAAATAAATCTAATCTAGAAAGCAAATAAATCTATACTAGAAAGCAATTAAGTCTACCTAAAAAGCAAATAAAGATTAGAAAGCAATGGCGTACCTCTGGAGCACGGTATTATCGCCGTCACCCCTTTAGCCAAACCCCAATTTTATTAATGAAAACCAAGTACAAAACATACATGATTTTTCCTAGAATGCAAGGATACGGCCAATATATAGGCTTCAGAAAATCAAACCCAATTCTAATACAATTATGAAACTGCAAGATTACAATGAAGCCACAGGAGAAAACTCGAATAGTGGGACCCACTTTGGGCCGCTTATTAGCTGAAACTATCGCTAATTAGCTGTAAAATTATTTAATTAATTTCTAAATTTTCTTCCTCTCGAGTAGTTTCTCCTTTTGAGTTTATTTTGATGACTGTATTTTGATGAGTAAAATTATTTAATTTATTTTGATGAGTAAAAATACTCGAGTAATATTTATTTATATACAAAAGTAGATAAAGTATGGGAGGAAAGATACAATATATGATACTCATCATATAATGATATTATGACAATCTTTTTAATGAGAAAACAGTCGAGTCCGGCCTGAGACTTTTCCCGAATGAAGTGCCTCCGACGATAGGGCCACTGAAATATGCTTTGTTGAAAGACTGTCACTGAGGATATAAGGATGCCGCCTGATTCGTCACTCAGAATTTCCATAGGCATTTGCACCGTCTATTCCAATCTCTTTCCGAAGATTCGTCGAGCCACCTCCGTTCACATGCTGCGTGAGCCATAGCTCTATACTCAGCTTCAGTGCTTGACCGGGCCACCCCGTCACTCTGACGTACGGTAGGTTATTTCTGACTTTTCCAGGTAACTGACGTGACCTCCTACGAGAGTGCAATAACCAGATGTACAATGTTGATTGTGAACTAGCCTTTACCTAATAGGCCCCCTCTCGTAATAGGATCAGAATAGGCGGATACGTGAAGGTGCCCATTCCGAGAGTAGAGAATCCCTCGCACTGGACAAGTCATCGAGGTATATCAACTCGACGATCCTATACATGGCATCAACGATGAGAGGTGCGAGGGGCTTGCATGAACTAGCTGACCATACTAACGGCATATTCCCGATCTGGACGAGTGATAGTGAGAGGGGGCAGCTTTCCAACTAGTCTTTGATACATTCTCGGATCATCAAGTGGATCACCATCATCCGAACACTACCCTCTCCACTTTCTGGATTTGGCGTGATTAGGCTGGATATAGGCCGTCGCTCCCAACTTTCCAGAGTCTCTCGCAAGAGATCCATGGTGTACTTTCTCTTGGAAATGAATATACCAGACGTCGGAACGAGATACTTCTATTCCCAACGAAAGACTTCATAGTACCTAGGTCTTTAAGATCAAAGACCATCGTGTCCGATGGTTCTTCAGCTCAATGATGGACTCCCTATCATGCCCCGTGACGGATGATGTTGTCAACATAAAGACAAAGACGAACCTGCGTTCGTCTTTCATTTTTCTTTACAAACAGAGTGTGGTCGGTGTCACTTCTTTTGAATCCTATGTCCAGTAAGGCTTTGCTGAATTTGTCAAAGCATGCACCCCTTCGTCAGTCAATGGGACTGTGTCGAGCCCAACAATTGCTTTCTTCGACATGGAAAACCTGACTTTCCTCCCCCTTATCTACAAAACTGGGAGGCGCTATCCTGTCATATACATTTCTTCTGAGAGCTCCCAATGAAGGAAAGCTGCATTCTGGAAATCTAGTAGATGTATCGGCCAATCTCTGTTTGCAGCCATCGAGAGAACGACCCAGACGGAGTTTAGTTTTTCAATAGGTGCAAAGGTCTCGAGATCTAAAGATTCCATAGGCTTGTCTATTCCGTGGGTGAAACCGTCTACCTACTAGACGGGCCAACTAGCGATCAATGGAGCCGTCAGCCCTGAACTTCACTGTGAACACCTCCTCCAACTATAGGTCACCCTACAACCCGTTGCCAAAAGGAGCCAAAGGAGAGACGAAATAGCCGTCAATCCAGCCCCTATCTCTTTGCTAATCCAATTTCGGAATCACTGTGGGAGAAAAAAAAAAACTTCCGATTAGCTTGTGAAGCGTCAGATCCGGAAATTTTTTCCTGCAGAGTGTGACCAACGGAAACTGACTGAATCAACACTCTTCTTTGGCATAACTTCGGTCTGATTTGATGACTTCCAGCTAGAAAGTGCTCATTAGGTCCACTCAGCTGTATAGTCCAACTGGTAGACTCCCCTCTCATTGCCGACCCAAAAAGGAGAGACGGAAGAAAAGGTAAAGTTAGGATGTCACTCCCCATGATGGTAACCATCATCCCGAAGGTGCACAGCTAGCTCTTCTGCCTAGTCTCGAAACTAATGCACAGTCCCGCCCACCCGACGATCAACCCGAGAGCCTTTGATGAATTAGTGGTGCTTTCCGGAAAAAGCCTAGGCATTTCAAACCAAACCATGCATAGACGAAGTCTGCCCATTGGAAGTCAGTGATGATACGCGAAAAAATAACTCTCATTTCCGATGTCTTGGATCTAAAGGAGGTATGACCCTTCACTCTTTGATCTCCTATCTCTTTCGTCACTCCTTTTCGCAGAATGATAAAGAAAAGCACAGTCTCCATCCCACATAGCTGAAGTTACTTTAAAAGCTAGAAAACCACTCTGATTAGGCTTACAAAACAAGCTCAGTCAAGCCAATGGAAGACTACCATTTGATGTCGGAGGAATCGGAAGAGAAACTCCTTTTCATGTTCCATAGTCTAGCTTTGTAAACACGTCGATTCAGAGATGGCGTACCATACTCGTAAACAATCACACCGGAAAGAATGGAGTACAGACCTAGGATTCACTGGTACCTGACATCGTCGGATTCCTTTTATGATACGGATGTATTCCTATCACCATTGTATGACTTCGTACAATCTTTTTTTTCCATCTGGTGAATTGACTTGTTTGGTAAGTCTTTATTTTTTGGGGGATGATGTTCTTCCGACGCAGTATTTCAGGTTCAGTGGCGGAATTCGTGCTATGATTATCATATTTTACTACAAACCATGGATCGTCGAAAAATAGACTTCGACAAAAAAAGGAAGATCTCGCGGCTCTCCGTTGATCCAACTCTCGACATTTTATGTCAGCTGGATGTTGGAAGCGTTGATGATCCGGTACTTGTCCTGAGCACACGACCTATAACTGTCTTCGCCTAGTTGTTGCATGACCGTTCATCTCACTGATTCTGATCCAAGTATGGAAGTTGCCGGCTTTTACGCTTTGAATGATGATGAGTGGCGTGCCCTAAATGCGTCTTCAGCCCTTTCATTACGTTTACGGTTGGTAAAATCCTATTCTCAATCCCGAAACACCAATTGCCTAGCTCAGGTTCTGGGACTCCGTCTAGAGTGATAGAAAGGCAATTGAAAGAAGATTCTCACTCAACATGGCTGAAAGTTCACGTATGGTGAATCTACTCCCAAAAAACTACACACCGTCGGCATACTAAGCCACAAAGTCAATTTGTGCTTTATCTCCTGATGCTGTAAATGAAGGTTGACGGTTGAGTTCGATCTTGCTCGAGAGGACTGCATTGCAAATCATTTTATTCCGACATCTGTCGTCAGATGGAAGATGATAACGGAAGCGACGACTTGTTGTGCACACCCTTCATCTACAGATCGTCGATATACCTGATCCTGATGCCACCGATGCCTTTCTACTCTACAGCTCATGTCTTTCTGTACGGTTCTTTTTTTTCATTGGGATTGACTGTAGGATTTGCAAGATGAGTAATGACACACTCGTCAGCTCTCCCCTTGACATTTAGTGACTGATCACAAGTCTTGATCAACTCTTCCTCGGAATAAAGACAACATGGATTTTGACTTTCTCTGCCCATATCCCGACTCTCTGTCTTTGTCGACCAAAGGAGTAAGCGCCACCAAAAACCAGAAAAAGAAAAGAAGGAGAGCTAGAGCGAAGGAGAGGACCCGATGAGTTGTCCATCTCATTTCTTCATGGGATGGGAATAATGAGCAATAGAGTCCGACGAAGGAAAAGTGTTCCAGCGCTTGGATTCCACTTTTTATTTATCGTCGATCTGGATACTAAAGTACGGAGGGCTTATGGATGGTAACGACATTCGGGATTCGTCATGTCACTATTCCCTTCTTGTCGAACCTCTCGCTTGCTTTTTCCACTCACCTTTTTGTCTTAACATATAATGATATTATGACAATCTTTTTAAAGAGAAAACAGTCGAGTCCGGCCTGAGACTTTTCCTGAATGAAGTGCCTCCGACGATAGGGCCACTGAAATATGCTTTGTTGAAAGACTGTCACTGAGGATATAAGGATGCCGCCTGATTCGTCACTCAGAATTTCCATAGGCATTTGCACCGTCTATTCCAATCTCTTTCCGAAGATTCGTCGAGCCACCTCCGTTCACATGTTGCGTGAGCCATAGCTCTATACTCAGCTTCAGCGCTTGACCGGGCCACCCCGTCACTCTGACGTACGGTAGGTTATTTCTGACTTTTCCAGGTAACTGACGTGACCTCCTACGAGAGTGCAATAACCAGATGTACAATGTTGATTGTGAACTAGCCTTTACGTAATAGGCCCCCTCTCGTAATAGGATCAGAATAGGCGGATACGCGAAGGTGCCCATTCCGAGAGTAGAGAATCCCTCGCACTGGACAAGTCATCGAGGTATATCAACTCGACGATCCTATACATGGCATCAACGATGAGGCGCGAGGGGCTTGCATGAACTAGCTGACCATACTAACGGCATATTCCCTATCTGGACGAGTGATAGTGAGAGGGGGCAACTTTCCAACTAGTCTTTGATACATTCTCGGATCATCAAGTGGATCACTATTATCCGAACACTACCCTCTCCACTTTCTGGATTTGGCGTGATTAGGCTGGATATAGGCCGTCGCTCCCAACTTTCCAGAGTCTCTCGCAAGAGATCCATGGTGTACTTTCTCTTGGAAATGAATATACCAGACGTCGGAACGAGATACTTCTATTCCCAACGAAAGACTTCATAGTACCTAGGTCTTTAAGATCAAAGACCATCGTGTCCGATGGTTCTTCAGCTCAATGATGGACTCCCTATCATGCCCCGTGACGGATGATGTTGTCAACATAAAGACAAAGACGAACCTGCGTTCGTCTTTCGTTTTTCTTTACAAACAGAGTGTGGTCGGTGTCACTTCTTTTGAATCCTATGTCCAGTAAGGCTTTGCTGAATTTGTCAAAGCATGCACCCCTTCGTCAGTCAATGGGACTGTGTCGAGCCCAACAATTGCTTTCTTCGACATGGCAAACCTGACTTTCCTCCCCCTTATCTACAAAACTGGGAGGCGCTATCCTGTCATATACATTTCTTCTGAGAGCTCCCAATGAAGGAAAGCTGCATTCTGGAAATCTAGTAGATGTATCGGCCAATCTCTGTTTGCAGCCATCGAGAGAACGACCCAGACGGAGTTTAGTTTTGCAATAGGTGCAAAGGTCTCGAGATCTAAAGATTCCATAGGCTTGTCTATTCCGTGGGTGAAACCGTCTACCTACTAGACGGGCCAACTAGCGATCAATGGAGCCGTCAGCCCTGAACTTCACTGTGAACACCTCCTCCAACTATAGGTCACCCTACAACCCGTCAAAAGGAGCCAAAGGAGAGACGAAATAGCCGTCGATCCAGCCCCTATCTCTTTGCTAATCCAATTTCGGAATCACTGTGGGAGAAAAAAAAAAAAACTTCCGATTAGCTTGTGAAGCGTCAGATCCGGAAATTTTTTCCTGCAGAGTGTGACCAACGGAAACTGACTGAATCAACACTCTTCTTTGGCATAACTTCTGTCTGATTTGATGACTTCCAGCTAGAAAGTGCTCATTAGGTCCACTCAGCTGTATAGTCCAACTGGTAGACTCCCCCCTCTCAATGCCGGCCCAAAAAGGAGAGACGGAAGAAAAGGTAAAGTTCGGATGTCACTCCCCATGATGGTAACCATCATCCCGAAGGTGCACAGCTGGCTCTTCTGCCTAGTCTCGAAACTAATGCACAGTCCCGCCCACCCGACGATCAACCCGAGAGCCTTTGATGAATTAGTGGTGCTTTCCGGAAAAAGCCTAGGCATTTCAAACCAAACCATGCATAGACGATGTCTGCCCATTGGAAGTCAGTGATGATACGCGAAAAAATGACTCTCATTTCCGATGTCTTGGATCTAAAGGAGGTATGACCCTTCACTCTCTGATCTCCTATCTCTTTCGTCACTCCTTTTCGCAGAATGATAAAGAAAAGCACAGTCTCCATCCCACATAGCTGAAGTTACTTTAAAAGCTAGAAAACCACTCTGATTAGGCTTACAAAACAAGCTCAGTCAAGCCAATGGAAGACTACCATTTGATGTCGGAGGAATCGGAAGAGAAACTCTTTTTCATGTTCCATAGTCTAGCTTTGTAAACACGTCGATTCAGAGATGGCGTACCATACTCGTAAACAATCACACCGGAAGAATGGAGTACAGACCTAGGATTCACTGGTACCTGACATCGTCGGATTCCTTTTATGATACGGATGTATTCCTATCACCATTGTATGACTTCGTACAATCTTTTTTTTTCCATCTGACGAATTGACTTGTTTGGTAAGTCTTTTTTTTTGGGGGATGATGTTCTTCTGACGCAGTATTTTAGGTTCAGTGGCGGAATTCGTGCTATGATTATCATATTTTACTACAAACCATGGATCGTCGAAAAATAGACTTCGACAAAAAAAGGAAGATCTCGCGGCTCTCCGTTGATCCAACTCTCGACATTTTATGTCAGCTGGATGTTGGAAGCGTTGATGATCCGGTACTTGTCCTGAGCACACGACCTATAACTGTCTTCGCCTAGTTGTTGCATGACCGTTCATCTCACTGATTATGATCCAAGTATGGAAGTTTCCAGCTTTGACGCTTTGAATGATGATGAGTGGCGTGCCCTAAATGCGTCTTCAGCCCTTTCATTACGTTTACGGTTGGTAAAATCTTATTCTCAATCCCGAAACACCAATTGCCTAGCTCAGGTTCTGGGACTCCGTCTAGAGTGATAGAAAGGCAATTGAAAGAAGATTCTCACTCAACATGGTTGAAAGTTCACGTATGGTGAATCTACTCCCAAAAAACTACACACCGTCGGCATACTAAGCCACAAAGTCAATTTGTGCTTTATCTCCTGATGCTGTAAATGAAGGTTGACCGTTGAGTTCGATCTTGCTCGAGAGGACTGCATTGCGAATCATTTTATTCCGACATCTGTCGTCAGATGGAAGATGATAACGGAAGCGACGACTTGTTGTGCACACCCTTCATCTACAGATCGTCGATATACCTGATCCTGATGCGACCGATGCCTTTCGACTCTATAGCTCATGTCTTTCTGTACGGTTCTTTTTTTTTCATTGGGATTGACTGTAGGATTTGCAAGATGAGTAATGACACACTTGTCAGCTCTCCCCTTGACATTCAGTGACTGATCACAAGTCTTGATCAACTCTTCCTCGGAATAAAGACAACATGGGTTTTGACTTTCTCTACCCAGATCTCGACTCTCTGTCTTTGTCGACCAAAGGAGTATGCGCCACCAAAAACCAGAAAAAGAAAAGAAGGAGAGCTAGAGCGAAGGAGAGGACCCGATGAGTCGTCGATCTCATTTCTTCATGGGATGGGAATAATGAGCAATAGAGTCCGACGAAGGAAAAGTGTTCCAGCGCTTGGATTCCACTTTTTATTTATCGTCGATCTGGATACTAAAGTACGGAGGGCTTATGGATGGTAACGACATTCGGGATTCGTCATGTCACTATTCCCTTCTTGTCGAACATCTCGCTTGCTTTTTCCACTCACCTTTTTGTCTTAAAGTTATCTTCTATGAACTTCTTGTCTGTAACCCTGATATAGGATCTCATACAGTTGACAATTCACTACCGACTTCAACCCTGATGACCAAACTGGTGTGTCAGGATATCTTTCGTCTATAGTCACCTTCATATGCCAACTGTCACAGGAGATAACCGGACCAGTTGGAACTTGAACTGACTCCTTTGTAGTCATGCCATTATTTGCATCATTCCCCTATTCTTGAAAAGGATTTGTCCTCAAATCATCACCTACATCAAAAGGACTCAAATCAGTAATAAGGAAAGTAGCACTAATATTGTACTCACCGGGCAAATCTAGCTTGTAAGCGCTGTCCTTGATGCGCTCTAGAACTTGGAAAGGACCATCCTCTCTTGGAAGCAGTTTGGAACGTCTTTGCGCCGGAAATCTCTCTGTTCTCATATGCAACCACACCCAATCTCCGTGTTCAAAAACAAGCTTGCGACACCCCTTGTTGGCTTATTTTGCATACTGCTCCGTTCTTCTCTCAATGTTGAGCCTTGCCTTCTCATGTATCTACTTAACAAAATCAGCCTTTTCCTTTCCATCCAAATTAACACGCTCATAAACAGATAATGGAGATAAATCCAATGGAGTCAAAGGAATAAACCCATAAACAATTTCAAATTGTGAGAAGTTAGTAGCAGAATGAATAGATCTATTATAAGCAAACTAAACATGTGGTAAAAACTTTTCCCATGTTTTGATATTCTTTTTAATTATTGCCCTCAATAAAGTAGACAAAAACCTATTTACTATTTCGGTTTGACTATCAGTTTGTGGGTGACAAGTAGTAGAAAACAAAAACTTAGTACCTAACTTACACCACAAAGTTTTCCAAAAGTAGCTCAAGAACTTAGCATCTCTATCCGAAATAATGGTTCTAGGCATCCCATGCAATCTCACAATCTCCCTAAAGAACAAATCAGCATCATGCGAAGCATCATCCGTTTCGTGATATAGAATAAAATGTACCATCTTAGAAAATCTATCCACAACCATAAAAATCGAATCTCTTCCACGTTTAGTCCTAGGTAATCCTAACACAAAGTCCATTGAATTATCAATCCAAGGCACACTAGGAATGGGCAAAGAAGTATACAAACTGTCATCACCTACATCAAAAGAACTCAAATCAGTAACAATAAAAGTAGCACTAATATTGTACTCACCGGGCAAATCTAGCTTGTAAGCGCTGTCCTTGATGCGCTCTAGAACTTGGAAAGGACCATCCTCTCTTGGAAGCAGTTTGGAACGTCTTTGCGCCGGAAATCTCTCTGTTCTCATATGCAACCACACCTAATCTCCGTGTTAAAAAACAAGCTTGCGACACCCCTTGTTGGCTTATTTTGCATACTGCTCCGTTCTTCTCTCAATGTTGAGCCTTGCCTTCTCATGTATATGCTTAACAAAATCAGCCTTTTCCTTTCCATCCAAATTAACACGCTCAGAAACAGGTAATGGAGATAAATCCAATGGAGTCAAAGGAATAAACCCATAAACAATTTCAAATTGTGAGAAGTTAGTAGCAGAATGAATAGATCTATTATAAGAAAACTAAATATGTGGTAAAAACTTTTCCCATGTTTTGATATTCTTTTTAATTATTGCCCTCAATAAAGTAGACAAAAACCTATTTACTATTTCGGTTTGACTATCAGTTTGCGGGTGACAAGTAGTAGAAAACAAAAACTTAGTACCTAACTTACACCACAAAGTCTTCCAAAAGTAGCTCAAGAACTTAGCATCTCTATCCGAAATAATGGTTCTAGGCATGCCATGCAATCACATAATCTCCCTAAAGAACAAATCAGCATCATGCGAAGCATCATCCGTTTTGTGATATAGAATAAAATGTGCCATCTTAGAAAATCTATCCACAACCACAAAAATCAAATCTCTTCCACGTTTAGTCCTAGGTAATCCTAACACAAAGTCCATTGAATTATCAATCCAAGGCACACTAGGAATGGGCAAAAAAGTATACAAACCGTCATCACCTACATCAAAAGGACTCAAATCAGTAACAATGAAAGTAGCACTAATATTGTACTAACCGGGCAAATCTAGCTTGTAAGCATTGTCCTTGATGCGCTCTAGAACTTGGAAAGGACCATCCCCTCTTGGAAGCAGTTTGGAACGTCTTTGCACCGGAAATCTCTCTGTTCTCATATGCAACCACACCTAATCTCCGTGTTAAAAAACAAGCTTGCCTGACATAATGAGTTGGGGTACCGTTGTTGGTGCCTTGTTGTAAATGAATAACTTTCACTCCGAAGTAGAAAACTGGGGCTGAGCCACTTCCTCAACGCGGCGCTTTCCGGCATAAACCATCGAAAGGAACTCTGGAACAGGCAAATTTTGTACTCCGTCGTCAGTGAAGTCTTCTGACTATTGATTGACACTGGCACGACTGGAATAATAGGCCCACTATGGTTGGACCCTCCAGGCTCTTTCGGTTTAACGCTTTGATCAGAGCCGCAGAGGGTCCCTAGGTATGAGGATCGGACGGGGAGCAAGAGGGGACCCCATTCTATATAGTAGAGTAAATTACAGCATAGAGGAAGTGGTGTTCACTAGTAAAATATGTGTGCATTTAGAATTCCCTAAAGTTTTCCTGCAATGTTGAGGTAGTCCTAGATGCGCACCAAATACTATATAATTAAGGTGAATTACAACATAGGGAAAGATGCTCACTAGCAGAGATGTGCGCATTTAGAACTCCCAAGAGTTTCCTGCACTACAGCCAGGTAGTTCTACCTGCACACCACAACCTATTTAGTAAAGTGATTTACAACATAGGGGAAATGGTGCTCACTAGTGAAATAGGTATGCACTTAGAGCTTCCTAAGGCTTCATACAAACCTAAATTTTCCCCCAAATCCCCAGTGTATATCAAGTTCGGTGTTAATTATCAATTTTAATATAATTTATGATCTCAGTAATTCTAGTTCAGTATGTAGATCGGTGATAATAATTAGAGTTCAGTGAATAGTAACAATATCAGTGACAATATAACGTTGCGGTAATTTAATTATCTATCACCAATCTTATACAATAACAATTTGCATTTATACGGTGTCTTTTCGGGCTTTATTTCCAATATGATGTATAATAAAGTGATTTACAATATAGGAAAAATGGGGCTCACTACTAAATATGTGTGCATTTAGAATTTCCTAAAGTTGACTTATCATTGCAAGGGGAAAGAGAAGCAGCAGTAGCTGAAACATAAAAAAAAGAAGAAGTAGAATTCCTAAATGCGCACCCCATTCTATATAGTAGAGTAAATTACAGCATAGAGGAAGTGGTGTTCACTAGTAAAATATGTGTACATTTAGAATTCCCTAAAGTTTTCCTGCAATGTTGAGGTAGTCCTAGATGCGCACCCAATACTATATAATTAAGGTGAATTACAACATAGGGAAAGATGCTCACTAGCAGAGATGTGCGCATTTAGAACTCCCAAGAGTTTCCTGCACTACAGCCAGGTAGTTCTACCTGCACACCACAACCTATTTAGTAAAGTGATTTACAACATAGGGGAAATGGTGCTCACTAGTGAAATAGGTATGCACTTAGAGCTTCCTAAGGCTTCATTGAAATTTCAACCAATCAGGGAAAGGAAAGAGAGGAATTGAAGTAGCGGCAGCAGCAGAAGCAGAAAAGGAGAAGAAAAAGAAGTAGTCTAAATGCACACCCCTTACTACATAATAGTGATTTACAACATAGGAGAAAAGATGTTCACTAGTAAAATATGTGTGCACTTAGAACTTCCTAAGTTTCCTTGAAATTGCAGCCAAACAGGGAAAGGAGAAGAGAAGCAGCAGCAGAATCTCTACTGAAGGTTTTGCAAGAAGTAACTCAGTAATTCTAGTTCAGTATGTAGATCGGTGATAATAATTAGAGTTCAGTGAACAGTAACAATATCAGTGACAATATACGTTGCGGTAATTTAATTATCTATCACCAATCTTATACAATAACAATTTTCATTTATACGGTGTCTTTTCGGGCTTTATTTCCAAATGTGGACTGCTGCTAGGTTGTACAAATTTGAGGGATAAAAGGTCTTTGATTTGTTCTGAGAATTCTTGTTTATCTGTAGGAGATACCATTATACTGTTTGTTCGTATATGAGTATTTTTATATTGATCGAGTATTGTTAGGGAGCAATATCGAGGGGCTCGATCAAAATGTAATAAGGGATTGTTTGAATATAATGGTTTGAGCATATTATGAATAACGTCTTCTGTGTTAGAGAAGATGGTAAGAGGATAAGTATAAACTTGGTTTTGTTGTTTGGTAATAAGACTTTCACCACGCGGGGCTGGCGTGAATGAAGAAGCCAAGGGAATGGGAAAAGGAACCGGGGGATTTGATGATTATCAAAGAGAAAATATTGTGTATTGAAAGGAGCATAGTGGCGTAAGTTGTTCATGCCGACAAGACAATCGATATCAAAATTTATGGGGAGTAAGGCAAAGTCAAAAGTATAATGATGAGGTGTATTATGAATATCTGGAATAGATAGAGGAATTTTGGCTTTATGAGTGACAAGAACCGGTCTGCCCATAAAGTCTTGTAATTTAGCATGCTTTTCAAGAGGTAACCAAAGTTGCGGAGGAACAAATTTCTCTTGTATAAGACTCGTTTCAGCTCAGAATCGAGTAAAGTATGTAAAATAAGGCATGAGTTATTAGGGAATAATAATGTCATGGGAATGTATATATGCAATTGCGGTTTTGTTTCAAGATCCAACATTTGATAGGCCAAAAGAACTTGTTGGGATTCGTATAACGTGTTGGTCTTGTATTCTCTTTTGTTGATCAAGAATTCGTTGAGTTCTTCCTTCAAGAGGAGTACTTTCAAGATTTTCTAAAGTAGACGTACTGGGTCTAGCTTGTTCTAAATGAAAATTGGTATTCCTGTATTCGGAAGTACTAAGACTTCTTGGGATACTTGGATTTATGATCGTAGTAGAAATAGTATTTCCAGAGGCAATAAATGTTTCTATAGGGAGATGTGTTTTTGGTTTTAAAGTCTTCAAAAATACTTGTATCTCATTATCATATCTTAGATGTCTTGTATTAACCAGTTTTGGTTGGATTATTTTACCGTTTCCAACCTCAAAGAGTTTAATAAATTGTGTTGGTGTGACTGATCTAAAGGTAGACGTTTCGTTTAGGGCTAGACAATGTTCCCATTGAATGCCTAATATTTTAGATCCAGGGAGCATCTCTATTCCTTTGAGATTGATAGATAGTGTACAGGCCTTTTCTATATTTGTGTCATATAAGCTGATACAAAAGTCAGGATGTATATAGACTGATGTTTATATACTTCGTCTTGTTTAGCATGTGGTATAGAAAGTTTTAATCTTTCAATATCTTCATCAGTTATTTCATAATGTTCACCTTGACTGTTATCAATACTGGTATTATGAATTTCTTGAGGTTGTACTTCTGACAAGGTATTCCAACCATCAGTTGTTCCCAATTTACTATATAATCTCTTAACTCATTAGTTGGTATGTTATCTACATTGAATATTAATCCAGGGGTAGGATTTTGATGTCTCTTTCCTTGTTTATATATATAAGAATCTACATAGCTTTCGCCAGTATCTCTATGATACATAGTTTCCTCTGTAGTTCCAGGATGTGGTGAATTTTGTCTACCAGTAGAAATCATTTGGGTAGATGATTCTCCACGTTCCATATTTATATTTAATTTATCATAAAATAAATATTTCTCCTCGTTAGAGGGTATATGATAGTCCTCGTTAGAGGGTATGTGGTGTAATTCCTCAGAAAAAGAGGACTCCTCGTTAGAGGGTATCGATAATTCATCAACATCATCATATAAACTTTCCTCAAAAGAATCCGCTATTGAAATATAACTTTCACTATCAGAAGAAGAGTTTTTTGAAAAATATTTTATAGATGTAGAGTTTTTTTCGTAAAAATCAAAAATTTCTTTAGAATTAATTTTTCCTTCTATTTCTTCAGTTAATAGAGTTTTATATTGTAAATATTTTTGGTAATCAATCTCGTTTAAATCTGTTTCTTTTAAACCTTTTGAAGATGTTTTCATCATTCTAACAGATCCAAGTTTTTCTTTTGAAGATAAAGAAAAGTTTGGAAAATTTAAAAAGGTTTGTAAAGTAGTTAGTTTTTGAGAAACTAAATAGAGTTGATCACATAAATAATTAAGCAGACTATTTTGTTGTTCTGTAGTACCATTACAGGGAAGATGTATGCTATGTTCATGAGAATTTAGATTAAAATCACATTCATCAGATTCAGGAAGAACTAAAGCTCTAGACATTTCTGTAAAGAGTTTTTATAAACTTAGACACGTTATTTCCTTTCTTTCTTTAACTAGTTAGATAACAGTATCGTTTTAACCCTATTCTCTCCGGTATATAACCTCTAAGGGTGGCTTTCTCCCTAGAGTTAGGCCGCAATAACTGAAGTATCCTTTCCGGATATAGTCAACCACAAGCACTATTGCAAACTTCAGAGAGATAGAGCACAGCCATGTTTCGTTTCCTACCTCATGGCGTAAGATACTATTATCTAATTAGCTAGAGAAATTAAGAAAATAACATGTCTAACAGGTTTAGCCAGCCATGGCTAGGTTAAGGATACTTACAAATAAAAAGAAGAAGGGTGCTGCACAAGGCTCTGATACCAGTTGTCTCCAAGCGCCAAGATTCAACTTCTTCTTTAGATTATTAACACTAAGAAATTTAAAAGCTGAAAATAAGAACTCAAGAACTCAGAAAGATTTTTCAAAAAGGAAAAGGCTTGATAGGCTCTACCTTTCTCCTTGGCCGAAGCCTCTCATTTATAGAGTTTCTTTTACAATAGGATTCTTTTCTGATAAGGAGGAATCTCTTTACAGCTGTTAAAGTTATAAAAGACCGAAAATGTACAGAAAGAAGGACTGCATTATTGTCCTTTGTACAAGAAAAAAAACTACATTATTGTCCTCTATAGGGTCCCACCTTTACTGATTGGTGTCCTTCTGTCGGTTGAGGAGATAAGGAGATAAGGAGGAATCTTTGGTGGAGTGGATGCTGAGTGGAATGGGCCCACCATGCTTTTAGTCCTGCATGATGTTGTGAAGGGCATCTTCATCCATCTGAGCTGGCTCGTCTGGATCATGATTGTCTTCTGCATAGTTGTTCTCTGATCCTTCTGATTCATCATGCTCCATTTTGGCATAAAATTCTTCCTTTGCTTTAGAGCCAATTTTCCCAAGTTTGAGAGAGACAAGAAAATTCAAGGCTCTGGCAGTCTTGGCTTCAGAGGGTTCAAAGGCACCAATGAAGTCGTATAACAGGATATTATTTTCTATTTTAACTGAATGAGCCCCAATTAGAGCTTTCTGATATGCTTCTTCAAAAAACTCCTTAGTAGCTTTGTCTGCTTCAGCTTCCAGATCCAGAATAGGAAGGTTGTCACAGATGGCAGACGGAGGTCCATAATTTTCTTTATGAAGCTCCCATAGCTGTACCGAACTGTAGAGTTTTAGATATCTTCTTTCTTCCCAAGTGCTCCAGATACGGAAGAAGAAGCTGGTTTGATACTTAGAAGCATATTCTTTAATAGGTTGACTGCATATGGTTGGAAGAACATCCTAGTATTCTTCAGGATGAGAGGAGTTGACATAAAGTTCATGAACAAGCCCCATTTGTAGGGCTCTTTTGCAATTTGTGATGTCTTGGAAACCTGTAACAATTCGGGGAGAATTGTACATGTTCATTATCAACTCGTGTTGTTGTAGAAGTGGTAAGACATATGTTGCTTCCAGCTGTTGAAAGAAAGTCTTTAGCTGAGAGTCAGGAATAAGATTCTGATGGTTGAGGCCTATCATTCTCTGAACCTGAAGCTCGGCCTCCATCTGTCTAGCTGTGGCAGTATCAATTTTGCATAAGTTAAGAAGATTGTAGAATTCCGGTAGAGGGTGATGTACCTGATCTGCAATCTCTAGATCTTGTAGCATATCTCTTAGATTCTGTTGGTCTTGAGAAGTACCTCTGAACCATGTAGTTTTTCTTTCTGTTAGATCAGAACTTTGTGAAGTAATGGTGAATGTGCAGAGGTCTTTTGTGGCTTGAACAATTGCTTGCTTCTCTGTTTTCTCTTCGGTATACCGAGAGAGCATGGAGAGTATCATTTGTTCAATCTGGGATAACCAGTATTTGGAGGAAGAGAAGTCATTGGACTGGATTGCTCTGTAGCATCCATTCATCTTTTCATAGATATAAGGATTAGCTGTCTTGAGTTCGAGATTTTACCAATCTCGAACTACTGCTGCTGCAGTCGGTTTGTTAGGTTGAACTCGCCGTTGAGCGGCTGCTACATTGCTGTAGGAAGATTGTGGTTGAGTGATGTTCTGTGGTTGTAAGATAGTCATCCCTGGTGGAGGAAACTGTCCCTCTTCTGTAGTCGGGGAGGAAGATGCTCCTGTAGCCAGGTTGATTGCTCCTGTCTTCAGGGTGGTTGCTCCTGTATCTAGGGTGGTTTTTTTCTTTGAGTTGCTCCCTTGTGCAGGGGTCTTCTTGTTGTTCTGGACTGTAGTCCATTTGGCCTTTTCGACCATAGCTTTAAGCTTTTTCAAGCGTTCTCACAATCTCCCTAAAGAACAAATCAGCATCATGCGAAGCATCATCCGTTTTGTGATATAGAATAAAATGTGCCATCTTAGAAAATCTATCCACAACCACAAAAATCAAATCTCTTCCACGTTTAGTCCTAGGTAATCCTAACACAAAGTCCATTGAATTATCAATCCAAGGCTCACTAGGAATGGGCAAAGAAGTATACAAACCGTCATCACCTACATCAAAAGGACTCAAATCAGTAACAATGAAAGTAGCACTAATATTGTACTAACCGGGCAAATCTAGCTTGTAAGCGTTGTCCTTGATGCGCTCTAGAACTTGGAAAGGACCATCCCCTCTTGGAAGCAGTTTGGAACGTCTTTGCACCGGAAATCTCTCTGTTCTCATATGCAACCACACCTAATCTCCGTGTTCAAAAACAAGCTTGCCTGACATAATGAGTTGGGGTACCGTTGTTGGTGCCTTGACGTAAATGAATAACTTTCACTCCGAAGTAGAAAACTGGGGCTGAGCCACTTCCTCAACGCGGCGCTTTCCGGCATAAACCATCGAAAGGAACTCTGGAACAGGCAAATTTTGTACTCCGTCGTCAGTGAAGTCTTCTGACTATTGATTGACACTGGCACAACTGGAATAATAGGCCCACTATGGTTGGACCCTCCAGGCTCTTTCGGTTTAACGCTTTGATCAGAGCCGCAGAGGGTCCCTAGGTATGAGGATCGGACGGGGAGCAAGAGGGGACCCCATTCTATATAGTAGAGTAAATTACAGCATAGAGGAAGTGGTGTTCACTAGTAAAATATGTGTGCATTTAGAATTCCCTAAAGTTTTCCTGCAATGTTGAGGTAGTCCTAGATGCGCACCCAATACTATATAATTAAGGTGAATTACAACATAGGGAAAGATGCTCACTAGCAGAGATGTGCGCATTTAGAACTCCCAAGAGTTTCCTGCACTACAACCAGGTAGTTCTACCTGCACACCACAACCTATTTAGTAAAGTGATTTACAACATAGGGGAAATGGTGCTCACTAGTGAAATAGGTATGCACTTAGAGCTTCCTAAGGCTTCATACAAACCTAAATTTTCCCCCAAATCCCCAGTGTATATCAAGTTCGGTGTTAATTATCAATTTCAATATAATTTATGATCTCAGTAATTCTAGTTCAGTATGTAGATCGGTGATAATAATTAGAGTCCAGTGAACAGTAACAATATCAGTGACAATATAACGTTGCGGTAATTTAATTATCTATCACCAATCTTATACAATAACAATTTGCATTTATACGGTGTCTTTTCGGGCTTTATTTCCAATATGATGTATAATAAAGTGATTTACAATATAGGAAAAATGGGGCTCACTACTAAATATGTGTGCATTTAGAATTTCCTAAAGTTGACTTATCATTGCAAGGGGAAAGAGAAGCAGCAGTAGCTGAAACATAAAAAAAGAAGAAGTAGAATTCCTAAATGCGCACCCCATTCTATATAGTAGAGTAAATTACAGCATAGAGGAAGTGGTGTTCACTAGTAAAATATGTGTGCATTTAGAATTCCCTAAAGTTTTCCTGCAATGTTGAGGTAGTCCTAGATGCGCACCCAATACTATATAATTAAGGTGAATTACAACATAGGGAAAGATGCTCACTAGCAGAGATGTGCGCATTTAGAACTCCCAAGAGTTTCCTGCACTACAGCCAGGTAGTTCTACCTGCACACCACAACCTATTTAGTAAAGTGATTTACAACATAGGGGAAATGGTGCTCACTAGTGAAATAGGTATGCACTTAGAGCTTCCTAAGGCTTCATTGAAATTTCAACCAATCAGGGAAAGGAAAGAGAGGAATTGAAGTAGCGGCAGCAGCAGAAGCAGAAAAGGAGAAGAAAAAGAAGTAGTCTAAATGCACACCCCTTACTACATAATAGTGATTTACAACATAGGAGAAAAGATGTTCACTAGTAAAATATGTGTGCACTTAGAACTTCCTAAGTTTCCTTGAAATTGCAGCCAAACAGGGAAAGGAGAAGAGAAGCAGCAGCAGAATCTCTACTGAAGGTTTTGCAAGAAGTAACTCAGTAATTCTAGTTCAGTATGTAGATCGGTGATAATAATTAGAGTTCAGTGAACAGTAACAATATCAGTGACAATATACGTTGCGGTAATTTAATTATCTATCACCAATCTTATACAATAACAATTTTCATTTATACGGTGTCTTTTCGGGCTTTATTTCCAAATGTGGACTGCTGCTAGGTTGTACAAATTTGAGGGATAAAAGGTCTTTGATTTGTTCTGAGAATTCTTGTTTATCTGTAGGAGATACCATTATACTGTTTGTTCGTATATGAGTATTTTTATATTGATCGAGTATTGTTAGGGAGCAATATCGAGGGGCTCGATCAAAATGTAATAAGGGATTGTTTGAATATAATGGTTTGAGCATATTATGAATAACGTCTTCTGTGTTAGAGAAGATGGTAAGAGGATAAGTATAAACTTGGTTTTGTTGTTTGGTAATAAGACTTTCACCACGCGGGGCTGGCGTGAATGAAGAAGCCAAGGGAATGGGAAAAGGAACCGGGGGATTTGATGATTATCAAAGAGAAAATATTATGTATTGAAAGGAGCATAGTGGCGTAAGTTGTTCATGCCGACAAGACAATCGATATCAAAATTTATGGGGAGTAAGGCAAAGTCAAAAGTATAATGATGAGGTGTATTATGAATATCTGGAATAGATAGAGGAATTTTGGCTTTATGAGTGACAAGAACCGGTCTGCCCATAAAGTCTTGTAATTTAGCATGCTTTTCAAGAGGTAACCAAAGTTGCGGAGGAACAAATTTCTCTTGTATAAGACTCGTTTCAGCTCAGAATCGAGTAAAGTATGTAAAATAAGGCATGAGTTATTAGGGAATAATAATGTCATGGGAATGTATATATGCAATTGCGGTTTTGTTTCAAGATCCAACATTTGATAGGCCAAAAGAACTTGTTGGGATTCGTATAACGTGTTGGTCTTGTATTCTCTTTTGTTGATCAAGAATTCGTTGAGTTCTTCCTTCAAGAGGAGTACTTTCAAGATTTTCTAAAGTAGACGTACTGGGTCTAGCTTGTTCTAAATGAAAATTGGTATTCCTGTATTCGTAAGTACTAAGACTTCTTGGGATACTTGGATTTATGATCGTAGTAGAAATAGTATTTCCAGAGGCAATAAATGTTTCTATAGGGAGATGTGTTTTTGGTTTTAAAGTCTTCAAAAATACTTGCATCTCATTATCATATCTTAGATGTCTTGTATTAACCAGTTTTGGTTGGATTATTTTACCGTTTCCAACCTCAAAGAGTTTAATAAATTGTGTTGGTGTGACTGATCTAAAGGTAGACGTTTCGTTTAGGGCTAGACAATGTTCCCATTGAATGCCTAATATTTTAGATCCAGGGAGCATCTCTATTCCTTTGAGATTGATAGATAGTGTACAGGCCTTTTCTATATTTGTGTCATATAAGCTGATACAAAAGTCAGGATGTATATAGACTGATGTTTATATACTTCGTCTTATTTAGCATGTGGTATAGAAAGTTTTAATCTTTCAATATCTTCATCAGTTATTTCATAATGTTCACCTTGACTGTTATCAATACTGGTATTATGAATTTCTTGAGGTTGTACTTCTGACAAGGTATTCCAACCATCAGTTGTTCCCAATTTACTATATAATCTCTTAACTCATTAGTTGGTATGTTATCTACATTGAATATTAATCCAGGGGTAGGATTTTGATGTCTCTTTTCTTGTTTATATATATAAGAATCTACATAGCTTTCGCCAGTATCTCTATGATACATAGTTTCCTCTGTAGTTCCAGGATGTGGTGAATTTTGTCTACCAGTAGAAATCATTTGGGTAGATGATTCTCCACGTTCCATATTTATATTTAATTTATCATAAAATAAATATTTCTCCTCGTTAGAGGGTATATGATAGTCCTCGTTAGAGGGTATGTGGTGTAATTCCTCAGAAAAAGAGGACTCCTCGTTAGAGGGTATCGATAATTCATCAACATCATCATATAAACTTTCCTCAAAAGAATCCGCTACTGAAATATAACTTTCACTATCAGAAGAAGAGTTTTTTAAAAAATATTTTATAGATGTAGAGTTTTTTTTGTAAAAATCAAAAATTTCTTTAGAATTAATTTTTCCTTCTATTTCTTCAGTTAATAGAGTTTTATATTGTAAATATTTTTGGTAATCAATCTCGTTTAAATATGTTTCTTTTAAACCTTTTGAAGATATTTTCATCATTCTAACAGATCCAAGTTTTTCTTTTGAAGATAAAAAAAAGTTTGGAAAATTTAAAAAGGTTTGTAAAGTAGTTAGTTTTTGAGAAACTAAATAGAGTTGATCACATAAATAATTAAGCAGACTATTTTGTTGTTCTGTAGTACCATTACAGGGAAGATGTATGCTATGTTCATGAGAATTTAGATTAAAATCACATTCATCAGTTCAGGAAGAACTAAAGCTCTAGACATTTCTGTAAAGAGTTTTTTATAAACTTAGACACGTTATTTCCTTTCTTTCTTTAACTAGTTAGATAACAGTATCGTTTTGACCCTATTCTCTCCGGTATATAATCTCTAATGGTGGCTTTCTCCCTAGAGTTAGGCCGCAATAACTGAAGTATCCTTTCCGGATATAGTCAACCACAAGCACTATTGCAAACTTCAGAGAGATAGAGCACAGCCATGTTTCGTTTCCTACCTCATGGCGTAAGATACTATTATCTAATTAGCTAGAGAAATTAAGAAAATAACATGTCTAACAGGTTTAGCCAGCCATGGCTAGGTTAAGGATACTTACAAATAAAAAGAAGAAGGGTGCTGCACAAGGCTCTGAAACCAGTTGTCTCCAAGCGCCAAGATTCAACTTCTTCTTTAGATTATTAACACTAAGAAATTTAAAAGCTGAAAATAAGAACTCAAGAACTCAGAAAGATTTTTCAAAAAGGAAAAGGCTTGATAGGCTCTACCTTTCTCCTTGGCCAAAGCCTCTCATTTATAGAGTTTCTTTTACAATAGGATTCCTTTCTGATAAGGAGGAATCTCTTTACAGCTGTTAAAGTTATAAAAGACCGAAAATGTACAGAAAGAAGGACTGCATTATTGTCCTTTGTACAAGAAAAAGAACTACATTATTGTCCTCTATAGGGTCCCACCTTTACTGATTGGTGTCCTTCTGTCGGTTGAGGAGATAAGGAGGAATCTTTGGTGGAGTGGATGCTGAGTGGAATGGGCCCACCATGCTTTTAGTCCTGCATGATGTTGTGAAGGGCATCTTCATCCATCTGAGCTGGCTCGTCTGGATCATGATTGTCTTCTGCATAGTTGTTCTCTGATCCTTCTGATTCATCATGCTCCATGTTGGCATAAAATTCTTCCTTTGCTTTAGAGCCAATTTTCCCAAGTTTGAGAGAGACGAGAAAATTCAAGGCTCTGGCAGTCTTGGCTTCAGAGGGTTCAAAGGCACCAATGAAGTCGTATAACAGGATATTATTTTCTATTTTAACTGAATGAGCCCCAATTAGAGCTTTCTGATATGCTTCTTCAAAAAACTCCTTAGTAGCTTTGTCTGCTTCAGCTTCCAGATCCAGAATAGGAAGGTTGTCACAGATGGCAGACGGAGGTCCATAATTTTCTTTATGAAGCTCCCATAGCTGTACCGAACTGTAGAGTTTTAGATATCTTCTTTCTTCCCAAGTGCTCCAGATACGGAAGAAGAAGCTGGTTTGATACTTAGAAGCATATTCTTTAATAGTTTGACTGCATATGGTTGGAAGAACATCCTAGTATTCTTCAGGATGAGAGGAGTTGACATAAAGTTCATGAACAAGCCCCATTTGTAGGGCTCTTTTGCAATTTGTGATGTCTTGGAAACCTGTAACAATTCGGGGAGAATTGTACATGTTCATTATCAACTCGTGTTGTTGTAGAAGTGGTAAGACATATGTTGCTTCCAGCTGTTGAAAGAAAGTCTTTAGCTGAGAGTCAGGAATAAGATTCTGATGGTTGAGGCCTATCATTCTCTGAACCTGAAGCTCGGCCTCCATCTGTCTAGCTGTGGCAGTATCAATTTTGCATAAGTTAAGAAGATTGTAGAATTCCGGTAGAGGGTGATGTACCTGATCTGCAATCTCTAGATCTTGTAGCATATCTCTTAGATACTGTTGGTCTTGAGAAGTACCTCTAAACTATGTAGTTTTTCTTTCTGTTAGATCAGAACTTTGTGAAGTAATGGTGAATGTGCAGAGGTCTTTTGTGGCTTGAACAATTGCTTGCTTCTCTGTTTTCTCTTCGGTATACCGAGAGAGCATGGAGAGTATCATTTGTTCAATCTGGGATAACCAGTATTTGGAGGAAGAGAAGTCATTGGACTGGATTGCTTTGTAGCATCCATTCATCTTCTCATAGATATAAGGATTAGCTGTCTTGAGTTCGAGATTGTACCAATCTCGAACTACTGCTGCTGCAGTCGGTTTGTTAGGTTGAACTCGCCGTTGAGCGGCTGCTACATTGCTGTAGGAAGATTGTGGTTGAGTGATGTTCTGTGGTTGTAAGACTGTCATCCCTGGTGGAGGAAACTGTCCCTCTTCTGTAGTCGGGGAGGAAGATGCTCCTGTAGCCAGGTTGATTGCTCCTGTCTTCAGGGTGGTTGCTCCTGTATCCAGGGTGGTTTTTTTCTTTGAGTTGCTCCCTTGTGCAGGGGTCTTCTTGTTGTTCTGGACTGTAGTCCATTTGGCCTTTTCGACCATAACTTTAAGCTTTTTCAAGCATTCTTCGTCCATTGTCAGGGCGAGTTAATAAATCTGCAAGATGGTTAGTAAAACCAGAAATATATTTAACATCGTATTGATAAATTTCTAGATATAGAGCAACTCTTATTCTCCTGAGATTTTCTTCAGGATTGTTTATTGTTCTTTTTTTCAAAAATTGAGATACAGCTTTGTTATCAGTTTCGATTACAAACTGTCTGTTGAGCAAGTATATTTTTAAGCTTTTTATAGCTAATTTAATGGCTAGCAGTTCTTTATCATAAGTAGAATATTTTTGTTGAGGTTTATTAAATTTTCCTGAAGTATAGGCGACAATTTCTTTTTGTTTTGCTATTAGAACTCCTGCCCAAAATAGATCAGAAGCATATGTTTGGAGAGTTACTAATTCTTTATTTTTAGGAAAATATAATATTGTTTGCTGAGTAATTAACTTTTTAATATTTTCTATTTCCTTTTCTTCTTTAGAAGAAGTTGGATTACTATTTTATCTGTATTCCATTTTCTAGGTTGTTCACCATTTTCTATTTTATATTTAGACTGCTCTATAGTCAACTTTTCTTGTAAGTTTTGAACTAATTGGGATAAATGGGGAATGAAAGTGTAAATCAAGAGGTTATCTCCTTGTATAAATCATATTTCTAGAAAAACACACTAAAAATACCCAAGTAGCATTATTTATATATAAAAATAGGTAATATGAAGGCTACAAATATGTAATATATGGCACTCATCAGTACCCAAAACTGACATAGGTGGGTAGGTAGAGAATACCAAGGGGCGCGAGACAACTCTCTCTACTAAAACTCTGCAAAATAGCCCTGTAATTTCGGAGAAGGGGTGCCTCTTCACAGACGGGGGTCGCAGTGATTAGGCCCAGGCAACTATTTACCAAAAACACAGGTCTCCGCAAAGTCGTAAGACCATGTATGGGGGCTGATGCTTGCTCAGTATCGGAAGGTCAATGGAAGTTAGTGACCTGATGACAGAGGAACAAGCGACTGAAGCCCCCAATGAACAGAGACCGTAACTATAACGGTTCTAAAGTAACGAAATTCCTTGTCAAGTAAGTTCCGACCCGTACAAAAGGCGTAATGATCTGGGCACTGTCTCAGAGAGAGGCTCGGTGAAATAGACATATATGTGGAGATGCGGACTATCGGCCCTGGACAGAAAGACCCTATGAATCTTCACTGTTCCCGGAGATTGGCTTTGGGCCTTTCCTACGCAGCTTAGGTGGAAGGTGGAGAAGGCCTCCTTACGGGGGAGCCCGAGCCATCAGTCAGATACCACTCTGGAAGAGTTAGAATTCTAATATTGTGTCAGGACCTACGGGCCAAGGGACAGTCTCACATAGATAGTTTCTATGGGGTGTAGGCTTCCCAAAAGGTAACGGAGGCGTGCAAAGGACGAGCCGGACGGAGATTGGCTCTCGAGTGCAAAGGCATAAGGGACCACGACTGCATGACCCACCGGTCGAGCAGGGACGAAAGTTGGCCTTAGTAATCTGATGGTGCCGAGTGGAAGAGCCGTCGCTACAACAAGATGTTTTGATGTCTGATTTATGTATATATTTGGAAAGATGATTATTTGCCTTTTGTAATTGACAGGTTTTCTTAATAGTTTCCATACAAGCCTTTTTTAAAGCGCCTGTATTATGAGGAATACCTCCTGTCCTAAGGCTGTTATATTTTTTCTCTATCATGGTATCCCATAGTATATGTAATTTAGAGAAAAATGCTTGTATCCAAAAGATTTTTTTCTCTAAGGTATTTAGTTTGAAAATGTAACTAATATATAGGTTGGCAAATTCTTCCAAATAACAGATATTGCATAATTTTAGTTTTAATTGTATGTTTTCATCTATTCCTTCGGCGTTTATATCATCGCCAGTTATGTCAGCATATAAGTATTTGCAAATGCTATGTAAAACTGTCCTCCTAGATTCATGATTATTTAATGCTAGTATTTCAGTAGGATATAATTTTTCATATTGTGTTAGCCATCTTAATGCTATTCCTTGCCAATATCCGCAAGCTAGTACTACAAACTCTCTATGCGGAGTTCCCTCTGGCATAAAGGTATGGGTTCCAACCATCTGTTGTTCCCAATTTGTTATATAATCTCTTAACTCGTTAGTTGGTATGTTATCTATATTAAAAATTAGACCTGGGTTAAGATTCTGATGTCTTTTTCCTTGTTTATAGATATAGGAATCTACATAGTTTTCGTTAGTATCTCTATGATACATATTTTCCTCTGTAGTTTGATGGATTTTGTCTACCAGTAGAAATCATTTGGGTAGACGATTCCCCACGTTCCATATTTATGTTTAATTTATCATAAAATAAATATTGCTCCTCGTTAGAGGGTATATGTTGTATAAGATAGTCCTCGTTAGAGGGTATGTGGTATAATTCCTCAGTAAAAGAGGACTCCTCGTTAGAGGGTATAGATAATTCATCAACATCCTCATATAAACTTTCATCAAAAGAACTTTCAACAAAAATATAACTTTCATTATCAGAAGAAGAATTATTCGAAAAATATTTTATAGAAGCAGAATTCTTTTCATAAAATTCAAAAATTTCTTTCGAACTAATTTTTCCCTCTATTTCTTCAGTTAGTAGAGTTTTATATTGTAAATATTTGAGATAATCAATTTCATTTAAATCTGTTTCTTTTAAATTCTTTGAAGATGTTTTCATCATTCTAACAGATCCAAGTCTTTCTTTAGAAGATAAAGAAAAGTTTGGAAAGTTTAAAAAAGTTTGTAAAGTAGTTAGCTTTTGAGAAACTAAATAAAGTTGATCACACAAATAATTTAACAAACTATTTTGTTGTTCTATAGTACCATTACAGGGAAGATGTATACTATGTTCATGAGAGTTTAGATTAAAAGGACATTCATAAGATTCAGGTAAAACTAAAGCTCTAGACATTTCTGCAAAGAGTTTTATGAACTTAGACATGTCATTTTCTTTCTTCCTTTAACTAGCTAGGTAATAGTATCGCTTTGACCCTTTTCTCTCCGGCATATAACCTCTAAGGGTGGCTTTCTCCTTAGAGTTAGGCCGCCATAACTGAAGCATCCCTTCCGGATATATAGTCAACCACAAGCACTATTACAAACTTCAGAGAGATAGAGCACAGCCATGTTTCGTTTCCTACCTCATGGCGTAAGATACTATTATCTAACGAATTAAAGAAATTAAGAAAATAACATGTCTAACAGGTTTAGCCAGCCATGGCTAGGTTAGAGATACTTACAAAAAAAAGGAAGAAGGAACTGCACAATGGCTCTGATACCAGTTGATCTGATCTCCTGATCTCCGAGCTTTTATTTTGTACAAAAGAAAATTTACAGCTATGGGAGCTTCATAAAGAAAATTATGGACCTCCGTCTGCAATCTGCGACAACCTTCCTATTTTTGACCTGGAAACAGAAGCAGACAAAGCTACTAAAGAGTTTTTTGAAGAAGCATATCAGAAAGCTCTAATTGGAGCTCATTCAGTTAAAATAGAAGAAAATATCATGCTATACGACTTCATTGGTGCTTTCGAACCCTCTGAAGCCAAGACTGCCAGAGCCATGAATTTCCTTGCCTCACTCAAACTTGGAAAAATCGGCTCTAAAGCAAAAGAAGAGTTCTATGCAAACATGGAGCATGAAGAATCAGAAGAATCAGAGAACAACTATGCTGAAGACAATCATGATCCAGACCTGCCAGCTCAGATGGATGAAGATGCCCTTCACAACATCATGCAGGACTAAAAAGCATGGTGGGCCCATTCCACTCAGCATCCTCCTCTCCAAAGATTCCCCCTTATCTCCTTATCTCTTCAACCGACAGAAGGACACCAATCAAAGAAAGTGGGACCCCGTCAAGGACAATAATAGAGCTCTTTTTTCTGTACAAAGGACAATAATATAGTCCTTCTTTATGATCTTCTTAGTTGTAAAAAGATTCCTCCTTATCGGAAAGGGATCCTTTTGTAAAAGAAAACTCTATAAATGAAAGGCTTCGGCCAAAGAGAAAGGGAGAGCCTATCAAGCCTTCTCTTTTTTTTATCCTCTGAGTCCCTAACTAAGGACATGATTCGACATCTCACAGGATGATGCATGACATCAGCTCTTGCTCTTTCTCATACATAAAAGATAGTGCCGCAGACATTATGTTCAATCTATCACACATGGAATGAGAGCTAAAAGAGAGTGAAGAACTAAAATGACAAAGAGGAAAATACAATGAATCATTGATAATCATATGTAGAATAGACGTTATATGTTCGTAGCAATCTGGCATATCAATCAGGATGAAGAAATCTGGTGTCACAGACTCATCGGAAGCAAGACCTAGGGGCTTCAACAAGAGGACGCTGGTGGATGGAGAATATATTCGGCTCGTGAAGCAACACCCGATGATAGGGATAGGACAAGTAGTAGACGTTCGACTTGCATTTGTAAAATAAAAACATCTAACTTTTCACTCATGACGTCATTCAGACAAACAAGAGGAATTGAGACTTCATACTTCAACAACTTCACTGTCTCCTATGGGGTTTGCTTCATCAACAAATCGTCAAGTTCTTACCTGCTCTACCCGTCGACGGCATCTCTCGTGTGACAAGCCCTACTTTCTAAAGAGAAATTATTCTTTTCCTACAAGAGAATGAAATTCATAACCAGAATCCTACTTCTGTCGAAATAAAAAGCGTCATAGGCATTTTAGGAATCAAAGCAACAAAGGCACTGAGTGGGTAAATTGCCTTCATCTATACTGATGATTCTTTAATTTTCAGCAAATCCCGTCGTCGAAGACACTGAGGAATTGGGCAACATCATTCAGAATTATTGCAACCTGACGTGGGTAAAAGGTGAACTATGAAAAGTCATCCGTCGGTAGCGACGGTTCATAGAAGGCATGATGAGGTGTCTAGAGGATTGGGCATTGGCGAAGGGAAATTACCCATGAAAGATTTGACTATCTTCATTGGCAGTAAGCACATTCCTATGACGATACTACAATAGACGTCTTCTCCGAGATGGTTAGGAAGCACTGGGATGGTTGGAAAGCAACAACCCTCTCCATCTTTAGGTCCTTCCCGACGTCTCTTCTTCAATCCTCCCCATGTTTACATTTTCGGAGAGATGGGTGCCCAACGTCTGTAATGGACAACTTTAAAAGAGATCTTCTTTCTTCTTGTGGACAAAGGAGATGACGATAGGGATTCCTTTGGTGGCGTCGGGATAACATTTGTCAAAACAAAACTTCATGGCGGATGTCGGTGTGAGAAAAGTCGACGCCTGTGCATGAGGCGTCACATGGGAAAACATCCCGTAAAATGCTACACAAAGCCAGAACGGAATACGGTGACGGAACCTGCTACACCAAAGCGGAGAAGAATGGTTACCCACTTTCAACAGAATGGAAGAAATGGATTTCCAATACATACAGCTGCAGTGGCTAATTCCCTCGTTGCTGCACCCATACCCCAGTGTTCTTCCAGACAATGGATAAAAGAGAGTGGTTCGACGCCGAATAGGTTCGGAAAAGAAATCGATGATGAGAGGGCCCAGCCAACAGGAAGGGATACCCTACAGTCGTCTATATGCCAACAACTACAGGAGCGTAGATGTTTTCTCCATCTCTCTCTACTTTCGTCGTATACGTCTCCCCATGCTGCTTTGGGTAAATAACCTCCTCCTTCCGCTCTCGCCTCGGAATGTCTTTCTCGTATGTTGATATATAGATGACTAGTTACTAACTCGCTCTCCTTGGAAATGAAGGAAGAAGAAAAATAGCGAAAGCCATCGCAGTTGCATCCTCCCGTCAAAAAAAAAGATGAGAAAAACCATCGCAGGTCCGAAGAAGAAAAGTTCGTATTTCACACCAGAGATTCGTCATTCCACAACCTCATCTTGTATTTTCTTCCATGAAGATAAAACCAGCGTCCGAAGACATTCCCAATCGGAGTGAATGCAGCATGAGGGGATATTATGTCGATGCCCTAAATTGCACATTGACTTACGTCATTGACAATTTGAAGATGCTATATCTCCACAAAGGGCGTAGCATGATCACGAAAACTGCTTCGACCGAGCATAGGCAGGGATAATTCACCAGGCTGTACCTTCCTATGCTTCCTTTCGACTACAAGTAGAATGACGGAAGAATCTCTTTTTGGTTAACACTTTTTTATCTCAACCACAATAATTGCGTAGATAAAAACATTCTCCATGATAAGCCTACCTTGCACAAAAGCTCCTTGCTCTTCTGAAACGACGTATGGGAAGGATGTCCACATAATATATCCGGAAGTCACCTTTTCTTCTCCTTGGACAGTACCTCTCAACAAGATTGATCCGTTTGGATCTTGGTCCATGATGGCCTTTTTATTGATTTTGATGATTGGATCTCTCTATGAATGGAAAAGGGGTGCTTCGGATAAAAAATAACCACTAGTGATAGGGTAGACGGGGGGAAGGACAAAAGAAAGAGATGGATGCTTACATCCAATCAATTGATTCGTCATGGTAGAGAAGAAAAATGGTGCATGGATTGTACTTGAGCTTCGGATCAATGTCCCCAGAAGTAAGGAGTATGCCCACGTGTTCTAACGAGAACACCAAAAAAACCAAATTCAGCTCTACGTAAGATAGCCAAAGTACGGTTGAGTAATCGACATATATTTGCTCACATTCCGGGCGAAGGTCATAATTTCGCAGGAACATCCTATGGTCATAGTTAGAGGAGATAGAGTGAAAGATTTGCTAGGTGTGAAATCCCATTATATTCGAGGAGTCAAGGATTTGCTAGGAATTCTGGATCGAATAAGAGACAGATCTAAATATGGTGCGAAAAAACCAAAATCCAAATGAATGGAAGATGCCTTTGGAACGTCGTTTTTCTCGGTCAGTCGAGAGAACAACCACAACTTCCCGCCCTAAAATAGAACTATATGGAGCCCTTCCAAATGACCTATAGTCTACTACACTAGCCGATGAAAGAGTGTAGTAGACTCCATTCGCCCGTGGGGGTGAATGGAGGAAGAATAAAAAAACTTCGTATTTTTTAGAAGAGTTGCTCGTTCATAAATTCACTCGACCGCTCAGACTTTACGAGGAAGTCCACGTAGACTTGAAGAGAACGTCGTTTGACGAGTTCCATGTAGCCTATGAGTACGAGTACAGCCTATGAAACAGGCTTTGAGTTCTGTTGCATTGCGACGAAATCATTCCCGCCATTCTCCTTTCCAGTGAACTCCACGTGTCTGTTCCAGCTATGAAAAGATGGAGAACAGTTCTGTAGTGCACTTCGTCGCTTCAACTTCATTCATACACTTGTCAGCTCATTCCGTGAAGGCAACATTGGAAACGTTTTCTCTATTGCTCGTGAAACAGAGGTGACTCGGTCAGTAGTTGGTTTGTTTCTCGAGCTCCGGTACGGGTGACTTAGTTTCATGTACTCAACGTCAATATGCAGCCACAGAACTGCTAAATCCCTCATGAAACTCCAGTTCCGATAAATCGTGCTTGTCAGCCTTCATCACCGCTGCTTTGGCGACCCGACTAAACGAATGCGGTGACGTGACTTGTGTAGCGAGGAGAATGGGTAAAGTAAAAGACAGACGGCTGGCTTGCAATTGATAGCTGACTGGCCTGGTCCCCTGAAGATTGATAGCATCACTTCCCTACTATGTGAATGGATTGCTTTTCTTCTACAAGCCCTACGTCATTATAGTTCGATGTGCTTTCCTAGTGGTGCTTACTGTTGCACGGTTCGGAGAGATTATGTCAGTCACTAGCTGAGAAAGAGATTGAGCCGAGCTAACTTAGTTGTCCAAAGGCAATGGACCATTCGTCCAGGCAAAAGAGAAGATGTCGGGGCGGGAGGTCTTCGAACCGTCGTGACTTCCAATAAGGAAAGTCAGTTTCCTTATGGCCGATGCCTACATCATAGTATGACCTACCCTGTGTAGTCTGATGTAGCTCAAACCGTCACAGCGATTTGTTTCATTCGTTGGACCACTATTCACTAGGCATCGGGACGTCGGATTCGCCTAAACTCTATTTGTTCAAAACATAGATGTAAGTTCCCTGTTTCATTTGATCATGAATGAACAGACTCTCATTCGGTTTAGAATATCCCATCGCTCGAAATCCAACGCCTAACCTTTTCGACGCAACTCGCTTTCGCCCCTCTCCGTCCATCACCTTTTCAAGTTTATGGTCTAAAAACTCCAACCCCCAGAAAGTGGGATGGACTGTCAGCCAATAAATAGTCTTTCCATTAATCCATCCATCCCCTCTCTCTGTAGGGCTACTTTGTGACAGGAGCGGAGTGGAGAAAGGGAATAGGCAATAGACGAACTTCTTCCCACACTGGCAAACAATGAGGGCTTCCAAAATGAAGTCCTTCCTCTTACACTCACGTCAAAATAGGCGTCTGCTTTTGTCGGTGCTATACCCGGTAGATGGTCTGCTGGCCAACAACCATAAATAATATGTCTTTTTAGCTCAGGGCAAGATGGGAGCACTATCACCTCAGGGAATCTCATTTGAGTTTGAGGTGCTGACCAGGCTGCGCTACACCTCGTCTCTGCGGGTCGTCCAGTCCATTGTCTATGGGCTTGTCTCTGTCTATTGGGAACTTTCCCTAACACGAAGCTTCAAATCGTAATAAGTGCTAGTCCGCAGAATGATATCTGCCCCACCCCCTATTTGAGTTCTGAGGGGCCTATCATTATTTCAGAAGAAGAGATCTCTGAGGGCTCATCTCCATGGAAAAAGACTGTCGGTGGGCTACACCATCTTTGGGTAAGAGTCTTGCCTTTGATTTCCTTCTAAATGTTGTCTTGCAGATGTGGAATCTGATAGGATCGCTTTCGCCCCTCCAACATGGCTTTTTTGCATTTCAGTTTGGGATGGATGAAGACTGCACTAGGTTCATCAAAATCAGGACCGTCGGTTTGTTGGTAGTGGACCTCTCCTTCTTCGCATGTTGGAGGGGGATATGTCCTTTTATTAGGAGAATCTGAGCACAGTCCCAATTTGGGCAGACGCTCCCGGGTCTGCGTCTTAGCTAGTGGACGCCCAACATCTCCCGGTTGTTGGGGAGCAATTCCGGCATTCCAAACTGGGTGCACTCATAGCAAATCGCTCGACAGCTGGAGTTTGCAAGACTATGTGTAGAGATTGTAATCAATGCTACTCTACCTGAGACCTTGCATGTTTAGATTGGTGATAGAATGTTGGAACGAACAAAGAGTAGAATATGAATGGAGGCCCGCTAGATGCTCGACATGCAGCACCATCTTCAGACGGGATCACTCAGTATCCAAAGCAAAAGAAAAAAAGGTCTGAAAGGTGAAGGAGAAGCCAAATACTAAAGAGAAGCTACTCATCATTGAAGATGCTGTCAAGAAAAAGACTGCTGCCAAAACGTCGGTTGGAATTCCAGGTTGAAAAAAAGAAGAAGAAAAAGAAGCGACGAATCTACTGGTCCCTCGGCTAGAGGAAATGAGTCTGCTTCAACATATATCTAAGAGAAAAAAAGGTATCAACAAATATGGAGGATGATTGTTGTCCTATTGATACAGGGGAAGCGGCACGACAGAAAGATCTCAAGTTTCGGGGTGGATCAAAATAAGCCACCCACAGCTCGTCGCTTCTCATTTTCGACGGTGGTTCTGGATCTAGTGGAGAACATATTTCCACACCATCTACTCTTAAATGATATTCGGTTGTTAGAGCGTTAGGGGTTGGGGTTCGGTTAATGACCCCAGAGGGACCCCGAGAGGTGACTTCCATCATGTTTTATCTGAAGTTGTTTGATTTTTTGGGGCGTTGGTGCATTTGGCGCACCTCTCTGTCGACTTGTCCTACAACAGAGCCACTGCTATTCGGGGTGGTGCGGGGGGAAAATTCCTTCCCCAGCTTCAGAGGAGCATCCATCAATTCAAAACTAACCCCTCCACTGGCCTTCAATTTCGGAGATGAAAGCTAAAAAACTCCTTCCCAGCGGTGAAGGGTTTCACTAAAGCGACATGCCTTAACCTTCATTCTTTTTTTTTGTAATCGATCTAGCACTTGCTTTTCTTTTGTCGTCTGCATTTTTTTTCTTCATTTCCTTTCAACCTCAATGGAATCCTAGAATTTATTTCTCAGTAATTGGCTCGTTTCTTGGGCTAGTATGTAGGTCAAAGTTGTGTCTTTGTTGTCCAGTCAGAGTCTCGTGCTGTCAAAAATAGGAAAGACTGCTAAGTACCGACGTAAGCAAGAACAAGAGCAGCAAGGAGAAAATTGGAATCGAAATATGGTAAAGGGAAGCTTCTGTAAACAATAGACACGACAATAGAAAGAAGAAGAATAACGAATGGTAGTTCAACAACAAAACGGGTGACAAATAGGGATGATCTTTTTTTGGCGAGTTCCTTTTGATCTTTTTTGGGGGAGAATGAAAATTCTATATGTCATTCGATTTTTTTCCCATCAATATCATACACGGTAATCTCAGATTACTTTTCTTCATTGACTTTCTTTGGTAGAAGGAGGACACAAAGAATACATTCTTTAACTCATCAAAGTACATCAATAGATGAGTGAAGTGAAGGGACTATCCACTGATAGGCATGAGAGGAACGGAATGCCTTAGTGCAATGAGCATAGGGCTTATCGTGGATAAGCCCTATGCTCATTATTTGAAAAAATTCAACGTTTCATTCACACAATTTGTCTTGGAATAGTTTATTATAAGATCACTTATGACGAGTAGCCTCCGTGTAGCCCTCGTTCCGATGAAGCCCGAGTGGGACGCCTTTAACAGGTTGGTAAAGGTTTCTCCTTTCTCCTGTGTCTCTTTGGGTTTGTCATTTTTGAAAAGTGGTTACCTTACCTGCTCTTGATGGCCCTTCGCAGTGTTGGGGACACTTTTCTGAGGTTGCTTCGAATCAACTAGCAGAAAATGGGGAGTAATGAAGGCCCAACGAAGCAGAAACTCAGAAATTCTTCACCGTCATATGTCAAAGTGGAAACACCAAAACTTAGAACTTATCTTTGGGCGGCCTTCTGACTTTTTTCCCTCTTATAGTTGGGGGGTTGGAGAACGGATTTCCTTCCTTCTAGAGGCTGAAGGAAGACGTCGGTGGCCTAGTCTGGAGACGCTGAGAAAAAGGAATGTGATCTCCTAAATCATCATGACTCCTAAGCAGAAGGGAATTTTTCATGATTCGCTTCAAGTGCTTCATCGCAGTTCTTCTAAAATAGCTGGAAAGATGCAGTAATCGTCCCCTCCCGCGTCAGTTCGAGATGAAACACTTTACCTATTGACCGAGAGAATAGAAGGTAAAATGCTCCACCAATGACTGACATCCCTGTATTCAGCTCCGTATTTCCACGTATTTCACTCAGGGGCCGGGCAACCCAGGGATTTACCTATTCTTTCTTTAACCTCTTTCCGCCGCCAACTAATATGAATATGCTATGTTCCCACCCACACGGACAAAACCAACATTTTGTTGCCTATACTCCCTTTCTTCTTGACGCCGTGCATATGCTTCCGTTTATTCCAGAACCGGAATTTCCGCTTGCTCTCTTGATGAAGGTTCATATTTATGTTCCGGTTGCTTCTGGCCATCTAGAGGTCAGGGGCGCGTGGGATAAGCGATCATGGAGGGACTTTCCCGAAGAGCCCTACATACCAAACTTTTTCTTCCGGAACTGACTTCATCACATACTTGGACTTCCATTACACCCCTGAGATCCCCAGGGTTCCGGATCACTACTTGGCCGAAGCTTGAAGCTAGAAACGTGCCGAGCAGCTTTCGAGGGACAAGCTTCCGTCAAAAGAGTTTGGGGGGTCGAATGATGAAACATCGAATCCGTAAAAAAACGTATGAATATGACATTAAAATCAAACCATCTCATTATATAAACGTCATAAATCAATCAGACGTATCCTTTTGGATGGAGAATTTGTAAATGACCACTTGTTTGTACAGAACTTTGACTCTGTGAGAGATCTATATCGGGTCGAGAAAGAGAAGTCTAGTCTCATCCACAGAAAAAATGGACCTCTTAACAGCATCGTAGTGGGGAAGGTCGTGATGGAAGGAGGAATTCGTCTTGATAAGACATAAAAGAGAAGGTCACAAATGTATCGGCGAAATAGGCGATGATTTTGATGTCGGGAGAAGTTGTAACAATAGAATATGATCCGGATGGATGTGCAGACATTTGTCTTGTGCACTACAGGGATGGTGAAAAGATATTGACTTTGCATCCTTTTTTCTTTCATTTTGTTGTCCCAGGAGCTCTTACCTACATAAATGAATGGAAAATGCCCATTCGGTTCTCATAAGGAACTTTTGTAATCAGAAGGAACCGATTTGGTTTACAGCAAAACAACAAATGAATCGATCACTTCCCCAACTGGGAGATTCCCATAATGTATGGGATGAATCCGAAGGGCGTAGCACAACAGCGATCGTCATTTAGTAGTTCCAATCATATGCTATCATTGGCTCAAAAGAAATAGTAATATGTACTGGATGTTAGTGGATTCGAGACGCCAGCGCAAGAGGACAAGTCCCACTTTAGCTGACGGAGAATGTGGCTCATGTCGTTAGAGTAGAAAAGACGATTGGATTTACGTCTTTGTTGACCCCATTGTCACGCAAGAAAACCGTCACCTTTTATATATCCATGCATAGCACCTTTGATGATCTCTGGGTAAAAAAGCGAAGAATAGAGATTAGATGAAGTCTTTACGTGATTACTTATCTGATCATGATCATCCTGACGAGTATGATATCAATGTGCTCGAAGAGAAGTATTTCCTCGTCGGACCGGCTTGCAACTAAGATTATTTGTCTTCGACCCATCAAAACAAAGCAGCTCTTTCACTATAGTCCTCCTAACATGCAAAAAACATTTTTTTTCTTTCCTAAAGCCTGTATTGATGATCTACTTTGTGTCCTCGCAAAGGAATGACCTTTCCGAAGTGCATGACTAGTATGACCTTTGGGTCTTTGACCAATGTCACTCAACGGATGATGAGGGATTGATTATGGTTGCTGTGGAAGCTGGAACTTCGGTTTTCAATAACAATCTTTTTGACGATCGTCAGATGGATAAGAGTGTCGTGTCGAATCGAAGGATTCGACTCTCTTTCAAAGGACATGGAATGTACCTATTGTCATGATTGAAAATAAACTTCCCAATTGCATAAAAGAAAATGGGCCTCTCCATGTACGCTTTCACTGTATGCTATTTTTCATGGAGATCTATGATGTCGAGAGAGGAACATGTGATAGCTACTCTCAATTGGTGTATTCAACGGCTTATGATAGAAAAAATTCATTGAATCTCAGAGTATGCTACTAGACGTAGGAAGAATCGTACCTTGTCACCCTGGACAGGGACATTTCTGATCTCATTTGCGATAAAAAAGAAGCTTCGACCCAACATCCTGAACTATTCCCCCTTTTCGATGAGCCATTGTTTGGGCGAGAGGGTGGATGCTGTGAGATCTCATTGCAGTGAGAAAACCATCGTTGTGTCATGTTTATACGCAGGGGGATGCCGGTTGATTCGTCTTACATTGTACTGTCCGTCGTCAATGGATCGGTATCCTCATCCTCAGTGTGATTGTGATGGTGAACAATTCCCTTGTGGTTGTCGAATTCGTCCCGAAGTCTCTTTACTCGATTATTGAAGAGTTCTGTTAAGAAAGCCTGGGAAGGAGATATTGAAAAATCCTCGACGCGTCGGAAAGGAGGCTTTCGTTGGGAGGAAAAAAAATCGTTATCGACAAAAGGATCTCATTCGACGAACTTGAATTAGCACTTGTGCGGCCTAGGCCTACATAGGTTATGCCACTTTTCAATGATGGTGATTCTCTCTGCGCTGTTTGGCGCAGCACCGGACATAGTGAGCTGAACTTTGATACTTTACCTGCTCAAATCTATTCCTTTGGATAAGAGAGAGATATCGAAATATGTGAGCGGAACAATGTCTTAATACGACCAATAATAAATGAAAATCATGGCCATTACTGTGATCCTTTTCACGAATAAAAAGAAGAAGATGCCTTCTTTCAAGCGGAAAATATCTGCGGGAATTCGTAAATTCGACGAAATCACCCCCAAAAACTTTTCCGTCGATGAATGTCGGCGATAGATGATTAGCCTCCTTGTGGGCCACGAAAGCCCTACGCTTTGTCCTCCCGGCAAAAGGCACGAAAGATCCATCAGTCGTTAGGCGCCGAAATGCTCTCTTTTTCCTAGGCAATATTACCGATGAAGAGCCGGTAGAACTTGGAAATATGGAAAGGAGAATGGGCTAAGCGACCAAATGTTGACGGAGTCTCCTACGAAATGGCTCAAAAGCCAAACGTCGCTTCTCGCTGGCGCTTGTCCGAAGCCTGATTGTAAGACGTCTGACGTGCGAATTGCCTTTTTCTTAATTTAGCAAAAGTCTAGTCCCATAGACGATTGGAGCACACTACTCCTCAATGCCAGCCGAAGGTAAGGAAGTGGTAGAAAATTCTGAGTCTTGCTTTCGGTACTTCGTCAGCACAGATTTGCCCGCCTTTCCTTTGGTCGTCGACCGGGGAGAGAGAAATGGAGATATCTCTTCTTTTCACGGAATTCTTTTTCTTGCGCTTGACGCACCTAATTTTCTTTAATAGTTGACACCTATCCGAAGAAGAAAGTGAATAAAGCGATGTGAATATATCTGTTCTCTCTGCTGGGAAAGAATGAGTCAAGACAGGGACAGAAAGAGAAAAGCGACGAAGCGAATGCCAGTTGGATAATACATCTTTCTTTTATGGAGTGCGTTTGCCAGTTGTAGTTTTAACAATGAGCAGGAGCTCGGCGGGCTACGTTAGGTACGCCCTTCTTCTCTTTCTTCTCTTGGTTTGACCGACAATGGAGGGAGAGGAAAGAAATGTCATCTTTCTTTAGATGCAAATAAATGACGTACCATATTCGGAGAATGGTATGCTCTACAAAGTCTTCTTTCTCGAAGTACCGATGGAGATTGTGTCAGACCCCTGGTTTTCGGATTCCACCGCATATGATGACGAAAGTGATTCGAGACATTCTGTTGATGGCTTGTAAGCTTCACGTCCTGATGACCTTATAAACTTGTTAGTCCTCCTTTGGTCCACTCCGCCCGAACAAATAACTAGTGCCTCTACGTTGAGTTGAGCTTTTGACGCTTCCGTTCCCTCTCGCACGCATGAGCCGACGCTTTCCCTCATCGAGTTTATCTTCGTCCGGGAAGCTTTTCTCTTTCTTTCCTGACGGCCCTTCCCGCTTTGTTGGCGTACTTTTGTAAATCCATTCAACGGGAGGGAGGTGGGATCCTACTACAATGGGGCGTCGTTGCTTGTGCAATTCCGTCGAGTGACGGTCGAACAATTTACTAGACATTGGCTAATGCTTGCTTTCTTTTTGCTAATGTACCATTGCATGGTATTCAAATGTCGCTATGTGAGTAATACATGGTATTTAGTTGGACCATTTTACTACACCCGGAACTATTTTGATGATATTGTATTGTTGGTACGTCGACCGTCTCTCTCGTCTGCTACCTTTCCCATTCATGATGGCTTCCTTTGGTTAAACGTCCATTACTGACCGTGCAATCTGGCAGATTGATGCTTTAGCCAGGATATCTGTAGAAGGCAACATCAAATGTCGAGCCATGTCTCACGTCGTTTGTTGGCCTCCGTCATTGTCAATCTCTATGGTGGTTTTTGGCTTCGAAGCCTATTGACGCCTTTCTTTATCTGCTGATTCAATGACATATATCAACGCAGACTCCATTCGTCGCAGATAAGCCTTTAGGAGTATTTTATGCGAAGGGAGATGCAAGATAACATGGTAGATTCAGCCAAGTAGTGTCAATAGTCTCGAAAAGGGTGCCATAGCTTTTCTTTGTATACCTACATCTTCTACTCGATGCTTTTTCCATGACAACAACAGTTCCGAAGGAAAAACGACTGCCTTTCTCACCAGTGGGCAAGTCTGATTAATCCAATCACGACAAATGATGTCAACCCCATCTTTTCTGCCATACTCAACTCTAATCCGGGGTCCCGTCCAGCTGCTGAATTTACGAAAGCCTGTCTTTCCGACTGAATGTATTGCCCTGTCGGGACTAGGATATGATGAGGAAGTGAGAGAGGGGACACCAAACATGGTGCGTGCCATTGCCCCAATCCAATGGACTATGTCATACAGGGAACAACCTATTGAGGTTGGGATAGAAAGAAAGCTGGTTTTGCTTCTGTTTCCTTCCCCAAACTCTTTCGTCAGTCTCTCATCAGGTGTGGGTCAATGTTCCCTCATTCTGACTTGACTTCCCCTGTTGGGGCACTAAAAGATGACTACGACGTCGACGTAAGGGAGAGGACAACCCCTATTTCTGGCTGGACTTCAATGAGTGAGTGCTATTCCCATTCCTGACTTTGGCCCAACCCGATCGGACCTTCTCTTGTTGCCCGACCAGTTTGCTTGCTCCCCCGAAGAGTCTTGCAAGAGCAGCTAGTTTAGGAGGAAGAGGACACCAGGGGCTCTTCGGCCTCACTTGTCGGAGATTGAACTACCGGAACGTCAGCTCGCGTCACTTGCTGATTGACGGAAACAATCCGTAATTTTCACTTACTCTCAGCATACCAGAATACACTACTACTACTGTCACACACTGATGCAGAAGAAAAAGCTAATATAAAAGGAAATACACTCAGGTACACTTTATTATACATATAAGTGGTGGAGAACTACAAGTAATTGATGGATTGATCGGCAGGCATAAAACCGGCAAAACGGATGGGAGAGGATGAGTGCGTGAGAGAGGATGGTGATGAAGAAAAGGAGGCATTGACGAGTTTAAGATGTTGTGGAAGTTTGTTGATGTTTTAGCCGATTCACCGATGATCCTCTCATCCTTCGGAAGCCCCCTTTTATAAACGACCTTCCTTACATGAGAAGCCTCTCAAGAATCTTGCTGTAGAAGCCGTCATGAGTCTTCACTGTTGACGTTTTGTCCCTTCCTTGCATGAGAACCCTCTCGAGAATCTTGCTGTAGAAGCCTCGTCACGAGTCTTCACTGTTGACATCTTGTCTCTGTCAGGAATCTTTCTGTAGAAGTCTTGTCTTTGTCTGAAGACTTGGAGCCGTATGCTTTGTTGAAATAGAGCTTCTTCTTGATGAATCTTTTGATGGGGCCCGTACATTTAATCTTTTCTTCTTTCTTTTGGATATATTAGGCTCCTCTTGTCTATATCAGACATCCCTTTGGCTCTATCAGGCCCTTTTTGTAAGAAATCGTGTTGTTGTAGGGAATCTATTAGCTATGATATCTTTTGGTTCCTTTCTTGTAAAGTCGTAGCTTGGAGGATCCCATACTTAGATCCATAAAACTAAGAGAGTTTTTTTAATAATATTTACATTTACAGGAAATTAATAAAATTATTGGGTACTGAAGTTTCTATTGATCCTGGAGATGTAAGATCCATCCATCCATCCATTTGTGGATAGGACAGGGTCGTCCCATCTTGTTGGCACGATCGTCGGTTCTAGTGTTTTTTGTTGGTTCAGTTTTGATCTTGGGACTAATTTTTTCATTTTCGGTTTCTCATATAGAACATAGTATTCGAACCTTCCAGATTCTTCTTAAAGTAATCCAACTTCCGGGTTACCTTCTTCATGTAGTTGTTTTAGTAGCCTCTGTACAGAGACTCCCCTACTGAGGGCTTTTTCGGTTATGTCGACTTCTACTTCAGCCTCGACCTCATGTCTATCTCTTCTTCGGACTGCTGTGTAGAGTTGTCGCATGCTTGCGATCCTTCTGGTGCTTTATTCTCAAACTGTAGTGCCTCCTCTGATCTGTTTGATGCAGAGAGGCTGGGTAACTCTTTTTCTAAAAGTTTACCCATACTTTCTAAGAGATTAACTTGTTTAGGGGTTGCTTCTCTAATAATTTCCTCATTAAGGGTTGTTATGTAATCCGAGCAAACCTTTTTCAAGGCCTTGAGTTCAGATTCTTGTTTCATTACAAGATTTGCTAAGTTCCCCATGTGCCTGCGGAAGACACGTCGAGTTCCAATTCCCAAATTTGCCTTCTGGTGGGCTCGCCAGGCTCCATTTATTTCAGAGTAAAATAGGGGTGGCATTTCCAACTTGGGAAAGCTCGTTATTTTTTGCTCGAGCATGTGATGGGCGAGATCACGAATCTCTTCTGCTAAGTATGGGTTCTATCGTGATATCTCATAGGCTAGGATGACATCCACTTTTGAGTAGTAATGCCTACAACAAAATCCATTAAAATAGAATACCTGGTCGTAGCATCTTTCCCAGTTTGTGTAGATACCCGGCTGATATCCTACGAATACGACAAACGCTGCTGGAGCAGGAACACTATTTGCTAGCCTTCCCCTAATCGTTCTTCTACAAAACAAATTAATAAATTACTAATATTTAGTAATTAATTATTCTTTACTTGTTAGGTCAGCTTAGATAATCTGCGATAAAATTATCCTTTCCTTTAACGTGCTCGATCTCGAAGGAGTATTGGGCTATCTCATTATACCATTGCATGCATTTTCCAGAGGTTTTTCTTGTATTTACCAGAAAATCCCTAACGGCCTTATTATCTATTCTAATAATAAAATTTTCGGGTGTAAGAAATATTTGAAATTTCTGCAGGGCTAATTTTATAGTGTATAGTTTCTTCTCGAATATTATCCGTTTTAATTCGTTCGGTTTGAATTTTCCAGAGCCGTACCCATAAAGTCTATCATATTTTAATATCTTTTATGGTATGTTTCTTTTTCTGAGTCTGATTCCATTCTGAGATAGGGGCGGATCCTCTTCGTTACAATTTTCTTTCGGTATTGCTTTTAGTGTACATCCCCAATGCTCATCCGACGTATCAGTATCTAAAATCAGTTTATCTTCTGTCTTTGGTAGGTAGACTTCCGGTGCCTTTTCGCCGAGCTGCTTAATTTGTCTTAGGACGATTTTATCTTTGTTTGTCCACATAAAATTTGATTTTTATTTAGCTTTTTTAGTACAGGTATTTCTTCCTTCGTAAGTTCTCGTAGGAAATTTCTCCCATAATTCAATAGCCCTATTAAACTTTGTAGTTGCTTTTTACCTTTTATCTCTTCGGAAAATTCCTTAATTTTTGAAATGATATATTTCTGTAGTTGAATGCCATCTTTGTCTAGGAAATTCCAAGAAATTCTATTGATTCTTTTTCGATTTCGATCTTTTTTGGAGAGAGTATTATCCCGTGTCTTTTAAATACGTCACTAATGATCCTTAAGTGTCTCTTATGATCTTCTTTTGTTTGTGAAAAAACCAAAATGTCATCAATGTATACGACACAGAAATCCTTTAAGTTATTAAAGATTGAGTCCATCCATCTTTGAAATATCTGTGGTACGGTGTTTAACCCAAATGGCATTACATTCCAGTGAAGGTGTCCTTATGGCGTACTAAATGTTGTTAGTGGTTTCGATTCCTCCGTCATTTTTAGTTGCCAAAAACCAGACTTACAATCGAACTTACTGAATACTCTAGACCCTTTCGTTAAATTTATTATGACTTCTTTTCCTGGGATAAAATACCCATCGAATTTTAGGTTTTAGTTTAGTCTTTTGTAATTAATTACCATTCGTGGCCTTTATCTTTTTAATTCATTAAGATTTCTAACTATGAATGCTGGACTAGAGTGAGAGCTAGTGGTTTTCTCTATTAGACCTGTACTTAAAAGTTCACTTATTTGATTATCGAATTCATCTTTATCTTGCCTATTAACTGAATTTTACAAAATCTTGGGCTTCAATCCCATAACTTTAATGGATTTTCACTAAAATTTTTGCAAAGTGTTTTATAAAGCCAGTGGGTTTGATCTAGCTCATAAATTGCTTCGCATCCTTTTGATGGGTTTTCACTGTCTGGAAACTTTTAGGGGGGAAAAATCTTCTGTACATTTGTATCTAAATCCCTCTAAGAGTGGCATGTCGAGCCTTTGGGATTGGTTACTCTCTTATTGATGTAATGACACCATATATTTTTCTACAATCATTGGTAAATACTCTCCATTAAAATTGTTTCCTAAAACCATGTCCCCATTCATATGTGGAAAATACAAGAGTTTTGGTATAATGATTTTTTTCTCATTAAGCCAAATTTCCACGTTCTTGGCTTTGTTTTGAATAGTTGTTTTATGCGCACTGATCCCTGTTATTTTAATTGGATATTTCATTGGCTCCAATTTTTCTAATGGTATGGCATTTTCTCGACAAGAACAAACTGTAGCCCCTGTATCTAGTAGTGCGTATAATGAATATTATTTATAACCCTTAAATCTAAATATTCCTTTAACATAATTAAACCTTCTTCCTTGTTTTGAAGCAAAAATTATCTCATCAAATCGTATCGTATATTCCTCTTCTCTGTTAAGGGGTTCTTCGGAATTTAAGATAACCTCTTCAACCGTTCTTTTTACATCATCAATATCACTTTGGTAACTATTCTCTATTGGTTTAGTTTGCAGGAGATCTTTGATGTTGTTTTCCATCACTATTTCTTTATCCTTTTTAGTTATACTGTTTATTGCATTGCCGTTTCTTCTTCACTACTTTCTCCCTTTTTTACTAGAATATTGCTGTTATTTTCTTTATTTGCCTTTTTGTTCTCTTTAGTTTTGATATTGGGTTCAATTTTTTCTTGATTAGACTTATATCCAAAATGACTTAGTAAACCCTTAAATTTTTTATAGACTTCCTTGAGTTGTTTAGTTGGATCTTCTTTGGATTCTAAAGGTATGTTGGAATTTTTACCTTGCTCTTTTAATCTTTCTATTCGGAAAACTATCTCATCAAATTTTTTTTAGAATACCTTGGTGTGTTCATCATATCATATATACCATTATACTTGATGTTGTATGGACTACAATTCGCTCTATATATATCGCAGTTGCAAAATATGCAGGTAGCCATCTAAGTTGTTAGTAGGTAACTAGCTCTGAACAGCCTATGGTGCCTAAAATCGTCTCCTGAGGGTCTCCCTACAAACACCTATCCGCAGCAACAAAGAGATCACTTTCAGAATCTGGGCTTTATAGTTACTCAAATCTAGCAGGGGACACTTAGAATGAAACTAGAACAGTAATCATGCAAGTTGTGAGATAATATAGGTCGGTGTTATAATCAATTTGATACCACGTAAATGCTATTTATGTTATAAATCCTTCCCCAAATTCTTCCTAATTTTTTTTATTTTTACTTGATTTTTTCGGATTTTGCTACAGAGACATTTTCTAATTTTCGAGGGATTTTTGCTACAGTAACTTTTTTTTGATTTTTTGGCGATTATTTACGAATTTTTCGAAAATAGATCTACAAAAAATAAATCAAATATAGAGATTTATCTAACACACCTAAGCAAATATAGATTACTTCATATAAATTCAGAACATACAGTACATACCGGAATAATAGCCATCATACCGGAGACTCTTTGTACAGACTGCTGACCCCTACCGCCCAAAAAGGAACACCCCCCGGGCTTTGATACCAGAATATACTACTACTACAGTCACACACCGATGCAGAAGAAAAAGCTAATACAAAGGGAAATACACTCAGGTACACTTAATTTTACATATAGGTTAGGTGGTGGAGAACTACAAGTGGTTGGTGGATTGATCGGCAGTCATAAAACTCGCAAAACGGATTGGAAAGGATGAGAGGGTGAGAGAGGATGGTGATGAAGAAAAGGAGGCATTGACGAGTTTAAGGTGTTGTGGAAACTTGCTGATGTTTTAGCCGATTCGCCGATTTTGCCAATTTGCCGATATTTTTCCCATCCTTCGAAAGCCCATTTTATAGGCGAGCTTCCTTGCATGAGAAGTTTCTTCACTGTTGATGTCTTGTCTCTATTAGGAATCTTTACTATTGGTGTTTCTGTCAGGAATCTTCACTGTTGATGTCCTATCGTTTACTGTTGATGTCTTGTCGTTGTCAGGTGTCGCTGTCAGGAATCTCTACTATTCACTATTCATGTCTTGTCATTGTCTGGAATCTTCTCTATTGATGTCTCGTCAGAAGACTTGGAGTTGAATAAGAGTTTCTTTTTGATAAAGTTTTTGTTGGGGCCCGTAACTTTAATCATAATGGAGCTTTTAATCATGCCTCCCTTTTTGGATATATTAGGCTCCTTTCCTGTATCAGGCTTCTTTTGTCAGGCACCTTTTGCAGGGAATCCTTTTGTCGGTTGTCAATGTTGTTGTAGAGAATCTATCTGCTATGATGTCTTTGGGTTCCTTTCTTGCGAAGCCTTTAGATTCCTTCTTTGTGAAGTTTTAGCCTGCTTCTTTTGATGTTGCCATGTTAGACTACTTGTCTATTTTCCTTTGTAGATAATCTTGTCACATTTAGAAATTATCAAATGATATGGGATTTTTAGTAAACCCCCAGCTATCAACGGATTTGATTTGCCTTTACCAACTACCGTTTGAGTTGGGCTACCCATATTATTCCTCTCAGCATAATGAATTGTTAAGAACTTAATTTGGACTTATATGCCAAACTAATCCTTTTAGCAGTTTTTGGTTTTTACAGAATCCCTTTTTTTTTAATAGGCTATATCTATATAATATTTTTATATGAGTATACTTACAGATAATTATATACATTACCAGAGCCTGAGATTTTTACCATACCTGGAAATGCAAGGTCGTCTTACCTTGTTGACATAGCTGGAAGATCCCAAGCTCATATATAGACACAAACCATTCTTGGCACTAGGATCTTCTTGATTTTCTCTAGCTCTATGTGTCCTCATGTGCCCTCCAAGTGCATTCCCGTTCATAAACTCAATTCCATAGGTGGAACATTTATGCATTTTAGGTTTCCTTTCTATTTTATGTAGCTTTTCTGGGCTCGACCTTCTGTGGCTTGCTCGGTGGCCTCTGAGTGCTTGGAATGAAGTGAATTGTTTGCTGCATATTTTATATTTGAATACTTGTTTATATTGTTGTTGGATAGTGTTCTTACCATTACGGAAATCGATACTTCTGTCGACTTCTACTTCTCTGACCATCCTATCTCTGGGAATGTTGCGCACCTGTAAATCTTCTTTCGCCAAGATCCTGAACTGCAATCTGGATTCAGTGAGGATGAGCAGTTTTTTTGTGATCCTTGCCTTATATACTGCTTGATGGTTTTCAGCCGTACGATTTATTCTTTGTTGTAATTTCCAGGCTTCTTTTAGCTCTAAGAATATTTGTCTAATCACTTTTATTTATTCTTTCTGAAGTGATATAGCATCATTACAGGAGTAATGATGTCTACCGAATAATTGTTTATAATATTTATTCCATCCTGTTGATATTCTACGCATACAATAAATGCTGCGAAATACTATTTGTTATAGCTCTCACCATGTTTCTCATCTTCAAAATCTTGATTGATATATCATTATTATTTTCCTTTATTAAGAATTTATTATTATTATTTATTTGTTTTTTATGTATCCTAGACTAAGGTCGTTTTTCTTTCGACTGCATCTCTTAACGTTAAGTTGCTTAATCCTAGCGTTGATTATATCTGACTCGTTGTTCATTATAGGGATTATCTCGAACTCTGAATTGCTCTTATGTCCGCACAACCCTATATCGGAAAGGGAGATTTTTTTTCAGTGTAGGCTTCTAAATTTTGCTTTATCATTTTTTGAGCATCTTCTCCTCTTTAGGACAATGCCCTCTTTCGTTGTATTTAAAATACTTGTATTCTCTCTTACCCATTTGTGTAGAGGATTCATCACACTTCTGAATATACTTGTTACTCTTGATAAATCCCTTTTGTCTCTCCATAGTTTTCTAGATACTGGTCTAGGTGGGCAAACTTTTTGGGTATTTTCAGCTTACCGTTTTAAAATTCTTTTATCTTTATCCGTCCAGATAAAATCTCGATTTTTACTTATCTTTTTTAATACAGGTTTTTCTTGCTTGGATAGTTTCTTTTAGCTATTCTAGTAGGCTATGTTGTTATTTTTTATCCTTTTCCTTTTTTGGTCTTTTCTTTCTTCCTTCTTTCCATTTCTTGTTATTATAGTATTTCCTCTTTTTAGGAGAGTTACTTGTTGCATATTTCACTTTCTTATAAGATTCTATATTTTGAATATAGTGTCTTAGATTGTTCTCTTTCTTTATTTGGTTTAGGTACTCTAGATATCTGTTTTGTGTTTTTATATCCCATAGACTTGGAAATGTGTGAAGGAACGGATCAATCCAGTTTTGTGTCTTATTGTACTCTAAGTATTTTGAGAACGTTTTGCAGTATTCTTTGAATTTGCATATATCACATAGTTCAATTTTAGATATTGCATAAAGGATTATTTTCTCATAAGTCTTATCATCTATTAACCTACATAAATTTTCTTTTATAAGGTCAATGGGGATATCCTTAGATCCAATTGATTTATTGTTTTTATCCCACTCATTTTGCGAATTTATCCATTGTTTCATTCTTAGTAAAACATCTCCTTGTAATATTCTTGTAATGTCCATGATTCTTTATGATTTGTGATTACGATGATTTGGGATTGTACCAAGTCGTTTATATCCTTGAAATGTACTTTGGGCAAATCTAAATCACTAATCCTTAAGTCACTTTCCATTAAATCAATCAACTTATTGTCAGATTCGATATTTTCTTTAAATTATGTCATGTACTCATCATCTGTAGTCATTCCACAGTCTTCATTCTCTGGTTTTGTGATGCTCTCATTTTCTAGGTTTTCATCTAAGTTGTATATCTCAGTGTCAAATTTGAAGTGGTGTAACAGATTTTTATGTTGGAGGTACGTCTATTTTATCCTATTCACTAGATAGTCTCTCTTGAATAGTGCTATTTTGATCCCTATATAACTCTTTCCAGCAATTAATTATCTCAAGTATTGAGTTGTATTCTTGTCTGGAGTATGTTTTCTCAGCTTGCATCATATCAATTGGTTGACTTGGTTTATCTTGTTTTGAACAGTTCCTAATATGTCAATTTGATCTAACTTTTCTACCGCTTCCTCTACTTCATAGTATCTTATCATACACTATTCTTTTTTGTCAGAACTCAAGATAAATTCTTCATTTATTCTCTCTACCTTATATCTACTTTCTTGGTAACTATTTTCTATTAGACTTTGTGAGAGACCACTTTGATTATTATTATATTCTTGGTTACTGACTTGGGATAGGTTATTACATTCATTTTTCTCTTTTACAGGAAGATTACAATTACTTTCTTCATTTACCTTTTCGTCTTCATCAGTTATTTTATTATTAGGTTTGACTTCTTCCTGATTTGATTTATATCCAAAATGAATTAGTTGACCCTTGAATTTTTTATAGACCTTTTCAAGTTGTTCAGTTAAATTTTCTTTGGATTCTAAAGTTAGGTTGGGACTTTTATTTTGTTCTTTTAATCTATCTATTCGGAGAACTATCTCATCAAATTTTTTTTGGAATATCTTGGAGTGTTCATCATATCATATATATCATTATACATGGTGTCATATTTACTACAATCCGCTCTACATATCTAGCAATTGCATAATATGCCTGTAGCTATCTAAAATGTCAGTGGGTAACTAGTTCTGAGCAGCCTATGGTGCCTAAAATCGTCTCCTGAGGGTCTCCCTACAAACGCCTATCCACGACAACAAAGGGATCACTTTCGGAATCTGGGCTTTAAGATTATTCAAATCTAGTAGGGGACACTTAGAATGAAAATAGGACAGTAATCATGCAAGTTGTGAGATAATATAGGTCAGTATTATAGTCAATTTGATACCACGTAAATGCTATTTATGCTATAAATCCTACCCCAAATTTTTCCTAATTTTTCTGATTTGTATTTGTTTTTCTATTTTGCTACAGTAACATTTTCTAATTTACGAGGGATTTTTGCTATAGTAACTTTTTTATTTTTTCCCAGAATTTTTATGATTTTTTGGCTATTTTTTACGAATTTTTTGAAAATAAATCTACAAAAAAGAAGACAAACATAGATATTTATCTAACACACCAAACAAATACAGATTATTTCATAAAAATTTAGAACATATAGTGCATACTGGAACAGTAGCCATCACACCAGAGACTATTTGTACAGACTGCTGACCCCTACCATCCAAAAAGGAATGTCCCCTGGGCTCTGATACCAGAATACACTACTACTATTGTCACACACTGATACAGAAGAAAAAATTAATACAAAGGGAAATACACTCAGACACACTTAATTATACATATAGGTAGTGGAGAACTACAAGTGGTTAGTGGATTGATCGGTAGGCATAAAACCGGCAAAATGGATGGGAGAGGATGAGAGGATGAGAGAGGATGGTGATGAAGAAAAGGAGGCGTTGACGAGTTTAAGATGTTGTGGAAGCTTGCTGATGTTTTAACCGATTCGCCGATGATCCTCTCATCCTTCTGAAGCCCCCTTTTATAGACGTCCTTCTTTGCATGAGAAGCCTCTAGAGAATCTTGCTATAGAAGTCTCGTCACGAGTCTTCACTATTGACGTCTTGTCCCTTCCTTGCATGAGAAGCCTCTCGAGAATCTTGCTGTAGAAGTCTCGTCATGAGTCTTCACTGTTGACGTCTTGTCACTGTCAGGAATCTTACTGTGGAAGTCTTTTCTTTGTTAGAAGACTTGGAGCCGTATGCTTTGTTGAAATAGGGCTTCTTCTTGATGAAGCTTTTGATGGGGCCTGTACATTTAATCTTTTCTTTTTTCTTTTGGATATATTAGGCTCCTCTTGTCTGTATCAGGCATCCCTTTGGCTCTATCAGGCACTTTTTGTAAGAAATCTTGTTGATGTAGGGAATCTGATAGCTATGATGTCTTTTGGTTCCTTTCTTGTGAAGCCGTAGCTTGGAGGATCCTATTAGAAACATAAAACTAAGAGAGTATTTTTTTTTAATATTTACATTTACAGGAAGTTAATAAAATTATCGGGTACTGAAGTTTCTATTGATCCGGGATATGCATGATCCATCCATCCATTTGTGGATAGGATAGGGTCGTCCCATTCTGTTGGCACGATCGTCGGTTCTGGTATTTCCTATTGGTTCAGTTTTGATCTTGAGACTAATTTTTTCATTTTCGGTTTCCCATATAGAACACAGTATTCCAAGCTTTCAGATTCTTCTCCAAGTAATTCAACTGCCGGGTTGCCTTCTTCATGTTGTTACTTTAGTAGCCTCTGTACAGAGACTCCCCTGCTGAGGGCTTCTTCGGTTATGTCGACTTCTACTTCGGCCTCGACCTCTATGTCCATCTCTTCTTCGGACTGCTGTGTAGAGTTGTCACATGCTTGCGATCCTTCTGGTGTTATATTCTCGAACTGTAGTGCCTCTTCTGATCTGTTTGATGCAGTGAGGCTGGATAACTCTTTTCTAAAAGTTTACCCATACTTTCTAAGAAACAACTTATTTAGGGGTTGCTTCCCTAATAATTCCCTCATTCAGGGTTGTTATGTAATCCGACCAAACCTTTTTCAAGGCCTTGAGTTCTGATTCTTGTTTCATTACAAGATTTGCTAAGTTTCTATGTGCCTACGGAAGACACGTCGAGTTCCAATTCCCAGATTTGCCTTCTTGGGAGCTCGCCAGGCTCCATTTATTTCGGGAAGGGGTGGGATTTCCAACTTGGGAAAGCTCGTTATTTTTTGCTCGAACATGTGATGGGCGAGATCACGAATCTCTTCCGCTAAGTATGGATTCTGTCATGATATCTCCAAGGTTAGGATGACATCCTCTTTTAAGTAGTAATGCCTGTAACAGGATCCATTAAAATCGAATACCTGGTCGTAGCATCTTTCCCAGTTTGTATTGATACCCGGCTGATATCTCACGAACACGACAAACGCTGCTGGAGTAAGAATACTATTTGCTATAGCCTTCCCCTTATCGTTCTTCTACAAAATAAATTAATAAACTACTAATATTTAGTAATTATTTATTCTTTACTTGTTAGGTCGGCTTAGGTAATCTGCGATAAAATTATCCTTTTCTTTAACATGCTCGATCTCGAAGGAGTATTGGGCTATCTCATTATACCATTGCATACGTTTCCCTGAGGTTTTTCTTGTATTTACCAGAAAATCCCTAACGGCCTTATTATCTATTCTAATAATAAAATATTCGGGTGCAAGAAATATTTGAAATTTCTGCAGGGCTAATTTTATAATGTATAGTTCCTTCTCGAATATTATCCATTTTATTCGTTCAATTTGAATTTTCCAGAGTTGTACCCACAAAGTCTCATATTTTAATTTCTTTTGTAGTATGTTTCTTTTTCTGAGTCTGATTCCCTTTTGAGATAGGGGTGGATTCTCTTCGTCCCTATTTTCTTTCGGGTTTGTTTTTAGTGCACATCCCCAATACTCATCCGACGCGTCAGTATCTAAAATCAGCTTATCTCCTATCTTTGGTAGGTAGACTTCTGGTGCCTTTTCGGCAAGCTGTTTAATTTGTCTCATGATGTTTTTATTTTTATCTGTCCAGATAAAATCTTGATTTTTATTTAGATTTTTTAGTAGATGTATTTCTTCTTTCGTAAGTTCTCATAGGAAATTTCTCCCATAATTCAATAGACCTAGTAAACTTTGTAGCTGCTTTTTATCTTTTATCTCTTCGGGAAATTCCTTAATTTTCAAAATGATATGTTTTTGTAGTTGAATGTCATTTTTGTCTAGGATAATTCCAAAAAATTCTATTGACTCTTTTTCGATTTCGATCTTTTTTGGAGAGAGTATTATCCCGTGTCTTTTAAATACGTCACTAATGATCCTTAAGTGTCTCTTATGATCTTCTTTTATTTTTGAAAAAAATCAAAATGTCATCAATGTATACGATACAGAAATCCTTTAAGTTATTAAAGATTGAGTCCATCCATCTTTGAAATATCATGGTGCAGTGTTTAACCCAAATGGCATGACATTCCAGTGAAAGTGTCCTCGTGGTGTACTAAATGCTGTTAGTAGTTTCGATTCCTCCGTCATATTTAGTTGCTAAAAACCAGACTTACAGTTGAACTTACTGAATACTCTAGACCCTTTCGTTAAATTTATTAGGACTTCTTTTCTTGGGATAAAATACCCATCGAATTTTAGATTTTGATTTAGTCTTTTGTAATTAATTACCATTCGTTGCCTTTTTCTTTTTAATTCATTAAGATTTCTAAGCATGAATGCTGGACTAGAGTGAGGGCTAGTGGTTTTCTCTATTAGGCCTGTACTTAAAAGTTCACTTATTTGATTATTGAATTCATCTATATCTTGCTTAGGATAGAGCATGGGTTTTACCCTAATGATTATATTGCTATCTCTTAACTGAATTTTATAAAATGTTGGGCTTCGATCCCATAACTTTAATATATTTTCACTAAAATTTTCGCTAAGTATTTTATAAATCCAGTGGGTTTGATCTAGCTCATAATATGCTTCGCATCATTTAGATGGGTTTTCACTGTCTGGAATACTTTTAGGGGGGAAAAATCTTCTGTACATTTGTATCTAGGTCCCTCTAAGAGTGGCATGTCGACTCTTTGGGATTGGTTACCCTTTTGTTGATGTAAAGACACCATATGTTTTTCTACAATCATTGGTAAATACTCTCCAATAAAATTGTTTCCTAAAACCATGTCCCCATTCATATGTGGAAAACACAAGAGTTTTGGTATAATGAATTTTTTCTCATTAAGCCCAATTTCCACATTCTTGGCTTTATTTTGGATAGTTGTTCAATGCGCACTGATCTCTGTTATTTTAATTGGATATTTCATTGGCTTCCATTTTTCTAGTGGTATGGCATTTTCTCGACAAAAACAAACTGTAGCCCCTGTATCTAGTAGTGCGTGTAATGAATATTGTTTATAACCCTTAAATCTAAATGTTCCTTTAACATAATTAAGCCTTCTTTCTTGTTTTAGAGAAAAAATTATCTCATCAAATCGTATCGTATATTCCTCTTCTCTGTTAAGGGGTTCTTCGAAATTTAAGATAAGCTCTTCAACTGTTCTTTCTACATCATCAATATCACTTTGGTAACTATTCTCTATTGGTTTAGTTTGCAGTAGATCTTTGATGTTGTTTTCCTTCACTATTTTTTTATCCTTTTTAGCTATACTGTTTATTGCATTTGTCACTTCTTCTTCACTACTTTCTCCCTTTTTTACTAGAATATTGCTGTTATTTTTTTTTTATTTGCCTTTTCGTCCTCTTTAGTTTTGATATTGGGTTCAACATTTCTTGATTAGACTTATATCCAAAATAACTTAGTAAACCCTTAAATTTTTTATAGACTTCCTTGAGTTGTTCAGTTGGATCTTCTTTGGATTCTAAATGTATATTGGGATTTTTACCTTTTTCTTTTAATCTTTCTATTCGGAGAACTATCTCATCAAATTTTTTTTGGAATACCTTGGTATGTTCATTATATCATATATATCTTTATACTTGATGTCGTATGGACTACAATTCGCTCTACATATCTCGCAATTGCAAAATATGTCGGTAGCCATCTAAGATGTCGGTAGGTAATTAGTTCTGAGCAGTCTATGGTGCCTAAAACCTTCTCCTGACGGTCTCCCTACAAACGCCTATCCGCGATAACAAAATATCGGAATCTGGGCTTTAAACTTATTCAAATCTAATAGAGGACGCTTAGAATGAAACTAGGACAGTAATTATGCAAGTTGTGAGATAATATAGATCGGTGTTATAGTCAATTTGATACCACGTAAATGCTATTTATGCTATAAATCCTTCCCCAAATTCTTCCTAATTTTTCTGATTTTTACTTGATTTTTTTTTATTTTGCTATAGTGACATTTTCTAATTTTCGAGGGATTTTTTGCTACAGTAACTTTGCTACAATAACTTTTTTCATTTTATGGCGATTATTTACGAATTTTTCAAAATAGATCTACAAAAAATAAAACAAACATAGAGATTTATCTAACACACCAAAGCAAATACAGATTACTTCATATAAATTCAGAACATACAGTACATATCTGAACAGTAGCCATCACACCGGAGACTCTTTGTACAGACTGCTGATCCCCTATCGCCCAAAAAGGAATGCCCCTTGGGCTCTGTACTCTGGTATATACTGTATGTTCCAGTAGGGGTCAACAATCTGTAAAAGAGTCTCCGGTGTGATGGCTACTGTTCTGGTATGTACTGTATATTCTGAATTTTTATGAAGTAATCTGTATTTACTTTGGTATGTTAGATAAATCTCTATATTTGTTTTATTTTTTGTAGATTTATTTTCAAAAAAAAATATTCATAAAAACTCACAAAAAAAGCATAAAAAATCAAAAAAGTTACTGTATAAAAGTACTGAAGCAAAGTTACTGTAGCAAAATTCCTCGAAAATTAGAAAATGTCACTGTAGCAAAATCAAAAAAAATCAAATAAAAATCAGAAAAATTAGGAAAAATTTGGGGAAGGATTTATAGCATAAATAGCATTTACGTGGTATCAAATTGACTATAACACGGATCTATATTGTCTCACAACCTGTATAATTACTGTCCTACTTTCATTCTAAGTGTTTCCTGCTAGATTTGAGTAACTTTAAAACCCAGATTCCGAAAGTGATCCCTTTGTTGCCGCGGATAGGCGTTCGTAGGGAGACCCTCAGGAGACGGTTTTAGGTACTATAGGCTGCTCAGAGCTAGTTACCCACTGACATCTTAGATGGCTACCGGCATATTATGTAATTGCGAGATATGTAGAGCGGATTGTAGTCCATACGACATCAAGTATAATGATATATATGATATGATGAACACACCAAGGTATTCCAAAAAAAATTTGATGAGATAGTTCTCCGAATAGAAAGAATAAAAAAACAAGGTAAAAATCCCAACATACCTTTAGAATCCAAGGAAGATCCAACTGAACAACTCAAGGAAGTCTATAAAAAATTTAAGGGTCTACTAAGTCACTTTGGATATAAGCCTAATCAGGAAAAGGTTGAATCTAATTTCATTAACAAAACTAAAGAGGACGAAAAGGCAAGTAAAGGAAATAATAATAATATTCCAGTAAAAGGGGAGAAGGTGTGAAGAAGAAACAACAAATGCAATAAACAGTGTAACTAAAAAAGATAAAGAAATAGAAAAGGAAGACAACGTCAAAAATCTTTTGCAAATAGAGAATAGATACCAAGGAGATATTCATGAGGTAGAAAGGACAAATGAAGATGTTATCTTAAATTTCGAAGGACCCCCTAACAGGGAACAGAAGTGTACTATAGGGAACACTGAAGTAGTTCCAGAGACAGAGGAAGAAGTAGGAAAGATAGATCATATTGACAGACTAGGAACTAGTTCAAAATAAAAGAATTCAAGACAACCAACTGACACAATGCAAGTCGAGATAATATACTCCAGACAAGAATACAACTCAATACTTGAGATAATAAATTGCTGGAAAGAGTTGTATAGGGATCAAGATATCACTACTCAAGAGAAAGACTATCTGGTAAATAGGATACAAGAGACGTATTTTCAACATAAAAGTTTGTTACACTATTTTAAGTTTGACCCGGGGATATACGACTTAATTAAAGATCTAAACAATATAAGAATCACAAATTCATTCTTCATCACCATCCTCTCTCACCCTCTCATCCTCTCCCATCTGTTTTGTCGATTTTATGCCTGCTGATCAATCCACCAACCACTTGTAGTTCTCCACCACCTATATGTATAATTAAGTGTGTCTGAGTGTATTTCTCTTTGTATTAGCTTTTTCTTCTGCATCAGTGTGTGATAGTAGTATCAGTGTTTGAAAAACAAATATCACATAACAAACAAATTTTCAAAAGCCCTACGTCATAGGCTAACTTGTCCCTGGAAACGATGGTTATATTCAGCTTGTAGGGCTCGGATAGCTGCTACTCTGTCGAAAGACGAGGTCCAGTGGAAGAGGCAGGTTGGGCAAGTTGAGTACTCATCTTAGGCGCGTCGCTTAACATCTCTCTGTCGAATCTAAAACCTGACATGACCTGCGATTATGTCTCCATTGCAGGAAAGGAGGAAGTTGGATCTTTATCCTACTCTACTAGCAGAGGAAAGGTACAGTTTCGTGAAGAGATAAGGAAAAGAAAGGGGATCTAGCATCACTGAAAAAGAACGGAAAGAGCGAGAAAGAGGCATCGGCGGGAAAGTTTGGGAAGCACCGTGAAAAAAGGAAAAAGAAGATAGAAGGGACCGCATTCAATAAAGGATCACTCGAAACTGGAAGAATCGATCAGTTCTGGAGGAGACTTTCCCATCAGTGAAGGAAAGAAGGCGTCAGACGCTGGCCCACGAGATAAAGTCTATGTTTTCATTTTGTTTAAGACTTTCCCGTCGAAATCCAAGCTGGATTCCGTCAACGTCGTGTCGATTCACGAAAACCGTCTTCCCATCCACCATCAACGGTCAGATCAAAGCAAAGCATTTTCCTCCCTCTTCCTATCGAAAAGCGACGAGCCTGCCATCCCACCTCTCTCTATTGGGCTCCACTTGTATGCTACCCTTCCTCCTTTTTTCCTCAACAGAGACTCGTCACTTCTGAAGAGCGGCTGTAATGGAGATCCGGAGATGGAAGATTAACAGAAGACGACTCGACCTAAGATGTTGGAACTGCTTATGGCCTTCTGAACAGTTCATCGGAGCCAGTGAAAACAGGGAACTCCCTATCCCGTAGTTCTGGAGATCGTCGGTCCCTCCTCGACATTCCAAAATGCAAAGATTCGATGAGAAGATTTATCAGATACCCATTCTATAGAGGTCGACTGAGAAAGTGACGCCTCTGTATTCCATCCCCTATTCAAATGTGAGTGTTGAGATATCCAGGCTTTTTGACATAAACCGACGGACGTCCCGGAGCTTCGGAAATGCCCATGAAGTATTCCTTCTTCGACCTATTGAAAACCCAGCCTCCGGACCGGAGATGAAAGCTGCGATGGATTTGATATACGAGATGAGGTATTCCATCGACTTCTGTTGGTGAAGGCAGTACATATAACCATGGAGGGAGGTTCCGGAACTCTCTGCATTCAATGATCGAACCCGCAACCCGCCCCCAGTACCGGAAAGAGATGTGTGGTAACACATACTGAAACCCGAACAACTCCTTCGCAAATCCGGACGCAAATCCAATACAGTAGTGAGGGTTGACTCCTACTTGTTGCGAGGTCAATGGAAGAATAAGATGGAGTGACAGTCTCTCTCATTATAGCATATAATGACGAAGGCTGATTCCTTCAATCGGATAAACGATTGCTTCGAAGGTGTAGCCAAGATAACAAAGTCGATCTCGCCTAGTAGTGTCTTCTCCTTAGGCAAAGAGTAGTGCATTTAAATATTAAAAATCAAAGCCTTGCACCTCTCTCCGGTAATGCCTGAGTCACTGCATCAAGGTCAGAGCCAAATTGAGCGAATGCGGCCACTTCTTGATATTGTGCCAATTCCAGTTTTGAACTACCGCGGACTTGTTTCATAGCTTTCAACTGAGCGGCAGACCCGACGCGACTGACAGATAAGCCAATGTTAATTGCAGGTCTAATTCCGCGATAAAAGAGCTCTATTTCCGAATAGATTTGTCCATCTATAATGGAGATCACATTGGTGGGGATATAGGCCAATATGTCTCCCCTTGTGTTTCAATAACAGGTAACGCAGTCGAGCTACCTGCACCTATCTGGTCCGATCATTTAGAGGCTCTTTCTAAGAGATAGGAATGTAAATAGAAAACATCCCCGGGGAAAGCCTCACGGCTTGATGGTCGGTGTAACAATAATGACATTTGTCGATATGTGGATTTACATAAAGCAAATGGCTAGGTAGAGAAATACAAAGCGAGATTAGTAGCTAAAGGATTCCTTCAACGAATATTGAGTCGAACCCCATCTACAGATAGGGGAAAGAAATATATATTCCAACAGTTTTCATTTTAAATAACCCTATCACAGCTCGTGAAACCTGGCTTTTCATGGAAAAGTTATTTCATGACCAAGACGCACTCTTCGAACGTCAGGTCCAATTGAAGAACCGTCAAGTTCACAGTCTGAAAACCATCGCGGATTATCTCAACTCAGTTGGTACACCAGTTTCTGATATAGATCTACTTCTCAAAAATTTTTCTGGTCTTCCTCCCTTTCATTGAAGACGTCTGCTGGGGCTCGCCACCCTTCCTTGCGCGCGGCATTCCGTGAGGTCCTTTGATGCGCCAAACCAGCTCTTCTTTCCTCATCCTCTGCGGTTACCCGTAAATCTACCCTTCAAATCTTACCACCGAACATCACCTTCTGCGCTCTTCTAATTTTCGATTCTACTCTATGTTAGTTTTCAATCTCATTTGAGTAGATGAGAAGTATCAGGCTTTCATCCGATTTTTTGTGGATGTGGAAAATCTCAGATGATGGATAAAGCAGCGAGTAGGGTCTTGCATCAAGTTGAACATGCAACTGACAGGGCATAGTTATGTAAATGCGATGGGTTTCTCCAGCCTATGAAAAGAAGGATGGTCCCAGACCTCTTTGACCTACCTTTCGCTTTGCTAAAGCAGTAGTACCAGGGTAAAGACAGGTGGCATAGGGCAGTCCTCACCAATGTGAGTGACTAGACAACACATCTTGACCAGCTCGTCCCAAAGGAGGGAAGAGGCCTCCTCAGCGCGGTAAGCTCCATATCCTGTCACTTGTTTAAGGCAATACGGTATCTTCATATTTTTCTAACTAAGTAAATTGACAATGACATCGGCTAGTGAGTAAACGAGCTTCGGAATCAGATCAAAGCCGACAAATTGAGGTCTGGAGTATCCAGATCAGACTAAGAAGAAAGGTAAGGTGTTCGCAATTTTGAAGAAAAGTAGCATGTGCTCCGTTCTAGGCTAGCTAGATTAGTCTTCAATACATCACATCGTTAATGTCAATGGCTGCGGAAGCCGCAACGAGGGTGTTACGGGTTGTTGTCATCCTTTCTATTTTTTGCTAAGGCTAACTTTCCTAAGACAGTTCCTATGCTTGATCGAAGTTATCCTATGGCCGCAGAAGAGTCCCGATAATTTTCGCTATTCAAATCGTATTTTATTTGTAGATGGAGGTAATGTGTCATCCTAAACGGAAAGTCTATCATGTTTTCGCTCCCTCCTCTACCATCCAAAGGCATCGCTGCTATCTGTGCCAACGTCGATATAGTTCCCAATCCTTTCAGAATTCAGCCATATTATGGACACAAGAGCGCAGAGGGTGAAGAAGAGGGAAGAGCCGTGATTGGTGAGCATGAAGAACCGTCGGGAGACGAAGAGAAAACAGTAACAACCAGAAGACATATACGAAAATAAAAACTCTCATAGTAGAGTAAATGGCAGTTTTCCATGTCCAGTGCAATATTTATGTGATGCTGAGGGTCGCACAATTCCTAATCCGGATTATTCTGCCTGGGTCAAGACTGATCAGAGTATGCGTTCTTGGCTCAACGCCACACTCACCGACGGACTTTCTTATTGAGGTCTATGACTTGCAGACGTTGAGTTATGGTTGACTCTCGAACAATGCTTTGTTGATCAATCTACTACCCCATTATTGATCAAATCAGAGGAGCTCAAATTTGCCTTGCTTAATCATCAGAAAGGCAAACCGTGGTGGTTTATCTCCGCGAAGAGAAGGAAATTGTTGATTCCTTGACTGCAATTAACTCGCCAATTTCAGACAAATAATTGTCCCTATCGGTCTCTTTGCAGGGGTTGCCTCGTCGAATATGAGGCCTTTGTCACAACCATTACCAATATGAAAGAACTTCCATCTTTTGTGCAGTTGAGGGCTAAATTGCTGCATTAAGAGTAGTGAAACACATTTAGAATGCTTCGAATTCTGATCAGGCCGTGGCTTTCTCTACTGGCATAATCGTAACAGAAATGGCAGACATGATGGTGTGGAGGTGGTCACAATGGCGGCCGTGGTGGAACCAATTTCGGTTATTCACAGCAAATGATGCAAATAATGGCATGACTACAAAGAAGCCAGTTCAAGTTCCAACTGGGCCGGTTACAAGAGCACGAGAAAATAAGTTCAAAGATGCACTTAATGGGCTGATTCAAGAGGTTTGGGCTCAAGCAAATTCGTGGAGGCCCATTGAGGATGGTTCACGTGTTCAACAAAAATGCATCAATATGATTCAACTACTAGAAGAATCCGGACAAATTAAGGTCTGACTGTTTCCTTTTGTTTCGTTTCTTTTCTGATTGTTTCCTTTTCTATTGTGGGCGTGTGATCAGCCAAATTAAGGGCTGATTGTTTCCTTTTGTTTCGTTTCTATTTATGATTGTTTCCTTTTTTTATTATGGGCGTGTGATCAGCCAAATTGAGGGGCTGATTGTTTTCTTTTATTTTATTTCTATTTCTCGAACTTTTCTTGTATTTTTTAGCCTAGTAATGGCGTCTAATGGAATAGAAGAGACATCATTGTTTTCTGGAAATTCGTAAGTTTTATTCTCTTTGGTTATTTGAAGGACTATTCAAACTTATCGGGATTCTTCCATGGCATTCATCATCGACTTATCAAATGGATTTTCAGTACCATTTATGGTGTCTTCCTTATACCAAGGTTCTTGTTTCGCATTAAACAACGAGTTGAGGTCAATTATACCGAGATTCTTATTTTTATTGAAGCAACAGGTCGAGATCTCCCAACCAAACCTGATCGTGGACGTTATTGGATTTTCCTTTTGGTTTACGGGTCTCGTATTCTTGACGAGATTCGCATCATTTGGTATCAGAGCCAAGGATTTCTCGTCTCAGATTTGCCTATCCCATTTAAATTTAATTTCCTTGTTATATAGCTTAATTGGTTCTAGCCCTAGGTTAGAATTTTGTTGTTTCCTTCTGCTTTAATTCCGCGCTCTTTAGCTTTCCAAAATTCAGTTTAACATATCATAATTTAGCTGAATTTCTTTCTTTTACCCCATTCTGATCGTAATCTGTTTGCTCTAATTTTAATTCGAAATCTTATTCTGTTATTAACAAAAGAAAGAATCTGATCATAAAAAAAATAGAAAGGGGTCCAAAAAAAAGAGTAAAAAGATTCGTCAAAATAATTTTCGTTTGTTTTCACCCATTTGGTTCCAATAAGCCCGAAAATCACCTCACCCCAAAGACCGAAAATTTTTGTGAAAATTTTGCTGAATTGTGCCTTTGAAAATCTAATCACCCATATCCCTTGTTTTCTTACCTTTTGAACCTGAATTCCCTTGGTGAGTTCTTAGTGAATTATCGCTGGAATTTTGAATATTGTTCGTATAGTTTCAAAAGAACTGAAAGAGAATTATTGAGTGGAAAAAGGCAAGAGTGGTGAGCATATTAGAGGGTAAAAGCCGACTATACTGAGTGAAACATGAGTGGATAGAGTGAATCATTCTTTGAGTGAAACACGTGAGGGAGTGTATGAGGTCTTTTCCTTTTTTGTATTTTCTAACTTTGATTTGCAGCAATCATGTCTCATAACAGTGAAAAGAGCATCGCTAAAGGTGCTACAAGGATGACTGACCCAAAGGTGCTCATGGTGGCCATGATGAGTGAAATGAGGCATGTGATGAGGTTAGAATTGGAGCAGGTACATGAACAGATTGATCGGATGGAGAATACACGTTTGGAGCAGCCACAAAACGCTTCTAATGTGTGTAGGAGGGAAAGAGTTCAATATCGGGGAGTGAGAGATGAAGATGGAGAGTATTATGGGGCTGGTTTTGATGAAGAAGAAGATCGGGATTCAGTTGTTGGTAATAGGAGATAGGAGGGCGGTTTAGAGAAGATAAGAATCGGGAAGATAACAACCTGGGTAGTATTAAGATGAAAATTGTAGCATTTCAAGGAAGAAACGACCCCGAGGCTTATCTTGAGTGGGAGAAAAAGGTGGAGTTAGTGTTTAGTTGCCACAACTACTCTGAGATGAAGAAGGTAAAACTTATTGCCATTGAGTTTTCTGACTATACTATTGTATGGTGGGATCAGTTAGTGTTGAACAGACGGCGAAAAAGGGAGCGACCGGTAGAGACGTGGGAAGAGATGAAAATAGTGATAAGGAAGCGGTTTGTACCCAGTCATTACCACCGGGAGTTGTACAATAAATTACAAATGCTCCGACAAGGTAACCGGAGTGTGGAGGATTATCATCAAGAGATGGAGATTGCTATGATCTGGGTTAATATCGAAGAAGACTGAGAGGCTACTATGGCTAGGTTCTTGAGTGGCTTGAATCAAGAAATTCATGATAGGGTCGAGATGCAGCATTATGTGGAATTAGAGGATATGGTGCACATGGCCATCAAGGTAGAGTAACAACTCAAGAGGAGGGGTGGTACACGTGCATCCCATAATTCAGGTTTTTCCCATGGAAACCGAGTCATGTGAAGATGAAGTTTTGTGTGATATAGTTCTGATGCAAGCTGGACATTTGCTATTAGGCGGACCGTGGCAATTTGATCGGAGAGTTAAGCAGGATGGCTTCACCAACAAATACTCATTCGTGCTCAACCAAAAACCCATCACTCTTGTGCCGATGGCATCGAAACATATTTATGAAGATCAAGTGAGGTTGCAAAAAGAGAGTGATCAAAAGAAAGAGAGTGAGCAAAAGATAAAGAGTGAAAATCGGAGAGTGGCCGAGCAAAATAAGGGAGAAAAAGAAAATTAGAATTCAGCCATTCAGAGAAAATCAGAGAGAAAACAAAAGAATTTCTATGCAAAAGTGAGTGAGATTAAGCGAGCAATATTTTCAAATCAGCCGATGATTGTACTTTTGTACAAAGAGGCATTTTTAAACACTAATGAACTTGACCCTGCTTTGCCCAGTTCTGTTGTTTCTCTTTCGCAAGAATTTGAGGATGTCTTTCTCGAGGAAACATCACATGGATTACCACCAATCCGAGGGATTGAACATCAAATTGATTTTGTTCCCGGTGCGACAATTCCAAACTGACCAGCCTATAGGAGCAATCCCGAGGAGACAAAGGAGCTTCAATTGCAGGTAAGTGAGTTGTTAGAGAAGGGGTATGTGAGGGAGAGCATGAGTCTGTGCGCCGTTCCGGTTTTACTTTTACCTAAGAAGGATGGGACGTGGAGAATATCGTTGATTGCCGAGCCATCAGCAACATAACGGTAAAGTATCGTCATCCTATTTCTCGCTTAAATGACATGTTAGATGAGTTGCATGGTTCTTGTGTGTTCTCTAAGATTGATTTAATGTGTGTTCTCTAAGATTGATTTAAAGAGTGGTTATCATCATATTAGAATGAAAGAAGGAGACGAATGGAAAACTACGTTTAAAACAAAATATGGTTTGTATGAATGGTTAGTTATGCCTTTTGGGTTGACTAATGCACCAAGCACTTTTATGAGACTTATGAATCATGTTTTGCATGCATTTATAGGTAGGTTTGTTGTTGTCTATTTTGATGATATACTCATTTATAGCAAAACTTGGATGATCATGCCATATATTTGAAATCGGTTTTAGATGTGCTTAGGATAGAAAAGTTATTTGCTAACCTGAAGAAGTGTGCTTTTTGCACCGATAAGCTTGTATTTCTTGGATTTGTTGTTAGTGCACAAAGTATACAGGTTGATAAAGAGGTACGTGCAAAATAAGAGTGGCCGAGTCCCACAAGTGTAGGCAATATTCGTAGTTTTTATGGACTTGCTAGTTTTTACCAGCGGTTTGTGAAGGACTTTAGTAGCATAGCCGCACCACTTATCGAAGTGATCAAGAAGAGCATCGGAATTAGATGGGGATAAGAACAAGAGACGGCGTTTCAGCTAATCAAAGAGAAACTAACCAACGCCCCCATATTGTCTTTACCTAAATTTTCTAAAACGTTTGAGATTGAATGTGATACCTCAGGTATTGGCATAGGCGTAGTTCTTATGCAGGAGGGATGACCAATTGCTTACTTCAGCAAGAAATTAAGCGGGGCTGCCTTAAACTACTCGACTTATGACAGGGAGTTGCATGCATTGGTTCGAGCTTTGGAGACATGGCAGCACTACCTATAGCCTATAGAGTTCGTGATTCACACTGATCATGAGTCCTTGAAACACTTGAAGGGCCAACACAAGCTAAATAAAAGGCATGCTCATTGGGTAGAGTTCATTTAGACATTTGCATATGTCATTCGGTATAAGCAAGGTAACGAGAATGTGGTCACCGATGCACTTTCTCGCAGGTATGCATTACTCTCTACACTTGATGCAAAATTGCTTCGTTTTGAACACATTAAAAGTTTATACATTGATGACCACGAATTTTGTGAAGAGTACCAGGTTTATGAGAAAAACGCTTGTGTAAGTTCTTTAGACATGATGGGTTCTTGTTTCGAGAAAATAAGTTATGTGTGCCTAACTGTTCTTGGAGGGATTTATTAGTGCAGAAATCCCATGGAGGGGGACTAATGGGACATTTTGGTGTTGCTAAGATCTTAACTGTTTTGCAGGAACACTTCTATTGGCCACACATAAAACGAGATGTTGAGAGGATTTATGGCAGATGTGTCACATGTAGGCAAGCTAAATCCATAGTGCAGCGATTTGTATACTCCTTTGCCCATTCCTAATGAGCCTTGGATTGATATTTCAATAGATTTTGTGTTAGGATTACCTAGGACTAAACGCGAAAGAGATTCGATTTTTGTGATTGTGGATAGATTTTCTAAGATGACACACTTTATTCCATGTCACAAAACGGATGATACTTCGCATGTTGCTGATTTGTTCTTTAGAAAAATTGTGAGATTACATGGTATGCCTAGAACCATTGTTTCGGATAGAGATGCTAAGTTCTTGAGCTACTTTTGAATGATTTTGTGGTGTAAGCTAGGTACCAAGCTTTTGTTTTCTACTACTTGTCACTCACAAACTGATGGTCAAACCGAAGTAATAAATAGGACTTTGTCTACTTTATTGAGGGCATTAAATAAAAAGAATATCAAAACATGAGACGAATGTTTACCACATGTTGAGTTTGCTTATAGTAGGTCTATTCATTCTGCTACTAAATTCTCACCATTTGAAATTGTTTATGGGTTTAATCCTTTGATTCCATTAGATTTTTCTCCATTACCTATTTTTGAGCGTGTTAATTTGGTGGAAAGAAAAAGGCTGATTTTGTTAAGCAGATACATGAGAAAGCAAGGCTAAACATTGAGAGAAGAACGGAGCAGTATGCAAAACAAGCCAACAAGGGGCGTCACAAGCTTATTTTTGAACCTGGATATTGGGTTTGGTTGCATATATGAAAAGAGAGATTTCCGACGCAAAGACGTTCCAAACTGCTTCTAAAAGGGGATGGTCCTTTCCAAGTTCTAGAGCACATCAATGACAATGCTTACAAGCTAGATTTGCCCGATGAGTACAATGTTAGTGCTACTTTCAATGTTACTGATTTGAGTCCTTTTGATGTAGGTGATGATTTGAGGGCAAATCCTTTTCAAGAGGGGATGAATAATGCAAATAATGGTATAACTATAAAGGAGTCAGTTCAAGTTTCAATTAGGCCGGTTACATGAACATGAGAAAAGAAGTTCAAAGATGCATTTAATGGGCTGAATCAAGAGGTTTGGGCTCAAGCAAATTCGTGGAGGCCCATTGAGGATGGTTCCCGTGTTCAACAAAGTGCATCAACATGATTCAACTATTAGAAGAATCCAAACAAATTAAGGACTGATTGTTTCCTTTTGTTTCGTTTCTATTTCTGATTGTTTTCTTTTCTATTGTGAGTGTGTGATCAGCCAAATTAAGGGCTGATTATTTCCTTTTGTTTCGTTTCTATTTATGATTGTTTTCTTTTTTATTATGGGCGTGTGATTAGCCAAATTAAGGGGCTATTGTTTCCTTTTATTTTGTTTCTATTTCTAGAACTTTTCTTGCATTTTTTTAGCCTATTAATAGGCATCTAATAGAATAGAAGGGACATCAATTTTTTCTGGAAATTCGTGAGTTTTATTCTCTTTGGTTCTTTGAAGGACCATTCGAACTTATCGGGATTCTTCCGTAGCGTTTATCATAGACTTATCAAATGGATTTCCACTACCGTTTGTGGCATCTTCCTTATACCAAGGTTCTTGTTTCGCATTAAACAACAGGTTGAGGTCAATTATACCGAGATTCTTATATTTGTTGAAGCAACGGGTCGAGGTCTCCCAACCAAACCTGATCGTGGACGTTCTTGGATTTTTCTTTTGTTTTACGTGTCTTGTTATTCTTGACGATGTTTGCATCAGTAAAACCGAAATAGAAACAATTGGGGTTCTCAGTCTGGTTATTCACAGCAACAACAACAGTACTCTCAAGGCACAGTAAATTCATCTACTACTCCCAATCAGAATTGTGGTACTGTGTCCTCTCAGTCTTCTTCATCCAGTATGTTCACTCCGGAGAATTCTAATGCTTCATCATCTGTTGCCTGTCAAATTTGAGACTATGCGGGTAGATGATGAAGATTGTGCAAAGGTTATAGAAGATAGTTGGTAGCAGCCAACTCAGAGCTCTTTCAGTCACCAACTAGTTCAGAGATTGCAGTTATGCTAAAGAAAGTAGATTTAGTGGAGTAAGGGGCTTTTCCAAACAATAGAATTCTGCTTTTTACTATTGAGATCACAACTTATCTTGAATCTTACGGTTTGCCTTTGCAATGATTAAGGAAAGTCAATCTTTCTCTTCTTTCTGTTTCGGGTAATAGCCCTGACGGCACTCGAGTTCAGGTCGAAGAATACACTCTTTGCATCAAGCGCTATACCGAGATGTAGGCTCGTCGAAGAGAGACCTTTTTGGGCGATGGTTGTCGTAGAATATCTGCTTTTCCGTAAGGATAAGGAAAGGATACAAGAGTAGGCCAAAAAGCATTAAGCAGAGAAGGGAGAAGCTTCGTAAAGTAAAGCGGAGCTCCTAGTTGTCCCTATCTTACACGTTCCACTAACCGCTATCATAAACTATAGGAGAATTCTTACTCTAATTTGACAAAGAGTCAGATCGTCTATGTAGACCTCAAGCCAGATAAGACAAGAAAGCAATACGCGCCTTATCAATTCATGTTTTACTTGTTAGTGCATATTGCACACTCTCTATGATACAAGTCTATTTCTTCACCAATTATTTCAAGATAAAATAAAATATGATATTAAGTTAGACTTGATATGCATGTATATCTCTATTTAATATTGTTACTTAATCATTATTGTTTCCCATACATGTGCAAAAGCTTTTTACATCAATTCATATTTTACTTTCACAGTCCCTACGATACAAGCTATTTCTTCACCAATTAGTTCAAGATATAATAAAATATGATATTAAGTTAAACTTGATATGCATGTATATAATAAAATATGTTCGCGACAAAGAATGATTTTCGAATCGAAAGGGTGTTTTCACGTGGCCATATTCCGTAAACAAAATCTAGGACTTCGAGGGAAAAGCTGATGGTTGGGGAGTCTATCTCTGGCACAAGAATCCACGATGTCAGGGGTTTGGTGGTCCCGCTTCGTCTATCAAAATCGATCAAATGTCGACTTTCTTAGTATAGACAAAGAAGCCATTGAAAATCGTTGAGTATCACAAACGACGGTCCCAGGTCCAATGTTTCGCTGCTACCTCTCCTGTGACAGTTGACATATGAAGGTGACTATAGACGAAGGATATCCTGACGCACTAGTTTGGTTATCAGGGTTGAAGTCGGTAGTGAACCGTCAACTGTATGAGATCCTATATCAGGGTTACAGACAATAAGTTCATAGAAGATAACTTTAAGACAAAAAGACGAGTGAAAAAAGCAAACGAGAGGTTCGACAGGGAGGAAATAGTGACATGACAAATCTCAAATGTCGTTACCATCCATAAGCCCTCCGTTCTTTAGTATCCAGATCAACGATAAATAAAAAGTGGAATCCAAGCACTGGAACACTTTTCCTTCGTCAGACTCTATTGCTCATTATTCCCATCCCGTGAAGAAAGTGAGATCGACGACTCATCGGGCCCTCTCCTTTGCTCTAGCTCTCCTTCTTTTCTTTTGTTGGTTTTTGGTGGCGCTTACTCCTTCGGTCGGCAAAGACAAAGAGAGTCGGGATCTGGGCCAAAAAAGTCAAAACCCGTGCAGTCTTTATTCCGTGCAAGAGTTGATCCAGACTTTTCAGCCACTGAACGTCGAAGGGAGGGCTGACGAGTGTGTCATTACTCATCTTGCAAATCCTACAATAAATGCCGACGGAAAAAAGAACAATACAAAAGGACATGAGCTGCAGAGTCGAAAGGCATCGGTGGCATCAGGATTAGGTATATCGGTGATTTGCAGATGAAGGGTGTGCACAACAAGTCATCGCTTCCATCATCATCTTCCATCTGATGCCAGGTGTTGGAATGAAATGATTCGCAATGCAATCCTCTCGAGCGAGATCGAACTCAACCGTCAACCTTCGTTTACGGCATCAGGAGATAAAGCACAAGTTGGCTTTGTGGCTGAGTATGTAGACAGTGTGTAACCATACGTGAACTTTCAGCCATGTCGAGTGAGAATCTTCTTTCAATTGCCTTTCTATCACTCTGGACGGAGTCCCAGAATCTGAGCTAGGAAATTGGTGTTTCGGGATTGAGAATAGGATTTTACTAACCGTAAATGTAATGAAAGGTCTGAAGACGCATTTAGGGCACACCACTCATCATCATTCAAAGCATCAAAGCCGGTGTCTTTCGTATTAGGATCAGAATCAATGAGATGAATAGTCATGCAACGACTAGGAGAAGACAGCTATAGGTCGTGTGCTCAGGACAAGTACCGGATCATCAACGCATCCAACATCTAGCTGCATAAAAGTCGAGAGTTGGATCGACGGAGAGCCGTGAGATCTTCCTTTTTTGTCAAAGTCTATTTTTCGATGATCCATGGTTTGTAGTAAAATATGATAGTCATAGCACGAATTCCACCACTGAACCTGAAATACCACGTCGAAAGAACATCATCCCCCGAAAAGACTTACCAAATAGGTCAATTCGTCAGATGGAAGAAAAAGATTATACGACCAAGTCATACAATGGTGATAGGAATACATCCGTATCGTAAAAGGAATCTGACGATGTCAGGTACGAGTGAATCCTAGGTCTGTATTCCATTCTTTCCGGTGTGATTGTTTACCAGTATGGTATGCCATCTCCGAATCGACGTGTTTGCAAAGCTAGGCTACGGAACGTGAAAAAGAGTTTCTCTTCCGATTCCTCCGACATCAAAGGGCAGTCTTCCATTGGCTTGGCTGAGCTTGTTTAGTTAGCCTAATCGGAGTGGTTTTCTAGCTTTTAAAGTGACTTCAGCTATGCGGGATGGAGACTATACTTTTCTTTATCATTCTGCCAAAAGGAGTGACGAAAGAGATAGGAGATCAAAGAGTGAAGGGTCATACCTCCTTTAGATCCAAGACATCGGAAATGAGAGTCATTTTTTTCGCGTATCATCACTGACTTCCGACGGGCGGGCATCGTCTATGCATGGTTTGGTCTGAAATGCCTAGGTTTTTTCTGGAAAGTGCCACTAATTCATCAAAGGCTCTCGGGTTGATCGTCGGGTGGGCGGGACTGAAGGGTCCTTCTCCCTTTCCCGTTTCCTGAGTGAGTAGCTCTGGCAAATAAAGGATACTGCTAAACAAAAAAGAGTAAATCCAATGAGGGCCACTATAAAAGTTGATGCGAACCCCGTCAAGAATAACGAGACGCGTAGAAAAAGAGGAAAAAAAATCCAAGAACGTTCTTGATCAGGTTTGGATGGGAGACCTCGTCCCATTGCTTCAGCAAAAACAAGAATCTCGGTATAATTGATCTCAACCCGTTGTTTAATGCGAAGCAAAAACCTTGGTATAAGGAAGATGCCATAAACGGTAGTGGAAAGCCGTTTGATAAGTCGATACTGAATGCCACAGAAGAATTCCGATGAGTTTGAATTGTCCTTCAAAGAACCAAAGAGAATAAACTCACAAATTATCTATAGACTATCCCCCTTCTATTTCATTAGACGCTTATTTATAGGCTAAAAAAAATACAAGGAAAGTTCATACAAAGAAAGTTCAAGAAATAGAAACAAAATAAAAGGAAATATCAGCCCCTTTTTTGCCTGATTAATACAAGGACAGTTCTAGAAATAGAAACAATCAGCCCCTTAATTTGGCTGATCAATACAAGGAAAGTTTTAGAAATAAAAAAAAGGAAACAATCAGCTTTGACCGGATTCTTCGAGTAGTCGAATCATGTTGATGCATCTTTGTTGAACACGTGAACCATCCTCAATGGGCCTCCACGAATTTGCTTAAGCCCAAACCTCTTGAATCAACCCATTAAGTGCATCTTTAAACTTCTTTTCTTGTGCTCTTGTAACCGGCCCAGTTGGAACTTGAACTGGCTCCTTTGTAGTCATGCCATTATTTGCATCATTCCCTTCCTCTCGAAAAGAATTTGCCCTTAAATCATCACCTATATCAAAAGGACTCAAATCAGTAACATTGAAAGTAGTACTAACATTGTACTCACCAGACAAATCTAGCTTGTAACGTTATCATTGATGCGCTCTAGAACTTGGAAATAACCATCCCCTCTTGGAAGCAGTTTGGAACGTCTTTACGCTGGAAATCTCTCTGTTCTCATATGCAACCTAACCCAATCTTCGGGTTCAAAAATAAGCTTGTGACGCCCCTTGTTGGCTTATTTTGCATACTGCTCCGTTCTTCTCTTAATGTTGAGCCTTGCCTTCTCATGTATCTACTTAACAAAATCACCTTTTTTCTTTCCATCCAAATTAACACGCTCAGAAATAAGTAATGGAGTTAAATCCAATGGAGTCAAAAGATTAAACCCATAAATAATTTCAAACGGTGAGAATTTAATAGCAGAATGTATAGACCTATTATAAGCAAACTCAACATGTGGTAAACACTATTCCTATGTTTTAATGTTCTTCTTGATCACTTTGGTAAGCGGTGCGGCTATGCTACTAAAGTCCTTCACAAACCGCCGGTAAAAACTAGCAAGTCCATGAAAACTACGAACATTGCCCACACTTGTGAGACTCGGCCACTCTTGGATTGCACGTATCTTCTCTTCAACAACCTGTATACCCTGCGCACTAATAACAAATCCCAGAAATACAAACTTATCGGTGCAAAAAGTACACTTTTTCAGATTAGCAAATAACTTTTCTTTTCTAAACACATTTAAAACTGATTTCAAATGTACGGCATGATCATCCAAGTTTTTACTATAAATGAGTATATCATCAAAATCGACAATGATGTATATTATATATTGCATTTTTCCTCTCATACTTTTCTATTTTTGTATATAAATAAACACTACTCGGGTATTTTTAGTGTTTTTTTCAGGTAATTCGATTCGTATAAGGAAATGGCAAAAAATCAATGTTGGAGTAGGAAATCAAAGTCCGAAAAAATTCTAAAGTGAGCAAAACTATGAGACTACGATGTTACAGAGACTCAAAGTCAAATATACTGAAGGAACTATAATTTACAAGACACGACACACACGTGGAAGAAACTTCAATTGAATTACTCGAAATAAAACAGCCATGTAGCGGTTTTAACCGCATTTAGCGGCCAATTTTGGGCCCCACACACTAAATTTTCTCCCGTAGCTTCATTGTAATTTTATTCTTTTTCAGTTCTGCTAGAATTAGGGTTTGATTTCTGAATCCTATATATTGGCCATATCCTTGTATTCTAGGTGATATGCAGTAGTTAATGTAGATTATGATTTAGTTTGTACTCGTTTTTCATTAATAAAATTAGGGATTTGCTGAAGGGGTGGCGGCCACAATACCGCGCTCCAAAGATAAGCCATTGTTTTCTAATCTTTATTTGCTTTTCAGATAGATTTAATTGTTTTCTAGTATAGATTTATTTGCTTTCTAGATTAGATTTAATTTCTTTCTAGAATCATAAGTAGCTAATTAGTTTAGCTCTAGGATGTAGATGAAGTTAGGATCCATCATGTAATTGCTCTCTCGTATTTTATTCTTAAATAAAAATAATAAAGACATGATTCTTCTATAAAAAGTTTAAAAATACAAGAACTCGAAAATTAAGACTTTGATAGGTTATACTTGAATTAGCTTTCTTGATAGCCTGCTTAGTTAGGATTTGGGGTTGTTGATTTTATCTTTTTTATTGAATTATCTAAAGATTTAGTTTGTTTTTATGAAAAGTAGTATCTTTGATGAGTTATGCTTGCACACCACTTGATAATTCATACTTAGGGCACTTTAAATAAAGATTAAACTAAAAAGATTAAATTTTTATGAGAGAAGAAGATAATAGAAATAAGAATATGGTTGGAAACTAGTGGATTCTAGATCCTAGGCTAATTAGAACAACCAAACTTCAACCTAAAATTCTTTGTTAATCTGTTAGACTATAAAATTAGTAAGAATCGCAAAATACCTTAGATCCCTGTGGAACGACCCGTATAGCGCTACAACCGATACTATGCGCTTGCAGTAAATATATCACATCAGGTTTTTGGCGCCGTTGCCGGGGATCGACGGTATTTTTCTTGCTTATTCTAACGTTTTACGGGTTAACAGTGTGTGTTGAGTGTGCAGTCAATCTTTTTTTTTATTTCTTTTCCATCTATCTCCCTCTCCACCTTTTCAAAAAAAAATTAAAAAAAATGTTTCAAAATCAAACTTGTTGCTATTATTGTCGTGATCCATATCATAATTATTATCAGTGTCTATGGATAAGAAGTTTGCTAGGACTAGGTCATAATCAAATTCACAACACATATAATGAACCTACGAGTGCTTCTTATACACAAAATTACAATTATGAATGGATGAATAATTCTAATTTTGCATATAATCAAGAGGTATACCAAGAGAGTCATCCATCTGATCCTTTCTTTATGGGCTATTCATCTTCATGTTCTACATTTAATCATGAACAAGAATTCAATTGAACATGTTAGATGAAAGAATAAAAAGATTAAAAGCGAGATATGCATGTCATGAGAATTTACCTCCAACCACTTCATATATGTCATCAAATATGTACATGGATCCATCATATCATTCTTTGAATTTCACTAATGATCTCGAGATGCAATTATTTGAGAAAAATAAGAAAAATTATGATCATGAGTCTGAGGAACGAAGACGTAGAATAGAGGAAAATAAGGAAGTTTTGCTAAAATCATCATCTCAAAAATCATCCTCTCAAATTGAATCTTGTGTGGAAGATCTTCTTAAAGCGATTTCTCAAGCTAAACTTTTTGTAGATCAACCATCTAATAGTTTGAACATATCTGACTCCAGCGAGCAATCACTCCAGTCATCTTTTGAAATAGATATGATTCAAAATGAGTTAAATAATTTTGTGCATGATGAGTCTATAATTCAACATTGTGATCAATTTATTTTAAACCATTGCAAAAATAATTATGATGAAACTGGTGATAAAGAAAATATTTTTCTTGATGATTTATCTCATGGTGAGCTTGCTGGTGACACATTATCATTTGATTCTTTTGATGGAAATTGTAAAGAAATTTGTGAAGAAAAATTTTTATCCCTTCATAATAACTTGACTAATGATAAGTCCACTAATATAGCATTTTCTTTTGAGAACTTTTATGACAGGTTTGAAAAAAATTTGCATGACGAGCCCAAAACATTAGAAGAATGGAAAGAGTCTCAAAAAGAAGAGGTCATGGTACCTGATGATTTAAAAGAGCCCTCCAAAATCGAGCTCATGATTCTACAACACCAAAGTGAGTATGTTATTTCATAAATTGATAAAACCAAAATACTTACTAATATGAAAGATGCTTGTGGATGGAATATGAACGATGGTAAAGGTACGCTTTCCAACTTCAAAATTTTATTATTGAATAAAAAAAAGAAAGGTAGAAATAAATTGAGAAAAATAAAAAACAAGATGGAGAGATTAAATGTAAAATTGACAAAAAGGCTAAGTTCATCCATATCAAAACATAAAAGGACACATTATGAGAGTGAAAAGCGATCAAGAGGTCGTAGCGTTTGAATTTTCTAATAAGTGTATAATATTTGTATAATAGTTTTCATATTTATTTTATCACACTTGGTTTGTTTATGAGAGCATACACAAGTTTAAGTGTGGGGGGTAATTTTTAGGAGATTTTTATTTTTATAGAATTTTATTTTTATTTGTAGGATTTTTTTTTTAGATTTTTGGGTTTCTTTATTTTACACTTAGGGTAGTTTTTAGGGTAACTAACTAATAAAAAAATAAAAACGGAAAAAAAATTTAAAAAAAACTGAAAAAAATAAATTTTTTTTTATATGTTTTCATCAATAGATCAAACTAATTACAGATAAAGGAACAAATTTAGATTTGAAATTGGATAGGAGAGTATATTGGATGATACATTTTAAATTTTATGAAAAAGATTAAAATCCGAAAAAATAAATACCTCTAACAATAGTTTTGAGACAAGTATACATCTATTTTTTCACTTCGCAATAGTTTATTAGGTTAAGGACAAAGATGATAACGATTGAGTAAGTCTTTTCTTTCTAAACAAAAAAAAAGAGAAAAAAAAGTGAGAATAAAATAATGGGGTGAGCCTGGTATTAAGGCAATAGCCTCGAGAGTGATAAAATAATGGGGTGCACCTGATATTAAGGCAATAGCTCAAGAGTGAAAAAAGAGTATGATCCAAGTAATCGGGTACTTTGTGCCTAAGTAAGCGTGAATATTCGCATGAAAAGTGAAATATTCTTTAAAAAAAGAGTATGAACGGAGTAATCGGGTACGTTGCACCAAAGCAAGCGTGAATATTCGCATGAAAGGTGAAGTATTCTTTAAAAAAAAGGAAAAAAAGAAAAAAAAGAAAAAAAAATGTTATGAAAGAGAAGATGAATCATGGGTTACAGTTGGAGTCCAAGACCGAATTAGACTATTACACGTGCACATAGATGTATAGGAGCCAGTGGATTATTTGTTAGTAGGTATTGAAAGATAGGATTTAAATTTTTGATTAAAATAATAAGTATATCTAATATGACGCTCAATTTGAAAATTGATAATCTAAATGCGTTCTTGAGTTTGTATATTAGTGAGATTAATTGATGAAAATATCATTAAAAACTTTCTTTTGTACAAGATTTTTATTTTTTTTATTTTCGGCTATCCTTATTTTTCTTTTCTTTATTCCTTAATCTATTTTCTTCTCGAATTTTGTGGGTATATTCACTGCAAACTCTCAGGAGACAACACTCGTCCACCAGGGTAACCTAGGGGTTTAAAGGATTATTGCACATGCTAAGAGCAATCGCGATTCCTGCGAAAGTGAGTTAGGATTTTTATTTTTAATTTAGGTTTAGCTTTTGCTCGAGGACTAGCAAAGATAGGTGTGGGGGTGTGATGAATATCATATATTGTATTTTTTTTCTCATACTTTATCTATTTTTGTATATAAATAAATGCTATTCGGATATTTTTAGTGTATTTTTCAGCTAATTCGATTCGTATAAGGAGATGGCAAGAAATCAATGTTGGAGTAGGAAATCAGAGTCCGAAAAGTTTCTAAAGTGAGCAAAACTATGAGACTACGATATTGCAGGGACTCAAAGTCAAATACAGTTAAGGAAATATAATGTACAAGACACGAGACGCACGTAAAAGAAACTTAAATTGATTTACTCGAAATAAAACAGCTATTTAGCGGTTTCCACCGCGATTTAGCGGCCAGTTTTGGGTCTCACACGCTAAATTTTCTCCCGTGGCTTCACTATAATTGTTTGCTTTTCCAATTCTGCTAGAATTAGGGTTTGATTTCCGAATCCTATATATTGACCGTATCCTTGTATTCTAGGTGATATGCAGTAGTTAATGTAGATTACGATTTAGTTTGTACTCGTCTTTCATTAATAAAATTAGGGTTTTACTGAAGGGTTGGCTGCCACAATACCGTGCTCCGGAGGTAAGCCATTGTTTTCTAATCTTTGTTTGCTTTTTAGATAGATTTAATTGTTTTCTAGTATAGATTTATTTGCTTTCTAGATTAGATTTAATTGTTTTCTAGAATCATGAGTAGCTAATTGGTTTAGCTCTAGGACGTAGATGAAGCTATGATCTATCGTGTAATTGCTCTCTAGTATTTTCTTCTTAAATAAAAATAATAAAGACATGATTCTTCTATAAAAAGTTTAAAATACAAGAACGAGAAGATTAAGACTTTGATAGGTTATACTTGAATTAGGTTTCTTGATCGCCTATGCTTAGTTAGGGTTTGGGGTTGTTGATTTTATCCTTTTCATTGAATTATCTAAAGATTTAGTTTGTTTTTATGTAAAGTAGTATTTTTGATGAGTTATACTTGCACACCACTTGATAGCTCATGCTTAGGGCACTTTAAATAAAGATTAAACTAAAAAGATTAAATTTTATGAGAGAAGAAGATAATAGAAGTAAGAACATGGTTGGAAACTAGTGGACTCTAAATCCTAGGCTAATTAGAACAACCAAAGTTCAACCTAAAATTCTTTGTTAATCCGTTAGATTATAGAATTTGTAAGAATCGCAAAACAACTTAGATCCCTGGGGGATGACCTGTATAGCACTACAACCGACACTGTGCACTTGCAGTAAATACATCACATCATGTTTTTGGCGCCGTTGCCGGGGATCGATGGTGTTTTTTTGTGCTTGTTCTAACGTTTTACGGGTTAACAGTGTGTGTTGAGTGTGCAGTCAATCTTTTTTTTTATTTCTTTTCCATCTCTCTCCCTCTCCACCTTTTTCAAAAAAAATTAAAAAAAAAGTTTCAAAATCAAACAGGTTGCTATCATTGTCGTGATCCATATCATAATTATTATCAGTGTCCATGGATAGAAAGTCCTAATTTCTCCAGCAAGATTGTGCTTACCACATTAGTACAACTTCCTCCATCAACAATCATACTACATACCTTGTCTTTGACGTAGCACCTAATATGAAAGATGTTCTCTCGCTGCATTTCTTCAATTTCTTTTGCTTGTAAGCTTAGAAGTCTTCTTGATACTAACAATTCACCTTGAACTGCATATTCTTCTTCTTCCACGTCCTCCAATGGTGGCATAGAGTCGGTATCGGACTCGTCATCGGTTTCGATCTCTCCATTACCCCTTATCACCATGACTCTTTTGTTCGGGCATTGACTTGCTATGTGACCCCTGCCTTGACATTTAAAACACTTAATGTCACGATTTCGAGAAGTGAAAGGGTCAGAATTACCTTGAGTGTCATGATTGGTTGTCTCTTATTTTTACTCGAATTTAGGTTTTGCAACTGATTTCTCCTCTTTCTTCACATGTCTCGGTTTCCATGGGGAAAACCCGAATTATGGGATGCATGTGTACCGCCTCCCCTCTTGAGTTGTTGCTCCACCTTGATAGCCATGTGCACCATATCCTCTAATTCCACATAATGCTGCATCTCCACACTATCATGAATTTATTGATTCAAGCCATTCAAGAATCTAGCCATAGTAGCCTCTCGGTCTTCTTCGATATTAGCCCGGATCATAGCGATCTCCATCTCTTGATGATAATCCTCCACACTCCTGTTACCTTATCAGAGCGTTTGCAATTTATTGTACAACTCCCGGTGGTAATGGCTGGGCACAAATCGCTTCTATATCACTATTTTTATCTCTTCCCATGTCTCTACTGGTTGTTCCCTATTTCGCCGCATGTTCAACACTAACTGATCCCACCACACAATAGCATAGTCAGAAAACTCAATGGCAACAAATTTTACATTCTTTAACTCAGAGTAGTTGTGGCAATCGAACGCTAATTCCACCTTTTTCTCCCACTCAAGATAAGCCTCGGGGTCGTTTCTACCTTGAAATGTTGGAATTTTCATCTTAATACTACCCAAGTTGTTATCTTTCTGATTCCTATCTCCTCTAAACCGCCCTCCATGTTTCCTATTACCAACAACTGAACCCCGATCTTCTTCTTCATCAAAACTAGCCCCATAATACTCTCCATCTTCATCTCTCACTCCCCGATGTTGAACTCTTTCTCTCCTATGCATATTATGAGTGTTTTGTGGCTGCTCAAAATATGTATTCTCCATCCGATCAATCCGCTCATGTATCTGCTCCAATTCTAACCTCATCACATGCCTCATCTCACTCATCATGACCTCCATGAGCAACTTTGGGTCAGCTATCTCTGTAGCACCTTTGGTGTTGCTCTTTTCACTATTGTGAGACATGATTACTGCAAATCAAAAGAAAATAAAAAAAAGGAAAAGACCTCACACACTCCCTCACGTGTTTTCACTCAAAGAAAGATTCACTCTATTCCACTCATATTTCATTCAATATAATCGGCTTTTACCCTCTAATATGCTCACCACTCTTGCCTTTTTCTACTCGATAATTCTGTTTCAGTTCCTTTGAAACTATTCGAACAATATTCAAAATTCTAGCAACAACTCACCAAGAACTCACCAAGGGAATTCAGGTTTAAAAAGTAAGAAAATAAGGGATATGGATGACTAGATTTTCAAAGCACAATTCGGTAAAATTTCCACGAAATTTTTTTTTTGGTCTTTGGGGTGAGGTGATTTTCGGGCTTATTGGAAACAAACGAAAAAGAATCTTTTTACTCTTTTTTTTTCGGATTTTTTTTTCCGGATCCTTTTTTTTCGGATTTTTTTGGGACCCTTTTTTTCAGATTCTTTCTTTTGTTAATAATAGAACAAGATTTTGAATGGGGTAAAAGAAAGAAATTCGGCTAGATAAGAAAAGAAAACTAAATTTAAATGGGATAGGCAAACCTGAGACGAGAAATCCTTTGCTCTGATAACGAGACCCGTCGAACAAGAGGAAAAAAAATCTAAGAACGTTTCCGATCAGGTTTGGATGGGAGACCTCGACCTGTTGCTTTAACAAAAATAAAAATCTCGATATAATTGACCTCAACCCGTTGTTTAATGCGAAGCAAGAATTTTGGTATAAGGAAGACGCCGCAAGCGGTAGTGAGAAGTCGTTTGATAAGTCGACGATAAACGCCACGGAAGAATTTCGATAAGTTCGAATAGTCCTTCAAAGAACCAAAGAGAATAAACTCACCAATTATCTGTAAACTGTCCCCTTCTATTTCATTAGACACCTATTTATAGACTAAAAAAAATACAAGGAAAGTTCCTACAAGGAAATTTCAAGAAATAGAAATAAAACAAAAGGAAACAATCAGCCCCTTAATTTGGCTGATCAATACAAGAAAAATTATAGAAATAGAAACAATCAGCCCCTTAATTTGGCTGATCAATACAAGGAAAGTTCTTGAAATGAAACAAAAGGAAATAATCAGCTTTGACCGGATCTTCTAGTAGTTGAATCATGTTGATGCATCTTTGTTGAACACGTGAATCATTCTCAATGGGCCTCCATGAATTTGCTTGAGTCCAAACCTCTTGAATCAGTCCATTAAGTGGATATTTGAACTTTTTTCTCGTGCTCTTGTAATCGACCCAGTTGGAACTTGAACTGGCTCCTTTGTAGTCATGCTATTATTTGCACAAAAAGTATTGTCATATTCTGAGAGGTGTGGTGTTCCATGTATTTTCGAGTCGTATCAGCATCGAGATTTCAGCAACTGAATGGGAGTTGTTTAGGATAGAACAGACTATAGAATCGGATGCACTCGCCCAGCGAGAAAGGCCCTGCCACGTCAAAAAAAGAAAAAGGAGAACAAAAAGAAAACAACACTTCGTATTTGGTAACTCTACTCTATAGTAGTCATGTTTAACCAGATCTGACGATTTGAGAGGCGGCTGTATACCTAGTCAGCAGAGGAGGGAGGAGGGTCCTATCTTTAGAAAGCTTGACAGAACTATAAGGGGGAATCGTCGACGAAGGAAAACCTATTCCTTGGGTCTGTGGCTCACTTCCTGCCTGCTGAAATCTCTGATCATTACCAAATGGTAGTAAAGCTTGCTCAGCTTCGGTGGCAACAATCTAGGTGGAAGGACAATTTCAGGATTTCAACAGAAATCATGGAAAGCCAGCCTTTTCTGTTCAGGGTTGCTGTGAACGCTGCTGTGCTATTACTTCTCACATAGATTCTTAACCTGCTAATTAATATCCCCTGCTGGCTGTTGCTGAGATATGTTCACCTTCTTTTGAACCACTATGATAGCTGGTCTTCTGATAAAGATTTCTCCCACGTAAAATCTTGCTGTCCTCAGGGGTTCGGGGGTATCAAATACTTTTTCCAGAATAGATACTCCTTGTCTCCGAGCATTTCCTCTGAAAGAGTTGACTCTATGATATGGAATTCTAGACTCCGCATCTCGTAAAGTACTTTTGCAGTCTATCTCTACTCTAATACCCTCTCCGTCACTGCATCATTGGTAAGCAGTCGATTCCCTTCCGTCAAAGAGAATCTCCTTCTCTTAATTAACCAACGAGATAGGAGAACTCAGGAACTATCTTAGACATTTGTCCCTTCGATAGCCGACACCTTATCTTTGTCTCTGAACTTGATGCCTTCCCTTTATGAACTATGAACATGGATTGGCCTTCTCCTATTCCCCTGAACCACCTGACGAATCTTCTCTCTCTGGTCATTGGTCCGACGGTCAGCTCTTGTCTATGGAACTGAGCTCCTCTCGTCTGGGCACTAATGTCTCTCTTCTCCTTATCGATATTATAGCATTGTATTAGGAATCGAAAGCACGCTCGTAAGCTAGAAAGCGGTCAGTTGTCACTCTCGTCGGGATTCACTCGAAGGTATGATGACTAGGAAAGCCTGCTTGTGGCGGCTCGGTTCTGAAAGCAATGGATGGGTTTCGTGTTTGATTTTCTCCGTAGCAGCCATGATTGGCTATAGTACTGACTATGCATAGGACTCTACTGACGGTGAAAAGACAGGAGGTATTCCGACGAAATGCTGGTGATTCTAGGAGGACTATAATGAGGAGGACGACAGAACAATCACGATCCACTAGACAGGAAAGTGGCATTGGGTGGTTCGAATCCACGCTGTGAGAATGCCAAGGAGGAAAAGGAGTAGGTGGGCCTGGCTTTGGTTTGCAGCATAGAGCTGCGGTAGGGGAGCTTGCTAAATGCTAAACGGAAATATCTTTTGAGTTCTATCGTGAGACCGTAGGTAGATCTCGTCTTTAGTCTGTCCCAGGTGGGTTTGGAAAGTATCGTATTTATTTAGGTAGAATGACTCTATGTAAAAGCTCCCCGAGTCCGGACGTCGCTCTCTCCTCCACTCTTCGCTAGAAGCCATCAATACAAATAGAATCTCAGATGAAATGACTTTAGCTACCTATTACAACCCGTCACTACATGAGGGATCAATCTCAAAGGCCTACTATTCAGCTAGAAAGCTAGACGGGCTCACCCTAAACCGTCCCCCTGACAGCAGAACAAGCTTTTTGCCAGCTTCTTGAGTAGTGTATATTTTCAGCTACGTTCCCGCGGGCTCTGATACCAGGATTAAGTTACAAACTACTACTACTATCACAAAGCTGAAGCAGAAGAAGAAGAAGAAGAATAAAATGTAAAGGGAAATACACTCAGGCACACTTAATTATACATATAGGTGGTGGAGAACTATAAATTGTTGGTGGTCTGATCGGCAGGCAAAAACCAGGCAAGACGGATGGGGGAGGATGAGAGGGTGAGAGAGAATGGAGATGAAGAAGAAGGCGTTGAGGAACTTAAAAGGTGTTGGAGAAGCTTGCTGTTGTTTTTACCGAACTGCCGATGTCTTTCTCATCCTTCAGAAGCCTCCTCTTATAGACGACCTTCCTTGCACGAGAAGCCTCTTGAGAATCTTGCTGTAGAAGCCTCGTCATGAGCCTTCACTGTTGACGTCTTGTCTCTGTCAGGCATTTTCACTGTTGATGTCTTGTCTCGAATCTGCACTGTTGATGTCAGGAATCTTTACTATAGAAGTCTTTGTCACGAATCTGTACTGTTGCTGTCAGAAATCTTTACTGTAGAAGTCTTATCACGAATCTTTGATACTTGTCGTCTAGTGCTCTCTTTTTTGTGAAGCCTTGAAGGATCTGATGTTTAGGATTTGAGGGAGCCTTTTTTTTTTTTTTGAAAAAGTCTCTTGAGTCCTGACTAGTCGCTCATGTTGTCGAGATTTTATATGCCTTCATCTCCCATGTGTCATAGTAGATCTGATGGTGTGTATTCTTCTACCAACTCTGTCATGTCTTACTGAAGTATTCTGTCTTCTACCATTTTCTGTTGTCTATAATATTGAATTAATTCTTCATGGGCTGACCTGATAAATTTTAGGACTTTACAATTAATTTCTTTGTCTACATAGACTCTGTAAATTTCAGTTTCTGTGGCTAATCTAAACCTATTTCCACTGTATTTTTGCCAGTTGAATTCATACGCTATGGTTTTTGCTCTCCAATGCCTGATTTGTCTTGAGATCTCTCAGTCACAAATTACCCCTCTTTCTTCTCTATCTGGATGTAGGGGATGGGTTAGTCTCTGTGTAATCCATGCACTGTGTTTTGTAGGATACCATACTCCTGTTATGTATTCTGCTATTATGGAATCAAATTCTATCTTGAGCCGTGGCCTTTTTCCTATGAAAGCTTCTGAAACTGGAAATGCTAAAAAATCTGGGAGTAATTTTGCATGATCTGGATGGCTAATGATTATTTGTGAAACAAATCCCATATCTAAGAAGTCTTTCCAACTATAATCTGTTCCATAGAGTTTTTCCGTCTTTATTTGCCCTAATTGAATATTTAGTCTGTAGATGCTATAGGCTAACTCACATTGGCATTTTGGTTGTGAGAGGTCCATGATGTTGCAGATATTATTGTTGATGCATCTATCGGTGTTGGCATAATGTATCACCTGGTTTATAGTTACTCCTCTGCATCTTCTTTCCCCTTTTTAGATTTCTTTGAGTATCTGTTGCATGTCTTTGTTTTTTCGATAGAAATTGTCTTGAACTTTCTGGTGAATCTTCTGTCTGATATCTTCTGGAAGAAAAGATAATTCATCATTTGTTTTAAAAAACAGTCTGGCTTGCATGGCTTCCGTATCTCTCATATTTTGGAGGCTCTCTTTTCTATTTTTTACACTTGATTCTGTTTCACTATTATTTGTGAGGCACTCCTTTCTTTCCTTTTCTCTCTCGCATTTTTGAGGCACTCTTTTTCTTTCTGCAAGCTCACAGCTAACTGTGTTTGTTGACGGAGATCTTCAACCAATCTTTCCTTTTGTATTTTTAGATTTTTAAAGTAATTCATAATGACTTGACAATCTCTACACTCTGTTGATAATTCTAGCTTACTTGTATTCTGTTGACTTTCTTGTGGCATAAATTCTTTAAGGCTTTCGTCGAAATGCCAGGTGGTTGGAATATTATTTTTTGCATATTCTATGGCTTCTTTAACATTATAAAAACCTCTAAACACTGGATTATCAAAGTTTGAGACTAATCTTCTAACTGTATTCCAATTTTTGTAAATTCCTACTTGATGACTGATGTGTTATATTTACTGCAAGCGCACAGTGTCGGTGTAGCGCTGTACAGGTCGTCCCACAGGGATCTAAGGTGTTTTTGTGATTCTTACTTTCTCCTCCGTCTAACGGACTAACCAAAGGTTCTAGGTTGAAGTCGGATTAATCTAAATAGCCTAAGATCTAGAATCCACTAATTTCCAACCATGTTCTTACTTCTATTATTTTCTTCTATTATAAAAATTCGATCTTTTTAGTTTAATTTTTACTTAAAGTACCCTAAGCATGAGCTATCAAGTATTGTGCAAGTATAACTCATAAAAAATGCTACTTCTTATAAAAACAAACTGAATCTATTAGATAATTTAAAGAAAAAGATAAAACCAGCGACCCCAAACCCTAACTAAGCATATAATATCAAAAAACCTAATTCAAGTATAATCTATCAAAGTCCTAATCTTCGAGTCCTTGTATTTTAATCTTTTTATTGAAAAATCATGTCTTTATTAATTTTATTTAAGAAGAAAAATATTAGAAAATAATTACATGGTGGATCTTAGTTTCATCTACATCCTAGAGCAAATCTAATTAGCTACTCATATTTTTACTAAGGAAGATCAAATTTTTATTCATGAAATGATAAACCCTAATCTAGAAAGCAGTAAAATCTAAACTAGAAAGCGATAAACTTTATCTAGAAAGCAAGTAAAAATCTCAAGAACAATGGTTTACCTCCAGACACGGTGCTGCAGCCGTCAACCTTCAGCAAAAACCCTAACTTTATTGATCAGAAAAAAACGAATACAAAAATTCTAGAATCCCGTCAAAATACAAGGATCGGCCAATATATAGGCCTCAGAAACCAAACCCTCTTTCTAGCAGAACCAAAAAAAACTACAAATTTACAATTAAGCCCTCGAAGAAAAATTCTGTGGAACGGCCACTGTTTGGCCTCTATTTAGCGGTAGAAACCGCTAATTGGCGGCTAAACAGTGGCCAATTGGCCTGACATGTCATTTACAGGAGTATCTTGTCTTGTACTCATTATTTGTTTGACTGTATTTGACTTTTACTTCCTGCAGTAATTTGAGGTTGTAGTCTCGCCCACTTTATAAACTTTTCAGCTTTTGATTTCCTAGTCCAACTCTGATTTCATGCCATCTTCTTGTACAAAAGACGCTAAAAACTCCCAAGTAGCATTTATTTATATACAAAAATAGATAAAGTATGGAAGGAAAAATACAATATATGATACTCATCACACCCCCACACCTATCTTTTGCTAGTCCTCGAGCAAAACCTAAACCTAAAAAGAAAAACAAAAATCCTAACTCACTTTCGCAGGAATCGCGATTACACTTGGCACGTGCAACAAGCCTTTAAACCCCTAGGTTACTCTAGTGGACGAGTGTTGTCTCGTGAGGGTTTGCAGTGAATATACCCACAAAATTCATGAAGACGATAGATTAAAGAATAAAAAAAAGAAAAATAAGGATAACCGAAAATTAAGAAAAATAAAAATTTTATACAAAAGAAAGAAAAATCTTTTTTTTTAATATTTTCATCAATTAGTCTCACTAATATACAAACTCAAGAACGCATTTAGATTATCAATTTTTAAATCGAGCGTCATATCAGATACACTTATCATTTTAATCAAAAATTTAAATCTTATCTTTCAATACCTACTAACAGATAATCTATTGGCTCCTATACATCTACGTGCATGTGTGATAGTCTACTTTGGTTTTGGACTCCAACTCTAACTCATGATTCATCTCCTCTCTCATAACAATTTTTTTCTCTCTTTTTTTTATTTTTAAGAATATTTCACTTTTCATGCGAATATTCACGCTTGCTTAGGCGCAACATACACAATTACTTAGTTCATACTCTTTTCTTTTTTTTTTTTAGAATATTTCACCTTTCATGCAAATATTTACGGTTATTTAGACATAAAATACCCGATTACTCGGATCATACTCTTTTTTCACTCTTGAGGCTATTGCCTTAATACCAGGCGCACCCCATTATTTTATTCTCACTTTTTTTTTGTTTAAAGAGAGAAGACTTACTCATTCGTTATCATCTTTATCCTTAACCTAATAAACTATTGTGAAGTAAAAAATAGATGTATACTTACCTCAAAACTACTGTTAGTGATATTTAATTTTTGGATTTTAATCTTTTTTTCATAAAATTCAAAGTGTATCGTCCAATCTACTCTCATATCCAATTTCAAATCTAAATTTGTTCTTTTATCTGTAATTAGTTTGATCTATTGATTAAAACAATTTTTTTTTCATCATTTTTTTTTGTTGGTCACCCTAAAAACTACCCAAAGTATAAAATAAAGAAACCCAAAAACCTAAAAATAAAAATAAAAATAAAATCCTAAAAATCCTAAGAAAAAATAAAAATCTCCCAATATACTCCCCCACACCTAAACTTGTGTATGCCCTCATACACAAATCATTGGTGCTGTCCTCTTTGCCTTCTACTAGACTCACGGGGTACAGGACGTGCTTGTGCAGTAGAAGACTCACCCCTATCAATTTGTTTCACCCGGTGCCAAATTTTTTCAAAACCTTGCCAGACAATATTGATTTGCTCAGTGGAATCAGCTGGCAAGTTTTGGTCAAAGAAGGCATCATCTTCCTCCTCTTGTGTCAAGTCAGTGGCATATATATTCTCATTATCAGCATGTCTTCTCCAATCTTCTGAAACAGCAGTATGATATGTCACTGAAATATATTCGGTAGCAATAAACATGCGTGAGGGTGCGTATGCGTAAAATTTGGCATTAGATATAAACTTGCGACACAACTGTGTAATTAAACACGGCAGAGGCAATCTAGTCCTCGACCGCATCTTAGCATCAATAATAGTATCGAGTAGCTGTGTGCACATACAGAAGTGAGTATTTTGACGCATAATACAATCAACAACATAAAGTGTGGGCGTGTAAAAAGATGACATATGTGTAATACCCATAACATTAGTGTTGACCCAGCGGCAAGTTGCGTGAATATTGCGATAGAGTGTCTTGCTGCTGATCCCTTTATCACGTGTTATTTTGTAGTTTGGGTCCATCCATGTAAGATAATCCTCAATCCTACCGGGAGTGTGATTCCTGATGTGAAGGAGGATACCCATAGAAGCCGAGATGGCCGCTGCATGCATTTCATATAATTGGCCGCGCCAATGGAGGTTTATGGTTTTGCGATCGTCCGAAATGTCAGATTTTGCAAAACTTGCATAAAATTTCTCCACCAACTCTGGGATGTAGAATGCATTAGGTGAATAAATGAGGTAATTCCAACCCAGAGTTTCGATCGCAGCGGCAAAATAAACACTAAATGCCGCAAAAATTTCTCCGAAAAACTTATCACAAGCAAATCTACCCATTATATCGTACTGTAATTATAAATTTGAAATCTGATCAAACCAGTAAACAGAGAAGAGAAGAAGAGTACCTCCCTTGAAGTTTCAGGAGCAAATTCCCAGAAATAGCCGCTGAATGGCGGTGAAAGCCGCTATTTGGAGGCTTATCGTCACAGTTAGCCGAGAGCTTCAGGAAGAGTCTCTATTCTGGTGAGATGGATCTTTGGAGCACCACGGGTTAGAGAAAAAATTGAAAATCCTACACTGTCCTGCAAAGAGAGAAGCAAAAACCAAAGGAGGAAGTGGGGAAGGGAGGGGGGCAGCTAGGGTTTTTGAAGAATGGATTTGGGGAATAAGAGGGTTGCTTGGAATTATATAGGGATGGAAAATTACAGTCAGCTCCTCATCTTTCCCTAATTTTGATTTAAAACCCTGCATCATGTTAGTAACATAATATACATGCTATTATACAAATGACTACATGCCTTTATGCATAAATTGGATCGTGAAGTGTCACGACCTCCACGTTATCGCTTACTTGAGGTTCTAAAAATGGTTTTAATCGGTGACCGTTTACTTTGAATAAACTACTATTTTTAGGATCCTCGAGATCAATTGCACCGTGATGGTGCACCGTCCGTACTATGTACGGTCACTCCATCTTGACTCCAATTTTCCTAGGAATAAATGTAGCCTCTAATTATATAAGAGAACTTTTTGTCTAGGTGTAAATGACTTGCGAATGATCGCTTTGTTATGAAACACTTTATTTTTCTCTTTATAAATCTTAGCACTCTCGTATGCATCCCGTCTAATCTTATCAAGCTCATACAGTTGTAGTTTCCGCTGCTCGCCAGCTTTTTCGAGCTCAAAATTTAGAAATTTGATTGCCCATAAGGCCTTGTGCTCAAGCTCCACCGGTAAATGACACGCTTTTCCAAATATCAAATGATATGGAGACATACCTAGATTAGTCTTATAAGTGGTACGGTAGGCCCATAAAGCATCCTCTAGTTTACAAGACCAATCTTTTCTATTGTGATTTACTGTCTTCTCCAAAATCAGTTTGATTTGGCGATTGGAAACTTCCACTTGTCTACTAGTTTGCGGATGATACGGTGTAGCTAATTTGTGGGTAATGGAATATTTCCGCATAAGTGCCTCAAATGACCGGTTAGTAAAATGGGTACCGTTATCACTAATAATAGCTCGAGGAACGCCAAATCGAGAAAAGATATTCTCTTTCAAGAACTTGACAACGACTTTGTTGTCATTCGATTTTGCGGCTATTGCCTCTATCCATTTGGAAACATAATCGACAGCGACTAATATGTATTGGTTTCCAAACAAGTTGGGTAACGGTCCCATAAAATCTATACCCCATACATCAAAGATTTCGACCTCAAGGATGGGTTGCAGAGACATCATATTGCGCCGTGAAATTTTACCTACGAATTGGCATCGTGTGCATGCTTTGCAATATTCCACGGCGTCTTTAAAAAGAGTTGGCCAATAGAAACCACTCTGCAATACCTTTTCAGCCGTTTTCCTAGGACCAAAGTGTCCTCCACAAGCTAGATCATGACAAAAAGAGAGGACACTTTGTATCTCATCATTAGGTATGCATCGACGTATGATCTGGTCTGGACAATATTTAAACAGATATGGTTCATCCCAGTAAAAGAATTTTACTTGGGACAAGAATCTATATCGATCTTGCTTGGACCAATGTGATGGAATCTCCTTAGTCACAAGATAGTTCACAATGTCAGCAAACCATGGTTCGTGCATCAATGCAAACAGTTGCTCATCAGGAAATGATTCATTTATGGGGCACAAATTAGTTGGAGCGTTGGGCGGATGAGACAAGTGATCAGCTATTGAATTATCCGCACCTTTCTTGTCTAATATCTCAAGATCAAACTCTTGTAGCAAGAGGATCCATCGAATAAACCTTGCTTTTACATCTTTCTTGGTTAACAAGTATTTCAAAGTAGCATGATCAGTGTATACTATAATTTGTGATCCAATCAAGTAGGAACGAAACTTCTCAAGTGCAAAGACAACTGCCAGAAGCTCTTTCTCTGTGGTAGAGTAATTCAACTGGGCGTCATTGAGTGTCCTACTTGCATAGTAAATCACATGTGGCTGCTTATTAATACGCTGACCAAGGACGGCACCGATAGCGTAATCGAATGCATCACACATGAGCTCGAAGGGTAAGCTCCAGTCTGGCGCATGAATAATAGGAGTGGTGGTCAGCGCCTTCTTGAGCTGCTCAAATGCTCTTAGACAATCAGGTGTGAAATTGAATGGTACTTTCTTAGCTAGTAGATGTGTCAAAGGCCTAGCAATTTTGCTAAAGTTTTTGATAAATCTTCTATAAAAACTTGCATGACCAAGGAAGGATCGTATATCTTTCACTAATCGCAGAGGTGGCAGATTATTGATGAGGTCTACCTTGGCTTTATCAATCTCGATACCATTCTTCGAGATGACATGCCCTAGCACTATGCCATTTTTGACCATAAAATGACAGTTTTCCCAATTGAGTGTCAAATGCTTCTCATGACAACGCGTGAGAACTAACTCTAAATGATCTAGACACTCTTGGAATGAATCTCCGAAGATAGAAAAATCATCCATGAAAATCTCAAGAAATCGTTCAACCATGTCAGAGAAAATACTTACCATGCACCTTTGGAACGTGGCAGGTGCATTGCATAACCCAAAGGGCATGCGTCTGTATGCAAAGGTGCTGAATGGACATGTGAACGTGGTCTTTTCTTGATCCTCCGGAGCGATGAAAATTTGGTTGTAGCCAGAATATCCATCTAGAAAACAATAGAATTCATGTCCGGCCAACCGTTCTAACATTTGATCAATGAATGGTAAGGGGAAATGGTCCTTCCTAGTTGCAGCATTAAGCTTCCTATAATCAATGCAGACTCGCCATCCCGTCTGCAAACGCATCGGGATAAGTTCATTTACATCGTTCTTGACTACAGTGATTCCGGATTTCTTAGGCACTACTTGAACTGGGCTTACCCATGCGCTATCAGAGATAGGATAGATAATCCCGTTGTCAAGGCACTTAAGAATATCCTTCCTCACAGCTTCTTTCATTACTGGATTCAACCTACGCTGAGGATCTCTTATAGGTCGTGCATTGTCTAGAAATGAATTCTATGCTGCACTATAGAAGAACTTATCCCCTTAATATTGGCCATACTCCAGCCTATGGCTTCCCTATGTGCTTTCAACACTGATATGAGTTTTTCCTCCTGAGCGTCAGTCAATTCTCAGAGATAATGACTGGTAGTGTGTTGTGTTCACCCAAGAAAGCGTACTTGAGATGACTCGGAAGGGTCTTCATCTCAAGCTCAGGTGGACACTCAATAGATGGTCATAACTGAACTCGTGGTTCAGCCATCAATGGCTTAGGTGGAAGTTTCCATTGAGTGGAAGACACATAATTAGATGATTCATCGAGCGTCTCCAAGAATTTCTCCTCTTGGTGTTCACTGGACAACCCTTGGATCATATTCACTTCTAGGGCCTCGTCATGTGGATCACTTGGTTGGCACCCTAGATTGAATATATTCAAGTGTCATATTTCTAAAGGAAAGTCTCATCGATCCACTTTGGCAATTAATAACAGCATTAGAAGTGGCCAAGAATGGACGTCCCAAAATAACTGAGATACAATAGTGTGGATTCACCACAGGTTGAGTCTCAAGGACTATGAAATCAACTGGGAAGATAAACTGCCCAATCTTAATCAAGACATTCTCAATCTCTCCCATAGGTGTCTTCACAGATCTATCAGTTAGCTGTAACATAATTCTTGTAGGTCTCAACTCTCCCAGTCTTAACTGCTGGTACACTGAATAAGGAAGCAAGTTAACACTTGCTCCTAGATCTAGTAAAGCCCTTTCAATCACTGTAGTCCCTATAGTGCAGGAGATAGTAGGACTTCCATGGTCTTTATACTTTACGGGTGCTGACTGAGAGAGGATGCTAGATATGTTAGCAGCTAGAAAGACTTTCTTTGGAACATTGGTTGTTCTCTTCTTTGTGCATAAATCCTTTAAGAATTTTGCATAAGCAGGTACTTGTTGGATTGCATCAAGAAGAGGAACATTGACCGTAACCTGCTTGAATAACTCAAGAATGTGCTCCACCTGAGGAGAATTTTTCTTCAATCGATTTGGATAGGGAGCCTTTGGCTTATAAGTATGGTCAATAGGAGGATCAGAATTAGAAGGATCAGATTCTTCTGTCGTGCTAGTGGGTAGATCGTGGGATGATGATGATGAATCATGAGGTGGTGATGGAATCGTGGTATCAGGGGGTGTAGCTTGCCATGCAATAAAAGTGGAATCAGGTGGCATGGCTACGTGATTGTCAACCAGTTTGCCAGATCAAAGTGTGTGAATGACATTAATTTGGTTGACATGCGACTGATTCAAATTTGAGGAACTGGCATTCAGATTTGTTATGGGTTGACTTGGAAAAGTACCCTTGCCACGTTTACTCATTTGATTTGCTAGTTGTCCAACCTGCTGCTCTACATTCTTAATAGATTGAGAGTTCACGAGCAGGTGTTGATCTGTTTTTTGAATAAAATCAGTTGATACTTTCATAAGATTCTGCATGTATGTGTCAAGGTTGGACTGAGACTTGAGAAGATTTTCAACATTCTTCTCAAGTGATTGAAGTCGCTTTTCTTGATCATTATTAGACCCCTGTTGTGGATATGAGTGGGTTTGTGCAGGTGGTATATTCTGGTTGTTCCCATGGTTTGAAGTATTTGGGTTTTGATAAGCACCCATATTTGGTCTTGGGAACTGACCAGTAGCTGGAGGCTGCATGATGGAGTTCGGGGCTCCCTGATATTGTCCTTGACCCCATGAGAGATTTTGATGGCTCCTCCAGCCAGGATTGTATGTCGGAGCGTATGGATTATTAACGGGTCTTTGATACATGGCGTTAGCTTGCTCAAGTGTGGGACCCATAGGATTTACTAACAATGGACACTCTTCCATAACGTGACTGGGAGTTCCGCAATTAAAGCATGTGGGACTTTGGATTTGATTCACTTGACGCACTGATGGAGCACTAGGAGCCTCCAGTGCCTCAATTCTTCTCATAAGGGCTGCGATCTTTGCTTCAGCAGCTATAGAGATGTCGACGCTATGGATCCCACTTTTATGAGCAGAAGTTGATATACTGGGCTTCTCAGTGGAACTCTCCCACTGCATAGTCGTCCATGATAAGTCCTCAAGAAAGTCCCAAGCCTCATCCTCATTTTTCCTCATAAACTCCCTTGACACATGGATTCCAGAAGAGTTTTGAATGTGTAATCAAGTCCTTCGTATATGATTTGACACAACCGCCACTTTTCTATTGCATGGTGGGGGCACTGAGCTAATAAATCCTTAAACCTTTCTAAGTATTTCCAGAAGGGTTCTCCTGGCACTTGACGGAATTGATTAATTTGGTTTCTAATTCTTGCCATCTTGTGCGTAGGATAATACTTCTTGAGAAAACTGTAACGAATTCATCCCACGTAGTGATTGAATCAGTAGGCATACTGTACAACCACTTCTTGGCATTATCCTTAAGTGCAAAAGGGATGAAGCGGAGCTTAATTGCGTCCTCTGATAAATTTTGCAGTTTAATCATTACGCATACTTCTTGAAATTCACTGATAAAGTTATATGCATCTTTTGAATCAGAACCAGTGAATTTAGGAAGCATACTAATGTACTGCGGTTTCAATTTATAGTGATTACCCGCTACATGTGGAAGTTTGATGCATGATGGTAATGATGTAAGCAACGGGTAACATCGATCCTGAAGGATCGGGATTGGCTGGTCCATCTTGTCTCCCATGAACAAATCTGATCTCATAAATCGACCAAATTGATCACGGGTCCAATGTGGCATGAACCAGTGACCGTGAGTGTATGCGTGAACTTCCTAAACTAATGCAAGAAGTGGGGTGTGGTGGAGAGATAAAATGGTGGAATAGATATGATCAAATAAAAATGTGATTTCTACTGTTCCTAATTGTTTTGTTTATTTATTTTTTTAATTTTTCTACAGAACCAGGAAACAAAACTATAGAAATAGAGAAAAATTGGGTTCAGAAAGTACCTTTTTGGCCGCCAAATAGCGGTTCTACCCGCTGAATAGCGGAAAACCTATAGAATTTGACTTGTGATTTTCTTCCACTTGGTCCAGAGGCTCTTCCAATCCTTTAAATCTTCCTGAGTTCGATTCAGGGTCGATGGCCATGCCCACGCACGGTGACGTGAGGGTTCCTATGGATGGACGGCCCAGTTTGGGGTGGATGGCACGGCCGGGACAGCCCGCGCACCATGCCGTGCGGGTTTGGACAGACGGACGGTCCAGTTCGGGGTGGTCGGGACTGCCCGCTCACCGTGCCGTGCGTGTTCGGGTGGACGGACTAACCTGTTCGGTGCAGCTGGGATTGCCCGTGCACTGTGCCATGCGGGTTTGGGCAGACGGACGATCCGATTCGAGGTGGTCGGGACTGCCTGCACACCGTGCCTTGTGAGTTTGGATAGAAGGACGGACCCTTTCGGGGCGGCCGGGATTGCCTGTGCTCCGTGCTGTGAAGGTTCGGGTGGACAGACAAACGTGTTCGAAGTGGCCGGGACTGCCCACGTACCATGCCGTGATGGTTCGGGCATACATACGGACTGGTTCATGGCGGCCAGGATTGCCCGTGCACCGTGCCTTGGGGGTTCATGTAGACGGACGGATCGGTTCGGGTGGACGGACGGTTCGATTCAAGGCGGTTGGGACAGCCCGCGCACCGTGCCTATCTAGTTCGGGCGGTCGGAAGGACTGATTCGGGACTACCGGAACAGCCCGCACACCATGCCATGCGCATTCGGGCGGACGGATGGTTCAGTTCTGGGCGGATGGGCATGCCCGCGTACCGTGCTGTGCATGTTCAGGCATACAGACGGTTCCGTTCGGGGCGGATGGCACGGCCGGGACTGCCCTCGCACTATGCCATGCCAGTTCGGATGGACAGACGGTATGGTTTGGGGCGGCCGGTACTGCCCGCGCACCGTGCCTTGCATGTTCGGGCAGGCGAATGGACCGGTTCGGAGCAGCCGGGACGGCTCGCGCACCATGCCGTGTGCATTCGGGTGGACGGACGGACCTGTTCAGGGCAGTCGGGACTGCCCGCACACCATGTAATGCATGTTCGGGCGGATAGTCAGTTCAGTTCGGGCAGCCGGGACTGCCTACGCATAGTGCCGCGCAAGTTCGGGCGGATGAAAGGTCCGATTCGGGGCGGTCAGGACGGCCTGCGCACCGTGGCTTGTGGTTTCGTGCAGACGGATGGACCTGTTTGGGGCCGCCGAGACTACCCGCGTACCATGCCGTGCGCGCTATGCTGGTTCTAGCAGAGGGACGGCCCGGTTCGGGGCGAATGGCATGCCAGGAACTGCCCGCACACCGTACCATGCGAGTACGAGCGGACGAACGGTCTGTTTCGAAGCGGTCAGGACGGCCAGCGCACTGTGTCATGTGGGTTCGTTCAGACGAAAAGACTAGTTCGGGGCTGCTGGGACTGCCCGCGCACCATGCCGTGTGTGTTCGAGTGGATGAACGGCTCAGTTAGGGGCAGATGGCCATGTTCACGGACTGTGCCGTGCAGGTTCAAGCATGCAGACGTTCGGTTCAGGGCGAATGGCCATGCCCGCGCACTGTGCCGTGTGGGTTCCGGCGGACGGACGACCCGATTCGCGTCAGATTGCATGGCTGGAACCTCCCGCACACCGTGTCGTGCGGGTTCGAGCCAACGGATGGTCCGGTTCGGGGCGGTCAAGACAGCACGCGCACCATGCTTTACGGGTTCAGGCGTGCATACGGTTCAGTCCCGTCCGGTTACGGTGCCCAACTACGCGTTAACCTAGAACCCACAAATATTCAAATGAGAACTTTGAAGGCCGAAGAGGGTAAAGGTTCCATGTGAACGACACTTGCACATGGGTTAGCCGATCCTAAGGGACGGGGGAAGCCCTTCAGACAGTGCATTGCCGCGCGAGCTCCGAAAGGGAATAGAGTTAAAATTCCCGAGCCGGGAGGTGGCAGCGGACAGCAACGAGAGTCTGGAGACGCCGGTGGGGGCCTCGGGTAGCGTTATCTTTTCTACTTAACAGGACGCCCACCCTGAAAATGGCTCAGCCGGAGGTAGAGTCCAGCGGCTAGAAGAGCACCGCACGTCATGCGATGTCCGGTGCGCCCCTGGCGGCCCTTGAAAATCCGGAGGACCGAGTGCTGCCCATGCCCGGTTGTACTCATAACCGCATCAGGTCTCCAAGGTGAACAGCCTCTGGCCAATGGAACAATGTAGGCAAGGGAAGTTGGCAAAATGGATCCATAGCTTCGGGAAAAGGATTGGCTCTAAGGGCTGGGCATGGGGGTTCCAGCCCCGAACCCGTCGGCTCTCGGCAGACTGCTCGAGCCGCACCCGTGGCGAGAGCGGGTCGCCGCATGCCGGCCGGGGGACAGACTGGGACCGGCTCCCCCGCTAGAGGGGCCTTCCCCGGGCTTCGAACAGCCGACTCAGAACTAGTACGGACATGGGGAATCCGACTGTTTAATTAAAACAAAGCATTGCGATGGTCCCTGCGGATGATAACGCAATGTGATTTCTGCCCAGTGCTCTGAATGTCAAAGTGAAGAAATTCAACCAAGCACGGGTAAACGGCGTGAGTAACTATGTCTCTCTTAAGGTAGCCAAATGCCTCGTCATCTAATTAGTGACGCGCATGAATGGATTAATGAGATTCCCACTGTCCCTGTCTACTACCCAACGAAACCACAGCCAATGGAACGGGCTTGGCAGAATTAGCGGGAACCGGACCGTGCCATGCATGCTCGGGGGCACGGACAGTCCGGTTCCGGGGCAACGGGGACTGCCCTCTCAACGTGTCGTGCGGGTTATGGCTGACGAACGGTCCGGTTTGGGCTGTCGGACGGACCGGTTCAGGGCTGCCGGGACAGCCCGCACACCGTGCCATGCGCGTTCGGGCTGACCATGCTTTTGTGGTGGATGGCCATGCCCCCGGACCGTGCCGTGCAGGCTCGGGCATACAGATGGTTCAGTTCGGGGCCAATGGCCATGCCCGCGCAGTGCCGTGCGGGTTCTGGTGGATGGACGGCCCGATTCGGGGCGGATGGCATGGCTGGGACCGCCCGCACACCGTGCCATGTGGGTTAGGGAGGACGGATGGTCTGGGGCGGTTGGGATGGCCTGCGCATCGTGCCTTGCGCGATTGGCATATCGACAGACCTGTTCGAGGCGTCGGGACTGCCCACGCATCGTGCCATGTAGAACTGGATCGGGGCGGTTCGGGCAGACGGACGGATCAGTTCAGGGCAGCCAGGACTGCCCGCGCATCATGCCGTGCGCGTTCGGGGGACGGACGGACCTGTTCGGGGTAGCCGGGACTGCCCGTGCACCGTGCCATGCAGGTTCGGACATACAGACGTTTTGGTTTTGAGCGGATGGCCATGCCCACTCACCCTGCAGTGCGGGTTTCGGTGGACGGATGGCCCGGTTCAGGGTGGATGGCACGGCAGGAACCGCCCGCACACCGTGCCGTGCGGGTTTGGGCAGACGGACAATCCGGTTCGGGCTGGTCGGGACAGCCCGCGCATAGTGCCTTGTGGGTTTCGGCAGTCGGACGGAGCGGTTCAGGTCAGCCTTGACTGCCCATGCACCGTGCTGCGTGCATTCTGGCGGATGGACGGTTCGGTTCGAGGCAAATGGCCATGCCGGCGCACCGTGCTGTGCAGGATCGAGCATACGGACGGTTCGGTTCAGGGCGGATGGCCATGCCCGCTTACCGTGCTGTCATGTTCTGGCGGACGGACGGCCCGGTTCGGAGCAGATGGCACGGCCGGGACCGCCCGCACACCGTGCTGTGCTGTTCGGGCGGACGGACGGTCCGGTTCAAGGCAGTCGGGACTTCCCGCGCTCCGTGTCGGGCACGTTCGGGTGGACGGACGGACCTGTTCGGGGCAGTCGGGACAGTCCGCGCACCATGCCTTGCAGGTACGAACGGATAGAGCGGTTCGGGGCAGCCGGGACTGCCTGCGCACCGTGTTGTGCCTATTCAGGCTGACGTACGAACCTATTTGGGGCAGTTGGGACTACACGCGCACCATGCCATGCAGGTTCGGGCATATAAATGGTCAGGTTCGGGGCGGCCGAGACTGCCCACGCACTGTGCCTTGCGGTTTCGTGCAGACGGATGGACAGGTTTGGGGCAGCCGGGACTGCCCGCTGCCATGCCGTGCGCGTTCGGGCAGACGGATGGCTCGGTTCTTGGCGGATGGCCATGCTCGTGCACCGTGCCGTTCAGGTTCGGTCGTACGGACTATTCGGTTCAGGGCGGATGGCCATGCCCGTGCCCCCTGTCATGCGGGTTACGGCAGACGGACGACTCGATTTGAGGCGGATGGCATGGCAGGAACTGCCTGCACATCATGCTGTGCGGGATCGGGTGGACGGACAGTCCAATTTGGGGCAGTCAGGATAGCCCGCGCACCATGCCTTGCGGGCTAGGGCGGTTGGACGGACCGATTTGGGGAGGCCGGGACTGCCCGCGCACCGTACCGTGCGCGTTCGGGTGGACGGACGGTTCTATTCGAGGTGGATGGCCATGCCCGCACACCGTGCCGTGCGTGTTCCGCTGGATGGACGGCCCAGTTCAGGATGGATGGCACGGCCGAGACCGCCCGTGCACCGTGCCGGTTCGGGTAGATGGATGGTTAGGTTCGAGGCGGCCGGGACTGCTTGCGCAACGTGCCTTGCGTGTTTGGGCGGATGGACGGACTGGTTCGGGGCGGACGAACTGCTCGCATACCGTGCCATGCATGTTTGGGCGAACGGACGGACCCATTCAAGGCGGCCGGGACTACCCGCACACCTTGTCGTGCATATTCGTATAGATGGATGGACTAGTTCGGGGTGGCCGGGACTGCCCGTGCACCGTGCCATGTGCGTCGTACGGGTTCCAGCGGACGGACGACCCAGTTCGGGGCGGATGGCACAGCAGGAACCACCCGCACACCATGACGTGCAGGTACAAGCGGATGCACAGTTCGGTTTGAGGCAGTTGGGACAGCCCGCGCACCGTGCCTTACGGGTTCGTGCGGACGGACGGACTGGTTCGGGGCGGCCAGGACTGCCTATGCAAAACGGATCCGTAACTTCTTGAAAAGGATTGGTTCCGAGGGCTAGGCAAGGGGGTCCTAGCCCCGAACCCTTCGGCTGTTGGCTGACTACTCGAGCCGCACCTGTGGCGAGAACGGGTGGCCACGTGCCGGCCGGGGATGGACTGGGAATGGCTCCCCCGCGAGGGAGGGCCTTCCCTAGGCGTCAAACAGCCGACTCAGAACTGGTATGGACAAGGGGAGTCCAATTGTTTATTAAAACAAAGCATTGCGGTGGTCCCTGCAGATGATAATGCATTGTGATTTCTGCCCAGTGTTTTGAATTTCAAAGTAACTATGACTCTTTTAAGGTGGTTCGCGGTGTCTGGCATGGCAAGGACGTCCCTAACGCCCCGAAAGGCCGAGCGTGTCATGTGAATTATGTTTCGCTCTCCCGCACCGTGTCGTGCGGGTTGGGGCGAACAGACGGTCTGGTTCTGGGGCAGCGGGGGCTGCCCACTCAATAAGCAGTGCGGGTTATGGCAGACGGACTGTCCTGTTCGAGCAGTTGGACGGACTGGTTCGGGGAGGCCGAGACTGCCCGCGCACCATGGCATGCGCGTTCACGCAGACGGACGGTTCGGTTCGGGGCGGATGGCCATGCCCGCAGACCGTGCCATGCAGGATCGGGCATACAAACTGTTCGGAGCCGATGGCCCTGCCCGCGCACCGTGTCCTGCGGGTTTGGGCGGACAGATGGCTCGGTTCGGGGCAGATGGCACGGCTGGGACCTCCTGCGCACCGTGCCGTGGGGTTCGGGCGGACGGACGGACGAACATGTTCGGGGCGGCTGGGACTGCCTGCACACCATGCCATGCAGGTTCGAGCTGACGAATGGTCTTGTTCGGGGCAGTGGGGACTGCCCGCGTACCGTGCCTTGCTTGTTTGGGCGGATGGGCGGACCGGTTTGGGACAGCCGATACTGCCCATGCACCGTGCCGTGTGCGTTCGGGCAGACGAACGGACCTCTTTGGGGCTGCCGGGACTGCCCGTGCACCGTGTAGTACAGGTTCAAGCATACGGATGGACCGGTTCGGGCAGCCGGGACTGCCCATGCACCGTGCTTTGCGGATTCTTGTAGACGTACGAACAGGTTCGGGGTGGCCGGGACTGCCCGTGCACCATGCCGTGCACGTTCGGGTGGATGGACGGTTCTGTTCGGGGCGGATGGCCATGCCCACGCACCATGCCGTGCAGATTCGGGCGTACAGATGGTTCGGTTCAGGGCGGATGGCCATGCCCGCACACCCTGCCGTGCGGGTTCCTGTAGACGGACGGCCCGGCTCCGGGCGGACGGCACGGTAGGAACCGCATGCACATCGTCTTGTGCGGGTTCGGGCGGACGGACGGTCCAGTTTGGGGTGGTCGGGACAGCCCGCGCACCGAGCCTTGTGGGTTCCGGCGGTCGGACGAATCTGTTCGGGGTGGCCGAGACTGCCCGCGCACCATGCCGTGCATGTTCGTGTTGATGGACGATACGATTTGAGGCATATGGCCATGCCCGCGCTTCGTGCCATGCAGGTTCGGGCAAACGGATGGTTCGGTTCGGGGCGGATGGCCATGCCTTTGCACCGTGTCGTGCGTGTTCCGGCGGACGGATGACCCAGTTCGGGGCATATGGTCGTGTCGTGTAGGTTTGGGCAGACGGACGGTCCGGTTCAAGGCAGTCGGGACTGCCCGTGCACCATGCCATGCCCGTTCGGGCGGACGGACGGACCTATTCGGGGCGGCCAGGACTGCCCGTGGACCGTGCATTGCGGGTTCGGACACACGGAGCGGTTTGGGGCGGTCGGGATGACTTGCGCACCGTGCCGTGCTCGTTTGGGCGGACGGACGAACCTGTTCGGGGCGACCGGGACTGCACGCTCGCCTTGTCAAGCAGGTTCGGGCGTACTGACGCACCGGTTCGGGGCGGCCGAGACTGCCCGCAGACTGTGCCTTGCGGGTTCGAGCAGACGGACGAACTGGTTTGGGGCGTTCGGGACTACTTACGCCCCATACCGTACGCATTCGGACGGACGGACGGTCCTGTTCGAGGTGATCGGGACTGCCAACACACAATGCTGTGCAGGTTTGGGCGTATAGATGGTTCGGTTCGTGGCGGATGGCCATACCCACGCACCATGCCGTGCGGGTTCCGACAGACGGACGGTCTAGTTTGGGGTGGTTGGGACAGCCCGTGCACTGTGCCTTGCGGGTTCAGGTGGTCGAACGAACCGGTTCGTGGTGGCTGGGACAGCCAGCACACCGTACCGTGCATGTTCGAGCAAACGGACGGTTCAGTTCGAGGCCGATGGCCGTGCCTGCGCCCCATGCAGTGCGTGTTCGGGCGGATGGATGGCCCGGTTTAGGGCGGATGTACCGTGCCGTGCGGGTTCGGGCAGACGGACGGTTCAGTTCGGTGCAGCCGGGATTGTCTGCGCACCGTGCCTTGCATGTTCGGGCGGATGAATGGACCAATTCGGCCGTGCGGGTTCGGGCAGACGGACGGTTCAGTTCGGTGCGGCCGGGACTGTCTGCGCACTGTGCCTTGCATGTTCGGGAGGACGAACGGACCAATTCGGAGAAGCCGGGACTGCCCACGCACCGTGCCGTATGTGTTCAGGCAGACGGATGGACTTGTTCGGGGCGGCGAGACTAACCGCACACCATTCCATGTAGGTTCGGGCGGACAGACAATCCGGTTCGGGGCGGTCATGACAGCCCACGCACCGTGCCTTGCAGGTTCGGGCGGATGGACGGACCGGTTTGGGACTACCGGGACTGCCTGCGCACTGTGTCTTGCGTGTTCAGGCAGACAGATGGTTTGGTTCAGGGTGGTTGGCCATGCCAGCGCACCGAGCTGCGAGGGTTCGGGCGAACGGACGGTCCGGTTTGGGTCGGTGGGGACGGTCTGCACACTGTGCCTTGCAGGTCGGGGCTGCCCGCGCATCGTGCCGTGTAGGATCCAGCAGACGGACGGTCCAATTCGGGGCAGTCGGGACTGCTCGCGCACTCTGCCATGCGCATTCTGGCAGCCGGACGGTCTGATTCGGGGCGGATGGCACTGCCTATGCATGGTCCGGTTCGAGGCAGATTGCACGGATGGGGCTGCCCGCGCACATTGCCATGCGGGTTTGGGCGGATGGACGGTCCGATTCGGGGTGGTCGGGACTGCCCGCGCATCGTGCCTTGCGCGTTTGGGCGGGCGGACGGTCCAGTTCAGGGCAGAGGGCAATGCCCGTGCACCGTGCCGTGCAAGTTCGGCTGTACGCATGGTCCAGTTCGGGGCGGATGGCACGGACGAGGCTGCCCGCAGACAGCGCTGTGCAGGTTCGGGCGAACGGACGATCCGATTTTGGGCGGTCCGGACGGCCCGCGCACTTTGCCTTACGGGTTCGGGCGGACAAACCGACCGATTCGGGTTGGATTGTATGGCAAGGGGCTGCCCGCGCACGTGCCGTGCGTGTTCGGGCGGACGGACTGTCCGATTTGCTCGTCGCAAAATTTTTGCCTCTTTCCATTGAATACAACTTAGATTACAACGGAAGTGAACAAGAAAAGAACAAACGAGAGGATTTATAATTATCGCTCTCTTTTACAATGAAAAGTGGGTTTTCGTAGCGATGGGATCTATTGAATAGCTATTTTGGACGATCTGACGTCGATGATCTTCTTGCTTGATGAAGATGACGGCCGACTTGATCTTTCTCTGCTGATCTTGATGGGTTCAAGGCTCTCACGCATAACTTGAACTCTTTAATGCTCCAAAAAAGATCCTCAAAGTCTTCCTTAAGAGGGTATTTATAGTTTTGGGCCAATATGAGAGTTTCTATTTAAATAGAATTTGTATTCATCAAGGATTCTAATCAAATAACTTAGTTTTGATTAAATCTCTTGATTTATAGTTCCGATTGAACTCAATTTGTGTATTGGATAAGCCCAAATCTCACTCACAATTATTAGCTCCGCGTTTTGCTTAAATGCGGGGCTAAAATAGCCAAACGCGGAGGTACAGAGTTAGCTCCGCATTCTGTTGTGGAAAATTCCTTTTACTTAGAAATTTTCACTATCAACAGAACCCCCTCCAAAGTTTTCAAAATGGCTTACAATTTATCAAATTTTGAAATACTTTGGATCCTCAAATTGGAATGCGGAGTTAAAAAACCAAGTTATCTTTGCATTTTGTATGTTTGCGCGAAGCTAATAGCCCCGCGTTTTGATCAGTAACTGCTCCGATTCTCGCACCGATACTAAGGGGCGGGCTTTTTCATTTAAATAGAGTCTTAACTCCTCTTCTTCCTCATTTCATTTCGAAGGAATTCAAGAACTCAGGCGACCATAGCTCTGTGCAACCAAAACCCGACGATCCTTTCAACTGATCAATTTTTGTCGATTTTCTCGTCAATTTCAAGGCAAATGGCACCCAAGAAGAACACCTCTTCTCGCGCCTCATCCCCGTCGGCAGCCGGTGCTAGCAGCGACAGCAGCGGCCGCAGCAGCGACCACAGTGGCAGAGCAATCCATGGGGCGTTGATTGGAGGTAAAAATCTCAACTTTGGTGGTCTTTGGAATGATTTTAGTGTGAGTTGGCTTGGTTTTAACCGTCCAATTGCTTCTTTCATAGCGAAATCGTCATACTCCAGCCGTATGGCTTGGAGAAGAAGAAAAGGCCTCTTGTCTTCTTCCACGCGAAGCTATAGCGCTATCTTCGCGTTTGAAATGTGAAGTCAATTTTGTTAACTATCGCGTTTCAACGCGAGGTTACAGATTTGGCTTCGCGTTTTGAAAACGTGAAGCTATTGCCTTAGCTTCTCGTTTCTTCATTTTATCTTCCCGTTTTATTAAAACGCGAGGCTATTATCTTAGCTTCGCGTGGAGTTATTTTTAACTCCGCGTTTCTATATTTCGAAGATTTTCCTGGATTCTAACTTTGATTCTTCTTTTACAGTGGGGTATTCAGTGGACGCTCTTTCTCATAGGCACTACTTTGGGCTCGCTGGGGGTGCAGACCTAGTGGTCCAGTTTCGCTTCACGACAGATCTCCCTGCCTACAAACCAGGTGTGAGGGAGCGCAGGGAGAGATTGATTAGATATAGCCAGCTACTGCAAGGGAAATCATCACCGATGCGGCCTTCAAGGCAACCAACCGAGAAGTGTTGGAGAAGCCCGCATTTCTTTTTTGAGAAATAATGGGGCACTCGGACCAGATCTTATTTGAAGAGGAAAGCAAATGGCTCTACTAATCTGGAGACTTGTTGATGTTCTTACCTAGCATGGAGCGTAGTTATCCTTTAGTATATTTACATAGGCTGGCCATGCATCGTGAGTTAGAGTGGGGACTAACTTAGGAATATGATTGCATTTCCAAAGGCAAGCTTGGTGCACACGGGGCTTATCAAGATGGTCCCACCCGGTGTGTTACTGGATTGCTTCCAGGGAGAATCATTAAGGAGCACCCAGTGGGGGAAGTTCCAACCCGTGCACGGACTTTCCTGAGTGAGTTCATGGCTAAGGGTGACAAATATCCAGCCAATGACTTCAGGATGCCTGGCTGGGTTTATTCTTCAAGCAACATGTGGTGGGCTCGCTTGTCCAATACATGATAGACTCTCATGAACAAGTTCTGAAGGAAATTGGCTTATTCAAGGCCATTAGAAATGTTCAGTTTGGGGTACCTCAGAACTCCTATCATCTCTTTAGCCTCCTGGAGATGTATAACCCTGAGACCGGCACCTTTTTCACACTGGTAGGTGAATTTGGGCTTGCACTACACGAGATGTATGAGGTTCGGGTTTATCAATGGGCGAAGTCCCCTATATGAAAAATACATCCCCACTACCGAGGAGCTGAATATGTTAAAGGCGAAGGATGAACGCATCAATGCCACTTATAGGGAGATGTTGTGCCACTACCATATCTGTGCCGACATAGCAGGTGTGCGTAACCAAGGTATAGGCCACAAGAAGTGGGCCAATTACTTTTTTACAAATTTGAACTCCAAAGAGGGTTCATCAAGTGTCCACGGCCACAATCCTTTTGACGTTAGAGAGATTGATCGCCTCATAGCCAAGACATGTGCTATATTTTATACCACTGAATCAAACGAAGGAGGATTCAGTCCTGGCACCGTCTTCAAGAGCTTCCACTACCAGGCTCAGTTCTCAGTGTCCAATTGAGGCCTAATCGCTTGGTTTCTGATGCTATGGTTGAACAGATGTGTCATGCCGTCACTGCCAAAAGATGTTATTGCAATGAACGTGGTTTATCCAGCAGTTCTTCTTGCATTCGGCCGACCAGTCGGACTCCTTCCTACCATGGTTAGCAACCTTCAGAGTGGGCTGCGAGCACTCTGCAATGGCTTCGTCCCTGCTGACAAGGGCAAAGGGAAGGCTAAAGGCAAAGAAATTGCCAAGGCGAAGACACCGAGTCCTAGGGTAGAAATGCCCTAGAGATATCTGATGGCGTGGCTTGTCATACATTGCCCCTCTCTAATGAGCGCGGCAGAACATTCCCTTGCTGACAAGCCATTCCTCGTGGAGCTGTACAAACGCTCAACTTGGAAAAGCCACTATATGTCGGTAATCAGGAAGACGCTCTGCCATCACCAGAATTACGAGATCTTCTGGTGTTTCCCAGATTTCCCAGGTGGAGAATATGGCTCCAAATTTAAAGATATTTTGGGAGCAAACAATTTCACCAACTTATCTTCAGGGGCTTTTTGGTGGTTGTTGAATATCCATCCTGGGCACTTAGTATATAGTCAAGATACCATGTGCTACATTGAGCCATACACCCCGAGCCGCTTTGCTCGCCAGTTATGGTACACACAACTCTACGTGGGTAACCCGAACAAGAAGCTAGCTTATGAAGGGAATTTGTATGAAGGTGCCCGCGGCTGGTTCCACTTTGTGGCTGGTGGAACCATGGCTGAATTCATGATGCCTCTAAAATCACCAGAACTGAGCATGACGCTAACCTTCTGCACGTGGTACAGCATCGGCAACGCAGACGTGCCTAACTTCTCTGTCAACTATAGCTGTTGCAAGGAGATAGAAGCTTTTTCTCTTGCCGTAAAGGGGCAAAGAGGGTTCGAGTGAAGGGAATGGATGAATTCCTCGGCACCGCAGCGGATCCATCAGATGCAGGCGACTCTGATGGTGATGATGATGATGGTGACGATGCTGATGTTGGAGGTGCTTCCCAACCCGTCGTTACTCGTACTCGGAGTCCGGCCGTTAAGCGCCGTGGACCCGCCAGAGATGGGCCAGCCATGAATAAGAAGAAGCTAGCCGGGGAGACCCTGGTGATCCCTGAAGAAGCAGTGGTCCAGTTTGCTACGGACTTGTTTCGACTCTGCCACTAGCACCGGCAGAGGAGAGCAGGCCTGCAGAAGCTTCTAGTGTTACTGAGGCCCCGGTCTCCCCAACCATGGAATCCGTCAAACACACTACGATGCAACATCTAGGTAGCGAAGCGGGTGTGCTTCTAGAGACGGCCACAGCTCCTCCTTCAAGTCCAACCACGGGACTTGTATCCACTAGTATGGTTCTACTCTTTAAATTTTTATATTTTAACTTTTCTTTGTATATGTATGTGACACTTCCTGTTTGCTTTTCTGAGATCCAGGTAGTCAACTTCATTCGCCCATGCATTCGACTACCAAGGTGGATTCCGAGGAGTTGGTGGACTACTCCGGCACTACAGGCTCAGCAGGTGGATTGGGTAGCTCTGCAGGTGGATTTGGCGCAGACTACTTCACACCGGCCCCGTGTTCTATTACTTCATCAACTCCTCTAACTGACAAATTAGGGAGTGATGATAGGACAGACATTGCCGTCGTGTCAAGGGATGCTCCCCTATCTCCAAGCCTACCATCTCCAACACTAGTGGTTTGCTCCGAGGACACTTTCCCAGTCGTCATTGGCGTGCCCTCTGCTCCTCGCCAGCTATATTAATGCCCTCAACCATTGTGGCTGTTGAGACACCGGTGGCCCCTCGTGCTCCAACTCGCCTGCCAATAGGGGATGAAGAGAATTTGAAGTTCTCGTTTGAGGCTACTTCTGCTACAGGAGGAGCTTCAGGCGGATACACACCATCATCCACCCCTGTTGGCATAGTTGCTCGACTTGCAAGTACCAACTACACTTCTTCTCGGGTTCCCAGTTCTGCCAAGTCTTTATTGGCTTTACTGGCCCCGCATGTTATGAGTCTGGTACATAGACGAGCTTCTTCTTCCTCGACTCCTAAGAAGCTACTCCTCCCCCATCGACATCTTTCTTAGTACTGCCTGCACTAAATATAGACACTGCGGATCCCCTTGAAGAGTTCTTCAATCATAGTGTCAACGATTTTATGCGGCTACTAAGGAGATGTATTGGGATGATCCTGGATGGAAGGGATTTCCTTGAGCTTGGACATCCATTGTTGTCCAGTTATTTGGATAATATTGAAAGGATTGGAGGCAGTGAACGAGCAGCTCCTTATCGGGCCCGCTTAGAAGCTTTGGAAGAGCAGGTGCAAATGCTAAACATAATTCACCAAGCGGATGTGGAAGCGATCACCGAGATCAAACTAGCGCGGCTATGAGCAGAGCTGACAGCTCATCAAGCAGAGCTAAAGCGCTGAAAGGAAGACTGGTCTCGGGAGTTGGCAGAACTATGAGCCAGTCAGGAGTCAATTCTCAGGGGGCTGGAGATGGTGGACTCTGAAATTGAGGGGAGCTAAGCGGCCATTCTTAGAGCCAAGGAGACTATCACCAAAGCTCAAGCTATTTTAGAAGCCAGCCAGTCTCGGCTAGGGGAGTCCGTTAAGAAACGGGAAAAGCTGATCCTTCAACAAGGACAGCTTGAGCAGGAAGGCATGATGAGAAGCCGTTCCATTGAAGAATCTCATCAATAGTTGGCCCAGCAACTTGCAATAAATGATGATGATTTACGTAGGCAGGCTCAACACTCCGTGGAGGAAACTTGTCTTCGAGTTATTGATGAGCCGATGAATAAATTGAATCTTTTGGGATAGCCTTAACTCCCCTATTTCCTTTTATATATTTATTTATTCTTTGTAATAAAGAACTCTTGCGAGACTCGCGCTTTATACAACTCAATCTGTTGCTGAGCCTGGAGACGCTTTTCATCAAGTGCTTCTAGTTCTCGTAACCTTTGTTGATGGCATTCTTCTATTGTCAGCTTTGTGGCAATGCCACTCTTAATGATGGTATCAAGACCTCGAGAGGCAAGACGACCTCGCTTCCATCGACCAAGGAGAAAGGGGTAGCCTTTGTTGGGGTGCAAACGGCAGTGCGATAAGCCCACAAACACTCTCCTAATTTTTCATCCCAGTCTCGTTTGTTGGATGAGATGAACTTTCGAAGAAGCTAAATAATAGTTTTATTAAAGGCTTCGGCCAATCCTTTTGCCGCGGGGTTGTATGGCGTTGAAGCAATATCCTTGATTCTGAACTTATCACGGAATCGTGAGAATCCCTGGCTAATGAATTGCTGTCCGTTATCATGAATGATTCTTCGGGAAACGCCAAAACAGTAAATGACATGATGTTTAATGAATTTAGTTACATCTATTGTCTTTACCTCTCTCATGGGCACGGTTTCAGCCCATTTCGAAAAATAATCGATTATTTCAAGTATAAGCCGATGTCCCCTGGATGATGGGGGAGTTATTGGTCCCACGATATCCATTCCCCATGCTTCAAATGGCCGGCTAGCAACAGTATTGTGCAATTATTCCTGGGGTTGATGAATAAAATTGGCATGTACCTGACATGCATGACACCATTTAGCGGATGCCATTGTATCCGTAATCATCTTCAACCAGTAGTATCCTAGTCTTCTTATGTGGTCGTCAAGCTTTGGACCGGGCTGGTGAGCTCCACACACTCCATCATGTGTTTCTCTCAGTACTTCATCGGCTTCTGCTCTTGAAATGCAGCGCAGTAGGAGACCATCAGTTGATTTTCTGTATAAAGTCTGAAGTGTAGGATCATAATAAAATCTTTTGGCCTTCCTTTTTATTGGGGCAGCTTCTTTTGGATTCTTTGGTAGCATCCCATATAAGGCATAATCGATGAACGAAATCGCCAATCACGGGTTCCAGAGTTAAACCTGCTTGGCACACTTGCCTGGTTTGAAAAACCGTATCCAGATGGAGGAGTTCTCTACTTCCAATGGTTATACTTTTAGCTGCACATGGCGGGATCGCCAATGTTGTGGCTAATGCGGCAAGAGCATCCACATAGAAGTTTTCGTTCCGAGATATATGATAAATGTAAAATTGTTCAAAATATCCTGCTAACTCAATGGCTAGTTGATGGTAGGGATGAGGGCTTCATGTCTTACTTCATATTCGCTCATCATCTGGTTGACTATGAGCTTAGAGTCTCCATATGCCTCCAGATAGTTCACCCCTAGTTGCAGAGCCATTTTTAAACCAATAATGAGTGCATTATATTCTGCAACATTATTTATGCATGGTTCTATTAATGAGTAACCGTTAGGCAGTATGTGTTTATGAGGTGAGATCAGTACAACCCCCACTCCAGCAGTAGATCGTCTGGCAGCACCATCAAAGAATATCTACCATGGTTGTTATTTACTAATTGTGTTGACTTCTGATGTCTGTTTGGAGATATCTGCTGATAACCTAGAGTTGGAGCAAACTGGATGATCTGCAAGGAAATCTGTGATCGCTTGTCCCTTCATAACTTTTTGAGGAACAAAGTGGATATCGTATGGCGATAGCAGTAACACCCATTTTGCCAATCGGCCATTTAAAGATCCTAGTTTTGTCATCAGGATTTTCAAGGGATTGACTCGCGATATGACATGAATTGTTTGCCGTGAAAGATAGTGTCACATTTTTTGGACGGCAAACACTAGGGCTAAACATTCTTTTTTGATCGGGGTATACCGATGCTCGGCTCCGATCATTGTTCGACTCAAGTAGTAAAGGGCATGACCATGCTCATTGTACTGAGCGAGTAACGCTCCTAACGCGTTATCCATGGCCTTTACATACATAAGGAATGGTCTTCCAGGGACAGGTGTCATGAGGACGGGAGGTTTCGTAAGATATTCTTTAAGGTCATCAAATGTCTATTGACATGACTCATCCCATACGAAAGAAACCCCCTTTTTCATAAGTCTGGAGAACGGCTGGCATCGTCCCGATGATTGGAGATAAAGCGTCTGATATAAGCTAATTTTCCTTGTAACCCCCTCAATTTTTTAAGGTTGCGGGGAGGTGGCATCTCTTTGCTCGCTCTTACCTTCTCGGGATCAAGGAAAATTCCTTCCGAAGTAACTATAAATCCAAGAAATTTCCCACTGGACACTCCTATTAAGGACTTAGCGGGATTCATTTTTAAGTGATGTCCCTGTTCTCAGATCCTGAAGATGGTCTTCTTTGTTTTTGCTCTTAACCGCCAAATCATCATGTAACACTCTACAGTTTTGCCTAGATGTTATTTAAATATAATGCTCATTGCATGTTGGTTAGTGGCACCAGCGTTCTTCAGCCCAAAGGGCATCACCGTATAACAGTACACCCCAGCGGTGGTCTGAAAGCCGTGTGCTTTTTATCATTTGGGTGCATTTTGATCTAATTGTAGCCTGAGAAGCCATCCATAAAGGATATCCTCTCGTAACCGCAGGTGTTATCAATCATTACATCGGTAATCGGGAGTGGGAACTCATCCTTAGGGCATGCAGCGTTTAGTCTTGAAAATCGATGTATATCCGGATCTTGCCGTTCGTCTTACGAACCGGCACTATATTTGTGACCCAATCAGGATGTTGCTCGTCACGAATAAATGCTGATGTTATGAGCTTTTATCTTCAGTGACTATTGCCTCCTTTAATTTGGGTCGGAAATGCTTTTGCTGTTGTTTAGCTGGCTTGGTGTCTTCTCTAATATTCAACGGTACATGGCAATCTAAGGATCAAGCTCGGGCATATCTTCATAACTCCAAGCAAATACGTCTATATATTCCTTAATAAGGGATATTCGTGCAGACAGACAGACCGATTCGGGGCGGCGGGGACTGCCTATGCACCGTGCCATGCACGTTCGGGCTGACGGACTGTTCGGTTCGAGGCGGATGGCCATGCCCGTGCACCGTGCCGTGTAGGTTCGGGCTTACGGACGGTTCATTTCGGGGTGGATGGCCATGCCCGCGCACCATGTCGTGCGGGTTCCGGTGGATGGACGACCCAGTTCGCAGCGGATGGCATGGTAGGAACCGCCCGCACACCATGTAGTGCATGTTCGTGCGGACGGACTGTCCAGTTTGTGGCGGTCAGGATAGCCCGCGCACCATGCCTTGCAGGTTTGGGAGGATGGACGGACTAGTTCTGGGCGGCTGGGACTGCCCGCGCACCGTGCCGTGCACATTCGGGCGGGCTGATGGTTTGGTTCGAGGCGGATGGCCATGCCCGCGCACCGTGCTGCGCGTGTTGGGTATACGGACGGTCTGGTGGGGCAGATGGCACAGCCGGGACTGCCTGCGCACAGTATCGTACGGGTTCGAGCGTACAGAAGGTCCGGTTTGGGGCCGATGGCACGGTCGGGACTGCCAGCGCACCATTCCATGCGGGTTCGGGCAGACCGACGGCCCGGTTCGGGGCATATGGCATGGATGGTACCGCCTGCTCATCATGCCATGCCGTATGAGCAGACCAATGGTCCAGTTCGGGTCGGATGGCTCAGTCGAGAATTCCCGCATACCGTGCCGTGCTGGTTCGAACGGACGGATGGCCCGGTTCCGGGTGGACGGGACAGCCTGCGCACCGTGCCGTGCCGGTTCGTGTGGGCGGACGGTCAGGTTCGTGGTGGGACTGCCCGCGCACAGTGCCGTGCTGGTTCGAGCAGACAGTCGGTCCGATTCGGGGTGGATGGCTCAACCGGGACTGTCCTCGCACCGTGCTGTGTGGGTTCGGTCGGACAGATGATCATGTTCAGTGTGGATATTATGGAATGGACTGCCCGTGCACAGTGTCGTGCGGGTTCGGGCGGACAGATGGTCCGGTTGGGGTGGTCGAGACGGTCCGTGCTCCGAGGCTTGCGGGTTTGAGCGATCGGATGGTCCGGTTCAGGGCAGTCTGGACTGCCCGCGCACCTTGGCTTGCGGGTTTGGGCAGACGGATGGACTGGTTGGGGGCGAATAGCATGGCCAGGGCTGCCTGCGCACTATGCCGTGTGGGATCCGGTGGACGGACGGTCCGATTCAGGGCGGTCAGGACTACCCACGCACTGTGCCTTGTGCATTCGAGCGGCGAACGGTTCGGTTCATGGCGAATGGCACTGCCCGTGCACCGCACCGTGCAGGTTCAGCTGTACGCACGGTCCCGTTCGGGGCGGATGGGACGGACGGAGCAGCCCGCGCACAGTGCCGTGCGGGTTTGGTCGGACAGACGGTCTTGGTCGGTGCGGATATTACAGAATGGACGGTCTGGATGGGGTTGGTCCAGATGGTCCGCGCATCGTGCCTTGCGGGTTCAGGTGGTCGAACGGTCTGGTTCGGGACGTTTGGGATGTCCGCAAACCGGGCCTTGCAGCTGCAGACAGGCAGATGGACCGGTTTAAGGCGGATGGCATGGCCGCGACTGCCTGCGCACCGTGCCGTGCAGGATCCGACGGACGGATGGTCCAATTTGGGATGGTCAGGACTGCCCATGGACCGTGCCTTGCTCTTTCAGGAAGCCGAACGGTCTGCTCAGGGTGAATGGCATTGCCCGTGCACCGTGCCATGCAGGTTCGTCTGTACGCATGGTCCGAATCAGGGTGGATGGCACGGACGGGGCGTCCGTGCACAATTTCGTGCAAGTTCGGGCGTACGGACGGTTTGATTCAAGGCTGATGGTGCGGCCAGGATTTCTTGCGCACAGTTCTGAGCAGGGTCGAATAAACCGACGGCCTTTTTTGGGCTGATGGCACGGCTGGTATTGCTCGCTCACCATGCCGTGCCGTATGTGCGGACCGACGGTCTAGCTCGGTTGGATGGTATGGACGGGACCACTCGCATACCGTGCTGTGCCTATTCGAACGGACAGATGGTCCAGTTCGGGACAATCGGGACCGCTCGCACACTGTGTTGTGCCGGTTCGGGCAGACAGATGGTTCGGTTCGGGGCGTTCGGGATGACCTGCTTACCATGCCTTGCTTGTTCGGGCTGTCGGACGGTCCGGTTCAGGCAGTCGGGAGTTCCCGCACACAGTGCCTGGCGGGTTCGGGCGGACGAACAAACCGGTTCAGGGTGGATGCCATGGTCGGACTTCGCGCACACCATGCCATGCGGGATCAGGCTGACGGACGACCCTATTCGGGGTGGTTGGGACCGGAGGGCATTGCCCGCGCACTGTGCCGTGTGGGTTTGGATGTACACGCGGTCCAATTTGGGGCGGATGGCACGGACGGGGTTGCCCAAGCGAAGTGCCGTGCAAGTTTGGGCGAACGGACGGTCCGGTTCGGGGCGGTCGGGACTGCCCGCGCACCGTGCCTTCCGGGTTTGGGCGGACGGACGGACCGATTCACGATGGATGGTATGGCAAGGTGCTGCCTGCTCACATGCCGTGCGTGTTCAGGCGGAGGGACGGTTCAGTTCGGGGCGGATGGCTCGGTCGGGACTGCCTGCTCATCGTGCCATGGCGGACGGTCTAGTTCAGGGCAGATGGCATGGTAGGGACTGCCCGGGCATCGTGCCGTGCGGGTTCGGGTGGACGGATGGTCCATTTTAGAGTGGATGGCAGGGCCCGGGTGGCCCGCGCACGTGCCGTGCGGGTTTGGGCGGGCCGACCGTCCGATTCGGGCCGGATGGCACGGCCAGGGCTGCCGCGCACCATGCCGTGCAGGCTCAAGCGGACGGACGGTACAGTTCGGAGGCGGATGGCAAGCCTGGGACTGCCCGCGCACCTTACCGTGTAGGTTCGGGCAGACGGACCGTCCGGTTCGGGGGGGATGGCATGGCCGGGGCGGCCTGCGCACCGTACCCTGCGGGTTCAAGCGGACGGATGGTCTGCTTTTGTGGGTGGATGGCACGGCCGGGGCTGCCCGCGCACCGTGCCATGCAGGTTCGGGCCGGCGGATGGTCCGTTCAGGGCGGTCTGGACAGCCCATGCACCGTGCCTTGTAGGCTCGGGCAGACGGTCGGACCGGTTCGGGGCGGCTGGGACTGCCTGTGCACCGTGCCGTGCACATTCGGGCGGGTGGACGGTTTGGTTCGGGGCAGATGGCCATGCCCGCACACCGTGCTGCACGGGTTCGGGCATATGGACGGTATGGTGGGGGCGGATGGCATAGCGAGGACTGCCCGCGCACAGTGCCATACGGGTTCGAGCATACAGACGGTCCGGTTTGGGACCGACGGCACGACCGGGACAGCCAATGCATCGTTCTGTGCGGGTTTGAGAAAACCGACATTTCGGTTCGGGGCAGATGGTAAGGTCGGTATTGCCCACTCACCGTGCCGTGCCGTATTGGCTGACCAACCGTCCGGTTCGACTCGGATGGCTAGGCCGGAAATGCCCGCCTACCGTGCCATGCCGGTTCGGACAGACAGATGACCGGTTCGGGGCGGACGGGACAGCCCGTGCATCGTGCCATGCCGGTACATGTGGACGGACTGATGGCTCCGCCGGGATTGTCCTCGCACCATGTCGTGTGGGTTCGGTCGGACGAATGGCCCTTTTCGGAGCTGATATTACGAAATGTACTGGTCATGCACAGTGCTGTGCGGGTTCGGGCGGACGGACGGTCCACGCACTGTACCTTGTGGGGTCGGTCGGTCGGATGGTCCTGTTTGGGGCGGTCGGGACTGCCCGCGCACCATGCCTTGCGAGTTGGCGGACGGACGGACCGGTTGGGGGCGGATGGCATGGCCGGGGCTCCCGCGCATCGTGCCATGCGGGTTCGGCGTACGGACGGTCCGGTTCGGGGCCGATGGCCCGGACGGGGCTACCTATGCATAGCGCTAAGCGGGGTCGGGCAGACCAACGGCCCTGTTTGGGGCGGATGGCATGGTCGGTACTGCCTGCTCACCGTGCCATGCCGTATGTGCGGACCGACGGTCCGTTTCGGGCGGATGGAATGGACAGGGCTGCCCGCATACCGTGCCGTGCCGGTTCGGACGGACGGATGGTCCAGTTCGGGGCGGATAGGACAGCCCGCGCACCTTGCCGTGCCGGTTTGGGCGAACAGACGGTCTAGTTAGGGGCATTCTGGACGGCCCGCGCACCGTGCCTTACTGGTTCGGGTTGTCGGACGGTCCGGTTCGGGGCAGTCGGGACTGCCCGCTCACCATGCCTTGCAATTTTTGACGGATGGACAGACCAGTCTGGGGCGAATGGCATGGCCTGGGCTGCCTGCGCACCGTGCCATGCAGGATCCGGTGGACGGACGGTTCGATTCGGAGGGGTCGGGACTGCCCGCACACCTAGCCTAGCGCGTTCGGGGCGGCAGACGGTCCGGTTCGGGGCGGAGGGCACTGCCCGGTCACCATGCCGTGTGGGTTCGGCCGTATGCACTGTCCGGTTCGGGGCGGATGGCACGGACGGGCTACTCGCGCATAATGCCGTGCAGGTTCAGGCTTATGGACGGTCCAGTTCGGGGCGGTCGGGACTGCCCGCGCACTCTGCCTTGCGGGCTCGGGCAGACGGACAGACCGACCGATTAGGGGTGGCAGGGACTCGCGCACCATGCCTTGTGGGTTCGGGCGAATGGACAGTCCGGTTCGGGGCGGTCGGGATGGCCCGCGCACTGTGCCGTGCGTGTTCAGGCGGACGGACGGTCCGGTTCGGGGCTGAATGCATTGCCCTGACTACCCGCGCACCGTGCCGTGCAGGTTTGGGGAGACGAACAGTCCGACTCGGGGTGGATGGCTGGGCCAGGGCAGCCCGCGCACCATGCTGTGCAGGTTCGAGCTAACGGACCGTCCGGTTTGGGCCGGATGGCAAAGCCATGGCTGCCAGCGCACCGTGCCATGTTGGCTCGGGCGAACGGACGGTGTAGTTCGGGGCGGATGCCTGCGCATTATACCGTGCAGGTTTGGGCAGACAGACTGTCCGCTTTTGGGGCGGATGGCATGGCCGGGGATGCCCGCGCACTGTGCCGTGCTGTTCGGACTGGCGGACGGTCCGTTTCAAGGCTAATGGCACCGCCAGAACTGACCACGCACAATGTCGTGCGGGTTCGAGCCGACTGACGGTCGGGTTCCGGGTGGATGGCATAGCTAGAACTACCCTTGCACCCTTCTGTGCAGGCTCGAGCGGACCGACGGTTTGGTTCGTAGTGGCTGGCCCGGCCGGAACAGCACCTGCACTGCTCCGTGTGGGTTCCGGTCATGCGACGGGTTTGTTCGGGGCTCCTGGCATGACCAGAACGGCTGCCACACCCCCCTTGCCGGGCTTCTAGGCTGTTCGGTGCGAGCGGCATGGTTCTAGCCGAGTGCCATGACTGCTTGGGCCGAGTGGCATGGCTAGAACTGCAATTCAGAGGGAAAATGGCCGCACCGTGCAGGCAGAACAACCTCCGTGCGCCTAGGGCGCTCAGGTCTTGAGGGTCCATCCTCAGGAATAGCCACTTTTTCCACTCTGTGTCGTCCATTCTCTTTTCAAAAAAGTGAGCTAGCAGAGACACTAGGGTCTGCAGGGGACTAATTAAGGAGAAAACCTATTCTAAGGTAGTAGGGGGGCAAGCAATCAGAAGCCATGGCACCGTCTGGGCATGGCAGGGGCAGACCATGGCATCGTCTGGGCATGGCATGGGCAGTCCATGTCACCGTCTGGGCATGGCAAGGGCAGGCCTCTTTGGCTCGACTGGGCGGCCCACCCTGCCACACGGTGTGCCCCGAGGCACAGCTGTCCGGCCGGCGGCGCCACTGGCCATCACTGGAGTTTCAACCATGTCCGACTGAGGCCCGAGCAGGACGGTTTGGCCCGTTTTGCTCATTTTTGTCGGCTTTAAGGTGCTCCGGAGGCCGGTTCCGCCTCGCAGGCCATCACTGGAGTTCCGGCACCACCTGGGCATGGCAGGGGCAGGCCATGCAGTGTGTGGAGCAGGACCCTTTGGCTAGGGTGGGCGGGCCACCCCGCCACGCGGTGTGCCCCGGGGGTGGCTGTCCAGCTGGCGCCACGCCGGCCATCGCCGGAGTTCCGGCCATGTCCGGCGAAGGCCCAGGCAGGCCGGTTTGGTACATTTTGCTCATTTTTGTTGACCTTAAGGTGCCCAGGAGGCCGGTTCAACGCTGCTGGCCGTTGTTCGAGTTCCGGCCATGTCCGGCAGAGGCTCGGGCAGGCTGGTTTGGCCCATTTTGCTCAATTTTGTTGGCTTTATGGTGCTCGGGAGGCTGGTTTGGCCCGTGTTTCTCGTTTTTGTGTATTTCGGCCTGTTTTGCTTGGCTTTCGGTGCTCGGGAGGTCGGTTTGGCCCCTTTTTCTTGGCTATTTTTGCAGCAGAGCCTTTGGGGTGGCCAGACCCTTGAGTCTAGGTTGCTCTCTCAGATTTTCTGTGCTTGGCGGAGCTACGTTGCTTGTGCACCAATGTCCCGTTGCGTGTTGCTGCCCGAGCCATCCACTTGGGCACAACCGCCATGAGCATTCGGGCCTCGCAAGGCAGCTTCCGTGTCAGCATGTGAGTGGTTTCGGTTCAGCATGTCCCGGTGGGTCCCCTTCCTCTGCGCAGCCGACCGTCGGCGCTGCTGTCACTTCACTGGTTTGCACCAGCAGCAGCGTCCGCCACGGTGCATTGCCCCATTGCCTGTGCAGCAAACCGGATTCCTTTGGAAACCATTGTTTTCGGATTCTCCTGACCGCTTTCCTTTGTACGCTTGATGCAGTGGGGGAGGCACACATGGGGCTCCGCGACAGCCACCGAACGGCGGTCGTACGCTGTTGTTCGCTTCGATAGGTTGTCGAGGACTCACCAGGGCTCATGGGTGCTGTGGATTTGAAGAGGGCAGGGGGTCTATTGCCCCCTGCTCCTCTACTCGGTTGCGATTCAGCATACGGATGGTTCGGTTCGGGGCGGATGGCCATGCCAGCGCACTGGGCCGTGCGGAAGGACAACCCGATTTGGGGCGAATGGCACGGCCGGGACCACTCGCGCACCGTGTCGTGCGGGTTCAGGCAGACGGACGGCTCGGGGCGGCTGGGACCATGCGCGCACCGTGTCGTGCGGGTTCGGGCGGAAGAATGGTCCAGTTCGGGGCGGCCGGGACCACCCGCGCACCGTGTTGTGTGGGTTCAGGTGGACAGACGGTCCATTTCGTGGCGGCCGGGACGGCCCACGCACTGTGTCGTGCGTGTTTGAACGGATGGATGGACCGGTTCGGGGCGGTCGGGACAGCCCGCGCACCATGCCGTGCGCGTTTTAGCAGATGGACGGACCTGTTCGGGGCAGCCGGGACTGCCCGCGCACCATGTCGTGCAAGTTCGGGCGGAGGGACGGTCCGATTTGGTTTCGACTGACAGACGGTCCGGTCCGGGCGGACGGACGGACGGGTTCGGGTCAGACGGGACTGCCCGCACACTATGCCATGCGTGACGTGTGGGTTCTGATGGACAGACTGCCCGGTTCGGGGCGAATGTCACGGCAGGAAATGCTCGCACACCGTGCTGTGCGGGATTAGGTGACCGGACGGTCGGATTCATAGTGGTCGCGACTGCCCGAGCACTGTGCCTTGCGCATTCGGGCAGGCGGACGGACCGGTTCGGGGCGGATGGCACTGCCCGAGCAAAGTGTCGTGCGCGTTCAGGCAGACGGACAGTTCGGTTCGGGGCGGATGGCCATGCCACCGCACCGTGCCATGCAGGTTCGGGAGTGCGGATGGTTCGGTTCGGGGCGGATGGCCATGCCCGCTCACCGTGCCATGCGAGTTCCAGCGGAAAGATGGCTCGGTTCGCGGCGGATGGCACAACAGGAACCGCCCGGACACCGTGCCGTGCGGGTTCGGGCAGACGGACAGTCCGGTTCGGGGCAGTCGTGACAGCCCGCGCTCGGTGCCTTGCTGGTTCAGGGGGGCGGACGGTCGGGTTCGGGGCGGTCGGGACGTCCAGCACACCATGCCTTGCAGGTTCGGGCAGACGGACGGGCCGATTCGGGGCGGATGGCATGGCCAGGATTGCCCGCTCACCATGCCATGCGGGATCCGGCGGACAGACGGTCCAATTCGGGGCGGTCGGGACTGCCTGCGCACCGTGCCTTGTGCGTTCGGGCGTGCGGACGGTCCTGTTTGGGGCGGATGGCACTGCCTACTCAGCGTGTTATGCAATTTTGTCCATATGCACAGTTCAGTTCAGGACGGATGGCATGGATGGGGCTGCCCGTGCAAAGTGCCGTGCGGGTTTAGGCGTACAGACTGTCCGGTTCAGGGCCGATGGCCCAGTCGGGACTGCCCGCGTATAGTGCCGAGCCGGTTCAGGCAGACCGACGGCCCGGTTCAGGTCAGATGGCATGAACAGTACTGCCCACTCACCGTGCCGTGCCGTATGTGCGGATCGACGATCCGGTTTGGGCTGGATGGCATGGGTGGGACTGCCCGCGTATCGTGCCATGCTGGTTCGGACTGACGGATGGCCCGGTTTGGGGCGAAAGGGACTGCCCGCGCACCATGCCATGGCGGTTAGTGCGGACGGACGGTCCGGTTTGGGGAGCTCGGGACGGCCCATGCACCATGCCTTGCAGGTTCGGACAGTCAGACGGTCCGGTTCGGGGCGGTCAGGACTGCCCGCGCACCGTGCCTTGTGGGTTCGGGCGGACGGACTAACCGGTTCGGGGAAGATGGCATGGCCGGGTTACGGTGTCCAACTGTGTGCTAACCTAGAACCCACAAAGGGTGTTGGTCGATTAAGACAACAGGACAGTGGTCATAGAAGTAAAAATCCGCTAAGGAGTGTGTAACAACTCACATGCCGAATCAACTAGCCCCGAAAGTGGATGGCACTTAAGCGCACGACCCACACTCAGCCATCGGAGAAATTGTCAGGCCCCGATGAGTAGGAGGGCGCAGTGGCAGCCACAAAAACCGGGGCGCGAGCCCGGCCGGAGCGGCCATCGGTGGGGATCTTGGTGGTAGTAGCAAATATTCAAATGAGAACTTTGTAGGCCGAAGAGGGGAAAGGTTACATGTGAACGGCACTTGCACATGGGTTAGCCAATCATAAGGGACGGGTGAAGCCCATCAAACAACGCATCGCCGCGCGAGCTCCGAAAGGGAATTGGGTCAAAATTCCCGAGCTGGGATGTGGCGGTGGACGAAAACGTTAGGGAATCCGGAGATGCCGGCAGGGGCCTTGAGAAGAGTTATCTTTTATGCTTAGCAGGCCACCCACCCTAGAAATAGCTCCACCGGAGGTAGGGTCCAGCGGCTGGAAGAGCGCCGTACATTGCGCGGTGTCCGGTGCGCCCCCGGTAGCCCATGAAAATCCGGAGGACCGACTGTCGCCCACGCCCAGTCGTACTCATAACCGCATCAGGTCTCCAAGGTGAATAGCCTCTGGCCAAGGAACAATGTATGCAAGGGAAGTCAGCAAAATGGATCTGTAACTTCAGGAAATGGATTACCTCTGAGGGCTAGGCATGGGGGTCCCAGACCCGAACCCGTCGGCTGTCAGCGGACTGCTCGAGCCGCACCCGTGGCGAGAGCGGGTCGTCACGTGCCGACCGGGGGACGGACTGGGAACGGCTCCCCTGTGAGGGAGGGCCTTCCCTGGGCGTCGAACAACCAACTCAGAACTAGTACAGACATGGGGAATCCGAATGTTTAATTAAAACAAAGCATTGCGATGGTCCCAGCAGATGATAACGCAATGTGATTTCTACACAGTGCTCTGAATGTCAAAGTGAAGAAATTCAACTGAGTGCGGTTAAATGGCAGGAATAACTATGACTCTCTTAAGGTAGCCAAATGCCTCGTCACCTAATTAGTGACGCGCATAAATGGATTAACGAGATTCCCACTATCCCTGTCTACTATCCAGCGAAACCACAGCCAAGGGAATGGGCTTGGCATAATCAGCGAGGAAAGAAGACCCTGTTGAGCTTGACTCTAGTCCAACTTTGTGAAATGACTTGAGAGGCGTAGGATAAGTGGGAGCCGGTTCGCCCGGCAAAAGTGAAATATCACTACTTTTAATGTTATTTTATTTATTCCGTGAGACGGAGGCGGGGCCTAGCCCCTCTTTTTGGCTCCAAGGATGGTCAACACCGACCAATCCGGGCGGAAGACGTTGTCAGGTGGAGAGTTTGGCTGGGGCTGCACCTCTGTTAAAAGATAACGCAGGTGTCCTAAGATGAGCTTAACGAGAACAGAAATCTCGTGTGGAACAAAAGAGTAAAAGCTCGTTTGATTCTGATTTCCAGTACAAATACAAACGTTGAAAGCATGGCCTATCGATCCTTTAGACCTTCAGAATTTGAAGCTGGAGGTGTCAAAAAAGTTACCACAGGGATAACTGGCTTGTGGCAGCAAGCGTTCATAGCGACGTTGCTTTTTGATCCTCCAATGTCAGCTCTTCCTATTATTGGGAAGCAGAATTCACGAAGTGTTGGATTGTCCACCCACCAATAGGGAATGTGAGCTGCATTTAGACCGTCGTGAGACAGGTTAGTTTTACCCTACTGAGGACCGTGCCGCTAGAGTAATTCAACCTAGTACGAGAGGAACTGTTGATTCACACATTGGTCATCGCACTTTGTTGAAAAGCCAGTGGCGCGAAGCTACCGTGTGTCGGATTATGACTGAACGCCTCTAAGTCAGAATCAAGGCTAGAGAAGCGGCGCCATCGCCCGCCGACTGCCTCCCGACCCACAGTAGGGGCGCTTGCGACTCCATGGGCACATGTCTAAGGCCATGGCCCGCACGGCGGACATGCTGCCGGGCCCCCTTGGAGCCAAATTCTAAATGGTCGGTAGGCTGAATCCTTTGCGATGGGGCATTGTAAGTGGCAGAGTGGCCTTGCTGCCACGATCCACTGAGATCCAGCCCCTTGTCGCACAAATTCATCCCTTCTCGAGCGCATCCCCACTGCAGCCCACGAGCCCCGAGGGGTTGCACAAAAAACTCGGATGGATTTTGTTTCACTCTTCCACAACGGAAACTTGTGCGGCGGCGCTCGCACCCCGTCCGGTCAGAGCGCAGGGATGTTCAGGGCCACTGCATTCCCACCCACTCGCAGAGGGGGTTCCATGCCAATGCCAAGTACGGCTCGGGGTGCCTGGCATGGCTGGAACAGCTCTCGCACTGCCAGGTATAGGTTCCGGTCCAGCAACAAGGTGATTCGCAGTGTCTGGCATGGCAAGGATGTCCCGAACTTCCCGAAAGGTTGAGCCCCAAGAGGATGCCAAAAAAAAACTCGGACGGATTCTGTTTCGCTCTCCTGCACCGTGCCATGCAGGTTCAGGTGAACGGACGGTCCAGTTCCGGGGCAGCGGGGATGCCCACTCAATGAGCCATGCGGGTTATGGCAGATGGACGGTCCGGTTTGGGCGGTCAGACGGACTGGTTCGGGGCGGCCGGGACTGCCCGTACACCGTACCGTGCGCGTTCGGGCAGACGGACGGTTCGGTTCGGGGCGAATGGCCATACCCGCACACCGTGTCGTGCAGGCTCGGGCATACGAATGGTTCAGTTCAGGGCAGATGGATATGCTCGCGCACCGTGACATGCAGGTTCTGGTGGATGGACAACTCGGTTCGGGGAAGATGGCATGCCCGGGATTGCACGCGCACCATGCTGTGCGGGTTTGAGCGGAGGGACGGTCCGATTCGGGGCGGCCGGGACTGCCCGCGCACCATGCCTTGCATGTTCGGGCGGATGGACGGACAGGCTCGGGGTGGTGGGAGTGCCCGTGCACCATGCCATGCGCATTCGGGTGGACGGACGGTTCGGTTCGGGGCAGATGGCCATGCCCACACACCGTGCCGAGCAGGTTAGAGCATACAGACGGTTCGGTTCGGGGCCGATGGCCATGCCCATGCACTGTGACTTGCAGGTTTCTGTGGACGGACGGTCCAATTCGGGGTGGATGGCATGGCAGGGATCGTGCGTGCACCGTGCCATGCGGGTTTGCACGGACGGACGGTCCGGTTCGGGGTGGTCAGGACTGCCCGCGTAATGTGTCTTGCGCGTTCAGTTAGACGGACGGACCTATTTGGGGTGGCCGGGACTACCCGCGCACCATGCCCTACAGGTTCGGGCGGACAGAAGGTACGGTTCAGGGCGGTCGGGACAGCCCGTGCACCATGCTTTGTGTGTTCGGGCGGATGGACGGACCAGTTCGGGGTGACCGAGTCGGCCCGCGCTCCGTGCCGTGCGTATTCAGGCAGACGGACGGACCTGTTCGAGGCGGTCGGGACTGCCTATACACCGTGCCATGCAGGTTTGGGCATACGAACGGACTGGTTCGGGGCGGCCGAGACCGCACGCGCACTGTGCCTTGCGGGTTCGTGCAGACGGATGGACTGGTTCGGGGCGGTCGAGACGGCCCGTGCACCGCGCCATTCGCATTTGGGCGGATTGATGGTTCGGTTCGGGGCGGACGGCCATGCTCGCACACCGTGTCATGCAGATTTGGGCATATGGACGGTTCGGTTCGGGGCGGATGGCCATGCCCGTGCACCGTGCCATGCAGGTTTCGGCGGACGGGTGGCTCGATTCGGGGTGGATGGAATGGCAGGAACCACCCGCACACCGTGCTGTACGGGTTTGGGCGGTTCGGGGCGGTCGGGACAGTCCGAGCACCGTGCCTTGCGGGTTCGGGAGGTCAGACGGACACATTCGAGGCGCCTGGGACTGCTTACGCACCGTGCCGTGCGCGTTCGGACAGACGGACTGTTCGGTTCGGGTGGATGGCCATGATGGGGGCACCATGCCATGCAGGTTCGGGCATACAGATGGTTCAGTTCAGTGCGGATGGCCATGCCCGTGCACCGTGCCGTGCGAGTTCCGACGGACGGACAACCCAATTTGGGGAGGATGGCACGGCCGGGACCGCCTACGCACTGTTCCGTGCGGGTTCGGGCGGACGGACGGTCCGATTCAGGGTGGCCTAGGTTGCCCGCACGCCGTACCTTGCATGTTCAAGCGGACGAACGACCTGGGTCGGGGCGGCTCGGGTTTCCCGCGCGCAGTGCCATGCGCATTCGGGCAGACAGATGGTTCAGTTCGGGGCGGATGGCTATGCCCGCGTACTATGCCATGCGGGTTCGGGCATACATAGGGTTCGGTTCGGGGGCATTGGCCACGGCCACACACCGTGTCGTGCGGGTTCAAGCGGACGGACAGTCCAGTTCGGGGCGGTCTGGACTGCCCGCGCACTGTGCCATGTGGGTTCAGGAAGACGAACGAAATGGTTCGGGGCTGTCGGAACTGCCCGCGCACCATGCCTTGCGTGTTCCGACGGACAGACGGATCGGTTCAGGGCGGCCGGGACTACCCGCAAAACATGTTGTGCGTGTTCGGGCGGACGGAGGAACTTATTCGGGGTGGTCGGGACTGCCCACGCACCGTGCCGTGCAGGTTCTGGCATTCGGACGGACCGGTTCGGGGCGGCCGAGACTGCCCATGCACCATGCCACGCGGGTTCGTGCAGACGGACGGACCGGTTCGGGCGGACGGACGGTTCGATTAAGGGTGGAGGGTCATCCACGCGCACCATGCCATGCATGTTCAGGCGTACGGACAGTTTGGGGCGGATGGCCATGACCGCGCGCCCTGCCTTGCGGGTTCCGACAGACGGACGACCCGGTTCTGGACGAATGGAATGGCAGGAACCGCCTGCACACCGTGTCGTGCGGGTTCGAGCGAATGAACGGTCCGGTTCGGGGCGGTCGGGACAGCCCACGAACCGTGCCTTACGAGTTCGGGCAGTCGGACATACCGGTTCAGGGCGGCCGGGACTGCCCGCGCACCATGCCATGCGCTTTCGGGCGGATGGACGATTCAGTTCGGGGCAGATGGCCATGCCCGCGCACCGTGCCGTGCAGGTTCGGGCATACGGACGGTTCGGTTAGGGCGGATGGCACGGTCGGGACTGCCCGTGCACCGTGCCATGTAGGTTCGGGCAGACGGATGGTCCAGTTCGGGGCGGCCGGGACTGCCCACGCACCATGCCTTGGGTGTTCGGACAGACGGATAGACCGGTTCGGGGTGACCGGGACTGCCCACGCACCGTACTGTGTGCATTCGGGCAGACGGACGGACCTGTTTAGGGCGGCCAGGACTACCCGCACACCATGCCATGCAGGTTCGAGCCGACGGATGGTCCGGTTCGAGGCAGCCGGGACGGCCCACGCACAGTGTCGAGCGAGTTCGGGCGGACGGACGGTCCGGTTCGAGGCGGTCGGGACGGCCCGAGCACCGTGCCATGCGGGTTCATGCAGACAGACAGACCGGTTTGGGATGGCCGGGACTCAAAAACTTGATGTGTTATATTTACTGCAAGCGCATAGTATCGTTGTAATGCTGTACAAGTCGTCTCACAGGGATCTAAGGTGTTTCTGCGTTCTTACTTTCTCTATAGTTCAACGGACTAACCAAACGTTCTAGGTTGAAGTTGGATTAATCTAAGTAGCCTAGGATATAGAATCCACTAATTTCCAACCATGTTCTTACTTCTACTATTTTCTTCTATCATAAAAATTCAATCTTTTTAGTTTAATTTTACTTAAAGTGCCATAAGTATGAGCTATCAAGTGTTGTGCGAGTATAGCTCATCAAAAGGTGTTACTTCATATAAAAATAAACTAAATCTTTTAGATAATTCAAATAAAAAGATAAATCCAGCAACCTCAATCCCTAACTAAGCATAGATTATCAAGAATCCTAATTCAAGTATAACCTATCAAAGTTCTAAACTTCGGGTCCTTATATTTTAATCTTTCATTTGGAAAATCATGGCTTTATTAATTTTATTTAAGAAGAAAAATATTAGAAAATAATTGCATGGTGGATCTTAGCTTCATCTATATCCTAGAGCTAATCTAATTAGCTACTCATGATTTTTACTAAGGAAGATCAAATTTTAATTCATAAAATGATAAACCCTAATCTAGAAAGCAGTAAACCCTAATCTAGAAAGCAGTAAACCCTAAAATAGAATGCAATTAAATCTATGCAGAAAGAAAATAAAAATATCAAGAACGATGGGTTACCTCTGGTCACGGTGTTATGGCCGTCAACCTTTAGCAAAAACCCCAACTTTATTGATCAGGAAAATACGAGTACAAAAATTCCAGAATCCCGTCAAAATACAAGGTTCGGCCAATATATAGGTTTCGGAAATCAAACCATAATTCTAACAGAAATAAAAAGTTACAAAATTACAGCGAAGCCACATGAAAAATCTAGGTTCATGAGACCCACATTTGGCCGCCAAATAGCAGTTAAAACCGCTAACTAGCGGCTCAAATGTGAGATAAATTCATGAAATTTTGTCCACATGCAAAAATTTTCTTTTAGGTTTAATATTCCTGACTGTATCCAACTTTGAGTCTCTGCAGCATCGTAGTCTCATAGTTTTGCACACTTTAGAAACTTTTCGGACTCTGATTTCCGAGTCCAACTCTGATTTCATGTCATCTCCTTGTACGAATCGGAATACCTGAAAAAGACACTAAAAATACCCAAGTAGCATTTATTTATATACAAAAATAGATAAAGTATGAGAGGAAAAATACAATATATGATATTCATCACACCCCCACACCTATCTTTTGCTAGTTCTCGAGCAAAACCTAAACCTAAAAAGAAAAATAAAAATCCTAACTCACTTTTGCAGGAATCGCGATTGCACTTAGCACGTGCAACAAGACTCTAAACCCCTAGGTTACCCTAGTGGACGAGTGTTGTCTCGTGAGGGTTTGCAGTGAATATACCCACAAAATTCAAGAAGAAAATAGATTAAGGAATAAAGAAAAGAAAAATAAGGATTACCGAAAATTAAGAAAAATAAAAATTTCATACAAAAGAAAAAAAATCTTTTTTTTATGATATTTTCATCAATTAATCTCACTAATATACAAACTCAAGAACGCATTCAGATTATCAATTTTCAAATCGAGCGTCATATAAGATACACTTATCATTTTAATCAAAAATTTAAATCCTATCTTTCAATACCTACTAAAACATAATCCATTGGCTCCTATACATCTACGTGCACGTGTGATAGTTTATTTCGGTCTTGAACTCCAACTCTAACTCATGATTCATCTCCTCTCTCATAACAATTTTTTTTTAAGAATATTTCACCTTTCATGCTAATAATCAAGCTTGCTTAGGCGCAACTTACCCGATTACGCAGTTTATACTCTTTTTTTTTTAGAATATTTCACCTTTCATGAGAATATTCAAGCTTACTTAGGCGCAAAGTGCCCGATTACTCAGATCATACTCTTTTTTTTTCACTCTTGAGATTATTGCCTTAATGCCAGGCGCACCACATTATTTCATCACTCTCGAGACTATTGCCTTAATACCAGGCTCACTCCATTATTTTATTCTCACTTTTTTTTTCTTTTTGTTTCTATTTTTTTCTCTTTTTTTTGTTTAGAGAGAGAAAACTTACTCAATCGTTAGCATCTTTATTCTTAACCTAATAAACTATTGTGAAGTGAAAAATAGATGTATACTTGCCTCAAAACTACTGTTAGCGGTATTTATTTTTCAGATTTTAATCTTTTTCATAAAATTCAAAGTGTATCATCCAATCTACTCTCCTATCCAATTTCAAATCTAAATTTGTTCCTTTATTTGTAATTAGATTAATTTACTGATAAAAATACATAAATTTGTTGTTAATTTTTTTAATTTTATTTTTAGTTTTTTTATTATTTTTCAGTTTTTTTCTTTTTTTTTTATTTTTTTAGTTTTTATTCAGTTTTATTTTTCAAAAAAAAAATTAGTTACCCTAAAAACTACCCAAAGTGTAAAATAAAGAAATCCAAAAATCTAAAAAAAAAATCCTAAAAAAAAAATAAATAAAAATCTCCTAATTCACTCCCTCACACCTAAACTTGTGTATGCCCTCATACACAAACCAAGTGTGATTAAATAAATAAAAAAAACTATGATATACATATTATACATTTACTAGAAAATTCAAACCGGTTATGACCTCTTGATCACTTTCCACTCTCATAGTGTGTCCTTTTATGTTTTGATATTGATGAATTTAGCCTTTTTGTCAATTTTGCATTTAATCTCTCTATCTTATTTTTTATTTTTCGCAATTTATTTCTACCCTTCTTTCTTTTATTCAATAGTAAAGTTTTGAGGTTAGAAAGCGTACCTTTAACGTTCATATTCGACCCACGAGCATCTTTCATGGCAGTAAGTATTTTGGTTTGATCAACATGTGAAATAACATACTCACTTTGATGTAGTGAGATCATGAGCTCGATTTTGGATCGTCCTTCTAAATCATTAGGTACCATGACCTCTGCTTTCTGATGTTCCTTCCATTCTTCAATTATTGTGTGCTTGTCATGCAAATTTTTTTCAATCCTGTCATCAAAATTCTCAAAAGGAAATGGCATACTAGTGGACTTATCATTAGTCAAGTTATTATGAAGGGATAAAAATTCTTCATCACAAATTTCTTCACAATTTCCATCAAAAGAATCAAATAATAATGTGTCACTAGCAAGCTCACCATGAGATAAATCATCAAGCAAAATATTTTCTTTATCATCAGTTTCATCATAATTATCTTCACAATGGTCTAAAATAGACTGATCACAATGTTGAATTATAGACTCATCATGCACAAAACTATTTAATTCATTTTTAATCATATCTACTTCAGAAGATGACTGGAGTGATTGCTCGTTGGAGTCAGATATGCTCAAACTATTAGATGGTTGATCTACAAAAAGTTTTGCTTGAGAAATCGCTTTAAGAAGATCTTCCATACAAACTGCAGTTTTAGAGGATAAAATTTGAGAGGATGATTTTAGCAAACCTTCTATACCTTTCTCAATTCTACGTCTTCGTTCCTCAGACTCATGATTGTAATTTTCCTTATTTTCTTCAAAATATTGCATCTCGAGATCATGAGTGAAATTTGAAGGTGAATATGATGGATCCGTATATATATTTGATGACAGATATGAAGTGGTTGTAGCTAAATTCTCATGACATGCATATTTTTCTTCTAATCTTTTTAATCTTTCATCTAACATGTTCAATTGAATATCTTGTTCATGATTAAATGTAGAATATGAAGATGAATAGCCCATAAACAAAGGATTAGATGGAGGACTCTCTTGGTATGACTCTTGATTATATGCATAATTCGAATTATTCATCCATTCATAATTGCAGTTTTGTGCATAAGAAGCGCTCGTAGGTTAATTATATGTGTTGTGAATTTGATTATGACCTAGTCCTAGCGAACTTCCTATCCATGGACTCTGATAATAATTATGATATGTATCACGACAATGATAGCAACCGGTTTGATTTTGAAACATTTTTTTTTAAAAAAAATTTTTTTTTGAAAAAGGTGGAGAGGGAGAGTGATGGAAAAGAAATAAAAATAAATGATAAATTTTCTTTTGTATTTTTTTAGTGAACCAGAGACATGAAATACAGATAACAGGAAACTTTTATGGCATTTTGTACCTTAGTTACCGCTAAATAGCTGTATATGCCGCTAATTAGCGGTGAAAATAGAGAATTTGGTTCTCTAATTTTCGTAGTGAACTCAAAATGCTTATTTCGTCCTTTTTCGTTTCCTGTATCTGTACTTTCTAGTCCCTACATACTCAACACACACTGCTAACCCGTAAAACGTCAGAAAAAGCAAGAAAAACACCGTCGATCCCCGGCAACGGCGCCAAAAACATGACGTGTTATATTTACTGCAAGCGTACAGTATCGTTGTAATGCTGTACAAGTCGTCTCACAGGGATCTAAGGTGTTTCTGCGTTCTTACTTTCTCTATAGTTCAACGGACTAACCAAACGTTCTAGGTTGAAGTTGGATTAATCTAAGTAGCCTAGGATATAGAATCCACTAATTTCCAACCATGTTCTTACATCTACTATTTTCTTCTATCATAAAAATTCAATCTTTTTAGTTTAATTTTACTTAAAGTGCCCTAAGAATAAGCTATCAAGTGTTGTGCAATATAGCTCATCAAAAAATGCTACTTCATATAAAAATAAACTAAATCTTTTAGATAATTCAAATAAAAAGACAAAACTAGCAACCCCAATCTCTAACTAAGCATAGATTATCAAGAATCATAATTCAAGTATAACCTATCAAAGTTCTAAACTTCGGGTCCTTATATTTTAATCTTTCACCTGAAAAATCATGGCTTTATTAATTTTATTTAAGAAGAAAAATATTAGAAAATAATTGCATGGTGGATCTTAGTTTCATCTACATCCTAGAGCTGATCTAATTAGCTACTCATGATACTCATGATTTTTACTAAGGAAGATCAAATTTTATTTCATAAAATGATAAACCCTAATCTAGAAAGCAGTAAACCATAATCTAGAAAGCAGTAAACCCTAAAATAGAATGCAATTAAATCTATGCAGAAAGAAAATAAAAATATCAAGAATAATGGGTTACCTCTGGTCACGGTGTTGTGGCCGTCAACCTTTAGCAAAAACCCCAACTTTATTGATCAGGAAAATACGAGTACAAAAATTCCAGAATCCCGTCAAAATACAAAGTTCGGCCAATATATAGGCTTCGGAAATCAAACCATAATTCTAACAGAACTAAAAAGCTACAAAATTACAGTGAAGTGACAAGAAAAATCTCGGCGCATGAGACCCACATTGGGCCGCGAAATAGCGGTAAACATCGCTAACTAGCGGCTCAAATTTGAGATAAATTCATGAAATTTTGACCACTTGCAAACATTTTCTTCTAGGTTTAATATTCCCGACTGTATTCATCTTTAAGTCTCTACAGCATCGTAGTCTCATAGTTTTGCTCACTTTAGAAACTTTTCAGACTCTGATTTCCGACTCCAACTCTGATTTCATGCCATCTCCTTGTACGAATCGGATTATCTGAAAAAGACACTAAAAATACCCAAGTAGCATTTATTTATATACAAAAATAGATAAAGTATGAGAGGAAAAATACAATATATGATATTCATCACACCCCCACACCTATCTTTTGCTAGTCCTCAAGCAAAAGCTAAACCTAAAAAGAAAAATAAAAATCCTAACTCACTTTCGCAGGAATCGCGATTGCACTTAGCACGTGCAACAAGCCTTTAAACCCCTAGGTTACCCTAGTGGGCGAGTGTTGTCTCGTGAGGGTTTGTAGTGAATATACCCACAAAATTCAAGAAGAAAATAGATTAAGGAATAAAGAAAAGAAAAATAAGGATAACCGAAAATTAAGAAAAATAAAAATTTTATACAAAAGAAAAAAAATCTTTTTTTATGATATTTTCATCAATTAATCTCACTAATATACAAACTCAAGAACGCATTTAGATTATCAATTTTCAAATCGAGTGTCATATAAGATACACTTATCATTTTAATCAAAAATTTAAATCCTATCTTTCAATACCTACTAAAAGATAATCAATTGGCTCCTATACATCTACGTGCACGTATGATAGTTTATTTCGGTCTTGAACTCCAACTCTAACTCATGATTCATCTCCTCTCTCATAACAATTTTTTTTAAGAATATTTCACCTTTCATGCTAATAATAACGCTTGTTTAGGCGCAGCTTACCCGATTACTCGGTTCATACTCTTTTTTTTAGAATATTTCACCTTTCATGTGAATATTCATGCTTACTTAGGTGCAAAGTACCCGATTACTCAGATCATACTCTTTTTTTTTTCACTCTTGAGATTATTGCCTTAATACCAGGCGGACCCCATTATTTTATCACTCTCGAGGCTATTGCCTTAATACCAGGCTCACCCCATTATTTTATTCTCAATTTTTTTTTTCGTTTTTTCCTTTTTTTTCTCTTTTTTTGTTTAGAGAGAGAAAACTTACTCAATCGTTATCATATTTGTTCTTAACCTAATAAACTATTGTTAAGTGAAAAATAGATGTATACTTGCCTCAAAACTACTGTTAGCTGTATTTATTTTTCAGATTTTAATCTTTTTCATAAAATTCAAAGTGTATCATCCAATCTACTCTCCTATCCAATTTCAAATCTAAATTTATTCTTTTATTTGTAATTAAATTGATTTACTGATGAAAATACATAAATTTGTTGTTAATTTTTTAAATTTTATTTTCAGTATTTTTTTATTATTTTTCAGTTTTTTTCTTCTTTTTTTTATTTTTTTTCAGTTTTTATTCAGTTTTTTTTTTCAAAAAAAAAAATTAGTTACCCTAAAAACTACCCAAAGTGTAAAATAAAGAAACCCAAAAATCTAAAAAAAAAAATCCTAAAAAAATAAAAATAAAAATATCCTAATTCACTCCCTCACACCTAAACTTGTGCATGCCCTCATACACAAACCAAGTGTGATTAAATAAATAAAAAAAACTATGATATACATATTATACATTTACTAGAAAATTCAAACCGGTTACGACCTCTTGATCGCTTTCCACTCTCATAGTTTGTCCTTTTATGTTTTGATATAGATGAATTTAGCCTTTTTGTCAATTTTGCATTTAATCTCTCCATCTTATTTTTTATTTTTCGCAATTTATTTCCACCCTTCTTTCTTTTATTCAAAACTAAAGTTTTGAGGTTAGAAAGCGTACCTTTAACGTTCATATTCGACCCACGAGCATCTTTCATGGCAGTAAGTATTTTGGTTTGATCAACATGTGAAATAACATACTCACTTTGATGTAGCAGAATCATGAGCTCGATTTTGTATCGTCTTTCTAAATCATTAGGTACCATGACCTCTGCTTTCTGATGTTCCTTCCATTCTTCAATTATTGTGTGCTTGTCATGCAAATTTTCTTCAATCCTGTCATCAAAATTCTCAAAAGAAAATGGCATACTAGTGGACTTATCATTAGTCAAGTTATTATGAAGGGATAAAAATTCTTCTTCACAAATTTCTTCACAATTTCCATCAAAAGAATCAAATGATAATGTGTCACTAGTAAACTCACCATGAGATAAATCATCAAGCAAAATATTTTCTTTATCATCAGTTTCATCATAATTATCTTCACAATGGTCTAAAATAGGCTGATCACAATGTTGAATTATAGACTCATCATGCACAAAACTATTTAATTCATTTTGAATCATATCTACTTCAGAAGATGACTGGAGTGATTGCTCGTTGGAGTCAGATATACTCAAACTATTAGATGGTTGTTCTACAAAAAGTTTAGCTTGAGAAATCGCTTTGAGAAGATCTTCCATACAAGCTGCAGTTTTAGAGGATAAAATTTGAGAGGATGATTTTAGCAAACCTTCTATACCTTCCTCAATTCTACGTCTTCGTTCCTCAGACTCATGATTATAATTTTTTTTATTTTCTTCAAATGATTGTATCTCGAGATCATGAGTGAAATTTGAAGGTGAATATGATGGATCCGTATATATATTTGATGACAGATATGAAGTGGTTGTAGCTAAATTATCATGACATGCATATTTTTCTTCTAATCTTTTTAATCTTTCATCTAAAATGGTCAATTGAATATCTTGTGCATGATTAAATGTAGAACATGAAGATGAATAGCCCATAAAGAAAGGATTAGATGGAGGACTCTCTTGGTATGGCTCTTGATTATATGCATAATTAGAATTATTCATCCATTCATAATTGCAGTTTTGTGCATAAGAAGCGCTCGTAGGTTCATTATATGTGTTGTGAATTTGATTATGACCTACTCCTAGCGAACTTCCTATCCATGGACACTGATAATAATTATGATATGGATCACGACAATGATAGCAACCAGTTTGATTTTGAAATATTTTTTTAAAATTTTTTTTTTTTTTGAAAAAGGTGGAGAGGGAGAGTGATGGAAAAGAAATAAAAATAAATGATAAATTTTTTTTTTGTATTTTTTTACTGAACCAGAGACATGAAATACAGATAACAGGAAACTTTTGTGGCATTTTGTAACTTAGTTACCGCTAAATAGCTGTATATACCGCTAATTAGCGGTGAAAATAGAGAATTTGGTTCTCTAAGTTTCGTAGTGAACTCAAAAAGCTTATTTCGTCCTTTTTCGTTTCATGTATATGTACTTTCTAGTCCCTACATACTCAACACACACTGTTAATCCGTAAAACGTCAGAAAAAGCAAGAAAAACACCGTCGATCCCTGGCAACGGCACCAAAAACATGATGTGTTATATTTACTGCAAGCGCATAGTATCGTTGTAGAGCTGTACAAGTCGTCTCACAGGGATCTAAGGTGTTTCTGCGTTCTTACTTTCTCTATAGTTCAACGGACTAACCAAAGGTTCTAGATTGAAGTTGGATTAATCTAAGTAGCCTAGAATATAGAATCTACTAATTTCCAACCATGTTCTTACTTCTACTATTTTCTTCTATCATAAAAATTCAATCTTTTTAGTTTAATTTTACTTAAAGTACCCTAAGCATGAGCTATCAAGTGTTGTGCAAGTATAGCTCATCAAAATATGCTACATCATATAAAAATAAACTAAATCTTTTAGATAATTCAAATAAAAAGACAAAACCAGCAACCCCAATCCCTAACTAAGTATAGATTATCAAGAATCCTAATTCAAGTATAACCTATCAAAGTTCTAAACTTCGGGTCCTTATATTTTAATCTTTCATTTGAAAAATTATGGCTTTATTAATTTTATTTAAGAAGAAAAATATTAGAAAATAATTGCATAGTGGATCTTAGTTTCATCTACATCCTAGAGCTGATCTAATTAGCTACTCATGATTTTTACTAAGGAAGATCAAATTTAATTCATAAAATGATAAACCCTAATCTAGAAAGCAGTAAACCCTAATCTAGAAAGCAGTAAACCCTAAAATAGAATGCAATTAAATCTATGCAGAAAGAAAATAAAAATATCAAGAACAATGGGTTACCTCTGGTCACAGTATTGTGGCCGTCAACCTTTAGCAAAAACCCCAACTTTATTGATCAGGAAAATACGAGTACAAAAATTCCAGAATCCCATCAAAATACAAGGTTCGGCCAATATATAGGCTTCGGAAATCAAACCATAATTCTAACAGAACTAAAAAGTTACAAAATTACAATGAAGCGACAAGAAAAATCGCGGCGCATGAGACCCACATTGGGCCGCCAAATAGCGGTAAAAACCGCTACATAGCAGTTCAAATTTGAGATAAATTCATGAACTTTTGACCACGTGCAACCATTTTTTGGTAAGTTTAATATTCCTGACTGTATTCAACTTTTAGTCTCTGAAGCATCGTAGTCTCATAGTTTTGCTCACTTTAGAAACTTTTCGGACTCTGATTTTCGACTCCAACTCTGATTTCAAGCCATATCCTTGTACGAATCGGATTACCGGAAAAAGACACTAAAAATACCCAAGTAGCATTTATTTATATACAAAAATAGAAAAGTATGAGAGGAAAAATACAATATATGATATTCATCACACCCCCACACCTATCTTTTGCTAGTTCTCGAGCAAAACCTAAACCTAAAAAGAAAAATAAAAATTCTAACTCACTTTAGCAAGAATCGCGATTGCACTTAGCACGTGCAACAAGCCTTTAAACCTCTAGGTTACCCTAGTGGACGAGTGTTGTCTCATGAGTGTTTGCAGTGAATATACCCACAAAATTCAAGAAGAAAATAGATTAAGGAATAAAGAAAAGAAAAATAAGGATAACCGAAAATTAAGAAAAATAAAAAATTTATTCAAAAGAAAAAAATCTTTTTTTATGATATTTTCATCAATTAATCTCACTAATATACAAACTCAATAACGCATTTAGATTATGAATTTTCAAATCGAGCGTCATATAAGATACACTTATCATTTTAATCAAAAATTTAAATCCTATGTTTCAATACCTACTAAAAGATAATCGATTGGCTCCTATACATCTACGTGCACGTGTGATAGTTTATTTCGGTCTTGAACTCCAACTCTAACTCATGATTCATCTCCTCTCTCATAACAATTTTTTTTTTTAAGAATATTTCACCTTTCATGCGAATAATCACGCTTGCTTAGGCGCAACTTAACCGATTACTCTGTTCATACTCTTTATTTTTAGAATATTTCACCTTTCATGCGAATATTCACGCTTACTTAGGCGCAAAGTACCCGATTACTCAGATCATACTCTTTTTTTTTTCACTCTTGAGATTATTGCCTTAATGCCAGGCGCACCATATTATTTCATCACTCTCGAGGCTATTACCTTAATACCAGGCACACCCCATTATTTTATTCTCACTTTTTTTCTTTTTTTTCTATTTTTTCTCTTTTTTTTGTTTAGAGAGAGAAAACTTACTCAATCGTTATCATCTTTATTCTTAACCTAATAAACTATTGTGAAGTGAAAAATAGATGTATACTTGCCACAAAACTACTGTTAGCGGTATTTCAGATTTTTAATCTTTTTCATAAAATTCAAAGTGTATCATCCAATCTACTCTCCTATCCAATTTCAAATCTAAATTTGCTCCTTTATTTGTAATTAGATTGATTTACTGATAAAAATACAAAAATTTGTTGCTAACTTTTTTTAATTTTTTTTCAGTTTTTTTTATTATTTTTCAGTTATTTCTTCTTTTTTTAATTTTTTTTCAGTTTTTATTCAGTTTTTTTTCAAAAAAAAATTAGTTACCCTAAAAACTACCCAAAGTGTAAAATAAAGAAACACAAAAATCTAAAAAAAAAAATCCTAAATAAATAAAAATAAAAATCTCCTAATTCACTCCCTCACACCTAAACTTGTGTATGCCCTTATACACAAATCAAGTGTGATTAAATAAATAAAAAAAACTATGATATACATATTATAAATTTACTAGAAAATTCAAACCGGTTACGACCTCTTGATCGCTTTCCACTCTCATAGTGTGTCCTTTTATGTTTTGATATGGATGAATTTAGCCTTTTTGTCAATTTTGCATTTAATCTCTCCATCTTATTTTTTATTTTTCTCAATTTATTTCTACCCTTCTTTCTTTTATTCAATAGTAAAGTTTTGAGGTTAGAAAGCGTACCTTTAACGTTCATATTCGACCCACGAGCATCTTTCATGGCAGTAAGTATTTTGGTTTGATCAACATGTGAAATAACATACTCACTTTGATGTAGTGAGATCATGAGCTCGATTTTGGATCGTCCTCCTAAATCATTAGGTACCATGACCTTTGCTTTCTGATGTTCCTTCCATTCTTCAATTATTGTGTGCTTGTCATGCAAATTTTCTTCAATCCTGTCATCAAAATTCTCAAAAGAAAATGGCATACTAGTAGACTTATCATTAGTCAAGTTATTATGAAGGGATAAAAATACTTCTTCACAAATTTCTTCACAATTTCCATCAAAGGAATCAAATGATAAGTGTCACTAGCAAGCTCACCATAAGATAAATCATCAAGCAAAATATTTTCTTTATCATCAGTTTCATCATAATTATCTTCACAGTGGTCTAAAATAGGCTGATCACAATGTTAAATTATAGACTCATCATGCACTAAACTATTTAATTCATTTTGAATCATATCTACTTCAGAAGATGACTGGAGTGATTGCTCATTGGAGTCAGATATACTCAAACTATTAGATGGTTTATCTACAAAAAGTTTTGCTTGAGAAATCGCTTTGAGAAGATCTTCCATACAAGCTGCAGTTTTAGAGGATGAAATTTGAGAGGATGATTTGAGCAAACCTTCTATACCTTCCTCAATTCTACGTCTTCGTTCCTCAGACTCATGATTGTAATTTTCCTTATTTTCTTCAAATGATTGCATCTCGAGATCATGAGTGAAATTTGAAGTTGAATATGATGGATCCATATATATATTTGATGACAGATATGAAGTGGTTGTAGCTAAATTCTCATGACATGCATATTTTCTTCTAATCTTTTTAATCTTTCATCTAACATGTTCAATTGAATATCTTGTTCATGATTAAATGTAGAAATGAAGATGAATAGCCCATAAAGAAAGGATTAGATGGAGGACTCTCTTGGTATGGCTCTTGATTATATGCATAATTAGAATTATTCATCCATTCATAATTGCAGTTTTGTGCATAAGAAGCGCTCGTAGGTTCATTATATGTGTTGTGAATTTGATTATAATCTAGTCCTAGCAAATTTCCTATCCATGGACACTGATAATAATTATGATATGGATCACGATAATGATAGCAACCAGTTTGATTTTGAAACATTTTTTTTAAAATTTTTTTTTTTTAAAAAGGTGGAGAGGGAGAGCGATGGAAAAGAAATAAAAATAAAAGATAAATTTTTTTTTGTATTTTTTTACTGAACCAGAGACATGAAATACAGATAACAGGAAACTTCCGTGGCATTTTGTACCTTAATGACCGCTAGATAGCTGTATATGCCGCTAATTAGCGTTGAAAATAGAGAATTTGGTTCTCTAATTTTTGTAGTGAACTCAAAATGCTTAGATCGTCCTTTTTCGTTTACTGTATCTGTACTTTCTAGTCCCTACATACTCAACACACACTGTTAACCATTAAAACGTAAAAAAAAGTAAGAAAAATACCGTCGATCCCCGGCAACGGCGCCAAAAACTTGATGTGTTAATTACTGCAAGCGCACAGTATCATTGTAGCGCTGTACAAGTCGTCTCACAGGGATCTAAGGTGTTTCTGCGTTCTTACTTTCTCTATAGTTCAACGGACTAACCAAAAGTTCTAGGTTGAAGTTGGATTAATCTAAGTAGCCTAGGATATAGAATCCACTAATTTCCAACAATGTTCTTACTTCTACTATTTTCTTCTATCATAAAAATTCAATCTTTTTAGTTTAATTTTACTTTAAAGTGCCCTAAGCATGAGCTATAAAGTGTTGTGCAAGTATAGCTCATTAAAAGATGCTACTTCATATAAAAATAAACTAAATCTTTTAGATAATTCAAATAAAAAGACAAAACCAGCAACCCCAATCCCTAACTAAGCATAGATTATCAAGAATCCTAATTCAAGTATAACCTATCAAAGTTCTAAACTTTGGGTCCTTATATTTTAATCTTTCATTTGAAAAATCATGGCTTTATTAATTTTATTTAAGAAGAAAAATATTAGAAAATAATTGCATGGTGGATCTTAGCTTCATCTACATCCTAGAGCTGATCTAATTAGCTACTCATGATTTTTACTAAGGAAGATCAAATTTTAATTCATAAAATGATAAACCCTAATCTAGAAAGCAGTAAACCCTAATCTAGAAAGCAGTAAACCCTAAAATAGAATGCAATTAAATCTATGCAGAAAGAAAATAAAAATATCAAGAACAATGGGTTACCTCTGGTCACGGTGTTGTGGCCGTCAACCTTTAGCAAAAACCCCAACTTTATTGATCAGGAAAATACGAGTACAAAAATTCCAGAATCCCGTCAAAATACAAGGTTCGGCCAATATATAGGCTTCGGAAATCAAACCATAATTCTAACAGACCTAAAAAGTTACAAAATTACAAAGAAGCCACAGGAAAAATCTCGGAGCATGAGACCCACACTGGGCCGCCAAATAGCGGTAAAAACCGCTAACTTGCGGCTTAAATTTGTGATAAATTCATGAAATTTTGTCCACGTGCAACATTGTTTTCTAGGTTTAATATTCCTGACTGTATTCAACTTTGAGTCTCTGCAACATCATAGTCTCATAGTTTTGCTCACTTTAGAAACTTTTGGGACTCTGATTTCCGACTCCAACTCTGATTTCATGCCACCTCCTTTTACAAATCGGACTACCTGAAAAAGACACTAAAAATACCCAAGTAGCATTTATTTATATACAAAAATAGATAAAGTATGAGAGAGAAAATACAATATATGATATTCATCACTGCCCGTGCACCGTTTTGTGCGCGTCATGCTGGTTCCGGCGGACGGATGGCCCGGTTCGGGGTGGATGGCATGCTAGGAACCGCCCGCACACAGTGTCGTGCGGGTTCGTTCGGATGAACGGTCCGGTTCGAGGCATTCGGGACAGCCTGCGCACCATGTTTTGCGAGTTCGTGCAGACGGACGGACTAGTTCAGGATAGCCGGGACTGCCCGCGCACCATGCCATGTAGGTTCAGGCGTGCGGATGGTTCGGTTCGGGGCGGATGGCCATGCCCGCGCACCATTCCGGGCAGGTTCCGGCGGACGGACGACCCTGTTCGCGTCGGATTGCATGGCAGGAACTGCCCACACACCATGTCGTGCGGGTTTAGGCAGACGGATGGTTCGGTTCGGGGCGGATGGCCAGGCCCGCGCACCGTGCCATGCAGGTTTGGGCATACGGACGGTTCCGTTCAAGGCAGATGGCCATGCTTGCGCACCGTGCTGCGCGGGTTCCGGTGGATGAACGGCCCAGTTCGGGGCCGCCCGCGCACTGTACCGTGCAGGTTCAGGTGGACGGACGGTCAGGTTCGGGGCAGCCATGAATGCTCGTGCACAGTGCCGTACGCGCTCAAGCAAACGAATGGACCTTTTTGGGGTGGCCGGGACTGCCGGCGCACCGTGTCATGCGCATTCATGCGAACATACGGCTCGGTCATGCCTGCATACCGTGCCGTGCGGGTTCTAGCTGACGAACGGCCCGGTTTGTGGCAGATGGCACGGCCAGGACCACACGTATACCATGCCATGCGGGTTCGGCCAGATGGACGGTCCAGTCCGGGGTGGTCTGGACTGTCCTTGCTCCGTGCCGTGCACATTCAGGAGGACGGACGGTCCTTTTCGGGGCGGCCGGGACTACCCGCGACTGTGCCAAGTGGGTTCGAGGCAGCCAGGAATGCCCGCGCACTGTGCCGTACGAACTCAGGCAAACGAACGGACCTTTTTGGGGTGGCCGGGACTGCCGGCGCACCGTGCCGTGCGCATTCAAACGAACAGACGGATGGCCATGCCTGCGTACTGTGCCGTGCGGGTTCCGGGTGATGGACGGCCCGGTTTGTGGCGGATGGCACGGCCAGGACGACATGCACACCATGCCATGCGGGTTCGGCCAGATGGACGGTCCAGTCCGGGGTAGTCTGGACTTTCCTCGCTCCGTGCCGTGCGCGTTCGAGCGGACGGACGGTCCTTTTCGGGGCGACCGGGACTACCCGTGCACTGTGCCAAGTGGGTTCGGACGGATGATTGGTCCGGTTCGGTACGGTCGGAGCTGCCCACGCACCGTGCCTTGCGTCTTCAGAAGGACGAATGGACTGGATCGGGGCGGCCGGGATTGCCTGCGTACCGTGTCGTGCACGTTCGGGCGGATGGTTAAACCTGTTCGGGGTGGCCGGGATTGTCCATGCACCGTGCCTTGCGGGTTCGTGCAGACAGATGGACCGGTTCGGGCAGACGGACGGGTCGATACGGGGCTGATGGGAATGCCCGTGCATCGTGCCAAGTAAGTTCGGGCGTACGGATGGTTCGGTTCGGAGCCGATGGCCATGCCTGCACAGCATGCCGTGCTCGTTCCGGCAGACGGACGACCCTGTTCTGGGCAGATGGCATGGCAGGTACTACCCGCACACTGTTCTGTTCGTAGCGGTCGGGACAGCCCACTCACCGTGCCTTGCAAGTTCAGGTGGTCGAATATACCGGTTCGGGGCGGATGGAATTGCCCGCACACCGTGCCATGCTGATTTGGGCATATCGACGGTTCGGTTCGGGGCGAATGGCACGGCCGGGACCGCCCGCGCACCGTGCTATGCGAGTTCGGGCGGACGAACGGTTCGGTTCGCAGGGGCCGGAACAACCCGTGCACCATACCTTGCGTGTTCGTGCGGATGGATGGACAGGTTCGGGGAGGCCAGGTCTGCCCGTGCACTGTGCCGTGTGTGTTAGAGCGGACGGACGAACCTGTTCGGGGCGACCGGTACTGCCCGTGCACCATGTCGTGCAGGTTCGGGCAGCCGAACAGTCCAGTTCGTGGCGGCCGGGACTGCCCGCGCATAGTGCTGTGCAGGTTCGGGCGGACGGACAGTCCGGTTCGGAGAGGTTGGGACCACCCACGCACACTGCCTTGCAGGTTCGTGCAGACAGACTGACCAGTTTAGGGCGGCCGAGTCTACCGCGCACCGTGCCGTGCGCCCCATATGTGTTCCGGCAGACGGACAACCCGGTTTGGGGCGGATGGCACGCCAAGAACCGCCCGCACACCATGTCATGCGGGTTCGGGCGAACGAACAGTCCGGTTCGAGGCGATCGAGACAGCTTGCGCACAGTGTTTTGCGGGTTCGTGCAGACGGACGGACCCATTCTGGGTGGCCGGGACTGCTCGCGCACTGTGCCATGTGCCTTCGGGTGGACGAACAGTTCGGTTTAGGGCAGATGAACATGCCCGCACACCGTGCCGTGCAGGTACGGGTGTGCAGACAGTTCGGTTTGGGGTGGATGGCCATGCTCGCACACTGTGCCGTGCAGGTTCCAACAGACGGACGGCTCGGTTCGCGGCAGATTGCATGGCAGGAACCGCCCGCACATCGTGCCGTGCGGGTTCGGGCGGACGGATGGTCCGATTCGGGGCGGTCAAAACTGCGCGCTAACATAGAACCCACAAAGGGTGTTGGTCGATTAAGACAGCAGGATGGTGGCATGGAAGTTGAAGTCTGCTAAGGTGTGTGTAACAACTCATCTGCCGAATCAACTAGCCCCGAAAATGGAAGGCGCTTAAGCGCACGACCCACACCTGACCATCGTGGCGATCGTCATGCCCCGATGAGTAGGAGGGTGCGGTGGCCACCGCAAAACTTAGGCGGAACCCGGTCGGAGCGGCCGTTGGTGCGAATCTTGGTGGTAGTAGCAAATATTCAAATCAGAACTTTGAAGGCCGAAGAGGGGAAAGGTTCCATGTGAACGGCACTTGCACATGAGTTAGCCAATCCTAACGGACGGGGGAAGCTTGTCAGACAGCGCATCGCCGCGCAAGCTCCGAAAGGGAATCAGGTTAAAATTCCCGAGCCAGGACATGGCAGCGGATGACAACATGAGTCTGGAGATGCCGGTAGGGGCCTTACAAAGAGTTATCTTTTCTGCTTAACAGACCGCCCACCTTGGAAACGGCTTAGTCGGAGGTAGGATCTAGCGGCTGGAAGAGCATCGCACGTCGCGTTGTGTCCGGTGCGCCCTTGGTGGCCCTTGAAAATCTGGAGCACCGACTGCTACCCCGCTCGGTCGTACCGCATCAGGTCTCCAAGGTGAACAACCTCTGGCCAATGGAGCAATGTAGGCAAGGGAAGTTGGAAAAATAGATCCATAACTTCGGGAAAAGGATTGGCTCTAAGGGCTAGGCACGGAGGTTCCAGCCCCGAACTCATCAGCTATCGGCGGACTACTCGAGCCGCACCCGTGGCGAGAGCAGGTCGCCACCTGCTGACCAGGGGACGGACTGGGAATGGGAATGGCTCCCCCGCGAGGGAGGGCCTTCCCCGGGCGTCGAACAGCCGACTCAGTATTATGGAATTGGGGAATCCGACTATTTAATTAAAACAAAGCATTGCGATGGTCCTTGCGGATGATAACGCAATGTGATTTCTGCCCAGTGCTCTGAATGTCAAAGTGAAGAAATTCAACCGAGCATGGTTAAATGGCGGGAGTAACTATGACTCTCTTAAGGTAGCCAAATGCCTTGTCATCTAATTAGTGACGCGCATGAATGGATTAACAAGATTTCCACTGTCCCTGTCTACTATCTAGCGAAACCATAGCCAAGGGAACGGGCTTAGCAGAATCAGCGGGCAAAGAAGACTCTGTTGAGCATGACTCTAGTCCGACTTTGCGAAATGACTTGTGTGGTGTAGGATAAGTGGAGCCGGATTGCCCGGCGAAAGTGAAATACCACTTCTTTTAACGTTATTTTACTTATTCCGTGAGACGGAGGCGGGGCCCAATCCCTCTTTTTGGCTCCAAGTACTCTCATTGCGGGCCGATACGGGCGGATGACATTGTTAGGTGGGGCGGTTTAGCTGGGGCGGCACATCTGTTAAAAGATAACGCAAGTCCTAAGATGAGCTCAACGAGAACAAAAATCTCGTGTGGAACAAAAGGGTAAAAGCTCGTTTGATTCTGATTTCTACAAACCGTGAAAGCATGGCCGATCGATCCTTTAGACCTTCGAAATTTGAAGATGGAGGTGTCAGAAAAGTTACCACAGGGATAACTGGCTTGTGCAGCCAAGCATTCATAGCGACGTTGCTTTTTGATCCATCGATGTCGGCTCTTCCTATCATTGTGAAGAAGAATTCACCAAGTGTTGGATTGTTCACCCACCAAAGAATTCACGAAGTGTTGGATTGTTCACCCACCAATAGGGAACGTGAGCTGGGTTTAGACCGTCATTACAAAGGTTAGTTTTACCCTACTAATGACTGCGCCACGATAGTAATTCAACCTAGTACGAGAGGAATCGTTAATTCACACATTGGTCATAATGCTTGGTTGAAATTCCAGTGGCTCCAAGCTACCGTGTGCCAGATTATGACTAACACCTCTAAGTCAGAATCTAGGCTAGAGAAGTGGTGTCAGTGCCTGTCGGCTGCCTTGGAGCGACAGTCGCGCCCCTTTGGCACATGTTGAAGGCCACGGTTCGCCCGGTGGACAGGCAGCCGGGTCCCCTTGGAGCGAAATTCCAAACGGTTGGCAGGCTAAATCCTTTGCGGACAACTTAAATACGTGACGGGGCATTGTAATAGGCAGAGTGGCCTTGCTGTCATGATCCTTTGAGATCCAGCCCCTTGTTGCACAGATTCATCCCACCACCAGCGCATACACTCTGAGCCCGCGAGCTCCGAGGGGTTGCACAAAAATCTCGGATGGATTTTGTTTCGCTCTTCCACACCGAGGACTTGGGCGGAGGCGCTTGCACCCTGCCCGGCCAGAGCACAGGGCTATTCAGGGCCATTGCATCACTCACATTCCCTGTCCCACCCGCTCGTACAAGGGGTTCTGTGCCAGTGCCAGGTCCGGTTCGGGGCGCCTGGCATGGTCGGAACAGCTCGCTCACTACACTGTATAGGTTCCGGTCCAGCAACAAGGTGGTTCACGATGTCTGGCACGTCAAGGACGTCCCTTTAGTCCCGTAAGGCCGTCCCTTTAGCCCCGTAAGGCCGAGTGGCAAGTGGATGCCAAAAAAAAACTCGGACGGATTCTATTTCGCTCTACCGCACCGTGCCGTGCAGGTTCGGGGCGATAGGGACTGCCCACTCAATGTGCCGTGCAGGTTATGGTTGACGGACGGTCCGGGTAGTCGGACAGACGATTCGGGGCGGACGGACAATTCGGGCAAACAGACGGTTCGGTTTGGGGCGGATGGCCATGCCCGCGGACCGTGTTGTGCAGGTTCGTGCGTACGGACGTTCGGTTTGGGGCCGATGGCCATGCCCGTGCACCATGCTGTGCGGGTTCTGGCAGTCTGACAACTCGGTTCGAGGTGGATGGCATGGCTAGGACCGTCTGCGCACCGTGCCGTGTTTGTTTGGATAGACGAACAGTCTGGTTCGGGGTGGTCGGGACTGCTCATGCATCGTGCTGTGCACGTTCGGGCGGACGAACGGACCTGTTCGGGGAGGCCGGGACTGCCCACGTACCGTGCCATACAGGTTCAGGCGGACGAATAGTCTTGTTCGGGGAGGCCAGGACTGCCCGCGCACTGGGCCTTGCGTGTTCGGGCTGACGGACGGACGGACCGGTTCAGGGCAGTCGGGTCTGCCCACGCACCGTACCGTGCGCGTTCGGGTGGACAGACGGACCTGTTCGGGGCAGCCGAGACTGCCCGTGCACCGTGCCATGCAGGTTCGGGCGTACGGACGGACAAGTTCGTTGCGGTCGGGACTGCCGGCGCTCTTTGCCTTGCGGGTTCGTGTAAACGGATGGACCGGTTAGGGGCAGCCGGGAGTGCCCTTACACCATGATGTGCGCATTCGGGCGAACGGATGGCCATGCCCGCGCACCGTGCCATGCAGGTTCGGGTGTATGGAAGGTTAAGTATGGGGCGGATGGCCATGCCCGCACACTGTGCCGTGCAGGTTCAGGTGTACGGACGGTTCGGTATGGGGCGGATGGCCATGCCGGCGCACCCTGCCGTGTGGGTTCCGGTTGACGGACAGCCCGGTTCGGGGCGGATGGTATGGCAGGAACTGCTTGCACACCGTGTTGTGCGGGTTCAGGTGGATGGATGATCCGATTCGGGGCGGTCAGGACATCCCGCGCACCATGCCTTGCATGTTCGGACAGTCAGACGAACCTCTTCGGGGCGATCGGGACTGCCTGCGCACCGTGCCGTGCATGTTCAGGCTAGCGGACTGTTCGGCTCGAGGTGGATGGACATGCCCGCACACTGTGCCGTGTAGGTTCGAGCATACGGACGGTTCGGTTTGGGGCCGATGGCCATGCCAGCGCACCGTGCCTTGCGGGTTCCGGCGGACGGATGGTCCAGTTCGAGGCAGATGGCACGGCTAGGACCGTCCGTGCAGTGTGCTGTTCGGGTTGGGGCAGACGGACAGTCCAGTTTGGGGCAGTCGGGACTGACCACGCAACGTGCCAAGCGAGTTCAGGTGGACGGACGGACCAGTTCGGGTGGCCGGGAATGCCCGTGCACTGTGCCCTACGGGTTCGGGTTGATGGATGGTCCGGTTCAGCGCTGTCGGGACTACCCACGCACCATGCCTTGCGTGTTTGGACGGACCGACCGGTTCGGGGCTGCCGGGACTGCTCGTGCACCATGCCGTGTGATTCAGGCGAACGGACGGACCTGTTCGGGGCGACCGGGATTGCACGTGCACCATGCCGTGCAGGTTTGGGTGTACGGATGGATTCGTTCGGGGCGGCCCGGACTTCCCGCACATTGCGCCTTGCGGGTTCGTGCAGACGGACGGACCGGTTCAAGGCGGCCTAGACTGCCTGCGCACCATGCCATGCGCATTTTGGCAGACGGACGGTTCGTGGTGGATGGCCAGCCCGCGCACCGTGCCGTGCTGGTTCTAGTGGACAGACGGCCAGGTTCGGGGCCGATGGCACAACAGGAACCACCCGCACACCGTGTCGTGCGGGTTCGGACGTACGGGCGGTCCGGTTCCGGGAAGTAGGGACAACCCGCACACCGTGCCTTACAGTATTGGGCAGTCAGACGGGCCGATTCGGGGCGGTCAGGATTGCCTGCACAACGTGCCGTGTGCGTTTGGGCAGACGGACGGTTCGGTTCGAGGCGGATGGCCATGCCCGCGCACCATGCCATTCAGGTTCGAGCATACGGACGGTTCAGTTCGGGGCGGATGGCCTTGCCTGCGCACCGTGCCGTGTGGGTTCGGGGCGACGGACGGACGGCTTGGTTCGGGTCAGATGGCATGGCCGGAACTGCCCGCGCACCGTGCCGTGCGGATTCAGGTGGACAGACAGACCAGTTTGGGGCGGCAGGGACTGCCTGCGCACTGTGCCATGCACATTCGA